>JAUPFV010000003.1:160726361-161926361 GCA_036936605.1 Limnanthes douglasii subsp. nivea
ACAAAATTGAGATCGCTTAAAACAAGAGCAAACACTAAAAAGAATCATCTATTACTGATAATAATTCAATTTGAAGTACTAAAAACAGAATCATTATATTATTGATAACTTAAATGTATGCATACATTGATAGTACAATATGAAATACTAAAAAATAATTTAAATTCAATTTTGAATTGAAATAAAATAACTCTACTGAAATCAAAATAACACTCTCACTGAATCTTAATATCCTTCAAACTAAAAATACTCATATGAATGGTGTGTTCATGAAATACTATGAGATTGAATTATTAGTAAAGAGAGATGGAAAAGAGAAAGATAAATACTTTTAGTTTACTGTAATCTCAATTTAATTAAAGGAGTTTGTTTTATTTGTTCTATTTTTATTTACTTGATTATAGGGAACTACATGTCTTTTTTTATTGAATATCACTAAGTGTGCTACACATTTTATTCTCATAAAATATGCAGGTCTAAATCTTACCGTACGATTTAACATCCACTTAACCTAAAAAGTCGTGAACTTACATTAAAATATTAATTACATGAATTTGTTTATGTCATCAAGCGATGCTAAATACGTCATATTTGATGACCTATATCATATGTACAATGGTCAATCCATGGAATTAATTAAGTATTTAAATAATATTTTTATAATGAAATTACATACCTTATAATAAATTAACCATGGTCATACATTAAAACTTTAATTGTCAAAACATATGGAATCTTCATATCTTATAAATTTCTAAATTAGTCTTGATATGTTTGTCTAAAATAACTTATCTCAAACCAAATCTAGAAAATTGGAGGTTTATCGTTTTCATACCAGTACACTTCAACATGTTATTAATGCATGCCATTTATAATAAACCCACAAAATTATCAAAAGTAATTATAAATATTCTTGGCCCCTCAATACATAAGACCCCTCACATAAATTTCAGACTTAATACCATTGACAAATATTTCTTGATGATATGTAATATGTTACTATAACTTATGGTCATTAATACGACAAACAACTCTAAATCTAAATCCACTCTCACTGAATTAATACAATTCATTACACTCTACTAAGTCGATCTTAAAACCAAAAGAGACTGCAACTTTGATAACTTATGACTAAAGAGAAACTTAAACTTAATATCATAAATGAATTATTAATTGTTACATTTCATGGACCGATTAACTTTTGTTTCATCATTATTAATAAATAGAGTTATTAAACCCAAAACTGAATTATCACATTGCTCATTGAACTACCATAACCTTTTAAGTCATGACCATTAGGGATATATATATGACAAATTATTTGAACTTATCAATAAACTTCATCTATGTTGAAATATGTGGATTGTAGAAACAAAAGATATATATGAAAATATGTCATTTTTATTGTTACATATGAATAAGAATGTCTTCATGATAAGTATCTAATTTTATTTATAGAGCTTCCTTGTTCTATTTTCACCTTTTTTATTTTATTTGGTATATATCCTTTTGATATATCCATGACATATATGAATAGTCAAAATAATCAAGGGATTTCGAAACATCTTATCACCTAGATTTCCCACATTCTTGTAAGAGATAGGACATGGATGCATTTGATAAAGATGTATTCATTGTCCTAATATTTTAATTTATTTTGTTGCCTGATACATAGATATGGATAATATCATTGCAAAATTTATTCGCTACAATCCTTAGAGGAGATGGTAGCCTCAGTTTGCAACTCCTCTATACATTAATCACAATTGTCTAGAAATATGTTTTACCATCACTTAATATTGGAAATTTGAATGTATCCACTGGATGGAGATCAAAGATCTCTAACAACTGTAAGACAACAATAAATCCTCACTATCTGTAAAGATAGTTTACCATCACTTAATTTTAGATATTTAATATATCTACTAAGTAAAGATCAAAGATCTCTAAGAGCTGTATATAGATTAAAATATGTACTAGGCTTATTTGAAGTCTAAAACTTCATGCAATATGAGTTATCCTTATTACTTAATATTTTTTATTTAGAAAATTTGAATTTGTAACTATTTTATTGGTCAATTCTGAATGTATGAGATCGAACTACTTGGTTATTTAACATTCTAACTGAATGATCATAGAGATCTCTATAGGTTGAATAAATAGGTCTTAGGATATTTACATACAAACAATTCAGATGTTAATAAAAAATACGAGGCATATCCTTTAGTGTAAGTATGTATCGAATGCATGTCTTCACACTAATATCACTAAGTCCAACAATGCTAGCCGATCTCTTATTTTCCATATTGACATTACCAAAATTACCATATTTATAGCTTAATAAATATTTTTTATTAGAAACACAATTATGTGAAGCACCTATATCTAAAAGGCGTTATGAATTTGTACAATCATTATGATAACATTCACCAATATCACGAATCAATGATGTATAATTATTATGAGTATAAATAATAGTTATAATATTTTTATTATCACCCTTATTTTGTGGATTTGACTTGTTACCTTTTTCTTTATTTCATGGATAACAATACTTTTGTATATGAACAAACTTGCTGCAATAGTAACATGTCCTAGTCTCTTTTCCATATTTAGACTTAGATATTTCCTTCAAGTTACCATAAAATTTAAGACCTCTATTTTTAATTCTTAATATATATTTCAATAACAAAATCTTGTGAAGTTTCAATTCTCATCTCCTTTATTCTAATCTCTTCACTAAACATGGTATCTTTGATAACATCCAAATATAAAACACCATATCGAGCAGAGTTGATAATAGTAAAAAACAATGTCTCCAAACTATATGGTAAAGAAATTAATAAAAACAAAGGCTACAACTCATCATCATGAACAATCTTCACGTGAGTCAACTTGTTATATCCTAGAAGTCACTAAGATGCTCATAAACTGACTTCCCATTTTTCAATTTTAAATCGATTTTTTTTAATAAAAAAATCCTTGTTATGAGAAATATTCGTTTCATAAAGACCTTACAATTTATTATAAGTACACATGTTAGACTTTTGAGAAACATGGTTGAAGATGCTAATATCAACCCATTATCAAATAGTCCCCAAAGCCTTTTAATTTTTCAACTTCTCCCAATATTTTCCTTGCTTATCTTGTTGCTTTACATGTTTAGTAAATTTTATACCACCCATTTTAATTGGCTCAATCTGATCAAATAACTTTTCTGCCATATAACAACATAATAATTGGTTAATATCAACTTAATTAGGAAGTCAACATTATTATACTCCATATTCACTGGCTAAAGAAACCACAAACTCTGATACCAATTATTAGGAATATTATTGGGATCACATATTATGGTTCCTTATATAAGTGTGAACAAACGGATCTTCACAATGGTATTATCCGTTTTGGTCCCGAAGGTCCATACGACTTAATTTTTGGTCTACTTCAACATGTATTTAACCGATGTGAAACTTTAATCGCACCTAACAATATTGTGTTATATTTTAAAATTAGTATCTTAAATATAATTAATAGAAAATATCACAGATTTAAATTAAACCATTAATGTATGAAAAATATGGTCATGCAGATTGAATGTGATTAAAAGATGGTGGATCAAACTCAGAACATTAAAGATGATAAAAGGAAAACAATTGTCATATAAAAAAATAATCTTAAAAATATAAAAACTAATTTTCTTACCGGTGTATATCTAATTATAATCATAAACGAATATTTAATATTTATAAGTATTTTTTTAAAAAAAAGTATGAAAGCGTATTACTAACATGAAACAAGTAACACTTTCAATTAATTCTTAAGAATACTTTAACCTATATGTTATATTACACTTAAAAGTTAATTATATATTTTTTTGAAAAGTGTTATAGTTATATAATTTTCTTATAAAACTGTTGTTCTAATTTTTATTATGATGTGGAAATTTGAATTTATTTGGTCTTTTCCAAATCCAAATATTATCTCTAAAACATTAGAGAATATAGAAGACATAAATAAATAATATTGGTTAAATATATTAAAAATGAGCATATGAATATTTCATTGATGATTGATTATTAAGTCTATGTATATAGAATTTATAGTTAGGAAAGATATTAACATGATATCATAAATATTTGATAATATCTTATACTAACTATCTCGATATTATATCTTATCATATTTTTGACAATGTCCACTGAACTTTAACCACTTAAATGACTAATGGGTCACTGTAGACTAACGAGACTATTTACACATTATTAGTAGTCCCTTTAGTCTTTGCTTGAGTAACAAAGAAGAATTATCTTTATGTGCCCGCAGCTTTTGATATTGGCCGAAACATCTACTAAATGTTTCTAAAAATATCTTGGTGTTGGTTGAAAATTGTACTTTTGAACCTACTCTTTGCTGAAAATTTGTCTTCACATCCGTAGCTATTACATTTTATATTTTTACACATTTAAATTTTCATGTCATCCATCTTCAACTAGACTCTTAAAATATTAACGGATATTAGTTCTAACTTATCATAGCAGAATTTTCACCAAAGACGTTTCCAATTTTGTTCATACTAGCTCAAGTTGGAGGGTTTATTTGTGTATTTTTTTGAAAATTTAAGTGAAAGTTCATTTTCTTAAACAGACCCGTGCACTTTCTTCATCTTTTACAATCATGGCCCTCTATGAATCCAGATTACTCATCTTGTAAAGTAATCTAAACCATATAATAAAAGAGATTAACGTTGAAAATTATTCATACTTTAGGGTATAAATACTCGTCTCTCTCATCATTTTAATTTCTTTCTTTAGTTTTTTGCTTTACACTTGCTGTATATTTTTTTTAGTTCTTGATTTTCTTGAATAAGTTGCTTTATTCTTATTTGTATAACAAAAAAATTAATTTATTTTATTATAAATGGATAGAAGATAAGAATATAGTGAATTCTTCAATAGCCTAAATAATCACAAGTTTCATACCCAGTTTGCTACCCATACTAGAAACAAAGAACTGTAATGAAGATATATAAATCATTTAAAACTATTGTTCCAGTCGCCGTTCATATAACCACTTCCAAAATTGAAGGTATAAATATTTTAACTGCAGGAGGTAACAATCGAGGCGACGTTAGCGGCGGTAGGAATATTTCAGTGGTAGATGATGAAACTTTAAATGAAATAAAAATTATGAGAATTATAAATCATTCATACTGGTATATCACCAAAAATGAATGTATAGAAAAGCTCACCGATTGGGTAATTTCATAATATGTGAATTTTTTGTTTCCAATAAATAGGGAAAATCCCTTTGAGAGTCATTACGATAATTTTTTTCTTTCAATTAGTGTGTTGATATATTCGGTTCACTATTTCCACCGACCTTGTTAAAACTTTCATGTGACAAATATTTTCACCAAAACTCATTCCAAATTATTGGAGTGTTCTCTTGTCGGATAAAATGTCATCAAAAAGTGTTTATCAACGCTTCTCTACGAATGAATTCCTTACTGCTCTTAAGATTTATGCTTTAAAGATTTATGGCGGAAAGATCAATCCATTATTGTACTCTATGATAAATTCATTCACCAAGATTGTTACTTATTTCTCACTTATAACAAACTATGGAACGGTATATCTATTTTCGCCTCAGGAAACTATGGAATGGTATATTTATTTTCGCCTCAGGAAACTAGGAGATCAAGTATGGATGGGCATATCGTCCTATGAACCAAAATTGAATTTCCAATCGTAAGTTTTTACCTTCTTAACCATTCATTCTTTTGTGATTTAATTTGTATTCCCCTTCCAATAGTTATTATAAAAATGCTTTTTATGGAAAGAATGAATAATGTACTTGTCAAAATTATATTATTTTAATGGAAAAAGCCGCCAATTTTTCTCACTCCCACTCCACCATCATGATATCCAAGAAATTTGTTACCAGCAACTTATGACCTAACATCCTTGTATGAGAAGAGCTCTGATCGTGCTTCGCTCAAGGAATATGATGTGGAATTTATTTATTCATTAAAAAAGGAGTTCAAGAAATAATCTCTAAATAAGAGGGTCGTACAAATGAAACTGGCCAAAGAAAAGGTTATTGGAAAGTACTATTCCAATATAGAACTGTGTAACAAAGAAATGACTGAGGTTCTCAGAAAATGCCTCACTCAAAATCCAAAACCAAAACTCATTATGTCTTCAAAGAAATTTTTGTGAGCATTACTGGTTTAGATAAAAAAAAAGTCATTATCTTCCATTACCGAAGAAGAGGCCAAAAAGGAGGAGGACGATATGCCTCTTAAGAAGCAAAACAATTCGGTAGCTAGAGGTAATATTTATTATAATATAATCAGTTGCACTAAATATGAATAAAATAAAAGTGGTACCTCTGACTCTTATAGCTGATGAGCAAAGTAATTCTTCTTATCCTTGTCGTCTTCCACTTTCGAATAGTCTTCTACTCCCCAATCATCTTCTTCTATAAAGAGTTATATTGTTTTTGATTTCGACAAGACAATGACAAATGTATTCCTCAGGTTGTAACGTGTTCATCTACAAAGTTGGTGAATACTTTAGTTGTAAAAGAAATTAAACAAAAGATTAGTTTGGAGGAGAATGTGGTTGTTACATTGAAGCTTGTGCCAACTATTCATCCGTTCCGGAACCTTCTATCATTATTGATGATGACCCTTCAAAGGTTGCCAAAGATGTTATGCCAGTATCTTTTATTGTAGATACAAATGATGTCGGTACAATTATTTTGGATTTAAATGGTGGTTTACCCAATATGGGTTTATCTTGAGCCGAGACTACCACTTCAACACATTTTTTTCTTGTTAGACCAAATTAATGATATATTGACTTAATTTACAATGTTGATCGGCCATAAAAAACTCCACATCCACCTCTAATCCGTAGACCTAGATAATGTACATTAGAAATTTGGTATTTTAGGTAAGATGAAGTTTATTATTATTATTATTTTCTTATGTTTAATTTCATTTTTTATGCTGTAACATAGAAAATAATTATATATAGTGTATATGTCACTTTATGTTTCAGGATATCGTCAATTGTTCAACCATATTCTATGAAGACAAGTTTCACTATGTAACTCCCATTTTTTATCTTCATGCCTTCTTTGATGGTGCTACTTGATGAGTCCGGAATTATTTACTACTGCCTACTGAGAAAACCGGACAGGGGTAATTCGGACAATAGGTGCCCACTAAACTATCCAGACAGGACAAAAGTACTAAAACACTAAACATCTTTTTGACTAAGCTAGGTGCTAATTTAATTAAGAACTAATGGGTCTTCAACCTCGACCCAGTTTTACAATTCGACCCGAAAGCCCATGGGTCCATAGTTAAGGGTATAAATACCCAACCACTTTCATTAATGAGGGTAATGAACATTTAATACAACCATGCATCTTAAATCTCTCACTACAAAACACTCAAATATTTAATACCTTTGAAATTCTATAAAACACTTGACGAAATTACCCTGAGTTCAAAATAATCCTCACCAAATTGGCGACCACAGTTGGAGCGGGAGGTTCCTGAATCTAGCGTTCAAAAACAGTAAGAAAAACCAGTTTGGATGAATCTGGACGAGCAAGCCGTACCACCACCTGTGGTAGAAGTGGTGGGTGAGAACGATGAGTACACAATCAAGGAACGAGATAGGTTGAAAGCTGAAATAGAAGCCTTGTGAGCTGCTAAAAAAGCGGAGTTAGGCTTGAAAGAAAAATCAAAAGTGTCAGCCATTCATCACACTGACAATCCAAGGGAGAATGACCCATCAGCAAAGACCCACTTGAGTACTAAAAAGACCCATGTCAGCTCCAAGAAGTCTCACCGGTCTAAATCGGTGGAGAGCTTAGAGTCTGAGTCCTCTAGTAGTTCCTCAAATGAGAATGAACTTGAGGAGTCCTTGTCATCCAGCAGAGATGAGGGCAGATCCAAGAAGAAGCAAAAGTTGGTTAAAAAATATTCAAGAAAGAGGGACAGGCATGAGAGGTTAAAAAGGCATCTGAGAAAAGGGTCGTCTCATAGCCACAACCATAGCCGGAGGCATGTGGAGCAGCTCCTGATGGATCCCTTCGCTTTCCATGATGAGCCAGGTATTTTTGCAACACCTAATGAAGACACTGTCTTTAGTCGTGGCAAGAACTAGAGACAATTTCCATTGTCCTCTAAAATCCTGTCCGGAAACCTTCCTAAGAGGTTTGATAGTACTAAGATGGAAAAGTATGATGGGAGCAAGGATCCAGACAATCATCTGGAACAATTCAAAAACTTCATGATTAATTTTGATGATGAAGACAAATTGCTCTTTAGAGCCTTCTCTCAATCTTTTACGGGGAGTGCTCTGAAATGGTACAATAGTCTACCACAAGGGTGCATGAGAAACTTTGAAATGTTTTGGGTGGCCTTCCGGAGGCAGTTTGTTGGAAGTAAAGAGGTGAAGGGCAATGAAGACACTATTATCCATTGTGCCCAAGAGCCAAATGAATCACTAAAAGACTATATAAGCCGGTTCGTGAACACAAATAATGGGTTAGCTGATTGCTTTGAACAAGTAGCAATAGTTTCTCTAAGACAAGGTTTAAATCATGGGAATCTGGCTGATTCGGTAACCTAGAAGAAGACCATGACATGGGGTGGTTCACTAAACCAGGTGGGAAAGCAAATCAATGTCGATGAAACGAAAAAGACTAGGGTGCACAGGCAAGTAAGGTCTGCCCCAACTGCACCAAACCAGAATCAGACCAGATAAGGCTAAGGAAGCTAGACAGGGTCCCAACAGGGCCAAGCAGACTCAATCTCACACGGCTCCAGCTCAGAGCCAAAAGTCTAGAAATAAACGAGGACTTTGGGTCCAACCGGAGTGGTTTGATGAATTGAAAGATAATGTGGCAACCATCTATGACAAAACAAAAGATGAGTTACATTTTAGGAAGCCGACACCACTTCAATCTCCTAGGGAAAGTCGTAATACTTGTTTCTGTCAATATCATCAAGATATTGGTCATAACACAGAAGATTGCATCGCTTTGAAACAAGTGGTGCAGAATCTGATTGAAAGAGGAAAATTAGGGGCTTATGTTAAAAGAAGAAGTGGGAATAGTCCTGATAATGCTCATCGGATTGGCCCAACGAATAATGCAGGGACATCGACTCCAGATCCAGCCCAGAATAAAGTGGGTGTTATAACATAACATACCAAGACAGGATCTGGGCTCATAAACGTTTTTGAGTCGCTTACTATATTTGGGAGAGACACAATGAGTGCACCAACTCCTTCAAGGAAGAGGCATGTTCACACTCTGGCTACTCAGTTAGAGGGAGCCATGTCCTCCTATCAGTCCTAAATTCCTTTCCCCTTCATTGTTTTTGATGAAGATGGCTTAAGGGACATAGCTGGTCCTTATGAGGATGTTGTGGTGATAGGAGCATCGATTGGGGGCAATGACATCAGGCGAATTTTGGTTGACACTGGCAGCTCAGCCAATATTCTCTTTTAAGTTCATATAAACAAATGAAGAATCCAACAGTGATTCAGCGTTTGAACATGTCCATTGTGGGTTACACTGGAGGCTCTGCGGACGTGATCGGAGAATTTAAGGAGGAGGTTTTGTTGGGCAAGGGTCCTTTCAAGAAGATGGTCAGGGTACTCTTCGTTGTGGTAGATTATCCCATGTTTTACAATGCGATCTTGGGAAGATCCTGGCTCTCCAGGATGCATATTATGGCTTCAACAGTTCATCAATGTTTAAAATATACTGTTTCAAGGACAAGGGGGAGTTGTCCGGAGTAGCCAAAAAATAGCAAGGGAATGTTATGCAACTGCACTTGCCCCTAAAACTCTGGGGGCAGTCCGGGTAAACGAAGATTAGCAGTTGTTGGGGCCCTCTCGGGTGAGGGTGAAATTGATGACACCAGAGAGACCCCTGGTGTTTTGATACCAATTGAAGAAGTTGAAAACCACTATCTGATTGAAGGAAGAAATGTTAAAGTTGGATCTAAGATGACACCAGAATTGAAGAATAAAGTGTGGTCCTTTTTGGCAAACCACCAACATGTTTTTGCTTGGTGTAATGCTGATGTGACCGGAGTGCCTGCAAATCTTATATCACACTAGCTATCCATCCGAAGAGATGTTGCACCTGTTGTTCAGAGAAGAAGAGCTTTCTTTAAAGAAAAATCTGGTGTAATAGTTCAAGAGGTCGACCGACTTACCAAAATGGGGCACATTAAGGAATCTCAATACCCTTTGTGGACAACCAATCAAGTGTTAGTAAAGAAAAAGAATGGGAAATAGCGTACGTGTATCGACTTTATTGACCTCAATAGGGTTTCCCCAAAAGATCTGTATGCAGTCCCCCGGATAGATCAGTTGGTAGACTCCACATCTGGGAACAAGTTATTGTCCTTTATGGATGCCTTCTCAGGTTATAATAAAATACAAGTGGATCCGAAGGACCAGGAACACACCACTTTTATTACAGATAGATGCCTCCATTGTTACAAGGTGATGCCTTTTAGGTTGAAGAATGCTGGGGCTACCTATCAGAGGTTGGTGAATAGAGAGTTTGTTGATAAAATTGGGAGAAATATGGAAGTATATATTGATGACATGATGGTAAAGAGTGTGGAAGAAGAAGTACACTTGCCAACCTGGCAAAGGTTAATTTAAAATTAAATCCTGATAAATGTGTCTTTGGAGTACACTCCGGAAATGTTTTGGGGTATGTGATAAGTGAAAAAAGGATACAACCTGATCCAGACCAACTTGATGCCTTATTACAGATGGATCCTCCTCGGAATATTAAAGAAGTGCAAAGGTTGACAGGAAGGTTAGCTGCTTTAAATCGTTTTATCTCAAGGTCTTCGGACAGGTGTGCCCCATTTTTCCAGACTTTAAAGGGTGCTAAATACTTTAACTGGTCTCCATAGTGCGACCAGTTGTTCAATGAAATAAAAAAGCATTTATCTTCCCCCAAAACTCTTTACAAACCTGTTGATGGAGAAACATTATACATATATCTAGCTGTATCATAAAGTGCTATAAGTGCGGTGTTGGTAAGATAGGTGGACAATTATCCTCGTCCGGTGTACTACATCAGCAAGAGCCTGATGGATGCTGAAAAAAGGTACTTGAAGCTGGAAAAACTAGCACTAGCCTTGGTGATTGCTGCGAGAAAAATGAGGCCCTATTTTCAGTCTCATTCTATTGTCGTCTGGACATATTTCTCCTTGAAAAATGTCCTTCAGAAGGCGGACATATCAAGCAGGATGTCTAAGTGGTCAGTAGAATTGGGTGATTATGATATTGATTTCGCCCCTCGAACTGCAATCAAAGCTCAATCTATTGCCGATTTCCTGGTTGAGTTCCATTCGGATAGGATTACCAAGCAAGTTGTAGATGAGAAAACTAAAAAGGTATGGGTTGTCCGGACAGATGGTGGATCAAGTACCAAGAGTTGTGGTGCTGGGATATATTTAACCTCTCCGTATGGCGATAAGTTATACCAGGCTATATGTTTTGCTTTTAAGGCTTCTAACAACGAGTCCCAATATGAAGCTACTATAGCTGGTCTGAAATTAGCCTTTCTGTGTGGGGCTAAAAGATTCAGGTTAATGAGTGATTCTCAGCTTCTTATCCATCATGCCCAAGGTCAATCTGAGGCAAAAAAGGAACAGTTGATTAAATATTTGTTCGTTCTTAAAGAAGTGGCTGCTAACTTCAAAGATATTAGCTATGAGCACATACCTAGATCGGAGAACACACTAGGAGACTCCTAGGAAACCATAGCATACTCTGAGTCCTACCCATGGATTCATGTGCAAGAATGTCCATCCATACAACCCAATCAAGGCAAGGAAGAGGAGTAAAATTTGAGTATACAAGTGCTTCAACCCAAAGACTGGAGATATCCCCTTTTTCAATACAATTCTGATGGCATTTTGCCTCCGGAGAAAGCTGTGGCAAGGAAAATGAAACATAGGGCTCATGGTTTTTTAATCATAAGAGATATCCTTTACAAGAATTCATTTAGTAGACATCTCTTGCATTGTTTGGGGATTGAAGAGTCCTAAATTGTGCTATCTGAACTACACGATGGTGAATGATCAACACACTGTGGCTATAGAGCTTTAACCCGAAGGGTTTTGTTGGCCGGATACTACTGGCCATCCATAATGGTGGATGCCAAGGAATTGGTGAAAAAATATAACCCATACCAAAGATATGGTAATGAAATTCATATCCCAGCTTTCCCACTAGAGTCAATTTCTGAGCCAGTGCCTTTTGCTCGTTGGGGACTGGATTTAGTAGGACCTATACCGATGGCATCCGGAGGGTGCATAACTATTATTGTAGCCATTGATTATTTTTATAAGTGGATAGAAGCATCCCCTCTGGCAGGAACTACTTCGAAAGCTGTTATAAAATTTATCATGTCTAACATTTGTTGCAGATTTGGGGTTCCACAAAAGATAACCACAGATAATGGGCCACAATTTGATAACAAAGATATAGAGAGTTTCTATGCCTCTAGGGGCATTCAGAATTGTTTCTCTTCTCCTTTCCACCCACAAGTGAATCGTCAAGTTGAAGTGGCAAACATGACCATTCTGACAGATCTCAAAAATAATTTAGAACGGACTGCAGGAAAGTGGCCAAGCTATTTACAAGAAGCATTATGGGCGTACCAAACTACTCCTGGAGCTGCTATACAAGAATCTCCTTTTTCCTTGGTATATGGGATGGATGCAATTACTCCTTTAGAATCAACTCTTCCATCATACAGAGTCCACCATTTTTCCGAGCAGGCTAATGAAGTGGAAATCAGAAGTCAATTGGACTTAATAGAGGAAAAAAGGGTTAAGGTTCATCTTAAAACCACCCATTATCAAGGCTTGATGATGAGCAAATTTTCTTCCAAAATCAAAAGAAGGGATTTTTGACCAGGGGATAAAATGTTGAGAAAAGTCTTCTTACGTATTAAGGAGAATCAGTTTCACAAGCTAGCTCCAAACTAGGAAGGGCCCTATGAGGTCTCCGAAAAACTTAAGCATGGGACATACAGACTTCAAGACAAAGATGGAAGAATCTTAAACCACCCTTGGAATATTGAATACCTCCGGTTATATCTGGAATGAAAGTCGTGTAAATATTTACTTGATTAGAGTCCTTGTAAATATTAGGGGGGCATACGCTTTCCTACCCTACGGGGAGGTTTTAATGAGGTGTCCGGGTTTTTCAATAAAATTTGATGCCTTCTTAATATATTTGTAGTGGTTTGATTTACAGTTTTATTAAAGTTTTCTAAGGATCTTTGGCAGATCGGATTAATCTGGTGGAACGATATCCATTTAACATTTATCATCAGAGATTTTAAACGCTCTCATCTTAAATACTTGTAAAATAAATAAGGGATCTTTAAAAATTAGCCATTTAAATTAAGCAAATATGAAACAAAGCAAAAATCTAGCAAAATAAACATATCCGGCTAAAACCGGATGATGATATTAAAACATAAAATGTGCCTTGGCCATCCAAGGACTTGAAGTTTAAAGAAAACATTAACCGAACACAGCTACGAAAATGGCTTGGCCATCCAAGGACTTTAGCATTTCATAAGGTTAAGAAAAATAAAATAAGAAAAGATAGTTAAAATTCAGGGCTAATTCCCCTTAGATATTCTTGCATCGTCTTTTCTCATGGGATCTTTGGGTTCATCACTGGAACTCTCTCCGGTTCCTTCCTCCTCGTCGGTAGTATCGTCAATACCACTAGAATAGTTCTTCTTATCACCATTCACCATCGTATGGAATAGGATATCTTTATATTCAACGTATTGCCATATGGTACCAGGCGTTCTATTCGGAAACGTTTGATGGAAAAGCAAGACCATGTCAGATTTAACTCCGGCATACCTTTTTTCTAAGGAATCTATCACCTCGTTGGTATATGCATCAACGCGGGCCTGAATTCTCTGATCTTGCTCTTTCACCAAGTCATCTTTCTCCTTGGTAACATTGGACACAGCCTCTTCGAGAGAAGTCTTATCACCGGACAAGGTTTGGATGGTATCATCCTCAGTCTTCATGTCTCCCTTCAAAGTGGAAAGATCTTTTTCCAGACCGGAACATTTGGTTCGGAGCTCTGTGTTAGCTGTCTCCGAAGTGACCATCTTGGTTGCCAGATCTTCTTTCTCCTTCTTCAACTCCTCAAGCTCATTCTTCAATGCCTCAATACTTTGGTTGGCATTGAGAAGGTTAGTAGACAAACTTTCTTTGTCTGTATTGAGGGTGTTGATGAGGGTTGACTGGATTTTTACTTGCCTCTCCAAGTTAAGCACCGGCTGAATATGGCCCAACAGAGAGTGAGTCACCACATCGTGTTCCTCGGAAACGGTGAAGGACTTACCATTGAAAGTCACCATATTGGAGGAGCTTGTAGGAAGGTAGGGGCCAGCGAAGTCGTCTTTCTCAAGGTCTCCGAAATAGAAACCAATATTTTAGAGGCCGGTTTGTAAATCAGTGGGGATTTGCTCTGCAAGGGTTGGATCGGCCGGAAATAGAGGCTTCGAAGGGCGGATGACTACTTCATCCCCCCAAAAGACCTTCTCCTTCTTAGCAGTCCTCTCATCGCTGCTAGCTTCCCTCTTTTGATCCTTTTTAGGAGGCCTTGGTTGGTTTTAGGGTTCACCTACCTCCTTAATGGACTCGTCCTCAGCCACTTTAAGCAAAGTAGCATCAATCCCTCATTGGACATGCCCTCCTTGGCTCTCCGGAGCGATCTCCTCTGCAGCACCCCGAACAGCCTTTACTGCAGTCTTTTTTTTCTTGCCCTTCTTCCCTTTCATCTTGCTCTGGAGAGCAAGTCCAATTTTCCATCATTCTCATTCGTTCTCTTAAGAATAACGGCCGGAGGAGGTGGTGTAGTCAACTCCTCCCAAGTGAGATCTCTCCGGCCCGTAGTGTTCCAAAGGTGGGACCTCACCAAGTTGCCCGAGGTAAAGCAGTTGTGGAAGGTGTTCCCCCAACGGTCAGCAGCCCAAGCATTTAATTTGGCACATGTGGTCTGCCCCTCCTCCACATAGTCGGAGAAGTCCTTCGGCAATACTGACATAAAATAAGAAGTAATTCAGGATTTTTTTTTGTAAAATGAGAAAGACAAACAAAGTAAAATACTTATCTGAGATTTTCCACCTGCTGGTGAACATACTAGGATTGATGCCAGCCTTGATTTTTCTCCCATTCTCCCACGTCCCGCTAATGAATATGAACTGGGTCTTCCAGTTTTTCTCTAACTCAAGCAGGTTGTCCACTACTTTAAAGTCGTCTCCCATATTGTAGTGGTAGAATGGGATATGATGGTTTTTACAAAGGCTGGCCACTGCAGCAAATTGCTCCATTGGGAGAGAAATACCGGACAGCCTTGACGCCATAATGCAGGCGGGGAGAGTATACCAAGCATTTGGACTCAGGTGGCTTAGATAGAGTTTAATCAGGTGGAAATACTTGACGATTTCTGGATCTAAGGGGAATCTGAGCCCCCAGTTGAATAGCTCAATATAGATGACGATCTCGTTGAGCTTGCAGTCCATTGGAGTCTCCGGTGTGACTGGTATACTCACCTTAACTGATTCAGGGATCCCCCACTTGGTTCGGATCCGGCCCAGCTTGACGGTGTGAGTATAGACATAATTAATGTTCTGCATGGCCAGTAGATACTTCACATTGACATTGTGAAAACAAGGTCCCACTTTGCCTTCCAGACTCTCCGGCTGATCCGGATGGGTCATTCAGATTTTCTCCTTGCCTTTCCCCTTTTTGTCAGAGGCAGCATCTCCAGTTTGCCCGGAGGCTTCAGTTTCAAATGAAGCCTCTTCGACACTATCCTCCATCATTTCTTCCATCACTGTGGAAGGTTTATCAGTCGTTGTGGATAAAAGAGTGCTAGTTTGTGCCTCAGCAGTTTGTCCGGACGGTTGAGCGTCAGTCTCTCTTAAAGGTCTGAAATCCGGTTAGGGCTTAACTCCGGAGGACTTGGTATGATAAGAAATTCTGGTTGTCTCGGATCCAAAGGGTTTGTCTCTTGGGGCTCTAATAGATGCCTCCGATCCAGAGGCTTTATCTTTGGTTGCAGATTTAGAGGCCCCCGTTTTGGAGGACTTGGGTTGTGAGTCAGTTGCTTGGCCTTTTACCAGGCCTGTTGTCCGACGAGGGTTAGTTTTATCTGGGGATTTCTCTGTGTTCGATCCCATCGTAATGAATGGAGAAGGCTTCCTAACATTCGATACTACTTTCTCTTGCACGATAGAAGGCTGAGATTCTTGAGCCGATGAGCCTGACATGATTGGCGAGAGGTTTGGTTGGAACAAACGTATAGGTTTTGTGTTTTTGGCGGACGATGATCCTTGATCAGCTTCTAAGGATGGTGAATCAGGTTTACTATTTGGAGAGACTAGAAGGCCAGCAACGATGCGTCTCTCACGTTCAACTTCTTGTGCTTTCTCTAGTTCAGAAAGATTTAACCAACCACCTTTCACGAGAGCGTTTCTCGCTGTGAACATAAAATTACCCAAGAGAAGTTTTGAAAGGAAAGATAAAAAGCTCTGAGAGAAGAAATTGCAAAGTGATGAAGATGGTGAAACAGTAAAGAAAAATATTCACCACTGCCACTGAGAACTAATGGGTCTTCAACCTCGACCCGGTTTTACAATTTGACCTGAAAGCCCATAGG
Source organism: Limnanthes douglasii subsp. nivea (assembly GCA_036936605.1). Taxonomy (NCBI): domain Eukaryota; kingdom Viridiplantae; phylum Streptophyta; class Magnoliopsida; order Brassicales; family Limnanthaceae; genus Limnanthes; species Limnanthes douglasii. Next base: position 160,743,131 of record JAUPFV010000003.1, read on the forward strand.
TCCATAATTAAGGGTATAAATACCCAACGACTTTCATTAATGAGGGTAATGAACATTTAATACAACCAGACAGCTTAAATCTCTCACTACAAAACACCCAAGCATTTAATACCTTTTAAATTCTTTAATACACCTAACGAAATTACCCTCAGTTCAAAATAATCCTCACCAATCACCATTGAGCTTACAATATTTATTTTTATCTCGGTGCGCCCTTTCTTCATGTAACTTTCCAAGCCAATTGTACTTAATGGTACTTTTGTCTTTTTATTGCTTTTCAAAAATATTTATACCAGCTCGCTATATGGTCCTCTCGGGGGTTCTCTTACTACTATAGGGTTGTAGGAAATTGTAGACTTCCTGTTATAACCTTGAGTTCGACTTGTAATTAACTTGGCTGAAGTTAAAGCACCATTGTTTCTCGGCATATTGTTACTTGTATTGATTTGAGCTATTATCTTTGTCTTGTTGGTCGAAAGACATGCGACCAAAGTTCCGTTATCCCCTACTTTATTTTCTCTAGATTCTTATCTACTTAAATATATTGCTCCACCTAAGCGAATATATATCCATAGTTCAAAGGTTTTTTCTTCATTATTACTTTGGAAATGAAAGCTTTTCTAACTCCCTACGTCAACGCAGCTACAACCATCAGATCATGAAAATCTTGTAGTTGAGAGTTTTTTTTCCACGAAACACTTGATATACTCTCTTGGACTTTCATTAGACCCTTACTTTCAATGAGTGATATAATCTTCATCTTCTCTAAATCTACTTTGACCTACAAAATAGTTCTTGAATGTCGTAAAAAATATCTTATAATTTGTTTGCATATTTTTGGAAGATTGTTGAACCATTATATGAAGATTTTTTAGAGAATCATGGAAAATTCTCAAAAAGTTATCATATCATGAGCTCTATACTATAATATCTCGTTATTGAACTGCTGAATGTGATACTCTTGGTCTCTTTTGTCATAATAATTTTTTATTTTGTGATTGTCGATTAGTGATGGCATAATGTTAAATAAGATCTTCGGGGCGAGTGAGAATTCTTCATGAGGCCAAGGGTCTTCATGCTCAAGAATCTATTCATGAATGGGTATAATTACTGGGACCCCGATGTTTTCCACTTTTCTCCTAACAGATTTGTACTTTACCTTTGCATAGTTAACTGATATTTTGGGAATTATTTGTTTGTTTGGGAATGGTTTCATCCTTGTTAATTTGGATGCATGTATATTTGGTGGGTATTATGGATAAAATGGAGTCTAGTTTTGATAATGAGGTACGCCGTTTGGCTGTTGTTGTTCCTAGATAGCCTGATTTCGCTCCAAGGTTGTTATGGGGCATCCATGGCTGGGAGGGCGGGACTTGTTGTTTGTTGGGGAGGATCCCCAATGGAATAACTTGTGTTTGTTAGAATCTCGAATGAAGTCAAGGGAGCCGGTGATACCCTGGTTGAGGTAGCGAGTATTTGACTGTGTTCTAGTCGATAGGTTTGCTCCAATTTTCATAGCGGAAGAAATTGTTGCTTCCTTCTATTTATCTTCATGATCCAGTTGAGGTTCTCTAGTATTCTCATCTATTCGGTTATTCTTTGAAGTAGAAGTAAAATTTTTTATATTGTTTTGATGACATTGTGGTCACTTTATGTGTCGACTTGAGCACCTTTAGTCTGAGTTTCTTCTACTCTTTTGTAAGACACGTTAAATGGAAGCTTTCTTGTCTAGAGGCCTAGAAGACTAATTATTCTTGCAAAAAAAAATAGTTTGTTTCTTCCTTAACTAATTCTCCAATAAGTTAAGTTTAGTTGGAAAAACCGCATGGGTTTTCGGTGCCAAAGGCTGTCCATCAGGATGCTATATCTCCAACTTTTCATCCAGAGTCAGATCAGATCTCTCTCTAAAATTCGACATCAGCTAGTCTCAGCTTCTTCTTTCCTTTGGCGGCTTGGAAAGAAAAACTTTGTTTCCACATACAACGCCAATTGATATGGAAAATTTAAAGTGACTTGGTTTGATATGAAGCTCAAGATTATCAGTAAAAAAAAGTTAGAGAATAGAAAAAACTGTACGTAAAAATATTAAAAATGTATATACATGCATTTTATTGATGATTATTAAATTTTCTTATCATAACCCCGTGTATATATATATATTTGACAAAGTCTATTGGCTTTATATATTTAAATAACTAATGATACAAGGACCAAACTATTCATATGTAGATAATTTTTTTAATTTATTTTTTTTATAAATAGTAATCGAAATATATCATTTATTTAAATAGTTATAATATTTTTTTTATTAAAGTTAATAATTTTTTAAATTATTTTCTACATAACATATATGATTTATATGATTTGCATTCTAATACAAAATCAAATTCACAATTTTCTTTAATTGTTCATTTCAAATATAACAAACTTTATATATTTATTTTTTCAAAAACTTTTATGATCTTATTTACTTATTTAAATTAATTTTTACAATTAATTTTTACTTTGAATACTTTTTATAATATAGTTGAAAGTTTTGTGTTGTTATTTTGTTTTGAAAATTTCATTTATGATATATAAGTTTTTTTAGTGTATAAAAAATATTTTATAGGATATTTTATAAAATTTTATATGAAAAGAATATATTATGATTATAATTTTTTTAAAATAATGTTTTATCTTAAAATATATTAAACAGTTAAATAGTTTTTATTATTATTTTAAAAGAATATATTGAACGAAGGTGAAGCTTAAAAAAGTTTACAAAGGACTGTTTAGGTTTTAAAAGTTAGACCCTAATAGAATGGTTGAGACAACAAAAGTTTTCAATTTTCCCTTCTAATTCAGAAGAGCAAAAGAACAGAGGGGAGAATTTCATCTTCTGAGTTTCAAGCTTCAAGCAATACATCGTTGGGCAGAGAATCAAGTCGTCAAAAAGAGTTTAGATGCCAAAGACATGCCTTCGAACTACCTGGAAAATTAGGCAGGAGGAACAACAGTGAAGATAGGCTTAAAGCAGTAAATCCATGGAGATTTAGAGTAATCTAAAGAAGATTAGAAACTCTTCATCAATATAAACTCTCGATTATAGAGAAATATGGTATTCCTAAATAATCGATTCCAAGACTTTATATAAAAATTATTGCTAATAGTTGATTTGGTGCTTGAAAGTCTTGGTAATTGATTTTTATCTTGCATTTTAGTGTCCACTTTGCAAGCTAGTCAGCTGTAAGGTTTCGTTCTCTGAAAATATGATGAAGAATCATGGAGTAAGAAAATAACATCTTATGTTATTGAGAACAGATTCTAAAGGACTAGAAGTTTGGCCAGAAGAAAGTAGAGATACTAAAATATGAGAATCATACTCGATATCAACATTACTAAGGCCTTTGATTTACAGATGAGGAGACCGTCATAAAGGGCACGAACTTCAACTTGAACTGGGGTTAACTTTCAATACAAATTTCCATAACCATGAATAATTACACCATTATGATTTCGAATAATGATAGCGCCACTGAAATCTCCAGAATGGGTACAACATGCGTCCACGTTGAGCTTGTATCTTCCCTGAGCAAGATGAATCCAACAAAGGCGAGTTGTTTTCTTCTTGTTGGTTATATGATTGAAACATCCAATCTTGTAGTTGCAGAATTCTGAATGTTTCCAGTGCTTCAGTTTAAAAATATTAGAATGGTCCAAACAGATAATAATATGCTTGATGTAAGATATAGAAGAATAAAAGAGAAAGATCTCCCTTTAAATTTAACTTTGTTTGTGGTTTTCCATATGACCCAGTTGATGGTAAGGGAATGATAGTTTTCATATGAATTCTATGAGGAGCAGACCATGACCAGTTTCAAGACATGTGTTGATGGTCATGATTTGCTTATTCTGATCTTGAAAATTTATGCAAAGTAGGACCAGATTTTCCAAACGTAGCGACATGAAAAAAATAGGTGGTCAGTAGTTTAGAAATTCTTGCAAAATTGACATTTGGATTCGAAAATTAGGTGTTTAGACTGCATTATAGAATCAGTGAGGATTAGATTGTAAAGAAGTCTCCAATGTAAAAAAAAAGCACTTCATAGGAGTGATCTGGTTCAAGGTTTTTTCATAAAGAGATGATGTAGGATACTTTGTTCTAATGCTTTGCAAAATGACTTTAATGGTGAAGAATCCATCCTTAGAATTTCACCATTGAATGACATCATCAATATGCTCTTTGATTCTTAAATTTGAAATTAAACTGATGTTAATAGAAGAAATAAGAGACTTAATCTTGTCTAAATTCCAAGAATTGTTTTCCTAATAAGAGTTTACTATAGTCTCTATGAACCATCTTTTGTCAGAATCATCTTCAAATTTAATTAAGGGAGGCATTCCATACGAGTAATATAACAAGAAATTGACACTGCCTTTACCAATAATCCACTTTATTTGATCTTCAACATTAGGTTTAATTTCAGCTAGCCTATTCTAGGTTTGCGAACCTTTTTTGGAATAATTAAGTTGAAGATGATGTTTCCCTTTGCAGTAGATGTTGTGAAGGAGATTAGCCCAAAGAGATTTATCATCTATGAATATCAACCATAACTTATAAGAATAAGATGTTTGAATATCGTTGAAGCTTTTTAAGTTCAAACCACCCTCGTTATAAGCTTTATAGTTAGTTTTCCAGCTGCCCCAATGGATATTGTTGTTATCACCATGGGAACCCCATAAGAACCTGTTAAGAATTTATTCAATCTTCTGGATGATAGTCTTGGGTAACCTATACCTCTGCATCCAGTAAATTCGAATTGGAATTAGAACAGTTTTAATTAATGTTAGCCTACCACCGTAGGATAACTTCTTTCATTCACAATATATGATTTTACTTATGACTTTGTCAATCAAATGAGTGAAGTTGCTTATTCTATTGTAAGATTTTAGAGTGATGTGCGGGTAGGATGTAGGAAGAAATCCTGTACTAAAGCTGGTCTAAGTAGCTAGAGCTCTTATTTTATCTTGAGGAAGAGTGTTTTCGGTGACGATGTTGGTCTTTTCATTGTTAATGGATTGACCAAAGATGTTTTGGTAAGTTTGCAAGAAACCACCTATAAAATCCATAGAAGAAAAAGAACCATCAGTGAATATTAGCAAGTCGTCAACGAATGCTAAATATGGTATGTTTAGCTTGCTACTTCTTGATAATCTTAGAGATTTATTAAGCTCAAACAGAGTAAGATCTCTCAATAAAATTTCTTTAACAAGGACAAAAAGACTTGAAGTTAGATGGTCTCCTTATTTTACTCCTCTTTTTGTTTTGAAAAAACCAACAACCTTACCATTAATATGAATAAAAATAAAAATAGATTTGTTTAAGTTTTTTATAAGGTTTATGAATTTGCAACTTACACCAGAACACTTTAAGACTTTGATGATGAAGTTGTAAGACAGGTTGTCAAAAGCCTTGGACATGTCGACTTTGATGACGATGTTTCCAGCTTTAGTCTTCCTGCATAAATCATGGATAAGCTCCTTAGCTATAAGAATACGGTCTTGTATGGATCTTCCCTTAACTTATTCACCTTGAACATCTGAAATCATCTTAGGAAGAAGATTACTAAGCCTGTTGTTTAATAGCATAGACATTATTTTATTTAAAGATGAACATAAACTGATAGGCACAAACTGATTCCAGTTTGAAGGGTTGTCTGTTTTGGATATTAAACAAATGCCAGTTGAGAGAAATTATTTATAAATGTTTTGACCATGAACAAGAAAGTCATGGCATTACAAAGATTTTTTTTTATAATGTTTCAGCATGTCATGAAAAACATATGTTGAAGCCATCCATGCCAGCTGCACTAGATGGCTTGATATTCTTGATGATAACAAGGATTTCCTCTTCTGTTGGATTAGCTAAGAGATTATAAGTATATGCAGCACTTATAACTTTAGGAATGACATTAATATTATCATTCAATAAAACTTTAGCAGCAGTTGAGTTATTGTAAGAAGAAATTGAAATAATATATTTGAAATTAGTTTCTGGAGACTTTCTAATCTGGGCTTCATCTCTGATCCAAGTGTTGCTGATTTTGATGCTGTTAATTCTGTTTTTCTTCTTTTTTTGACAAAATTGTGGTAGATACTAGCATTTCTATCTCCATATTTGATCCTAGTGGAATAATTTGTTTCCAGTAGTTCTCTTCCATTGTTAGGGCAATAAGATACTCTGCTATAGCTTTGGAAAAATTATTTTTGTGAGTTGAACTATTTAGTTAATTGAAGAATGTATTCAAAATCTTTCACAACCTTTTTAGTAGCTTTTACTTTGTCAAAGATATTCCTAAAATGCTTTTTGTTCCACTATTTAAGAGCCAGCTTTAGCCTTTTCATTTTATTCCAAAAGATAAAAAAAGGAAAGCCAACCATCTGATGATTCCAGATGGTTGGTTCCACAACATGAATGAAGTCCTTATCAAGAGTCTACATATTGAAGCACTTGAAAATTTTGTAATTGTTGGTTCTGTATTTAGTAATATCGAATGCACAAAGGGGTGTGATCAGAGCAAGTAGATGTCAACTGAGTAACTGTTGTTTCAATGAAGAATTCAGTTCAGTATTGATTAAGCATTACTCAGTCCAGCATTTTCCACTTGATTTTGTTAGTCCAAGAAAATATCGTACCTACAAAACCAGCATCTTCCAGTAAACAATACCTTATCATATCATTAACGTCAGCTGAACTTTGCTAACAATAAGTTAAGCAACCTAATTGCTCAGAGGAGAGCAAATAGAATTAAAATTTCCTAACACAAGCCATTCACGGACATTAGAATAGATTTGTCTTAATGTGTTCCAGAGATCAACTCTATTTATTCTCTGGCCTTTGGCATATATAGAGGTGATGTGAATGGTTTTGTTGTTATCTTTGTGCTTGATCTCCGAATGAATGCATTGGGCATGGTTAGTCAAGATTTTTATTTCTAGTTCATCCTGCCAAAACATCTAAATTTTATTAGAAATGTTAGTAAAGTAATTGTTAAAGTTAAGAGAATAAACTATGGAATCCACGTGATTGGAATTTATAAATGACTCTTGAATAAAGAGGAGCTTAATGTTATTTTCTTGGACAATAGATTTAAGCCTTATTTTGGAAGCCTTATTTCCAATACTGTGGATGTTCCAACTGAGGAGATTAATTATCTTAAGATGTTGGAGATGGAATTCTGGTTCCTTCGAATTGCAGAGACTTGATAACAATGGGGTTCTTATTCTTTTTCATTCTTGCTAGTTTGAGTTTTTTGTTTAGAAAGTTTTGGAAACTAGTATCTATCTTTTTCTATTTGAAGATTGATGTGTTGGGAGAATTCCAACATTTCTTTGATTAGGAGTGTAGTTGCCCGACAAAAAATTATTAGACTCTGTGGAGAATAGGTTATAGTTATTGTCTAAGGATTTTATGGCATCTATCACATCATCATCACTGATCATCTGATTTCCTTGAATTTGGTGACTTTGAGTTTCTTTTGCTCTAGGGTATATCTTTTCCTTTGATTAAACCTTCTGAGTTATCTGGTTGATCAAATAATTCAGGATTTGATTCAATGACTTGATCATGAACCTGATTTTGAATCTTTTATACATTTTTGTGTATGCTAGAATCTTGTTGTGGCTTTGTGGCAATATATTTGACTTTATACTTCATTCTTTCTGTATGGTTTGAAATTAAAGATTTATGCATTTCTGTTATTTGATCGTCAATATTGTTTGAGATTAAAGATTTATACCTCATTTAACAGAATTCTTCTTTCTTGTACCCACAATTTGTAGCAAAATGACCAAAGTTATTGCAATTGTAACATCTAACTTTTTTTTTCTGTCAAAGGTAGAATTCTGCTTCTTCTGTCTCTCACCTTTGTTGATGGAATTATTTTTTCCTCGACCACTACCCTTGTCTCGACCTCTTCCATTTCCTAGGCATCTTCCTCTGTTACCGTAACTTCCTTAGTCATTGTTTTGCACATCTATCTTTGCGTACAAGATTTTTTCAACACCTTTCTTGTCCTCAAACTTTGTCATCTTATCTTCAAAAGCTTTTAAAAAGCCTAGATATCACCAAACTCTTCAATAATCGTGGCCACTAACATGAATTTTGATGACACCGATCTCAGCAATTTTACGATGACATAACTGTTGTCAACGTTTGCTCCAAGAGACCTTATCTTACCGATTATCAAGGTCATCTTTTTGGTGTACTCATCAACGGATTCATTCTCAGTCATTTCCATGATGTCTAGTTCTCTTCTTAACACCCAAGTTTTGACTTTAACAGCACAATCTCCTCCAACGTTAGTCTCTTTCAACGCATCCCATACTTCTTTTGTGGTGTCTTTAGCCAGAACTTGATATAGTGTCTCTTGATTCAACCCTTGGTAAACAACAACGAGTAGACAGTTTGTATGAGACAATTTTGAGTACTGGTCAGATCTACTTCCAGAAACTCCTGTCTGCATGCTCCCACTATCTCTCGCCACACTGGCTTAACTATTGTAGCGAACAAATGGTGATATATCATATATGATAGATATTTTTTAAATTTTTGTAAAGGGTCGAGAACTCGAGTAGCTCCTTATCCCCTTCAAATGTTGAAGGAATGATTCAGTGGTCTGTACCTACTAGAACTGTCGGCTACTTCTTTGATATATGGTTTTAGAAATTCTATAAACGGGATGATATTATTATGTCAAGGCTCACCCCAGCCTTATACCGAGATGTTGCATGAGGATACCGAAGGTATTTTTGGATTTGAGATATCAACCAAGACTTATATGTTCTTTGGATATGTCCGTATCTCTGATATCCAATCATGGCGGAAGTATGAAGATGCATCAAAAAATGTGACTGAGGTTCTCTATGAAGTTCGTATGCATGGTCGCAATGCATCAGGTGTTCACTAGTTCCATTCGAAGGGTTTTTGATGAACGATCAATTGCTAGAAACAACAAGCTTAGTTGTCTTCCATTTTAACTAAAGAACAGACATAATTGATTCTATTGTATTACTTGAAGCATGACAACGGTCGTCATTCTCAAAAGTAAAGGTATACAAAATGTTGCATAACTGCCCCCAAGGGGGTAGCCGAGTTGGTTGAGTATGGCATTCTTATAACCAAAAGGTCATGAGTTCGAGTCCCTCTACATACGCTTTCTCGGCTGAGCCTCTCACCTTGTGTGGTTTACCTTATGGCGTTGGTTTGCAGGCTATCGTGTCAGACTGAGGGTTTACCCTGTGCGCACTCATTGCACTCTGAGTAGCGGCTGCGGGTTCCCTCCTTAAAAAAAATGTTGCATAACAGAAATTAGGGATTTGATTTGTTGATCCCACTTGTTAGGACAATAATTAATTAAGCTTGAAAATATTAATTAATTAATTTAGTCAAAATATTTTAATAATATATTAATGTATTTTTGAATAATATATATTAGTTTAATTGAAAATATTATTCAATTGAAAATATATTATTTAATTGATAATATATTATTCAATTTAGGAAAAATATGTTTAGACTGGATTTTATATTTTAAAGAGTATTATATTAGTAAAATATTAGATTAAGAAAAAGAAAAGAAAACAAATATTTTTGTTCTCTCCAATCTTTTTTCGTTAAAAATATCCCATTAAAATCTACAATTGGTATAAGATCTCTGTTCGATCAAGATGAACAACTCGATTCCTATATCTTTTGTTCCTCAATTAACAAAATAAAATTATAATAAATGAAGTACTCAGATGAAAGCTCTACTAGGATCTCAAAAAGAATGGAAAATTGTTGAAAAAAACTACTATGAAGTAAAAGATGTCGAAGAAGAAAAATTAACACCAACACAAAAAGAAGATCTAATAAAACCAAGAAAGAAAGATAAAAAATCATTGTTTTGGATATATCAAGTAGTCCAATCATATGAAGCAGCTTGGGAAAAAATTGCTTGTGCCACTCCAGCAAAACAAGCATGGGAAATTTTGGAGAAATTATTCAAAAGAGATGAAAAGGTAAAAAGAATTCGATTACAAACTCTTAGAGGAGAATTTGAAAGTTTACAAAAAAAAACAGTGTCTGAATCCGTTTCTGATTATTGTTAACGGGTATTGTCCATTGTGAACCAATTAAAAATAAATGGGGAAACATTGGATGATATCCGTGTAATTGAAAAAATTCTACGCTCTTTGGATTCAAGATTTGACTATATTGGGGTTGCTATTGAAGAATCTAAGGATTTAAACATCATGACGATTGATGAATTAACGGGCTCATTGAAAGCTCATTGAGAAAGATTAAATAAGAAAAAGAAGGAAGTAACGTTAGATCAAGCACTTCAGTCAAACTTGTCTATAAGTGAGAAGAAAGAATATTCTTCAAATCAGAGGGAGAAAGATTGTGGCCATCCTTCAAGAGAATGGTACAGAACAAACAAAAAACATAATTTTAGAAGCTCACAAAGAGGACGCGGAAATCAAAGAGGAAGAGGCTTGAATACTTATAGAAGGGGTCATTATGAAAATCAATGGAAAGAAACAAACCAAAATCAGAACTTTAGAGGTTCACAAAGAGGACGTGGACGTGGAAATCAAAGAGGAACATGTCGTGATTATATTGAGTGTTTTTATTGTCGCAAGCCTGGTCATATGGAAAGCGATTGTTGGCACAAGGAAAAAGATAATACAAAGCTAATATGGTGAAAAATAGTCAAGAAACTTTATTGCTCGTGGCTCATGGTGGAGAGACTGATGATTTCTGGTACATAGACAGTGATGTTAGCAAACATATGACATGTAACAAATAATTATTTTCAAAATTATTTGAAGCTGATTGTGGAGAAGTAAAAGTAGGAAATGGAAAATCTTACAAAATTAAAGGTGTTGGTGAATTAGAATTTAAAACAAAGCAAGGTAAGATTGAGAAAATGTCTCCTGTTTATTTTGTTCCTGGACTTAAAAATAATTTTCTTAGTGTTGGGCATCTACTGAAGAAGGGGTATGATATTCACTTTCGTGACATGGCATGTTACTTATCATTGAATAATCAAGTTGTTGCTAAAGCTGGAGTAGCACAAAATAATCTTTTCTCACTCACTTTTAAAAATCAGAATATGTCTTTCTTGATTAGTTCTCATGAAGCAGTTGTAAAATTATGGCATGATCGGTTTGGACATTTGAATTATAGAAATTTAGAGATACTTTCAAGAAAGATGATGGTCACTGGTTTACCAAGTCGTCTCGATGATGTATCTAAAATTTGTCAGTTTGGAAAGCAACATAAAATTTCGTTTCCGTCTAAATCATCGTGGAAAGCAAAAAGACCACTGCAACTTATTCATTCAGATCTTTATGGTCCAATGGCAGTCCCATCTTTCATAGGTAATCGTTATTTTATAACTTTTATTGATGATTACTCACGAAAAGTTTGGGTTTATTGTGTTAGAGAAAAATCAGAGGCATTTCAAAAATTCAAAGATTTTAAAGCAGAAGTAGAGAACTTTATTGGATTAAAAATCAACACCTTACAGACAGATCGTGGAGGTGAGTAGTTTTCAAAAGAATTTGAGAAATATTGCAGAGACAGTGGCATTAGGCATGAGATGACAGTCCGCTATACGCCTTAGCAAAATGGTGTATCTGAAAGAAAGAACAGAACAATAATGGAGATGGCTTGATGTCTTCTTAAGAAGAAGAGGTTATCAAGAGTTTTTTGGGCTGAAGCTGTTGCCTACGCTGCTTATCTTATTAACATATTACCAACAACAAGCTTGGAGAATTTCACGCCATATGAGATGTGGTATGGAAGAAAGCCTAATTTTCATCATCCAAGAATATTTGGGATTGTTGCATACTCTCATATTCCGGATGTAATGAGAAGCAAGTTAGATGACAAGTCTGAAAAATGCATCTTCATTGGTTATAGTGAAAGAAGTAAGGCATACAAGCTATATAATCTGGTAACAAAAAAGATTTTGATAAGTCGAGATGTCCGGTTTGATGAAATTTTTTTTTTTGAAGATATGACAGTTGAGAAAGAATCTTTGTAAATTTTTCCACTTGAACTTGAAGAAAAAGAAGAGGCAGATTTTGAAAGTGCTGAAAATAATACTCCAAAAGGAAGCCCTCCTACTTCCCCAAAATTTTCATCAAGTTCTTCATATAGTTCGGTCAGAAAAATGAGAAGTATTCAGGAACTATATGATGAAACTGATGAAATCGTGGAACACGATGCTGTATTTTTTGCTTTCTTTGCAGGAGAAGATCCAATTTCGTTTGATAATGCATATCAAGAAAAAGTATGGAGGAAAGCCATGAACGAAGAGATTGTCTCAATTAAAATAATGATACATGGGAGCTTATAGATTTACCGCCGCACAAGAGTTCTATTGGGGTCAAATGGGTTTACAAGACAAAGATGAATCCAAATGGTTCCATCAATAAATACAAGGCGAGGCTAGTTGCAAAAGGATACAAGCAAAAAGAAGGAGAAGATTTTACAGAGGTATTTGCTCCCGTTTCTAGACTTGAAACAGTTCGGTTACTCATATCTCTTGCTGCTCAAAATAATTGAAAGATGTTCCAAATGGATGTAAAGTTTGCATTCTTGAATGGTGTTCTCAAAGAAGAAGTCTATGTTGATCAACCACCTGGGTTTATTAAAAAAAGAGAAGAAAAAAAAGTTTACAAGCTAAAGAAAGCATTGTATGGGATGAAACAATCACCCCATTAAGATCTACACCACTTAGCGTTTAGACGGAAAGCAATAACTTCATTCCTCCCTTATTCACCTCGCCGCTCCTTAGTCAATTCACAGTCACATTTCGAAATTAAAAAACACCTTGAATACTATAATTGTTGTGAGTATTTTAGATTAAATATGTTTCATTTTTCTACTATTGTTTCTCCTAAAATATTATTTACTCAATGTCGAGAAAGTTTCCTCCACCGTTTTCTAGACCGATTGAGCTCCAAAATAGAGATGACTCGGATGGTGATAATAACCATAGTATCCCTTTTTCGGTTAGGTCCGAGTCTTCATATTTTTCTGATGAAGGAGAATTTGCTCCTCTTGCCAGAACATAAATTGAAAGAGAAGTCTTGGGAATCTCAGATTTCGTGTGTCGATCTTCTGTCCTTGTAGGTATTGCTAGCGTACGAGCCCCAATGTGAGTCCTTTACGGCGTTGATCGTTCTAATGGGTCCACCACTTCCTGTACCAAAAATGATAGATACAAATTTTATGGAAATTTTATGCAGAAGTATGAAATTTTATGTACACCACTTCCTGTACCAAAAATGATAGATACAAATTTTATGGAAATTTTATGCAGAAGTATGAAATTTTATGTAGAAGTGTCTGGAACATCACGAGGCACGTGCGCTATACAACGAGGGGTAAAAGTATTTTTCCTCGGAAAGAGATGGTGAGGAAGAACCTCGAGTGGATCATTTTGACCAAGGTTCACGTTTGTTTCCTTGGTCCAAATGAGACATCACTAGATGCCTTCGATATTGAGACCGTCGTTTTTACCTATAATCTTGATGATGGGCTTTAACTTTCCATAGGGCCGGACTTACCTATAATCTTGATGATGGGCTTTAACTTTCCATAGGGCCGGACTTGTGGTTTTTTGAGAGGATTTTGTTGTGTTTGAGCCAACTGGTGTCCAACTTCTAAAAGTTTCTTTGTGTAGCAATCATCTCTGCCGTGCTTATAATCACTTTAATGTGTCTCATTTCTTTATAATGAAAATATTACTAGATAATTTGAATTCTCATATTTATATCACCATAAGTAAAGGGACAAGAGTTGTGATGGACTTTCCAAACTGCACAAAATATAGAAGCGTTGCTTCGATGTGTCTGGCCGTAGGAGACCGGTAGGGGTGGGAGACCGGTAGGGATGGACATTTTATTCGGAACCGAAAGAACCGAACCGAAGTAGATTTGGTTCTTTCGTAATATCCGAATGGTTCCAGTTTTCAATTACCCACGATTCTCGGAACCGAACCGAACCAAACCGAAGAACTGTGGGTACCCGTTAGGAACCGAACCTATGTATTAACCCTTAATTTTGAATGGTTTTGAAAATATATTTTCTTTTTCAAAGTTAGAGCCTTAAATTTGTCGTTTATCATTGATCTCTAATTATCTTTATTTTAATAAATGACAATATACTTTATTCAAAGTGCCCACATATATACGAACTATTATGCGTATAAACAAAATAACAAAATATCAACATTTGTATAATTTAATAAACTTGATATCATCTCTTTTATTTTCTTTATATTACTAATATATATTTTTTTTAATATATTAATTTTGAATATTTTTTATATTCAAAAAAAAAAATATCAAGGTGCCCCGCTGGTGTTATAGGAGGAAAGCAAGGGTAAAATGGTACTACCATATGATGATGACAGAGTAGGAGGTATTATGGCTCAAATCAGAACTCTCGCAACAATTTTTAGGTGTCCAAAATATTATCATAGAATTTCTTAGGTATTTGTTACTTTGTGGAGGGTAAACCCAACCAAACTGGTCAAGCTATTGGAACATGTCTTCTTGCCTTAAACAGATAAAAGTGTTGGTGCATAAGACAAAGGTTTAACAGTAAGAGTAAATGAAAATGAGAGAGACAGAGGAGTTACTGGAATGTGAAAAGAAAAGACTTAATTTATTCAATAGAAATTGCTTGTTTAAATATATATAAAAGTCACTAACATACGTTAAATGACTGACATAAGTTAAATAAAATACACAAGTAAACAAAACGTGTTTCAGAGGGTTTAAACTCCGAATTTGTCATAAAAGACACTCAAAAGACATGCAGAAGACATGTAAAAGACACACAAACTGTTAACATAAAATAACAGCTTCTAAATAATTCTAACACTCCTCCTTGTTTATAAGATGTTTAGATTTTTTGGTCTTGTTTTCTTCTTCTTCGATTTTTTGCGTCTTTTACTAGCAACAATAATTTTCACTCCTGTATGTCTTTGAACCGAAAGATTTATTTCATCCGAAAGTTTAAGACTGTTTTTTTTTATCACAAGTTGTTTGTCGATAACATTATCTAACTGGACTTCTACACCAATCTCATGTTTGTCCATTAAAATCTTATCTTCAAAGGCTTCCAAAGATAGAAGTAAAACATGATTTTTCTTTTGTAATACCATCATCTGTCAAAACATTGACACTGTCACCGGCTTTCCAAATAGTTGACGATATTTGGTTAAACTGTAGATAAGACTCCTTTAGATGAACCTCATCAATTTGTTCTCGAAGTAATAACCCATGACTTGTTTGATGACTAAAGTTCCCAAACATCTGATTAGACAGATACAGTGAGGACTCAAAAATAGAACCATAACCAGCATCATGGACTTCTTGAGGCAAGTTGGTTAACCCGATACTTTCCTCTACATGAATTTTAGTAGCACCATAAGATGGCTCACTAAAACACGGTTTAGAATGATATTCCGACATATCATGAGAAAGTAATTCTTGTTTGTTCATTGGATTTAGAGCAAACCTATTCCCTTTCATTTTGACCTTGAACAAGTCTTTGCCGGTAGTATCTTTGATCAAACACCGTTTATTCTAAAACAACACTTTGTAGCCTTTATCAAGCAATTGACCAACACTTAACAGATTTTGATCAATTTTTGGTACAAATAAAATATCTGAAATAAATTTTGTACCTTCATAACTTGTAATAGCTATTGCACATTTTCCCTTGACTTCCAAGTGTTCATCGTTTCTGATCTTCACTCTCTTGACTTCGCTGTATTTTAATTCCTCAAAGAGATGTTTATCATATGTCATATGATTTGTGCACCCGGTGTCAATTAACCAGCTTTCACTCGATTCTTTGCCTGAAAGACAAGTGACCACAAACAGTTGATCTTCTTCTTCTTGATCATCTACATGTGCATCTATTTCTTGCATCTGCTTCTGACCCTTTACTTTACAAGTTGCAGCTTCATGTCCAAGTTGATTACATTTGGAGCATTTAGCATCAGGTCTCCTCCAACACCTGTATGGTGGATGACCTTTAACTTTACAATGGCGGCAATGCGGGTAGGATTTTCTCACATTTGCTTCTTTTTAGTTTTGAAAATTGCTAGATGAATTTCCACTCGTCCATTGATTTTTGAAGTATACCTGTTGTTGTCTTGATGCTTTACAGGAAAGGTACCTTCAATCACTTCTTCTTGCCTCATAGACCTTCTATGCTCTTGTGCTTGCAAGGCATTTAAGAGCTTTGTAAGGGAGATATTTGACAGATCTTTAGTGTTCTCCAAAGTAGAAATGGTAGCTTCGAACCTCTCTGGAATCGTCACCAATATCTTTTCAACAATCCTGGAGTCTTTTAATTCAGACCCAAGCAATATCACCTTGTTGGCAATGCTGAGAAGTCTGTCTAAATACTTTTTTCACGCACTCAGACTCCTTCATCTTCTGCAACTCAAAATCCCTAATTAAATTTAGGACTTTGATTCCATGAATCCTTTCATCTCCTTCGTATTCAGCCTTGGGATAACCCCAAATTTGTTTGGCTGTTTTGAGAGACATTATTCGTGTGAATATCATCTGAGATACAGCGGCAAATAGACAAGCTTTTGCCTTTGATTTTCTCGTCTTCTTTTCCTTATGTGCTTTGATATGTGCCATAGTAGGGTTTGCTGGAAGTTGAGGGATTTCGTAATCCTCTTCTACTGCTTCCTAAAGATCTAAAGCTTCCACGTAAGTCTCCATACAAACTGCCCACATTTGATAATTATCTTTATCGAAGAATGGTGGTGCAGCGATTGAAAAATCTCTTTCCACTTTGTTGGTGCAGAAGACAAAGGTTTAACAGTAAGAGTACATGAAAATGAGAGAGGCAGAGGAGTTACTGGAATGTGAAAAGAAAAAACTTAATTCATTCAATATAAATTACTTGTTTAAATACATATAAAAGTCTCTAACACACGTTAAATGACTGACATAAGTTAAGTAAAATACACAAACAAACAAAACGTGTTTAAAAGGGTTTAAACTCTCGTGTTTAAGAGGGTTTAAACTCTCAATTTGTCATAAAATACACTCAAAAAACATGAAGAAGAGAGATAAAAGACACACAAACTGTTGACATAAATAATAGCTTCTAATTAATTATAACAAAAACAACTATGCGAACCACACAAACTGTCTTGTTTGATATTATTTTGGATCGTATAGCCTCTGATGCTGATCACACATGTTTTATGATGAATCATTCTTAATGGATGTAGTAATAGCGGTATTGAACCGTGAGTCAATTTTAAAATAATGAGAGGCAAGGTGACTACACGGTCCTAATAGAGAAAAAAACGTAGAATATACATGATGTTAGAGAAAACAGGAAGGTGATGGAAGGTGAGGGACCTTCCAAACATCCTAGAGACCAACGTCGTAACTAGCATAGTTACATTGAGGCGGAACTTGCATGCCAAAGCTAAGAAAACCGAGCGTTTGGAAGTGGAGAAACAAAATGGTGTGGTAGAAGCGAAAGGTCTGCAATATATGTTGGTGGATGAACGAAGGAAACACACACTGAAAGATTGAGATGTAAAGATGTTTGTCCAATGCTTTGGGTCAAATATGTGAGATGGAATGCACTTTAAGAAAAGAAGGGGAAACACGAGCGATGAATTTAGTGGAATTCGAAAAGGAGATATTGTATACTTCTAGAGACTATGCCAGTATTGCAAGGCATACGCTCATTATTTGCACCAGGAGTATCCCAATCTTAGATTGGATACATTGTAGAGTCTAATTTTAAAATTTAGAAGATATTATACTTGTAATTAGAGTAGTCATAGTGAGAAAGAAGGATAAATTGTATTTGTAATTTTTATGTATTTTCCTTAAAACTTTCAGCATCACACACATGTGTATTTATACAAGTAGAATCACTAACAGCCTAGAGAATATTCCATGTGAGGTTGTTAGTGAGTAATGGGTACTGATTGATTACATGAATAAAAGGCAGTTAGCCATTGTTTGGTTACAGCAATACTAATAACACCATCTTGATAGAGCTGGGCTTTGATTAAGTTGCTTGGACTTGATAGCTAACAAGGCCAAAGGCCTAACCCGGTCCAATACCAAAACACACAAGAGAGTACCGTTTTGAGTTAGGGCTTTAGTGAAGTGCTGAGTCTAGAGTTGTCTTCGAACAACTCTTCTTCCTCAGCCATCCTCTCTTTCACAGAAACCCTAGAGCCACCATGCTCACTGACATCCCCCCTCAAACGCAGAGGCGACACCGAAAGCCCGAGTTTGTCACGGAGGTAACGAAATTGAGAGGAAGGAAGAGCCTTTGTAAGTGAATCAGCAATTTGGTCGAGTGAGGGGACATACCGAATCTGGACGAGTCCCTGAAGCACTTGATCTCGAAGAAAATGCACATCGATCTCGATGTGCTTGGTGCGAGCGTGAAAGACCGGGTTGGAGGCAAGAGAGCTAGCCCCAAGGTTGTCGCACCACATGACTGAAGGAGGGATGAGAGGTATTCAAATTTCGGTAAGTAGCGATTTCAGCCAAAACAATTCTGCTGATAGATTAGCTAATGATCGATATTCTGACTCTATGGAGGATCTGGCCACAATGTTTTGTTTCTTTGATGACCAGGAGATGAGAGTTTCACCAAGGAAGACGCAGTACCCATATCCTTGAGGGCAAACACAGAATTAAGATTGTGAATGAACTGATTTAGGCAAGCTGTATCATTCCCAGTGACCAGAATATCATCAACATACATCAAAATGAGTAGGACAGTAGTCTTTGAGACCAAAAAGAACAATGAGCAGTCAGCCTTTGAGTTACTAAAACCCCAACTCAAGAGTGTATCCCGTAGTTTAGAATACCAAGCTTTAGGGGCTTGTTTCAGACCATAGATAGCTTTCTGTAGTTTGCAGACATGTGTAGGATAGACATGATCAACAAAACCCTGAAGCTGTGTCATGTACACAGTTTCTTGTAACACACCATTGAGAAAAGCATTATTGATGTCAAGCTGCCTTACTGGCCATCCCTTAGACACAACAATAGTGAGAATGACCCTTACAGTAGAAGCCTTAATAACAGGACTAAAAGTTTCATAGAAATCAACCCCAGGTGTTTGGTGAAAACCTTTAGCAACCAACCGTGCTTTGTGTCTTTGAACAGACCCATCTAAACCATACTTGAGTTTATAGACCCACTTGCAGCCAATAAATGTAGAAGAGTCAGTCGCTGGCACTAAAGACCAGGTGTGATTAGCCAACAGAGCTTTGTATTCACTCACCATAGCTTGCTGCCACTTAGGATTCACAACAGCTTCCGAGAACTTTGTAGGTTCAACCAGACCTTTATCAGTAGTAATAAGAGACCCCACATAAGGAATTTTAGGTTTAGAGATACCACTTTTCTGCCTAGTTTGCATTGTGTGAGTGTTTTATAGGTTTTGGGAAGAGTCAACAGGATTAGAGTCAGGAAAGGGTAGTTCAATAGTCAATGTAGGTGTAGGTAGTGAAGGCTGGTGGCTAGTGACTTGTGGAGAGTTAAGGATATTTTGGTTGGCTGTAGATAGAGACTGTGAATTTGAGAGCAGGGTTGTCTTAGAAGAGTCAGATAGAGGGTTGGATGTAGAATTCTGGTGCTGCAAAGGATTAGGACATAGAGAAGTAGGCTGTTCAGTTGAAGTAGAAGAATTAGTCCCCTCATATAGTACCTTTTCATTTGTCACAGACCCTGTAGGAAAGCTAGGTAACCATAGGTGAACATAAGACATAGAAACAGACTCAGATTGATATGTATTTAGGAAACCAGTAGAGAAAGGAAAGTCCTCCTCATTGAACACAACATTTCGAGAAATAAACAACCTCCCATTAGAGCTAAGACATCTATAGCCTTTGTGACTTTGACTGTATCCTAGGAACACACATTTAATAGAATGAAACTAGAATTTATGTGTTTGATAGGGTCTTAGGCAAGGAAAGCAGGAACAACCAAAGGTTTTTATGCTTAGATAGTTAGGTTTTTTATGAAAGAGTGTTTCAAAGGGAGACTGATAAAAAAGAATAGGAGTAGGCAGTCTATTAATCAAATAGACACTGGTTTCAAAAGCCTCAACCCAATACTTGTAGGGTAAGTGTGCCTGAGCTAGAAGAGTGAGAACAGACTCCACAATATGTCTATGTTTTCTCTCAGCCCTGCCATTCCGGGATGAGGTATGTGGACATGATCTTCGTAAAATGAACCCACTGTCTTTAGCTAGTGAAAGCAGAGGCCTAAACTCACCCCCCAATCACATTGAACAGCTTTAATAGACCTGTCAAACTGATTTTCAACCAAAGTTTTAAAGGTTTTGAATGTTTCAAACACTTGACTCTTATCTCTAATAGGATACAGCCAGGTATCGCTAGAGAAATCATCTAAGAACAAAACATAGTACCTACACCCATTACTAGATTGAATAGGAGCAGGGCCCCAGACATCAGTATGTATTAAGTCAAGAACATTCACAGCGTGAGAGCTAGAGATAGAGTATGGTAGACTGTGAGACTTGCCTAACTGGCAGGCCTCACAAAAAGAAATTGTATTGCTCAACACTGAATTCAACTTACAAGACTTAAGAACAGAATTTAAAACATTTTGAGATGGATGGCCAAGCTTCCTATGCCATCCATCTTTGACAGACTGAGAGATACTAGTAGAGAAAGCAGTAGGGAACCCTAGTCTGGGACCAGATTGTGACTTAGAAAAGATATCCATCTTGTAGAGACCATCTTCAGACCTTCCTCTGAGCAGGATACTCCATGTTACCTTGTCCTTCACAAGACAAAAACCTTTATGAAACTCAACAAAAACATTATTATAATTAGTTAATTGATACACAGACAGTAGATTCTTGTTAATTCTAGGTACATGAAGGATATTGTTTAGGCAAATAGGTTTTCTGGTTAGGGAATGTAGGGTAGAATGGCCAATATGAGAGATGGGGAGTCTCTCACCACTACCAACAAGGATAGATTTGTTACCTGAGTACTCTGTCCTCTGTGCCATTTGACTAGTGCTGCCTGTGACATGGTGACTAGCACCACTGTCAGCATACCAGACCCCTTCTCCTGTAGAGTCTTGTGTTGCAACTAAAGCATTCTGATCTCCTTCTGATCTAGCTTGATCTGAAGATGTAGACCCCATTACAGAGGGATCATCCCTGTAGTAGCAAACAACAGCAGAGTGACCAAACTTTCCACAGATTTGGTAGGTTGGTTTGTTCTGTGAGAACCTTCCTCCTCTGCCTCTATAGAAACCACTTCTACCTCTAACACCATAGTTGTAATTATAGCCAGATCTGCCTCTAAATCTTCTTTGATTAGCACCTCTGTTGTTCTAAAAGTAGCCTCTCTGATTTGAGTTAAAAGACTGTTGTTTTGAGTCACTCATGTGAGTGACATTAGCACTAGAGATATTAATGCTAGAAACTGAGTTTTGTAACCCAGTGAGTTGCTCAAGTCTGCTCTCATACGTGAGCAGACTTGTTTGAAGGTCAAGCCAACCTAGTCCCTCCTTGTCAGCAAGACTGACTACAATTGGTGTATATTCTGCATCAAGACCTGCAAGTACTTGTGTTAATAGATCATCAATAGATGTCAGGCAACCAGCTAGAATTAGATTGTCAAAAATCAGCTTCATTTTGTTTAAGTAATCAAACATGGTTGAGGCTCCTTTACGAGTTCTTTGAAACTCAACCTTGTAATATGTCACCCTTGCTCTAGTCTGTGAACCAGACAATTTGCCAGCAGCCTCCAATAGACCTTTAGCTGACTGTTCTTCCATGAGTTGAGCAGCTATTTCAGGACTCATAGTAGAGTAGAGCCATCCAAGTAGCAGCTGGTCCTTTGAAACCCATTCTTCGAAATCTGGATTCTCTATCATTATACCCTCTGTGTTTGTCACAAACTTAGGAGGACAGACCTTTTCTCCATTGATGTAACTCCATATTTTGTTACCCTTTATCATAGGTAACACAACAGTCTTCCATAGAAGATAATTGCTTCTATCTAAGCGAATGTTATTAACATTGCTGATTGGGTGCAGGTGTAGATTTTTTGAGGAGAAAGAGGAGTTGTTGGAGAAGATGGACCCAATGGAGTCTGAGCTGAAGGATGGAGAATCATTTGGAGTAGCCATTGAAGGCTCAAGAGCTGTGCTCTGATACCAAGTGAGAAAGAAGGATAAATTGTATATGTAATTTTTATGTATTTTCCTTAAAACTTTCAGCATCACACACATGTGTATTTATACAAGTAGAATCACTAACAGCCTAGAGAATATTCCATGTGAGGTTGTTAGTGAGTAGTGGGTACTGATTGATTACATGAATAAAAGGCAGTTAGCCATTGTTTGGTTACAGCAATACTAATAACACCATCTTGATAGAGCTGGGCTTTGATTAAGTTGCTTGGACTTGATAGCTAACAAGGCCAAAGGCCTAACCCGGTCCAATACCAAAACACACAAGAGAGTACCGTTTTGAGTTAGGGCTTTAGTGAAGTGCTGAGTCTAGAGTTGTCTTCGAACAACTCTTCTTCCTCAGCCTTCCTCTCTTTCACAGAAACCCTAGAGCCACCATACTCACTGGCAGTCATTCATAAAGAATAATACAGTGCTGTGGAAATTGAAATCGGTCACTACACGGTCGTTGACCCGAGGAAAGCATGACATATGTGGATTATCGGATGGAGTGAAGGTTAGTAGTGATATTGTAGGACCTAATGCCATTCCTCCTGATGTCGTTTTACTGATTTCAGTCTCTGGTCAAAATCCTGAGGTTAACTCATGTCGCTATTATTGTCAACCAGATGTGTTGGAAGACTTGGATCATCCTTGCTTGGAAGGGATGGAATGTGCCCCAAGTGTGGAACCTGTTGCTCGAGTGTCCGATGCAGAAGTGACGGGTGCCCCTAGTGGGGCCCCTCATCCCTAAGGGTTTTACCATTTAATTGTACTTGTATGAATGTCATAATGCAGTTTTCTGACCAAAAGCCAACGGGTAGGTTCATGCTTTTTCGTTTTTGGCACTTTGAGTATGTCATTAACTGATGTTTTTCTTTTTTGGACATGGTTTGTTTAGTAAAGTAAATACTATTCTTTCCTTCTTTATGTTAGTACGTAATATTCTATGCTTGTAATGTAATATCTTGTGCATTGTAGGTACTATGATTATCCCACTAGTGTGATCAATTCAGTAGGTACATGCCGACGAAGGACTACTTGGGATCTTTTGTTTGTAAAATATCTAGAAATAACAAAATGTAATATGTGTACAAGGGTTCCCATGCATGAGTGCAGACAGAGGTTCCCAACCAACAGACAGGGGTTCCCAATTGGTTGACCTTGGGGCAGTTTGAGATGGCCAAAACATTTATGGTAAACAATATGGCCACCTCGTAGCCACTCATGTGAGTGATTTTGTGATACCATCTATAATTGTACGGTTGGTGACCTCTGGCTGCAAATTCTTTTAAAGGTGAAATTGTAAGGACATGTTTTTTTTGAACCCTCATTCTGGATGATGACTTATTGCACCCCATATCAATAAAAAAATAATTGGTTTTATCAAAATTTAATAACTGCTTTGTCCATGAGATTATCTAACATTTGCACTTTGACCCATTTGGAGAAATAATCAATCGCTACTTGCAATTTGATGATCGTTCATGGTTTGAACTTGATATTGAAGGCTTTGAACTCGACAAACCAATTGGTAAGCCTTACTAATGTTTAGTTTCTTTAGCATGTTGTGCAAGGAAACGATGCCCGGACAACTATCGTGTGAATTTAAAGATATGAACGCATTTTTTTAGTGGCTACAACCAGGGTGAGCTCCAATGTTTGCGCCGATTAAATACTTTCTTATATAGTATACTGCTATTTATCTGGTTCCCTCTCCTTGTATTATTACGACGCTAAAGTCATAGTTCGAGACTGTGAGGTATACAAATTAGATTTACCCTGGTTAGGGATTTGTTAGTACTTATGGGGAAGTGAGTAGTATTTCGATTTCCGTGAAAGCCTCTTCATGTTGGGGTCCATATGAATTTGCATGTTCTTGAGAACTTAAAAAAAAGCTCACATTTGTCCGAAGATCGAGAGATGAATAAGTTTAAAGTAGTCAACTATCCTGTTAAGATTTGGACTTCCTATGTGTTGCGCTAGAGGCCATGACTATCAACTTTGATAGTTACTTCAGATATACTTCTATTCTTCTCTAACTAACTATGAATCCAAAAAAAATATTCCAAAATTAAATACAAACGGTGGATTTTTTTAGGTTTAGCTTTAAGTTTACTCGTTTTAAGTTTGAGAAAATTATGGATAGTTCGGTCATATATTCTTTCTCTTTTGCAGTAGTAAGTAGCATATCATCAATGTATGCTTGGAGGTTATATCCAAGCTGTGTGGATAATGTTTTATTTATAGACTATTAGTATATTCCGCTAACATGTTTGAGGACAAAATGCATGACCTTCTAGCCATGCAACCCCTCTCTGTAATAAAGCTTTTGTGCTCCTGATCTTCCTCGTGCATTGGTATATGGTTATAGCCATAATAAGAACCAATGAATTATAACAACCTATTCCCAGACGTTGCATCGACGAGTTGATATATTTGAGGTAAAAAAAAGATCATTTGGGAAATCTTTGTTGAAGTCGGTAAGATTGACGCACATGCTTTGTTTACCATTCTTCTTCTCAAAGAGAACTGGTTTTATTGTCCAAAGTGGGTTATATGACTCTTTGATGTGGCCGATGGCTATAAGTTTTTTGACTTAAAAATTGAAAATACGAGCTTCCCCTTAGTTTGATTGATCGACAACTTGTATTTAAACTAAGTTTGTGGAATTATATTTCAGTTGGGATCTGATTACGTCTTTGGCGCGCTAAGAGAGTGTGTCGAGATTTTTTCTTTCAAAGGTGCTTCGTTTGGACCATAACGCGGGGCTGAAGAATCATCCTAGTCTTGCTGCCTTTGTACCATCTATCATGACATATTTATAGTTTTCTCTTGGCTCGATAATGTTAGGAGCCTCTCTTGGATCGTCTATACCCTATATGATGACCGACGTACCCGGTTAATTTTTATTTCTTTAAGGAAATGACGACCACATAACATTCATATGATGTTTTCTATTTTCCAAGAATGGCTATAACTTTCGCTTTGATCAGATAACACATCCACTGGCGCATACTGGAAATGACGATGTGCATTTGTGTGCCCCACAAATGTGTAGGTATGGTGATTTCCAGGACCCTACCAAATATTGGTCGTCATCTGAGTAGAATTTAGTGAGTGAATAATAGAGTAGAAATTGTAAAGTTTTTCACTGATTCATTCATTGTAACCAATTGGTATTTAAGTACAGATTTTCAGATGTAACTAACTTTTGGAATATTCTTTTTGTTTGTTACAATGCTGTTCAAAATGAGTCTTGTTGTTTGGATACAGGGGTAGGATGATAGAGAGTGTTTGGCAATAGGGATAGCACATGGGTCCTCTTAGAGAGAGTCTTGTTGGGCTTTAGGACCATCTTTAGAGTCCAATAGATCAAGGTGTTGAGTCTGAGTCTTGGACCCAACACACACAAGCCCAAGGTCATAACCCTAGGACACAAGCCCAAGGTCATAACCCTAGGACAGAGTTAGTGTTTGAGGTCGTGCGATGCTGCTTCTCCTTCTTCAGAGCAGTCATCATCGACGGTGAGATTCACTGGAGACATATACTTGACATCCCCCCTCAAACGAAGCGGTGACTCAAGGAGCCCGAGTTTGTCCCGTAGATAAGCAAATCGAGACGGAGGCAAGGCTTTGGTGAGGGAATCGGCCACCTGGTCTTGAGTAAGGGCATAGCAAATCTGAATGGTCCCTCCAAGAACTTGGTCTCGAATGAAATGCACGTCAAGCTCGATGTGCTTGGTGCTGGCATGGAAGACGGGGTTCGAAGCCAAAGCACTGGCCCCCAGATTATCACACCACAAGACAGAAGGAGGTATGAGAGGGATTTGGAGTTCAGTGAGTAACGAGCGAATCCAGATTAACTCAGCAGAAAGATTGGCGAGGGCTATGTACTCAGACTCTGTGGACGATCGAGAGACGATGTTCTGCTTCTTGGAGGACCAGGAGATCAACGTTTCTCCAAGAAAGACACAGTATGCCCCAGTGCTGCATCGGTCATCAACGGAGGAGGCCCAGTCAGCATCGGAGTAACCATGTAATTGAAGATGGAAGCAAGGCTTGATATGAAGCCCCAGCCAACGTGACCCAGATAAGTACCGTAGTATCCTTTTGAGACAGTGCCAGTGAGTAGTTGTAGGGGCCTGCTGGTATTGACTCAGTCGATTAACAGCATAGGCAATATCTGGTCTGGTGTGTGTTAGATATTGTAAGGCTCCTAACACACTTCGGTATTGTGTAGGTGAAGGAAGTGGAGAGCCAGAAGTTGCAGACAAGGCAGTGCTAGGAGCAAGGGGAGTAGGACAAGGTTTGGAGAGAGCAGCACCCTGATTGGAAAGTAAGTCTTCGATATAGTTATGTTGTGTAAGGTAGATACCTGAATTATCACGATGAACCTCTATTCCAAGGAATAGAGAGAGTGATCCCATGTCTTTAAGAGAAAATTTTGCATTGAGGTTGTGAGTGAACTGAGTGAGGCATGTTGCATCATTTCATGTGACCAGGATGTCATCCACATACACTAGGATGAGTAGGATTGTAGTTTTGGTAACCAGGTAGAAGAGAGAGCAGTCAGTTCTTGAGTTCTTGAATCCCCAATCAGTTAGAGTATCACGTAGCTTAGAAAACCAGGGCCTGGGTGCTTGCTTCAGACCATAGAGAGCCTTGTTTAACTTGCACACATAGGTAGGTTGATTGACATCTTTAAAACCCTGAGGCTGTTGCATATAGACAGTCTCTTGTAGCTCCCCGTTTAGAAAGGCATTGTTGATATCAAGTTTCCTGACTGACCAATTCTTTGACACTGCAATAGTGAGTATGAGCCTGATTGTAGAGGCCTTAACAACAGGGTTGAAAGTATCATAGAAATCAATACCAGGAGTTTGGTGGAAGCCTTTGGCTACAAGCCTGGCTTTATAACGTTGAACAGACCCATCCATAGCATGCTTGACCTTGTAAACCCATTTGCAGCCAACAATAGTAGAGTGAGGTGGTAAAGGAACTAGAGACCAAGTGTTGTTAGCCATTAGAGAATTATATTCAGCCTTCATAGCAGCCACCCAATTAGGATTCCCTGCAGCTTTAGAAAAACTAGATGGTGTAGACATGTCCCTGTCAGTAGTGTTAAGAGTTCCAATATAGGGTAGTTTGGTTTTATGAATACCACTTTTGTGTCTTGGCTGCATGATGTGAGTGTTTGTAGGCTGTGGAGAAGGGTTAGAAGGAGTTGGAGTGGGAAAGGGTAGGTCAATGATGAGTTATGGTGTGGGGCTAGTGTGAGTGTCAGTGTATTGGTGAGGATTAGTAGCAGTGTCAGGGTCAGAGAGTGAGTGTGGAGAAGTGTCTGGATAAGGCTTAGAAGGTGAGTTGGGTAGAGAGTGTGAGTGGGTAGTTTGGTGTTCTGTCTGAGAGACATGCTGAGAAGTATGAGGCTCAGTGGAGAGATCAGATGTAGGACTAGCACAAATAGACACTCTTTCAGAGACCATAGAAGTAGACAATAAGGGAAGCCAAAGGTTGACAGACTGATAGGGAGACTGACTACCTTGGGGTTGGTGAAGGAACCCTGAGGTAAAAGGGAAGTCAGTCTCATTGAAAACTACATTCCTGGACATATAGACTCTCCCTGTAGGACTTAGACACTTGTACCCTTTGTGATTGTGGCTGTAGCCTAGGAAGACACACTTAAGAGAGTGAACTTGAAATTTGTGAGTTTGATAGGGTCTGAGACAAGGGAAACAGGCACACCCAAAAGTTTTGATGACTAGATAGTTGGGTTTTTTGTGAAATAGGGATTCAAATGGGGAGATGTTGTTAAGGGTAGGAGTAGGTAACCTGTTAATAAGATAGATGCTTGTTTCAAAGGCTTCAACCCAGTATTTATAGGGTAGTTTAGACTGAGCAAGCAGAGTCAGACCAGTCTCCACAAGATGCCTGTGCTTACACTCAGCTCTTCCATTTTGAGCTCATGTGTAAGGGCAGGACCTGCGTAGAAGGATGCCATGTTCTGTAGCTAGGGTAGCTAGAGGTCTAAACTCTCCCCCCAATCACTTTGAATTGTTTTGATCTTTCTTTCAAACTGATTTTCAACAAAAGCTTTAAAGGTTTTGAATACTTCAATGACTTGCCCTTTAGTTTTGATAGGATAGACCCAGGAATATCTGGAGAAATCATCAAGAAACAGCACATAGAACCTAAAACCTTCAGTAGATAGAACAGGGGATGGACCCCAAACATCAGTATGAATAAGGTCTAATACATTGCTAGCATGAGAGGTAGAAATAGGGTAAGAAAGAGTGTGAGACTTGCCTAGCTGACAAGCCTCATAGAAAGAGTTCTCATTACTTGAAAGAGTTTGAAGATTACAAGATTTCAGGACACTAAGTAACACAGACTAAGATGGATGGCCAAGCTTCCTATGCCATCCATCCTTAGAGACCTTAGAGAAGCACACACTAGGAGAACAAAAGAGACCCTTAGACACACAGACTTGAGTATTGAAACTGACTGGATTGATAGGTAGATATTGAGAAAGAGTGTCCATCTTGTACAAGCCATCTTCATATCTCCCTTTGAGCAATACTGTCCCTGTTAACCTGTCCTTCACAAGACAAAAAGTTTTGTGAAATTCAACAAAAACATCATTACAGTTGGTGAGTTGAGAGATAGACAAGAGATTTTTGTTTATTTTGGGAACATGGAGTATAGATTTGAGAAAGAGAGGTTGTTTATGTAGACATAGAAGAGAGGTTTCACATATGTGAGAGATTGGAAGTCTCTCACCACTACCAACTAGGACATGTTTAGTACCTGTGTAGTCATGTTTCTGAGTTAGCTGGTTGGTACTACCTGTGACATGGTGGCTGGCTCCACTGTCAGCATACCAAACTCCATCTGATGGTGTATCTTGTGCTGCAAGCAAAGCACTGTGATCACCCTCTGATTTAGGATGTTCTGAAGAGGTTGACCCCATAACTGAAGGGTCATCTCTATAGTAACACACAACAGCATAATGACCATATCTGGTACAGATCTGGCATGTTGGTTTGTTTTGAGCAAATCTTCCACCCCTGCCTCTGTAAGAGTTGCCTCGACCTCTGTAGTTGGAGTTGAACCTGCCTCTATAATTTCTATTGAAGTTCCTGTTCTGTCCAGAGTAGCCTCTTTGATTGTCATTGTTAGCTTGTTGCTTTGTGTCATTTCTTTGTGCATAATTAACATTTGATAAACTGACTGTGGACATTGTATTTTGCAGGTCATTGAGCTGTTCTAGCCTTCTTTCAAAGGTCAGGAGACTTTTCTGCAGATCAAGCCAGGAGAGACTGTCTTTGTCAGCCAGACTGACCACTATTGGTGTGTAGTCACCATCAAGGCCTGCAAGGACCTGAGTGATCAGGTCATCCATGGAGGTAAGACAGCCTGCCAGAATCAAATTATCAAAAATCATTTTCATTTTGTTCAAGTAATCAGACATAGTAGTGGATCCTTTACGAGTTTTCTGAAACTCTGCCTTGAAGTAAGTGATTCTGGCTCTTGTCTGAGAGCCAGATAGCTTTCCTGCTGCTTTCCAAAGACCTTTAGAGGTCTCTTCTTCCATCAACTGAGCTGCTATTTCAGGGCTCATGGTGGAATACAACCAACCAAGCAGCAGTTGGTCCTTTAAGATCCATTCTTCATAGTCTAGATTCTCTGAAACGTTGCCTTCACTATCAACAGAGTGTTTAGGAGGACAGATCTTCTCTCCTGAGATGTAGCCTCCTAACTTGTTACCTTTGACCATAGTTAACACCACTGTCCTCCAAAGGAGGTAATTACTTCTATCAAGTCTGATGTTATTTGCGTTGTTGATTGAATGCAGTTGAAGGCTTCTTGGAGCAGCAGAGTTATTGGGAAAGATGGAGCCCATAGAGTCTGAGGACAGTGATGGACACTCATCGGAGTTGGCCATTCAATCAGATCAGAATGGCTCTGATACCAAGTAGAATTTAGTGAGTGAATAATAGAGTAGAAATTGTAAAGTTTTTCACTGATTCATTCATTGTAACCAATTGGTATTTAAGTACAGATTTTCAGATGTAACTAACTTTTGGAATATTCTTTTTGTTTGTTACAATGCTGTTCAAAATGAGTCTTGTTGTTTGGATACAGGGGTAGGATGAGAGTGAGTGTTTGGCAATAGGGATAGCACATGGGTCCTCTTAGAGAGAGTCTTGTTGGGCTTTAGGACCATCTTTAGAGTCCAATAGATCAAGGTGTTGAGTCTGAGTCTTGGACCCAACACACACAAGCCCAAGGTCATAACCCTAGGACACAAGCCCAATGTCATAACCCTAGGACATAGTTAGTGTTTGAGGTATACTTGACAATCAGTCTTGTTCTAGAGATATATGATGGCATGTATTCATAAAGCTACTTGTTAAAATCTATGCTAAAGGGGATTCCTTGTTGGGTTACCCCAATGTTCAACGAAACTTGGTACTGTTGATATCAGATATTCATTGGGATTTCAAATTTCTTTTTGAGGTTCGTAAAAGTTTCAAACTGCTATTGGTAATTCAAATGAGGTTTAGGTAGTTTTTATAGGTCTATGGGCTAAATATGAATGTTAGGGAAAGATCGACGGTTTTTGTTGAGGGTTCTAGACTGCGTCTGAATGATCGCCTGAGACATTTACTTTATCCATATGCTCAGATGGATCATAATATGAAATTATGGGTTGGAATGGGGCATGGCTATTGTTGGAGACCTATTGATTTCATCTACATGCTCGACAGGGACATGGGCTGAAGTTGTATGGTTGACTGAATCATGGTCTGTAACTATATGCTCGCTCAGTCAGGGTCTGCAGTTGTGTGTTCAATGGAGTCGTGGTCTGCATCTGTGTGCTCAGTTGAGTCATGGTATGCTGCTGAAAACCTTCTGTCAGCATCTAGAATCTCTGTTGATGCCTTCGATGGAATGAAACATGCGGTGGTTGAGGCTAGACATATATTCTTGCTACATTAGTAGTCTTATGTGCTTGCTGAAAGCTCAAGATGCTCGGATGCTAGTTTCTTTATCACCTTTAAAATATTTCAATGTTGCAGTTCTGCCTTTCTGTTTTTTTCCTATGGCTGTGCAAAATCCTAAAATTGGTATATGCTCTGTGCAAATCCTATGCCCGTTACTGGGACATGAAATGGAATGATAGTTGGTTGAAGTTGGTGCTTCAGCCATCATGAACATCAAGGCGATGGGTTCCAACGAATAGATATAGATGTGTACGTTAGGGTCAGCGAGACCAGGAGCATGCCTGATGGAGTCGTTGATCTGAAGGGTTTGCCAGGGTGAGGCGTGAGGTCGGAGGCTTCCATCATTACTTCGTCATTAAGTGAAATATTTGGATCTATGCGTGAATTTTTCATCCGTTGTTAATTAAGTTTTAAATTCCAATAAAGCAATTAAAAAACTTCATGGGAAATATAACACGAAGAATAAAGTAAAACGGTATTGTAATTGCAGTTTATGAGATATGAAGATCTTAAATTTTTTATTGATATAAATGAATCTATATTTATATAATTTTTTTTATAGTTAATCAAGTATTAAATATAATGTTTAGTTTTATTTTCACGTATTTTTAAGTGGTGTAGATCGTGTCGTTGCACAATTCGTAGAAAATATATTATATCCTTCTAGAATTTAATCGCGACCATCATGCTCTTTATTGTGTCTTTCCTGCACTATCACATCCTTAAACTACCAACAAAAACATATAAGAGATTACCTTTAAACATGTAGCCAATGTTCACAAAGAAATTTGTCCTAAGATCAGCCTTAAATATGGATCTGTAGCCAGTGATCTTTCCTTCCATTCAAATCATCAAACTCCGCATGCGTAGTGCATCAGATACACAATTAACTGCCTCAGACATGTGTTTGATAGAAAATGTGAACTCATGTGTGAACGTTGTCTATCAAGCGTGACGTCCAAAGAGCTTGTATTGACTCTGCAAGTGCTTTAATCCATCGTGAAAAATGTACAACACAAAATCATTATAAGCGACATATGAACTCCAATACTTTAATGCCCGAACCACAACATAGAATTCAACTTCATAAGTATCTTAGTTGAGTTTGGATCCATTCAAATTATCAATTAAATAAGCCACAAACCTTCATCATTGGCTCAGCACAGCATGATACCCAATCTGTGCGCATCACAATGTAACTCAAACCTTGTAGAAACTGATGAGTCCGAATATTGCTACCTCTCCGGACAGGGACAGTTCGGACCAAGATCACCAGACCGGACATGGTAATTCGAACACCTAGCCCATTGGAATGTTCGAACTATAACAAAAGTACCTAAAAACCTAAACACTTCTTGACTAAGCAGCTTGCTCTTCTACGTAGTGCTCATGGGTCTTTGAACATGACCCGGGTCCATTAAACATGACCCGAAAACCCATAAAGCCCAAATGTAAGGGTATAAATACCCAACCACCTGCATTTAATATGGGTAATGAAAATTAGATACAACTAGGCTGCTTAATTCTCCCACTACTCTTTACTCAAATATTAAACACCTACATACCTCCAAAAAACTCTAAAACAAATTACAAATTTACCCTCATACAAAAATTAACCACACCAAATTGGCGACCACAGTGGGAGCACGAAGGTGCCTGAATCGAGCATTTGAAACCAACAAGAAAAGTCAGTCCGAATGAATCCGGACGACCCAGAAGTACCACTAGCTCTGCTCGAAGTGGTGGGTGAAAACGATGAATACACCATCGAGGAGCGCAATAGGTTAAAAGGCGAGATAGAAGCTCTGAGGGCAGAAAAGGCTAAGATGGGCATGAAAGAAAAATCAAAAGCATCAGTTGCTCATCATACCGATAATCCTAGAGAGCATGAGCCTTCAAAGACTCATGTGAGTACCAAAAAGACTCATGCTAGCTCCAAAAAGTCTCACCGGTCTAAGCCAGTGGAGAGTTCTGACTCAGACTCAGAGTCTTCTGATAGCTCCTCGGATGATGAGGGAGTTGAAGAGTCCTTGTCTTCTAGCAGTGATGAGGGCCGAACTAAAAAGAAGCAAAAGTTGATAAAAAAAATATTCAAGGAAAAGAGATAGACATGGAAAGTTGAAGAAGAATATTGCCAAAGGGTCATCTCACAGCCGGAGGCATGTGGACCGGATGCTGATGGATCCTTTTGCCTTCCACGATGAACCAGGTATCTTTGCAACTCCC
Source organism: Limnanthes douglasii subsp. nivea (assembly GCA_036936605.1). Taxonomy (NCBI): domain Eukaryota; kingdom Viridiplantae; phylum Streptophyta; class Magnoliopsida; order Brassicales; family Limnanthaceae; genus Limnanthes; species Limnanthes douglasii. The sequence continues at coordinate 160,776,648 of JAUPFV010000003.1, forward strand.
AATGAGGATACTGTGTTCAGTCGTGGTCGGAATTGGAGACAATCTCCATTATCTTCCAAGATTCTTTCCGGAAACCTCCCTAAGAGGTTTGATAGCACTAAAATGGAAAAGTACGATGGCAATACTGATCCGGACAACCATTTGGAGCAATTTAAAAACTTCAAGATGAACTTTGATGATGACGACAAGCTACTTTTTAGAGCATTTTCCCAATCTTTTACGGGGAGTTCTCTAAAATGGTATAACAGCCTACCGCAAGGCTGCATTAGGAATTTTGATACCTTTTGGGTGGCCTTTCGAAGGCAGTTTGTTGGGAGTAAAGAGTTGAAGGGCAACGGGGACACAATAATCCATTGTGCCCAGGAACCGAATGAATCATTGAAAGAATACATAAGTCGTTTTGTGAACACCAAGAATGGGTTGGTTGATTGCTTCGAGCAAGTAGCAATAGCCTCCTTGAGACAGGGCTTAAACCCTAGGAATTTGGCTGATTCGGTGACCATAAAGAAAGCCATGACTTGGGGAGGGTTGCTGAATCAGGTTGGAAAGCAGATTAACGTTGATGAAACAAAGAAAACTAGGGTGCACAGGCAGGTAAGGTCTGCCCCGGTTGCACCAAACCCCAATAAGAATCAGTCCGCGAACAAGGCAAATGAGATCGGACAGGGGCATGGCCGGGCTAAAGCTCAATCTCAGCCAGTTGCACCTGCCCAGAGTCAACAATCCAGAAATAAGAGAGGGCCTTGGGTTCAACCGGAGTGGTTTGCAGAATTGAAGGAAAGTGTGGCCACCATTTATGATAAAACAAAGGAAGAGGTACACTATAGAAGACCGGCCACACAACAATCTCCTAGAGAACATCGCAATAACTTCTTCTGCCAGTATCACGATGATACTGGCCATACCACCGATGATTGTATAGCCTTGAAACAAGAAGTTCAGAACTTGATTGAAAGGGGAAAGCTAGGGGCTTATGTCAAAAGAAGAGGAGGTAATAGGCCTGGCAATACTCACCGAGTTGGTCCAAGTAATGCTGCTCCGGAGGGAGCTATGGTTATAATCGAAAGATTTGATGTGGAATCAGAATACTTGGATCCGGATCCAACTCGAAATAGAGTAGGTTCCATTGATGAATGTTCTAGAAAAGTCTCCGGGCTCATTAAGTTTTTTGAGTCACTTACAATTTTCGGAGGGGATACTATGATAGCTCCTACTGCTTCTTCAAGGAAGATGCACGTTCATACTTTAGCTACCCAGCTAGAAGGAAGCATGACCTCCTATCAATCTTAAATTCCTTTCCCCTTCATTGTTTTTGATGAAGATGATTTAAGAGATATAGTTGGCCCTCGTGAAGATGCTGTTGTCATAAGAGCATCCATTGGGGGAAATGACATAAGACGAATCTTGGTGGATACTGGAAGCTCAGCTAATATCCTCTTCTTAAACACTTATAAGAAAATGAAAAATCCAGCCGTAATTCAGCGTTCAGACAGATCAATTGTGGGCTTTACTGGCAGCTCAGCAGATGTGATCGGGGAGTTCGAAGAGGAAGTTTTGTTGGGCAAGGGCCCTTTCAAAAAGATGGTCAGGATACTTTTTATTGTGGTAGATTGTCCCACTTGCTATAATGCTATTTTAGGGAGGTCTTGGCTCTCTAGGATGCATGCAGTGGCTTCGATAGTCCACCAATGTTTGAAATATGCTGTTCAAGGACAAGTGGGAGTTTTCCGAAGCAGTCAAAAGGTTGCAAGAGAATGTTATGATACAGCCCTGACCCCCCGGACGTTGGGGGCAGTTCGTATCAACGAGCAATAGCAGTTTGAGGGGCTTTCTGGGGGTGAGGGTGAAATTGATGACCCTAGAGAGACTCCTGGAGTATTGATACCAGTTGAAGAGGTTGAAACACATTCTTTAGAAGAAGGGAAAAGTGTCAAGATAGGGTCTAAAATGCCACCCGACCTGAAAAATAAGATGTTAAAGTTCTTGAAAAACCATCAGCATGTTTTTGCTTGGTGCAATGCTGATGTTACTGGGGTTCCAGCTGATGTTATATCACATCACCTATCTGTCCGGAAAGATGTAGCACCAGTGGTACAAAAGAGAAGGCATTTTTCCAAAGAAAAGGCTAATGTTATTGTGCAAGAGGTTGGCAGGTTCACAAAGATGGGGCATATCAAGGAGTCTCAATATCCTTTGTGGACTGCCAATCCGGTCTTGGTGAAAAAGAAAAATGGCAAGTGGCGTATGTGCATTGACTTTACAGATCTCAATAGAGCTTGCCCAAAAGATTTGTATCCAGTTCCCTGAATTGACCAGCTAGTAGACTCCACCTCTGGGAATAAGCTGCTATCCTTTATGGATGCTTTCTCCAGGTACAATCAGATCCAAGTAGATCCGAAGGATCCGGAGCATACCACATTTATCACTGATAGGGGTCTTCATTGCTACAAGGTAATGCCATTTGGGTTGAAAAATGATGGGGCTACTTATCAGAGATTGGTGAATAAAGCCTTTGCTGATCAAATTGGAAGAAATATGGAAGTATACATCGATGACATGATGGTGAAAAGTGTGGATGAGCAATTTCACTTAACTGACCTCCAAGAAACTTTTGCCAACTTGGTAAAAGTAAATTTGAAGTTAAATCCAGAAAAATGTGTGTTCGGAGTGCAATCCGGGAAGTTCCTAGGTTATATAATAAGTGAGCAAAGGATACAACCCGATCCGGACCAACTTAATGCTTTATTCCAAATGGAGCCTCCTCGGAATATTAAAGAAGTGCAACGATTGACGGGGAGGTTAGCTGCTTTAAACCAATTTATCTCAAGATCATCGGACAGATGTGCCCCGTTTTTTCAAACTTTGAAGGGTGCAAGGGGATTTAATTGGACCTCACAGTGTGATGAGGCCTTCAATGAGATTAAGAAACATCTGTCCTCCCCCAAAACCTTATTTAAACCAATTGATGGAGAGACACTCTTCGTATATTTGGCAGTTTCAAGTTGTGCCATCAGTGTTGTGTTGGTAAGAGAGGTGGATAACTACCCCCATCCCGTATACTACATCAGCAAAAGCTTGATAGATGCAGAAAAGCGTTATTTAAAACTCGAAAAGTTAGCGCTAGCCCTGGTGATAGCTGCAAGGAAGATGAGGCCTTATTTCCAGGCTCATCCTACTATCGTCCGGACATCTTTTCCTTTGAAGAATGTTCTCCAAAAGGCAGATATTTCAAATAGAATGACTAAGTGTTCAGTAGAATTGGGGGATTTCGATATAGATTTTGCTCCCCGAACAGCAGTCAAGGCCCAGGCTGTGGCTGATTTTTTAGTTGAATTCCACTCTGACAAAGATTCGGAGCAGACTAGTGAGATGAAAGACAAAAAGGTCTGGGTCGTCCGGACGGATGGTGGATCCAGCACTATGGGATGTGGTGCATGGGTGTGCTTAACTTCTCCATATGGTGACAAAATGTACCAGGCTATATGTTTTGCTTTCAGGGCTTCTAATAATGAGTCCGAATACGAAGCAGCTATAGCTGGTTTAAAGTTAGCTTATATTTGTGGGGCTAAAAGGGTCAAGCTAATGAGTGACTCCCAGCTTCTTATCCACCATGCTCAAGGTCAATCTGAGGCTAAAAAGGAACAGCTAGTGAAGTATTTGCTTCTTCTTAAAAATGAAGCACTCAAGTTTAAAAGCGTTGTTTATGAGCATATACCCCGGACAGAGAATGAATTGGCAGATTCATTGGCAACTATAGCTTACACAGAGTCATATCCATGGATCCATGTACTGGAGAGCCCCTCAATTCAACTTACGGTGGGTAAAGAGGAAGAAATTTTTGAATTTCATGATTGGAGATTTCCTCTCCTACAATACCTCTTCGATGGCATTTTGCCTCCGGATAAATTGCTAGCGAGAAAAATGAAACACAAGGCTCATGGTTTTATCATACTAAGAGACACTCTGTATAAAAAGTCTTACAGTAAACCTCTTCTGCGGTGTTTGGGAGATGATGAGTCTCAAGTAGTCCTCTCCGAATTGCATGATGGTGAGGGATCAGCTCACTGTGGATTTAGAGCTTTAACAAGGAGAGTTGTACTGGCCAGCTACTATTGGCCATCTATCATGCAGGATGCTAAAGAGCTGGTAAGAAGGTGTGATCCATGCCAGAGATATAGCAATGAAATTCATGTCCCAGCCATCCCTTTAGAGTCAATTTCTGAGCCTATACCTTTTGCTCAATGGGGTTTGGATTTGGTGGGCCCTCTCCATATGGTGTCCGGAGGGCGCAAAACTATAATTGCTGCTATAGATTACTTTTCAAAGTGGATTGAAGCAGCCCCCCTGGCAGGAACAACGTCAAAAGATGTCATAAAATTCATTTTATCCAACATCTGTTGCAGATTTGGTGTTCCACAAAAGATAACGACAGACAATGGGCCACAGTTTGACAATAGAGAAATGGAGAGTTTCTGTGCCTCAAGGGGTATACAACATTGTTGCTCTTCACCTTTCCACCCACAAGCAAATGGTCAGGTTGAAGTGGCTAACAGAACTATACAGTCCGGTTTAAAGAAGAATCTGGAAGGAGCTGCTGGGAAGTGGCCTAACTATTTACAAGAGGTCTTGTGGGCCTACTGGACAACACCTGGGGCTGTAACACAGGAGTCACCCTTTGCCTTGGTCTATGGGATGGATGCAGTAGCTCCCATAGAAGCAACTCTCCCATCATTTCGGGTTCACAACTTCTCTGAATGCGCTAACGAAGTGGCGATCAGAGGTCAGCTTGACCTGGTAGAGGAAAGACGAGTTAAAGCTCACCTTAGAGCTGCACACTATCAGGGTTTGATAAGAAGCCGATTTGCTTCTAGGGTTAAAAGAAGAGATTTCCAGCCGGGGGACAAGGTATTGAGGAACGTCTTCTTACACACTAAGGAGAAGCTGCTTGGCAAACTGGCCCCAACTTGGGAAGGACCTTATATGGTTGTTGAAAGGCTTAAACCTGGAACATATTGGCTAGAAGACAAGGATGGAAGAATTTTGACCCACCCTTGGAATATCGAACATCTCCGGACGTACTTAGAGTAGCATCTGTGTAAATATTTACTTGTTTAAACATCCATGTAAATATTTGGGGGCATACTCTTTCCTACCCTGGTGGCGCGGGGAGGTTTTAATGAGGTGTCCGGGCTTTTTAATGAAATTTGATGCCTTCTTAAATTTTTTTTTCCTCCGAAGTGTTCTTACTTTGTTTTTTGTCACACCATCCGGATTGAAGTAAAAGAGTGATGACCACTTAAACATTTGTCATCGGAGAGCTTAAACACTCTCACTTTAGGCCATTTATGAAATAACTAAGGGCTGTTTAAACACTAGCCACCGAAATTGAAACAAACTATGAAAGGATGCGAAAATTATGCAAAACAAGGATATTCATTGAAATAACTTAAGTGCCTTGGCCTTCCAAGGACTTTTAAATTGTCAAACAAAGTAAAGGATCTATCCGGTCAGATACCGGACACATTAACAAAAAGAGTGCCTTGGTCTTCCAAGGACTTTAGTTTAGATAACATGAAAAGTAAAAAATAATTCATAATTCAAGACTGAGCCTTTGAAGATGGCTCAGCCTCATCCATCTTCTTCTTCCCCTTGGGATTGTCTTTCTCTTCAGGAGGACCTTCCCCGACATTTTCTTCTGCCTCGTCAGAAGAGGAAGCACTGGAGTAGTCATGCAAGTCTCCGTCACCCATGGTGTGGAAGGGAAGGTCTTCATACTCTACGTGAAGCCACAAATCACCCAAGTTCCTCTTCGGGAACTTCTCATGGAAGAGCAGGACCATGTCTGATTTCACCTTGGCATACATTTTCTCTTGAGTGTCGATCACGTTGTTGGCATAAGCGTCGATCTTGGCTTGGATTTTGGCCTCCTGCTCCCTTAGCAGATCAGCTTTCTCCTCTGCAGCCTTGGACCCTGTATTCTGAAGTGCAATCTTGTCACTTGTCAAGTTGTGAATAACTTGATCCTTGGCATTGGTCTCCTCTTTTGAAGAGTTGAGATCTTTCTCTGCTCTGGACAACTTCTCCCGGAGATCCTTGATGGTGTCTTCCAGAGTAGCAACTTTGGTGGTCCACCCCTCCTGGTTCTTTTTCAGCTCCCCGTTCTCCCCCTTTAAAATGTTAGCATGTTGAGTGGCAGTAAGAAGGTCATCGGACATCCTCTCCTTATCAGACTTGAGGTATTTGATAATGTCTGCCTGACTTCGAACTTGCTTCTCCAACGCAAGCACCGGCTGAACACTACTTAATAAAGAGTGAGCTATAATGTCCCTTTCACTTGAAACAGTAAAAGTCTTACCATTAAAAGTAACGGTGTTTGAAGTACTCAGAGGGAGGTAAGGCCCAGCAAAATCATCTCTGGGGAGGTTGATAAAGTACTCACCAAGCCCACCAAGATCAGTGATGTCTACCCAATCAATGCTGAGACCGCCCCCTTCGACCTCATCAGTTTGAAAGTCACCCGGTATCTCCTCTGCTTGTGTTGGGTCAGTGGGATCAATATGGGGGAGAGGCTCCGGAGGCCGGAGAGAAAGTTCATCACCCTTAGAGGTCTTCTTCTTCTTGGCCTCCGTGTCCTTGCTTTCATCTCCCCGTTTACGGTCTCTTTTCGAAGCCCTTGGGGGTGTTGGGGAGTGAGCTTATTGCCTAACACTCTCCTGCTCTACCACTTCCAAGAGATCAGCATCAATCTGGCTTGGGGCTGGCCCCTCCGGATTTGTTAAAACAGCTTCCTCCACCTCAGCAGGGTCCGCTCCACCTGCCACTTTCTTGCCCTTCTTCTTTTTGCCTTTCATCTTACTCGGGGCCTTGGCCCGGCCTGGCAAGTAAAGTGTCCCATCCGGTTTGTGTGTCCTCTTGAGCACTACATCCGGAGGGGGTTGAGTAGTGAGCTCTTCCCAGGTTAAGTCCCTCCGGCCAGTAGTGTTCCAGAGGTGAGACCTAGCTAAGTTGCCCCCCCCCCCCCCCCGTGAAAGCATCGTGAAACCGATTTCCCCATTTTTCAGCAGTCCAAGTGTTGATCTTGGTGCAAGTGGTCTGCCCGGATTTTAAGTGGTCACTGAAGTCCTTGGGCAGTTCTGCTAAGAAAAATATAAGGCCAATTAGTTTAAACAAATTAAAAAGAAAAAGAAAAAAAAGAGATAAGAATATAAAGAAGGAGTCTTACGATCACTCCTCCATTTGCTGGTAAGGAGACTTGGGTTGACTCCGGCCTTAATTTTCTTCCAGTTCTCCCAAGCACCACTAACGAACAAGAATTGGGTCCTCCAGTTCCTCTCCGACTCTAGTAGGTCATCCACCACTTTGAAGTTATCTTCCATATTGAAGTGGTAGAAAGGGATGTGGTGGTTTCTACAGAGACTGGCCACAGCAGCAAACTCCTCCATTGGTAGAGGAATCCCGGAGAGCCTAGAGGCCATAATACAGGCCATGAGGGTGTACCAAGCATTGGGACTCAGCTGGCTTGGACAGAGCTTTATCAGAGGAAAGTATCTGACGATCTCTGGGTCCAAGGGGAATCTGAGCCCCCAGTTAAACAACTCCGTGAAGATAACTATCTCGCTCAGTTTGCAGTCCATGGGGGTTTCGGGGTTTATGGGGATTTTTATCTTCACGTTCTCTGGAATTCCCCACTTTGTGCGCATCCGGCCCAACTCAGCCGTGTGGATGAAAGCGTAGTTGATCTTTTGCAGGGCAAGGAGATATTTAACATTGACTTTGTGGAAACAAGGTCCCATCTTTCCTTCAAGACACTCCGGCAGGTCTAGATGCCTCAAGCATAGCTTCTACTTGCCTTTATCCTTTTAGGCAGCAGCAACACTACTAGTCTGTCCAAAAGGTTCAGACTCAAATGGGGCCTCTTCGATAGAGTCCTCCATTATTTCCTCCATGATTGAAGAAGGGTTTTCAGTTGCAGTGGTGAGAGGGAGGTTTAGATTTGGCTCAGCCTGACTTCCGGACTGACGATTTTCAGGATTCTCTTGGTTCCTGGCCTCCGGTTGGGGCTCCGGTGTAGATGTTTCTCTTCAGTTTGATGCCCTTTGTGGAAGAAGAACCCTGGTCTGACTCTGTGGCTGAAGTTGCTGGTTTATCGATAGGGGAAGTGGGTAAACCTGCTGCAATGCGCCTTTCCCTTTCAACCTTTTGCGCTTTTTCTAACTTAGAGAGGTTGAGCCACCCACCTTTGATTAGAACGTTCCTAGCCGTGAACATAAACGACCTGAGTAGAAATTTTTTTTTGAGAGAAAAAGCTTTGAGAATTTGCAGAGTAAAAATGAAAGTGATGGTGAAACAGTAAAAAGTTTTTCAATTTATAGTAAATCTCAAAAAGAGTGTCTTGATTCCTAGGAGAATTCGAAAAGATTAGTAATGATTAAAAGACGGCGTTGACGTCACCCTCATTAATGAAGAGGTTGCTTTTCGAAGAAGGTGGGTGCGAAATTCAAGGTGAAAAACGGATGAAATAACCAACCAAAAAGTGACACGTGTCCCATGAACTTTGGCAAAAAACTGTTTGGATTCACAGAGTTTTTCAGTCATGATAAATCCATAGCACAAGTCGAAAGACCTGTCTGGGTAAAACTGCCCCTGATATCGGACTGTTTTTCAGGTTTTTGACAAAGGAATTTGAACAAACACCTAAAAAGGGGCTCCTGATGAGTCCGAATATTCCTACCTCTCCGGACAGGGACAGTTCGGACCAAGATCACCAGACCGGACATGGAAATTCGAACACCTAGCCCATTGGACTGTTCGAACTATAACAAAAGTACTTAAAAACCTAAACACTTCTTGACTATGCAGCTTGCTCTTCTACTTAGAGCTCATGGGTCTTTGAACATGACCCGGGTCCATTAAACATGACCCGAAAACCCATAAAGCCCGAATGTAAGGGTATAAATACCCAACTACCTGCATTTAATATGGGTAATGAAAATTAAATACAACTAGGCTGCTTAATTCTCCCTCTACTCTCTACTCAAACATTAAACACTTACATACCTCCAAAAAAATCTAAAACAAATTACAAATTTACCCTCAGACGAAAATTAACCACACCAGAAACATTAGGTAAAACCAGGACAAGTGCGGCAGTCAATTATACCTTGATGTCTTCAAACACTGATGTTGCTTTAGGATTCTAACAAAATATCTTGCATTCATACAATTTGTAATCGGTACAACAATAGTATTGGAATTATAGATTAACCACCGTTAGAAGAAGACCAGCCCATAAAAATAACGAGCTTCAATAATACATGTAAGTAGTGGCCAATCAAGAACTGCTGCAACTTTGGACTCGTCAACTTATATACCATCATTTGAAATAACATACCCAAGGAATAAGACATAATTTGTTATCAAAGAAAACTTGTTGATGACACAAAACAAAAAATATCTCTCGCACATACTAAAGATGTAGGTCTGTTACAACTATAAATCGAGATATCAAATAAAATAAAACAACAAAAAACTTCCTAGTTAAAGAACAAAAAGTCTGATTCATAACCCTCATAAAATTACTAGGGCATTATAAAGATCAAAATGTATAACCATCCATTTAGAAAACGTTAAAAGTTATATTCACGCATCTCTCAGTATGATGTGAATATAGTAATATCCACTCTTCAAATCAAACTTAGTGAATACCTTGATGTCACTCAATTAATGCAACAATTCATCAAGTTGATGAAGAGGGAAAAACTACCTTAATATGATATTATTGATGGCACAAATGTCTACATTCATCCTCATCGAACCATCCTTCTTAGGCGTAATAAATGTCGAAACAACACATGGCCTCAGGCTCTCCCGAATATAACCCTTAGTCAGTAACTCCTTAACATGTCTTAAGTTCCTCGTATTATTTGGGACTCATCCGGTAGTGACGTCGGTTAGGACGGCTATCTCAAAGGACTAGATCAATCTGGTGCTGAATATCATACAATGGTGAAGTTATATTAGGTTACTCATTTGGAAAGATATCAACAAACTTCATTAGTATCGGCCGAACCCGCTCGGGTACTCCAACGAAAACATCAATACATTATTTTTACAAGTAGCGCGTAAACAATCTCCGAATCACTCACATACTCAAAAACCTCTTTACAAGACAATAAACTTATTGCTATAATTTTTATAACATGAGTTGATGGTTTTAGAGACATTTCTCTAGATGGCACCGATGTAAAATTTCTACAATTCATCACAAAACTATATCGATTTTTTCTACCATCATGAGTATAATTTCTATCAAATTTCCAGGGATTTCCTAACAGTAGATGACAAATTTCCATAATAATTACATCACACCATGTTTTATCCCTATAACTGGCAATATAAAATGAAACTAGACAAATCTATTTTTTTTTTACCTCATTGCCTTTCTTCAACGAGGCTTGTTTGTAAGGGTTCAAATAAGCATTAGTCTCCAGTTCCAGTTTCCAAACAACCTTTTTAAAATCACGTTTTTACATCTACTCGAATCAGTTATGAGCTTGAAAACCTTTTCCCACTGGTGCACGATGATTGAAATATATTATTCATAACTATATCATCACTGTCATTGTTAATCTAAGGCGTAAGACACGCTTTAATATGAATATCTCGCATATATCTCCATTACTTAAACCTTTTCTCTTAGATTTCTTGATCAATTTCCTCATCCTCTATACCAATCAGTGGATTGATACTCTCCTCTTGTTGAGAATCTGTAGCTTCTACAAACAAACATCTTATATGTGGCTTTGTACAATCTGATGCACGATGTCCCATATTGTGATATAAAAAAACCTTATATGTGAATAAATTCTGGAATGAATTAGTCTTCCGGGTCGTACTAATAGAGTAGGACTTCACGCCATTCTCTTACGAAATGCTATAGCAGATACCCATCCCTATATGCCCAATATGATCTTCGTGACAATGATTTCTCAAGATGCAAAGCGTGCTGATGTGCTTCATCGATATTAATGGGATAAAATACGTTTAAAAAGTACTGAAATTCCTGCCCAACCCCCTTATGTAACGATTTACTAACTGATCTTCTGTGTAAACTTTAGCTAGTATAGTCATCAACAAATTTCGACCATTGTTTTAAATTTTGGAATTGTTGATACATGATCCTCTCTTAATTTAAGTGTAAAAACATAACCCTCATGTGTTTCACAAATTTAACCCAATCAGAAAATTTTAATTTACCATACCTCAGACGCGTTTATTTCGGTTGTTGCCACCATGATGAAAACTAACCACGAAATATGGTTGTGACTAATTGTACTATCTTATTATCTGACACTTCTTAGAATTTAGATTTTCCTTCACGAATGCAATCCAATCCAAATAGTTTTTCGGTTGAAAGCTCCTTTAGAAATCTAGAATCTTAATTCTGAAACCTCATTCTTATAGATTGTTTGGGATCTAAATGAGACTACGATTTAGAAGCTGATTGAAAGATACTTCTAGAGGGTTTCGTAGAGAAAAATATCTTCGCCCAAAAATCCTCTCATATGGAAACATATTTCCATCTTCATTGTATATTTATTCGGGATCCTCTGACTAATTACTTGGATGGAGGTCGGAACCTAGTGATGTTCATTATGCTAAGTTTCTCTAGTATCATCTGATTATGATCTCGTAACATTTGATTCTAATCACACATCTGGTATATCCGATCTCTCAACACCTCGAACCATTCTTTGAGATCTTCACAATTATTGATATCAGGTATTGAAGCTCTATTCTTACCATTCAGTTTTTTTGGAGGCATGATTTTTGTATATACGTAGAAGAAAGTTAAATTATGATACCAATTGATCTTGCAAGAATAACAAAAGAAGTAAAGAGATAAATAAAGCCTTAATAATTAGGTAACAAAACTCAAAATTTCTTTAAAAAATATTTGAAATAAAAAACATAGTCTAACAGTATGGTATGAGACACTTATATAGGAATCATCCACAACCATAATCCCAAAGTATGGAAGTAATATATACACATTAAAATAGAATCATATCAAATCTTGGTGCAATCAGATTTGATATACTAATTAAAAAAAATATTTAGAGTATTTAAGAAAATAGGAAAACATAGTAAAATAGGTTTTTGAGTCATTAAAGTATTGAATTTAGGGCCCAAACTTCGTGACTGGGCTTTCAACCTTCGTCGTGGCTCTGAGAATTCTTGGGTTATCTAGGAGGTTCAATTTTTAGTACTTATTTCGTCTAATTCTCATATCCAACTGAAAAATAAGACCGTTTGTATTTTTTTCATTAATGTTAGATAATTATGGACCTCAACTACTATATGAGAAAACTAGTAAGGAAAAATAAAAAACATTTTCATACCTTATTATAACCTTTTTTTAATTTAATTTTAGTTAGTATAATTCCACCAACTTCAAATTCATTTCAAATTAAAATATCATAAAAATACATTAATTCTAATAATTAGGTCTAACGTTATGAATACTTAGGTACTTCAAAGTTTCAATCGGTTTAAAAATCTTTAAACATTAGTAAATTATCCTGAAATCCGCATATAAATCCCTCATTGATAGATATGACAATGGGTCGAAATGGGTGGGGCTGATGTTAAACTCGTAACCCATCCCGTCATTATTTTTAAACCCGTCGGGTTCGAGTACCCATTCGGTAAGATAATTATTTCTCACACTCAAACACGTCGGGTTCGGGTATCCACCCGGGCGTTCCGTGGATACCCATTTATGATTTATTTATCTATAAAATATTATTTTGTAATTAAAAATCTAATAAAAAAAGGAAAACCAAAAATAAAATATTAAATTAATAATAATAATAATAATAATATACCAAATATACAGTCTTAAACTTAGTAACAAATCTAAAACTTTAGTAACAAATTATAAATCATATTTATTATTTAATATTTATATTTATTTAATTTTTATAATAATTTTTAAAATATATAAATTTATTAAGAAAAAAGAGAGAGCTACTATATAAAGCCAATTAACAAACCTATTACACATAAAGATCTAAATGTTTTGACTTACTTTCATCCAAAATTACCCATAATATAAATACAAATTTTAAAACAAGAAACAATTTCTCTCCCACTCCATCGATACCCCTGCGACATGCCTACTAACTTCGACGGTTCATTACCGACTCACTACCATCAAGAAATAAAAACTGTTGAAGCTCCGTTCAGTTTCCGATCAAAGCTTCAAACTACTACATAACAAAATCTACGCTAAAAACAATAACAATTTCTACTTCCGATCATCTAGTTTTTTCAAAATACAGTTTGATTTTAATATTTTTCAAAACACTAGGGTTTCATTGGAAGGTTTTTTTGAGTTTTCAGTTAGTGTAGTCATGATTTTCTTAATCTATATCAGTTTAGGGTGATTTTTTCAATTAGTATTTCGTTTTTCATTATATCCTAACTTCATCATCTTCTTAATTTAATTCATTTAATTTATTTTTTGGTTAGTTATACAGCTTACTCATGTCTCGCTAAAGCGAGACACGAACGTTAATTCATCATTTTAAATATCCCTGCATAATGTTATTGTTTCTCATCATCTATATTAGTATGGTTTAACATCTATCATTTGACATCCACATTGTTTGTGACATTTAACATCTATCACTTAGAATTTATCATAGTTAGACTATCTTTTAGCATATGAAATTCCAAAATTTTGTTACATTTGCATAGGTTTCGCAACTATCGTTTTTGCCATGAGTACACTTTTGAATAGGTTTTGCATCTACCATTTTACCTTTGTTACACATTATTCTCATCTATTAATTTCTCCTGGTTTAACATTTGCAAAGGTTCCGCATCTATCAGAAACCATCATATGAAACTATAAACCAAACAATTTGAACCAAGATATTCGGAAACAAAGAAATAAGAACAATTTATGATTACCAAGACATACTTTTCTAATGATACATCAAGGAAAAATTGATAAAAGTCGATCAAGACCAATCATAAACAAAATGATAACGGTATGATATTCAAACTTTTCTTACATTATTACACTGTTTTCTCATTGGCAAAGGTTTCGTGGCTATCATTTTGCATTGGTTTCTCATTACAATAGGCTTTGCGTCTATAATTTTTACTCTGGTTCCACATTTGCATAGGTCTCGCGTCTATCACTTTAGCCCTTCTTTACATTAGCATAGGTTTTGCATCTATCAATTTTGCTCTGGTTTAACATTTGCAAAGGTTATGTATTTATTTCTTTACCTTGGTTACACATTATCATAGGTTTTATATATATTAATTTTTCTCATGGTTTAACATTTGTAAAGGTTTCGCATCTATTACCGTTGCCCTTGTTTCATATTTGCATAGGTTTTGCAGTATATATAATTCCACAACTATCATAGTTACCCTGATTTAACATCTATTATAGCTTCCAATTGTTTCTCATCTATTATCAATATTGTGACACTCTTCATAATGTTAACCTGCTCAACATTATTTTTCTCTACATCTGGAGATGTAATAGCCTCTACAATGGTCTATTACATAGAAAACCTGGATAAAATAGACAACTACGATTGGGTTGAAGCAATTCGGGACAAGTTGATGACTTCAGTAAAAGTTTGTCAGGAAAATAAACGTGAAAAAGTAGTTGGTTGTGTTGCTTTATTACTGGTTAGCATTTTTATTCTAATTTAAATATGATTAAAAAATAGTTAAAAAAGTATCTAAATTATTGTTAATATATAGTTATTTTATCATGGAATACACAACTATATGTCAAAAAGAATAAATTGAAGACAAAATACCGAGATGCTTCAAATGGTTGGCTATTAAGGGAAAAATAAAATTGAATTTGATTGACACCATAACAGAGGTCACAGATGAACATGTATATTTACACATTAGTTTTTTGTATGATTTCATATTTTACATAAATATATATCTTTACTTTAACATTTTAAATTTTTTATAGGTCTGGAAGATGAATTGAACCAAAAATAAATAAATAAAATAAAATTAGGAGGAGTGTTCTAAATACCATAAGAAGATTCATTGAAGAAAGAACAAAATAATGATGTTCCTCAGCAAGATGATGATGTTACACAAGATGTTCCATGTGATGTTACACAACGGGAAAACATGATGATGTTCCACATTATGTTAGAGAGGATGTTTAAAATGATGTTTATACTGAACAAGTTAATCTCAATAACGATGACGATGGTCCGAACAAACATTAAATCAATACATTGTTAAACCACATCCAAAAGTTACAATAACTAAATTTTTGCAACCACGTCCATAATCTTATTAAATATTTCGCATCCATCATATTCATATACGTTTCATGTTTATCATATCTATTAACGTTGCACATCTATTATCCACCATCTCATAAAAGGTTTCACATCCATCATATTTATGTATTTTTCATGTCTATCATATTTATTAAGGTTGCGCGTGTATCATCCATCGTCTTTATAAAAGGTTTTCTATATTTGATATTATTTCTAATTTGCATAGGATTAACAAAATAACTGCAACCCCAACCCCAGTAGAGCATGTCTCTAGACAGAGTATTTACTTATCAACAATGGATAGAATAGAGAAAAATAAAGTCGATTGTAAAAAAGTTAAACTTGAAATTGAAGAATTAAAAAAGGATCATGATGTTCCCCATGTTGATGTTGTTATTGTGGTAGAACATGATCCTGATATTACTGTTGTTGTCAAAAAACAAGATCCTAATACTGTTGTTGTCAAAGATTATGATCCTATTATTGTTGTAGACGTGGTCAATGATGGTAATGTTATGTGAAAAACAAGGAGGTTCCTAATACAAGACAAGTGACCCAGAATGTTGTTGAAGTATATGTTGATTTGGACAAAGACGCGATATAGATAACTTAAAATTAACAAAAACTATTTTAAAAAACCTATGTATTTGGACATGTATGTTTCTATGTATTATCTTATTTTTTGCTTAAATATTGTAATATTGTAATATTTATTTATTTAATGTATGATATCTCATAGTTGCATGGTTTAGCATAGTATATCGTTTCTCATCTATCAAATTCCACTGTTTTCGCATATATCAAGTTGCTAACGGTTTAATATTTATAATTTAGAATCCATCATATTTACTTTGGTTAGTATTGTTTTTACCCTTCTTTCGCATCTAATGTGCAATTTTTTGGTAAAGGATCATTTTATTGAAGTCCAAGAAATCAAAACGCCACAAGTCAGTCATTTAGACCCAGCTTTTGAGGACCTTTTCTCTGTTATTTAATTTTACACTATTTTTGCATCTATAATAGTTGCACTCGATTCTTGTGTACTAAAGTTGCATTATTTTCGTATCTATCAAAGGTACACTGGTTTTGTATCCATCATATTTGCACTGGTTTCTCATCTATCAAAGTTGTTATTTTTGCATCTACCATAGTTGTACAAGCTTCGCATCTATCAGATCTTCCAGTTTCACATGTTTCCCATGGTTTTGCCTCTTAATTCCATATAATATGCTCGTTTTTACGTTGTTGTAGAAAAAGTTGGATGAAAGACCTTCATTTGAACTAAATTTGGACCATTCTCAATATTAAATCCCTGATAAACTCTCTAACATGGAAATTACCAAAAACAAAGGCCCATTTAGAGACAAAGTAACAAATGTAATTGAAATAAAGAAATACTACAAATTAAAAATGATCCAAAAGGAAAAAAACAACAAAGATCCAATAGTATGGTCAGTCCCAAATATACCAGGATCTAATATGTTTGTTACTAATATGATGCAGATATTAGGTCAAAGTTAAGTTTACATTTATTTCGTTTGCATTGCTTTCCATTACATAAATAAACTAACTTAGCTTCCACTTTTGACAACACAAGTAATAGACTGTTAGATTTATATCAACCTTAAACAACACAATTTTCAAATGCCAGTTCCTGAATGTCCTGGAGGATTTATTCTAGTAACATATCTATCTGGAAGCATAATATTAAGAATGATATACTTTTACAACACATATATGAATTAATAAACAAAAACTATTTCTAAATATTATTGCTTCAATGTAGACCATACTAAACCAAAATATGAATGTAATACTGTATGTTGACAATAAACTACAATGCATTACAAAATGTTACATATTTGTTCCACTTCTAACACAGAAACAACAAGGGAATATTTTCCATTAGACATTACTAGTAATAGACATCGAACATGACATCTCTATTCTAATGTATTTGCATACCATATATATATATATCATCTAATATATTTTTATATCTATTAAGTTACAGATTCAATACCTCAAAAGCAAAAAGATTTTCCGAGAAGAAGAAAAAATAAAGATCATATGTCCATTGAAAATTCTGAAACAAAATAGTGGAACACTTGATTGTGGAGTAATGGTCTGCTAGTACTTCAAATATTATGTTATGCACCGAAAAAATGAACATAAATAACCTTCTGACATTGCATCAATAAAAGAGCGGAAATATTTTACATGTTTATTAATAAATACAACACTAACATATTTTGGCACGGTATATTATAATATTTGCTGTAATATTCTTTTAATGTGTGTTATAAATATTTACAGTTTGTTAACAATAAATATATTTTTTAATGTAGAATAATTTTATAAGTGTATCGCAACTTTAACCATGTATCTATATACAGTCTTACATCTATCATATATATAAATACAAAAGTTTAGCATTTATCACCTCTTTTTGTTGGCCAGGTTTCGTGTCTATCAAATATATAAATCAGTGGGTTTCGCATCTATCATATATTTATATTGGCTAGGTTTCACATCTTTCTGGTCTGTCATTATTTTTGTAACGAGTTTATGAATCATCTCATCTAATTAGTTTTCTTCAATTAATATTAGAGAAGTTCTTTATTTTTGTGTTTAATATACTTTACCTTCCTCCCACCTATTTTGTCAATTTAAAACTTATACTAGTGAGTAACATTTAATTGGTTATTTACTTATATGATTTGACAAAAGTAGATATACTCATGATTACTGTGCAATAACTACAAACGTTCACCAAAACAAGCAAGCTTTAGTTATTGTGGATGTTTCTAAAAAATTTAACTATAAAGTTCAGTTTAAACTTTGGGCTTTCATACACAAAAAAGTATTATTTTGAAAAATAGTACCTCTAGTTAATTATTCTTCAGATCATGACTTTATTTATAGTGATTTATCACTAATTCATCTTTCCTCAGAAATAAGGGGAAGATGAAACAAACAACATCAGAATATTTTTATTCATATTCTTCTAATAATGATATCAGTTATTTTAATCATGAACACTATTTTCCTCAAAGTTTCAAACTTTCAGAGGATGACGATGATCTAAATGAGGATCATGTTTTTATCCTCTAAAAAAGAATGAGGAAACATACTATATTTGAAAATGAGGAAGATGAGGAAGAATCTGAAGAAAAGACTCTGAAGATGAGGAAGAAGATTCAGAGGAAGCAGGCTCTCAAGATGATGACAAAGAGTCTGACTAAGAGTTGCAGGAAGGCTCTGTTTTTAGTTTTTGTTATTTGTATGTCTATGTATGTTCGTATTTTTGCTCTTTTCTGTCCAGATGTTTATGTATGTTACTGAATAGGAATAGTCTGTATCTGAGTCTGACTAAGGAGACTTTGCTTTTACAGTTTGTGTTATATTGAACTTTCATGAATTTCTCTTTTTTTATAATCAAGTTTATCCTTTTATTTATCTGTTTATATATTTATATATTTATTTTATTTATCCTTTTATTTATTTTCACCCATCTATCAAGAAGAGCTTGACCGGTTTAACATCTATCAAACCCATGCATTTGGTTATGATAGGTTCTGCATCTATCACCACCAAAAATGTAGTTGGTTATGACCTGGTTTAGCATCTATCCAACCAATGTATTTGTTTATTTAAGGTTTCACATGTATCACAGTCTAATGTATTTGGTTATGATTGGGTTTAACATATATTAAGCCCATGTATTTGGTTATCCTTATTTTTTTTAAGAATCATGGCGCTCTCTTTTATTTATAAGCTCACGTTCATTATTGTTTATTCTTCATTCTTTTCTTTTTTATATTCAATATCAAAACTAATGCATTTATAATGAACTAGATCAAATAATTTATTATTTGAAATCAAAACGTTAAAGTTTCGCATCTATCAGAAACAAATGTATTTCATTTTAACACGTTTCGCATCCATTAAACCAATATATTTGGTTATTCCATGTTTCACATCTACCAAGCCCATATATTCTGGTTATAACAGGTTTCATATCTTGTGTGTATGACAAAGATTCCGCATATATTATGCATTATTTAATTTTATTATGAGAAAAAAAGTAAAAATAAATAAAAGTATACACACATTGATCTTACAAAACTTCTACACATGATCGTCTATTATGACCAGATTTCAAAAAATGAGAAAATATTATGGTTTGAGTACTTAATTCTCCTCTAGATGGAAGTCGTTTCTTCTTAGGTCGTCGAGCTCTCTTTTTTAAAACTGGAGGAAGTACATCCAGAGAATTTTTTCAAGTACATGATTGACCAAAAGTAATAAGCACATGTATGCAATATGAATAAGTTGCCTTATAAAAGCTTACGAAAAATCATGGCTCATCATATTTTATAGGATCCACATCTACAGAAAAGAAAGTAGCTAAAGCATGAGAGTATGGGAAATAATCATGCTGCCACGCACCGCAAGAACAAGTACATACACTAAGATCAACAACCATAACAGAATTAAAAAATACTTCATACAAAAGAGGAGTACACGAATGAACTATTCATGGACAACCTTCTTCGATAATACCTTTAATTTTTTTTATCAAATTCAGGACACAAATCGCTAGTCCAACGTTCAACATCAGGAAAACGTCTCAAAATTTGACTCATTAGTAAAACTCTAATCCTGCCAACAAACTCTAGTATAGGAAAACCACAAAACTGCTTGATTAGATTGTTAAAAGACTCATCTGGAGTAGAAGTCATATAACCATACCTCTTGCATATAAAAAAAGCACAATAATAGTTTCCGGGAGGTAAATTCTTATAAAAACTAACAAACTTTTGACGTTATTGTTTAAGAACTTCATCTATATATTGAATGAACAAATTATGACTAGCAGCATACGTGTATCTTTTAAATATATGAACCAAAGTATCATTAAATGCTCTCGATGTACCAATTAGAGAATACCTCAAATTATTTATGAGATGATAACGACAATATCCATGATAGCGTTTTGGAAATATAACGGATACAACATTAATAATACATAAATGATGATCATTAATAAATATGATTTGTCGATTCAACGAATGGGGTTTCAACATATCAAAAAGACATAACAAATTTCCAGTATTTTCAGCCCCAACAATACCAAATGTAACATGGAAAATTCCTGTAAACAAATATATAGAAAATATATTATAAATAACTGATTATAACTAGTTTCGCATCTATCAATTTAGTTGTACTATTAGGTTCCACATCTATCTTATTAATTACGAAATATGAATTTTCACATTTATCATATTAATTATTCAAGGTTTCACATCTGTCATATTTGATCCATGATTGGTTTCGCAGTTTTATATATAACATAAAAAACATGTTTTGCAATATAAAAACAGTACATAACAAAAACTCACCATTGCTACTATCTTTAGCTATTGCAGATAACAACACTCCTTTATATTTTTTGTTCAAAAAGTTCTATCGATAAATAAAACTTGAGGACAAGAACTGAAACCATAGAGTCAAGAACCGAATGCTACGAAATAACACTTGAAGACATTGGTTTCCAAAGAATACTCCAGTATGTAATCATTGCTGCTATCAAGAATCTTCAATGTTTTAAAATAAATCTTAAGTAGTTTATAAGAAGTAGCATGATGACGCGGTGGAATAGAAGAAGAAGCAACGATAGATGAAACCCTAATTTAAGGATAACATGATGAAACCCTAATCTAAGGGTAACAACGAGTGAAATTTTCAGAGATAAAAAATATATTATTCCAAAAACTCAAAATATATTATTCCAAAAACTTAAAATAACTTAAGGTATATGAGGCTTTATATAAGAGCTTCTCAAAACCCTAAATTATAATACAAGGAAATAAAATAAATAGTTTAAAATAAAATAAATATTTTAAAATAAAATAAAATAAAATCAATCTTAATATAATTAGATTTGATTTAAATACATAAGATATTTGAATAAAATAAAATAAAATTAAAAAGACTTTTGTTTGGACTTTCTGGGCTACATCATAGCACTATCTCCATATACAACCATCTTAGCTTTCTCTAAAGCAGGCAACAAAACATGGTAAGAGATATCTAAACAATAGTCATTTTTAAAATAATTTCACACTTGTAGTTGTAACATCAACATTCCTCGTAACATAATCACGTATTTTGTTAGCAGTCAAATTCGATGACAAATGCTTTCTATTTTCTTTGCAAAAAAACCAGTCCCACAAGTATAAGGTTGGACATACTTCTTAACAATAATAAAAAACCAATAGACTTATCTTTTTTTAGCATAAAGTCTCCAAGGACAGCCCTTTGGATATTTTTTATGTGCAATAAACAGTTACTATTTGTTTATTATAATGAAAATATGTGAAAGTAGAACCTTCTTGTAAAGTTAATCGACTAACAGCTAATCTTAAACCTACTGCACCATCTTTAAAGACATGTTCAAGACCACTAATTTCATTAACCCAACCAACAGTAGTAAGTGATTCGTTCTTGTTACAAATGAATATTGACACCGGAAATTTGACGAGTATCTCCACAAATAATATCTTCATTTGAAGCTTCAGATATACTTTGAGTAGTTTTTCTAACATTATCACCAACAATAACATCACCTTCAACATTAATTGTAATAGTGGAAACACCTAAAGTATTAACAACTTATACCAAAGCAACTAAATCACCATCAAAACCTAAGATCACGTTTTCTAGGTCACCACAATAATATCTTAATCTGAATTTACCATGAACCAATGCATTATATCTACTTAAAACAAACTTGATAATATCTTCAAAATCATCAAATAAACCAAGATCACATATTGGAAGTTCGTCATTTAGTTTAAAAATAAAAAATCAATTTCTAGACGTCGGTACCTGCATCAGATAATAAATACACACTTTTTGCATATATCATTACAATAAAGAATAAATTTAGTATCTATGAGTAAAAAAATGCAAACATTTTTCATCTAATAGGTTCCACAACTACCGTTGCATAAAATACACATGTTTCGCATCTACAAATATTTAAAGTAAAAAGGTTTCGCATCTTCTAAACTTCAACTTCTTCGTTTACGGTGTAAATCTTTTATCGAACCAAATTTTCCAGAACACTATTACACTAAAAACAATCAAAACTTTACTATAATGCCACATTTAAAGTACAAACATCAAAGTAATACCAAATGAAAACAAAAAATCACGAAAAAACCAAAAAGCGAATCACCTAAACGGAAATAAAAGATACAATTAAAACCATAGAAAAACAAAAGAAAAACAAAAAATCTAAAGGAAGTTGAATCGTTATCTGTTATTCTTATGGTAGTGTAGATGATAGTAAAACTATCCTAAAACTAGAGAGAAAGAAAATGGAAAAAATGTGAAATAATAAATAGAAAATAATTTATCTAATTAAGGAAGGTATTTAGGGTATTATTTGGTCTTAGATAATAAATAGTTGAGTTAAACGAGTCATTCTCATAAATACATGAAAATATCTGTACTAAGTAGATAATATTTGTTTTGGGTTTTAAATGGTACTAACACTTTAAAAAAAATTGTAACTTTTTCTTTTAAATTTATCCGATTTAAATTTTTATATTTGTTAAATATACGCTAATTTAAAATAAGGGAAATGACACACTAAGTACCTTTTGGCCAAACCTATTACAACCTAGTGTCCAAAAATGGGTTAATGCTCACTTAATACCCATCTCATTAAACATATCCACTTCTAATACCTTTTCTTTTTTTAATACCAAGATTACCCTCAACCTAGTATATAAGGTTGATTTGTGAAAAATTAGGGTTTTTTGTTACAGCCCCCATTCTATTTTTGAATTTTAAAATTCAAAACAGAATCCACTCTTACTCTTCTCTCTCTCCTCTTCTTCTCTCTTTCTCCTCTTCTTCTCTCTCTCCACCGGCGAACCATACAACCACCGTCGAACTAGTCTTAATCAAACCATACCGGCGTTCGATCCCGCCGGTGATGGACCTTATACCGGCGTTTGAAATTCAGCCTCTATCCCTCTCTCTTAACCCTCCCAAAACACCAAAACGACCGAGCCACCAGAACCACCCTCCCGATTCTCTCTCTCATCCATGAATGGTCCAGTGAAACCCGAACTTCTTGAAACTCCGAGACTACGTGCTCCGACGAAGGCCGTCGTCCTCGACGCATTTTTGAAGCAGATCGTCCCTGTGATTCATCTAAGCAGCTGTAGTGAGTCCGACTCGAGTGATGACTCGTCGACGACTTCGAAGGAGGTACCAGACTTGACTTGAGCTAGATTTCGATATGCTTAGTGTTTATGTTCGTGTTCTTTGTTTAACACTATGGAGTTTGATTGATTTAACATGAACTGGTAACATTTCGGTTATTATGTGTGCAACTGTTATGAACTGTCCGATTATTCGTTGCTTACTAAGTCGATTCTAGATTTTGTTTCGTGTCGTGTTTGTTTCTGTTTGGTTCGCGAGAAAGTTTTGAGTACTCTTAAGTAGTGTTGTCTCTTGAATGGAGACTCTGTATTGCTGGTTAACTTCTGTCAGTAATGTGCCTCTTGCTTCTAGATTGATTTGATTTCAGCTTAAATAAGTATATATGGTTTTTTTCTGGTGTTTTCAGGAATGCCTATATGTGAAGCTTTTGCTCAAATCGAACAACAGCGGAATCTGTACGATGTTGTTCATGTGAAATATTATGATGAGGTGTGAATCGTCTGACAGTTTTCCATTTTCTATAGTAGTGAAATATAGTTGACTCATACTCTAGATCGAAGCAGCTTGATTGTTATCTACATTCTTCTGAAAGATTTTACATGGTCTGTGTCTCTTGTGCATAGGAGCCCTTAAAATTGGATATTGTTATCAGTTTTCCAGATCATGGTTTCCATCTTCGCTTTGATCCTTGGTCTCAGGTATGTTTTATACAATCTAATAATAGATTACAAGCTGCGTTACAGGTCTTCACTCATAAATTTAAGTTGCCTTGACAGTATAAACAACTTTCTATCTTCAGTTTTATACTGGATTGGTACTGAAAGTAGTTTCTAATGCAGGCCCTGTTTTGTGTTTGTACTACAATTGGAACGATAACTCCGTTGTCTGGGTCTTCTCAATGTCAGGTTGCTTGAAGAAAATGGGTTGTGGAAGTTGATTGGTTTATTCGGCATATAACAAACAATATGCGGAACTTGAAGAAAATGGGTTGTGGACTGAACCTACTCCTTCTGGAAAGACAAATTTTTGGGAAACATCAAACTTCAAGATTGTAGTTTTATGTATTTTGTTGATTTTGGTGGTATTTTGTAAGAGGTAGTGTAGTTAGTTTTGTTTTGTAAACATATTCGTTACAAGCTATCATACTTGTAACTTATTAGTAATTTCTATAAGTCGTGTCTATCATTTTCTGCAATGTGTCTATCAGAGCAATATACGAAACAATCGTAATGTATGTTACTCAAATCTATCAGGCTACTAACAAAGAGGCTATCATACTTATGATTAGTTAACTAGCATTGTATTTATGCATATCTATCGGACTCATACTAGAGAATCTATCATACTTATTAGTTAACTATCAATGTTTATAATTCAAATCTATCAGACTCTGACTAAAGAATCTATTAATATGTATATGTGCTATCTATCAATCGCAATATGTTTATAATTCAATGTATATGATGCTGCATCTGTCTAGCAATGTGTCCCTTCGTATCTATCAATGTTTTCCTTCGTATCTATCACGGTGTTCCTTCGTATCTATCATCTAACTCAACTGACACACTAGTAGGCAGTAAATGAGCCTCATCTAACACAGACAAAGCCAACCTCATTCAGTCTTAAAGTATCATGATGGAAATGATAGATTCGAAGGAACACCTTGCTAGATAAGAAGGGACAATTACAATGACCTATAAAACTAGCAAGGACACCAACTGATAAAGGAAATGAATAATCTACCACACACGAAACGCTAATGGTGAATATTAACAAAAAGACTAGAAAATATTATATAGACAAGACAGTAATATACTAGAGAAGCTATCATACTTGTGATTAGTTAACTAGCATTGTATTTATGCATATCTATCGGACTCATACTAGAGAATCTATCATACTTATTAGTTAACTATCAATGTTTATAATTCAAATCTATCAGACTCCGACTAAAGAATCTATTAATATGTATATGTGCTATCTATCAATCGCAATATGTTTATAATTCAATGTATATGATGCTGCATCTGTCTAGCAATGTGTCCCTTCGTATCTATCAATGTTTTCCTTCGTATCTATCACGGTGTTCCTTCGTATCTATCATCTAACTCAACTGACACACTAGTAGGCAGTAAATGAGCCTCATCTAACACAGACAAAGCCATTTACTCCTCCAACTGTCCTAAGCTTATTGCTATCTATGCTGTTACAATCTGATAGCCCCTTTATTCAACTTTGATAGATTATGTATTTTACATCTAACAGATAAATAAAAGTATGTTTTCTGTTTCGTTGTAGATCCATCTGTAGGAGTATTTGAGTATAACTGAAAATAAGATGCAGATCACACTTAAGAACTGATACGCATACACATTATAATCATATTTTAGTCGATGCATCGTTTGTTACTACATCAAAATATTCGACAGACTGACGTTAAATTCAGTAAAGCGTTCATTTCCCGCTGAACCAAATCTTTCAATTACAATACTCGGTAACTAGGAATAAGCAACACTAATCTAATGTTTAAAAAAACAACAAGCCGCTTGTAATAATCAAAACTGGAGCTCAGCAGAAGGACGGCCGCAGATAAGACCGACTTTTATAGCTCTTGTTCGCTCACGATGGAAATGATAGATATGAAGGAACACCTTGCTAGATACGAAGGAACACCTTGCTAGATATGAAGGCACACATTGCTAGACAAGAAGGAACACCCTGCTGGATATGATCTACAAACAACCCAGACAAATTACAGTCTCACAATGCAGATATTAGTTCCCCAATTTCAGTAATTGTATGAAGATATTAACATATCAATATATATAGTGTAGCAGAAGTAGCAAAATAATTGGTAAATTTCAACTTGCCTCATTCGCATTAAGAAGTCCGGCTAAAGTATCGGAATTGTCCGAGTGACAACTTGGACATACAAGCCTCTGTTGCAGCTCATCGCCAAGAGAAGCACATGCCTGTTCCAGTTCAGATGTCTGCGTGTTGTCAGTCAAAGTCAATTGTAGGTATATAAAGTGACAGTTCGAATCATTACTTAAAGATAATAATTCTTTTTTTTTTTTTTTGAACAAAAACAAACTTGTGATAATATGTCGCAAGTATTTGAATGGACTAAAACAAATCCAAAACAACCTTACAAGATCCGAGAACATTCAGATAAAGAAAACAAAACATCCCTTTGGAACTAAGCAACTACATAATAAACTAATGGTCATCTGGAAACATAGCGCACATCAGAACTACACACCATGGCTTACTTAGTACCGGCTAACACCCCAAATTCTGATAACACCGTCTGTGTAACCACTGAACAAGGTACTTCCATCAGCACTCCAGTTCAAGCAAGCACAGTAGATATCCTGCAAAGGTGTCAAACATAAAAGTGTAAACTAAAACTGATACATAAATGCAAATGAAATGAGCCTAGAACTATAGGGAAGACTTGCCCACACAATGGGTAATCATACTTCGCAGTAACATAGTTTGAAAATACACATTATCCATATGTTTACATGTTTCTGAATACAACATATCTATATGTCTACATGTTTATGCATACAATACAATTACAATGACCTATAAAACTAGCAAGGACACCAACTGACAAAGGAAATGAATAATCTACCACACACGAAACGCTAATGGTGAATATTAACAAAAAGACTAGAAAATATTATATAGACAAGACAGTAATATACCTTCTTTTTGTTACCAGTCCCGGTGCTTCCCTCCTCTGGTGCAGCCTCAGCTTTGAGATCGACCTTCAAATCCTCAACAACACTCTTGCTTTCCAGATCCCAAATCTTCGAATGGTCGAAACAGCATCCTGTACGAAAGAGGTCCTAGTCTGCACGTAATTTTGAACAAAATCTCACCAAACAATTCTAACAAAGCGGTCATCATATTGAAATTCGAAAGAAAATAGTAAGGAAGACAAAATGAAACCTCCACAACATGTATAGTAGCTTCGTGCCTTTCCAATTCTGCTTCGTAGCTTTTCAGCTGCTGCTCAGTAGCTTCCTTGAAGCGCTTTTCATCTTCGAGCTCTACATTCGTGAAGTAGATGAAAACATTCGGCGGTGGTTCGCCGGTGCGTGTCGGTAATTTCGAAACGGAGATGAAAACAGTGGTTAGTCTTGGTCGGTGGTTCACCGGTGGGTTTCAGTACTACGGGAGGACGTTTCTTCCTGGTCGCCGGTGATTCGCCGTCGTTGTCAGGAATATCAGACCAGAGGTGCAGAGGTGCGATTGATATCGCCGGTGACGAGGGTTTCAAAAATGTCTTTTGGTTTCGCTCTCGTAAAACGTGTTTCTCTCTCCACAAATTTAGAAATGTGAAAGTGGGGGAATTGGAACCCAAAAGTCTGATTAGAAGGTGAAAAAAGGGGTTTCAACAAAAACAACCCCTTTTATACCCTAGAGGGTATAATTGTCCAAAATGTGGCTTTAGGTAGTTTATGAAACTAGTCCAAAAACGGGTACCATCTTGGTATTTCATAGTTGAGAAGGTATTTAGGGGTACTTTTCTCTTAAAATAATTCTACATATACCAAGATATAAATTATAATAAAACTATAGAAAAATATATATATATAAAATTAAAAACAAATTAAATTACATTATAAGATCATTTTAAATTCTATAAATAATTATATATGATTTATTAATTTTTTTTATATTAGAATAAGTAATGAATATTACGTGGATCGAGTTTAGATTTATCCATAAGAATTTTTTTAAACTCATAGGTGTCTTCAACTGTACTTGTGTCTTAGACTCTTAACTTTCTTTGAAAAATAATAAAATATGCTATAAAACGCGACTTTTGAAATTTTTAACAATGATATCTTCCAACTGCCAGCACAAACACATCGAATATTCTTATTTTACAACGCATTAGGTTAGCGTTTCTTCAGTTTATATATCAAATAATATTTCAAAATAATTAATGTTTTGATGGTATTGATGGCCGAACGACTTGAGAATTTCCATACCATTCAAGTGCAGTGAGCCCATGATTAAGAGTTTTTTCTATTTATTCACCAACAGACTTCCCATAATAATTAGTGTATGGGTTATTCATTTGGACCAAAGATAATGTTTAGATTAAAAAAAGGGAAATTATATCAAAGGTATCCACTCAACTATTTTATTGTCATCTAATACCCAATGTTTGATCAATTGTTATTTAATACCCAACTCAACTACCTAATTATCACATAGTACCTAACTTTATTTTAATACCATATCTACCCTCACCATTCATAAACAACCACGTAACCAAAATTTCTCTTTCTTATTTTTTCTTTTTATTTTATTTTTAAAAGATCCGTATCTTTCGAACCGGAGCTCGAAAAAATTAAATGAAAGTACCATCATTTTTATTTTTTAAAAATGAACAAAACTAGATTCATTGATGATATTTAAAAAAATAAAATTTCACCAATAACAATTCGCATCATATCATGAGAATTGTTCAGAAAATCCTAAGAGTTTCAAACAATTCGCATAATATCATGAGAATTGTTCAGGAACCCCAGAGTTGCAAACAATTCGCATCATATCATGAGAATTGTTCAGGAAACCCAGAGTTGCAAACAATTCGCATCATATCATGAGAATTGTTCAGAAAATCCTGAGAGTTGCAAACAATTCGCATCATATCATGAGAATTGTTCAGGAAACACAGAGTTGCAAACAATTCGCATCTTATCATGAGAATTGTTCAGGAAATCCTGAGAGTTGCAAACAATTCGCATCCTATCATGAGAATCGTTTAGAAAACCCACAGTTGCAAGCAATTCGCATCTTATCATGAGAATCGTTCAGAAATCCTGAGAGTTGCAAGCAATTCGCATCTTATCATGAGCATCGTTCAGAAATCCTGAGAGTTGCAAACAATTCGCATCCTATCATGAGAATCGTTTAGAAATCCTAGCAATTCGCATCTTATCATGAGAATCGTTCAGAAATCCTAGCAATTCGCATTTTATCATGAGAATCGTTAAGAAATCCTAACGATTCGCATCCTATCATGAGAATTGTACCAGCGCGTTTTTTGTACGAGCGCGTATATTTGGTCGGGGGTATTTTTGTCCAAATTTCAATTCGAAGTACCAAGTGACACTATCCAAAAAACGGATACCACTGGGTAATTACATAGTTAAGAAGATATTTACGGGTATTTTTCTAAAAAAATTGATTTAGTTTATTATTATTTATTTTGAATAAAGTTAGTTAACCGTTTGGTTAAATATTTCTTTTTTATAGTTAGTCCATTAACTATATATTTTTCATTATAGAATGACTACCTTTATCAAACTGGATAGTCAATTGCTAAATCCAGATGACTTTAGATGGAGCATTTATATGCCATGAAAGTGCATAGCCAATGAACTAAATTTGACAACGTCACTCACAAAAATACTTTCATAGCCAATGAACTAACAACGTCACTCACAAAAATGAATAGTTAAGGTTTTTAATTACTCTTAAAAACCACAAAACCACGAGAAATATAAAACTAGAATGTTTTGGTTTTACAGAAGAAAAAACCTTGAATTTTCATTGCATTAGGAAACACACAAAAGTAAAATTTATGAATCGTAAAACATGTTTGACATGTATTGTTCATGAAAACGACCATATCCCAGATACATTTTCATTTCCATACAAAGTCAAATTATTACAAATACATCATAAAAACAAATTATATAGGATGTGGAGACTGGCTTTTATGTATTTCTTTCATCAAGCTTTCACAGCATGAGATTTCTTTATTTGCATGGATTCTCTTCTCCACAACTCGTCCCTGCAAGATCAGTCCATGACATCATCAGTTTTTTTTTTCTTTTTCGTTTTAAACTAAAGCAATATCATCTAGATGCGTAACAAAATAACTAGAAGATAAGATCGAATTGTAAGTAATATTACCTTGAACCCAATGCTCAGTAGTGATGAGGAGGAGGGGGTGATTTGTAAACGTAATGGTGGGTTGGTGGTGATTTATACACCGGTGGTGGTGGAGGTGACTTGTATTTGTAAGGTTTGTGTGGTGGTGGTGGTGGAGACTTGTAGACCGGTTTGTAGACCGGTGGAGGAGGAGGTGATTTATATTTGTAAGGCTTGTGTGGTGGTGGTGGTGGAGATTTGTACACGGGTTTGTAGACTGGTGGAGGAGGAGGTGACTTGTACTTGTAAGGCTTGTGTGGTGGTGGTGGTGGAGACTTGTAGACCGGTTTGTAGACTGGTGGTGGTGGAGGTGACTTGTATTTGTAAGGTTTGTGTGGTGGTGGTGGGGGTGGAGATTTGTATACCGGTTTGTAAACAGGTGGAGGAGGTGGTGACTTGTACTTATAGGGCTTAGCTGGTGGAGTGTACTTGTGGACTGGTGGGGGTGGGGGTGATTTGTAATGGTATGGAGGCAAATGCGGTGGTGGGTATTTCTTGGTTGGAGGTGGTGGTGGAGATGAGTAATGGTATTCTGCAGCGGAATGAGAAGGCAAGCTAAGGGAAACTGTTATGACTAAGAGAGTGAGCAAGAAGGAGGCCATTGGAGACCCCATTGTGTGTTTTGGTTTAGATAGTACATACCTCCTCTCCTCTCTTTATATAGCCTTTTATCTTAACTTATTTTCAATGTAGATCTACTGATAGTAAATGCACATTTTAACCACTTGTGTATGTAAAATATTAAATAGTACAAATGGAAACAAGATGAGTTCACATTGGAAGAAGAACGACGACTTTCGTCTCTGTCCTTGGGTTTGTCTTCGCAGTTGCCGCAAAATAAGCATTACATAACGTGATTAACAATCTAATGTCAGTTTTATATTGCAAATTATAATCACTTAAGACTGTATTTCGTATTAATTTTTGTTGAACTTTTTTTATTGAATATTGAAAAATAAAAGGGACTTGGAACTAATTTAGATTTTGTTTAGAGTTTTAATATATAAGAATCATTGGTAAACTATATTTTATAATATTTTTACTTTGTTTCGAATTCAAAAATATAAACTTTAGCGGTAATATGTTAAATTTTTAAATATGAAAAATAATAAAAAGCAAATCAAAAGTTTTTGTTATAAATTCTTATGCGATTTATCATAAATGGCACATACACAAATACAAAACACAAATAAAGCAGAACACGAGATAAATGATAGAAAAGAAAAAAGACGTGGTTCTACAATTATCTACGTCTACGGGTCCGTCAGAGTAAAGTGTTTCATTAGGATAGAATAGAGTTAGAAATTTCATATTGTATTTTTGTGTAGTTTTAGTAGTCTATTTATAGGAAATAATAGAACTTACTAATGGACCCAATGGGCTCATATCACAAGACTAACAATGATCCTCTCACAACATAAAACTGTACTGCCGAACACAGTACACTGTCAATGCACACTGACACTATCACAGACAAAAAACTGTACTGCCGAACACAGTATATTGTGAAGACATTATTCGACTCATTCACAACAAATCTTCCCCTTAAGGCAATTACCTTTCTTAACTATTAACAAAGAAACTTCTCTTCTTCTAACTCACCAAATGCCCCTAAGGTATTCACTCTATACTGCGAACACCAATCCAGTTTAGTCACTCCCTAAACTTTCGAACTGATATTGCCTTGGTCATTATATCTGCTCGATTATCTTGTGTAGACACTTTCTTCGCATAAACAATTCCTTTTGATATTATATCACGAAAAAATGATATTTGACATCTACGTGCTTTGTACGTCCATAGTACATCTGGTTCCCTGTAAGGTGGATGTCGCTTTGACTGTCACAAAACACTTTTGTAGGGAATTCGTTTTGAAGCGCCTACCCCCTAGATACATCCATTTTCTATTTTAATTAAATTCTGCTGCGAAGAGAATCTATATAGAATCTATGGGTTGTAGTGAAAGTTGAAAACCCCTTTCATTTTTTTATTATAAATAAAAAATGATGAAATAAATCCAATGGATTAAATTAAAATTTTCTTTTTATCTGTTCTGTAAAGTTATTTCGAAATGCTTGTCTAATTTATTTTCTCGAATGCCTAATATTTGTTTTATATCTTCTATGCGAAAATCTTTAATTTTCATAAGGTCTTCTTGACTGTTATTCAAAAGGTCAAATAATGTATATATATTAGATTTTTTGAGACAATTATAGATTCTAGGAGGCAATTCTAATTGGTCAATAAAAATATATTGACCGTTTCTGAGGTTCCTTTTATTTTTTTAGTAAAAATAGGTGACGGTATTCTGCCTAAATAGTAGATACAGTTAATAAATAAGAGAATACTAAAGATTCGAGCCATAGAATTTATCAATTCTGACACAATGTACTTATACTTATTAGATCGAATAAGTACATTAGAGCTAATAGAATTATTTTGCTGTATCCAAACTAATACCAATCCAACCCATTTCATGAATAAAATGTGACCAATTAACCAACCAACAAAACTACTTGTTACAAATAACATCTTTTTGTTGCATCGAAACATATAAATGTTAACTTCATTTTCCTCATTCGAGAATATCCTCCCTTCTTCCACTCCGTCCCGAAGAGTAACTAGGACAAACTCGGTCACCTTTTCATGTTCCAATGGAACACTTTCCATTTTCGATATAATTGGAGGGAATGTATGGTTAGGTTCTATTTGTATATTTGGTGGAATCTGACATATCTTAACCAAACCTTTTGCGTGGGCTCGCCGCACACTGTAGTCTTATCCAAGCCCAAATATGCCACCAAACCTTGCAACTATATTGCCTCTTTAACTGTTTCTTTTACTGCCATGTACACTGCCTCTGTTGTAGACAAAGCTGATGTAGCTTGGAACTGTGCTTTCCAACTGATCGCACTTCCAACTAAAGTAAATACATATCATGTCAGAGATCTTCTTTTATCCATATCACCTGAAAAATCATAATCAACAACACCAACCATCCCGCAATATCATTCAGCAGTCCACCAATATTAGTCTTGTTAAAAGTTAATCCAACGTTCGCAGTATTCTTAAGATACCGAAGTATCCATTGCACTGCCTGCCAATGTTCTTTCTCAAAAAATCCCATGTACTTGCTAACTATACTAACCGCATGTGAAATATCAGGACGTATCAATACCATATCATACATGATACTACCAACAACATTTGAATATGGAACCTTCGAAATTTGTTCCAACTCAACATCGTCCTTGGCCGCTCTTGCTCCATACAACTTGAAATGAGTAGCAAACGGGATGCAAACTGCCTTAACATCAAACATGTTGAATCATTGTAGCACTTTCTCAAGATAGATTAATTGAGACAAGTGTAATGATCCTAAAGAATCTTCTTTCATATACATTTTCTTGGGGGGGGGGGGGAGGAGCTCGACAAGGCCCAGATCCTTCATCTCAAAATCGACACTAAACTGCTTCTTTATCTGCACAATGTGTGACATACTACAAGAAGCAATAAGTATATCATCCACATATTGTGTGGATAATAATCGATTGAGGGTAGGCTGGTAATTTCAGTTGGTTTTTTATGGTGGTGTGTGGGTGTTTAAGTGGTGGTGTGTGGGTGTTTTAAGTGTTTAGAGAGTAGAGAGATAATTAAGCAGCTTGGTCGCAGTTAATCTTTCTTACCCATAGTTAATGAAGGTGGTTGGGTATTTATACCCTGATGTTTGGGCCCTTATGGGCTTTCGGGTCATGTTTAATGGACCCGGGTCATGTTCAAAGACCCATGAGCTCTAAACAGGAGAGCAAGTAGCTTAGTCAAGAAATGTTTAGGTTTTTTAGTACTTTTGTCATAGTTCGAACAGTCCTATGGTCATAGTGTTCAAAGTGGTCTGTCTGGTTCATGTGATCTATCCGATCTGTCCGGTCCGGAGACCTTGGACCGATCTGTCCGTGTCCGGGGGGCATGCTGAATTCGGACTCATCAACATACAATAACAAGTAAACATAAGAATCATCTGACATATTTTGATGATACACACAACTATCATATAGACTCCTCATGAACCCTTTTGACACCGTGAATGTATCAAAACGTTTGTACCATTGCCTAGGTGACTGTTTCAAACCATACAGTGACTTTTTCAGCAGACAAACCTTGTCCTCCATATTAGGTTTAATAAATCCCTCTGATTGTCTCTTGTAGATTCGTTCCTCTAATTCACCATGTAGAAATGCAGTCTTCACATCCAACTACTCAAGCTCTAAATCTTGCAAAACTACTATGGCTAACAAAACTCGAATCAAACTATACTTCACCACTGGACATAACATTTTATTGAATTCTATTCCTTCCATTTGAGTAAAACCCTTAGCGACCAGTGTTGTCTTGCATCGAGATGCCTCAACCCTTGGATTACCTTCTTTTTTCTTAAACACCCATTTACTGTCTACTACTTTCTGTCCTTTAAGAATGTCAATAAGCTTCTATGTTTGATTCTTAAAAAGAGATTCAATGTATTCCTTCATAGCACCAATCCGTCGATATGCCTCTTAACTCGCTATAGCTTCTCTGCAGCTACTAGGTTTCCTGCATTTCTACTTCTTCTGCAACTGACTAAGCATATGCAACTAGATTCGCATACCTTTTTGGAAGTCTAATATCTTTTCTTTTTTTGCCCAACGTTATATTATAAGGTTGTTGTTCTGGTTCGGCCGCATTATCGTCACTATCATCCGATGTTGACGTTTTACCTCCTGATTCTGGATCCACCTCAAAATCACTCAAATTATTGGACCTTCTAAGAATTGATTATACTTCAAGCTCCACCTATTTACTCACAAACGATCCTGATTCGACCATTTTTCCGACTTTCTTCTGACTGTCTATCAAAGCAAACTCGTTAAAAGTCACGTCCTTACTGATGAGAAAAACTAGAGACTTTGAAGAGGTACACCATAACCTATATCCCTTCACTCGAGTAATATCCTAGAAATATGCATCTTGTTGCCATTGGCTCGAGCTTACCATCTCTCACATGAGCATACGCAGGACAACCGAACACCCTTAACTGTTCGTAATCAACCGACGATCCATACCCAATTTCAAAAGGAGGTTTAGAGTCAATAGCCGTTGATAGAGACCGATTCACCAAGTAACACATTGTATTGATAGCTTCAGCCCAAAAATCCTTTCCTACACAGGAATGCGAAAACCTACTTTGTGCCTTGTCACAAAGCGTTATGTTCATTCTTTCTACGACTCAATTCTGTTGTGGTATTCTAGAATAAGTGTAACGGTGCATTATTCCCTCAGCTTTGCAAATTGAACTCACGACTGCAATATTCTAACCCAGTATCTGTCCTAAGACGTTTGATTTTCTTCCCGTTTGCTTCTCAATCATCGCCTTTCATTTGGAAAAGCTTGAATATGCCTCATCTTTTGTTTTCAGATAGTAAACCCACACCATCCTTGAATAATCATCAATTAAACTCATATAGCATCTGGCTCTGCTCTTTGATGGAATTGTGTTTGAGCTTCAAAGATTTGAGTGAATGTAGTCCACTGTCCCTTTTGTATTTCTTAAAGATCATTTGTGGAATTTGTCTCTAGTTTGTTTACCAAACATGCAATGCTCACAAAATCCTAATGATTCTGCTTTATACCATTTCAACAAATCTCTCTTCCCCAAAATAGCTAATCCTATGTCACTCATGTGACCAAGATACCAATGCCATAACTTATTTTGATCCTGCCTAATTTGGTTATTACTCCTTAATGACGCTACTGCAACATCTCCCATAACAACACTCCCCCGGATAATGTAAAGAACCTTTCTGCAAAATACATTTCATGCACATCATTGAGCCTATTGTCACTTTGATTATACCGTCTTCTGCACGGTACTTGTAACCCCGAGAGTCTAGTGTCCCAAGAGAAATTAAGTTTCTCTTTAACCTTAAAACATGCCAGTATGTCAAGATTCTAACAACCCCGTCAAACATTCTGATTCTGACGTTACCGATACCACCAACGGTCAATGAATGATTGTTTCCTAAATAGACAGTTCCTTGCATTTGCTTGTAAGTATCGAAACACTGGTTGAACTGACACATGTGATATATAACGCCAATATCAAGTACCCCAAGATTTTTTCCCACAGTCTGAACTCACGGACAATACATCTCCTCTATCACTGTTTTCACAATCGTCGGAATCGTTCACACTTTCAACAATGTTTGCTGCATTTTCCTTTGGATTTCCCTTCTTGCCATTCAGTTTCAGACAATCTCTCCTCTAAATAACTTGCTCACCTTATTCATAACAGTTTGAGTTATTTATCTTTGATTTGGACAGTCAGTTCTTCCTTCTTAAAGAACTTACTTTGCTTCTACATTTTTCCCTAGTGATAAGACCTTTTCTTTTGGCCCGATTGTCTGGCCGCAACTGTGTTAAATCCTTTGATTTTAGTGTCCATTTGACATCTGCTAGCGATAACTTATCTTTACCATACATTATGGTATGTACGAAGTTTTTATATGGAGCTCGTAACAATCTCAATATAAACAAAGCTTGATCCTCTTCGTCAATGTTGATATCTATGTTCTCCAAGTCCATTATAATTGATTTAAAAATATCTAAGTGCTCAGTTATGGACATACCTTCTTTCAATATGAAATCGTACAAACACTTCTTCAAGTATAATTGGTTTACTACTGATTTCTCTGAGTAAAGATCTCCTAGCTTCTTCTATGCGCGGGCAGCAGTCTTCTCACCATTAATCTCACGAAGAACATTGTCTTTCACACTTATTAAAATCCAGCACAAAACCTTTCTTGAAGATCTTGCTTCTCATCTTCTTTCATCTCTTATGGTAACTAATTCTCCACAGTCTTTCGCAGTACCAATGAAGATTTCAATTTAATCTTCCACAATGCAAAGCTAGATCACATATCGAATTTCTCAATCTTGTATTTGGTTGTTGTAGATGCCATTCCAAAACCATAATTGTAAACCCTAATTTCACAATATGGCTATGATATCAATTTTGTTATAAATCATTATGAAATTTATCAAAAATGGATCAAGCACAGAACACAGATAAAACCGAACACGAGAGAAATGATAAAAAAAGAACACAAAATTTAACGTGGTTCGAAAATTATCTGCGTCCACGGACGCCGCCAGAGTAAATTGTTTCACTATGATAGAAAAGGGTTACAGATTTCAGATTGTGTTTTTGTGTAGTCTTAGTAGCCTATTTATAGGGAATACATAGAACTTACTAGATAATAGGCCTAATGAGCTCATACCACAAAACTAACAATGATATTGTCACACCATAAAATTGTACTGCCGAACACAATACACTATGAAGGCACAATGACACTATCACAGACACAAAACTGTACTGCCGAACACAGTACATTGTCAAGGAATTATTCAACTTCTTCACAACAATATTTTATAATATGTTTACATCGCTTCGAATTCAAAAATATAAACTTTCATAGCAAAATGCTAGATATTTAAATGAAAAACAAAAAAACGATAACTGATGCAAAAAAACGGCCACACACTTTGAAGTTCATTCACAAACCGGTAAACTCAAGGAAGGCAAAGATGAACTAGTGTGTCAATTAAAATTACTTGGTTCTCTTTTGATGAAAATCTATGTGGGTTTGAAGAACCATAACCTTGAGAATGTATCCAACGTTCGCATCATCTAACAATATTTTTCAAAACTATTTTTTAGTTAAAAAGCGAGCCAAACTCAAATGCAATATATTTTAGCAATAATGAAAGAACACAATTACTTCGCATTATGCCGAACAACTGATGCAACATACGTGATCCCTAAATTATTTTTCGTGCATCTTAAAAATATTGAGTTTTTGCATATATTCCCATAAGTACTTATTATGGATAGTACTTATAAGATGATGAGGTAAAAAATGAACATTACTCTAAATTGTTGATGTAAGTTCAACAAAACTTACACATTGCGTTGGTTTTCTATGTATGGTGATGATGGGTAAACTTTGTACATTTCTGAATATTACTGTCACAAATTGAGATGTTTCTATGATGTGAGCTATTAGAATCGTAATCCTAGATGAAATCCACATAAAATGCAAATGGAATATACAAAAGAAATTCTTATAAACGTGAAAAAATGGTGCCTAAAAGAGACGATGTGGAAAAGTTTATGGAATTTTATAATGTCGATGTCGAAGCATCGTGGAAGAGTATAACACAAAACTAGTAACAATAAATGAAGTATTAGCCTTCTACCAAATTGTTTAGATCATGTTATTAATTCATCGATAACACCATAAGGTGAAATATTTTATCATCATTTCACGAACGACTTTTAACATTTGGGTAACACAACAACCAATCGGTCAGTAAGATTTAATTAAAATTATATATATATATATATATATATATTCAAATTTAGTGTTCTAATCAAACTATTTTTTATACAGATTCTAGTCAACTAAATTTTGAGCTTTTCTGGACCAAAATTCACGTACTGTTTGATCTTCAACATTAAAATATTTTTAAATCTTTCGAGAGAAGTAATTCTCGTATGAAATATATGCATATAATTTATATGTTTAACGAGATAAAGGGTACTTTTTTTATTTTATCCTTAGATGTCATCGAGGAGAATTATCAACATGCTAAAAGTACAAGTGTAATAGCATGTAGTTTTGTTGTTAAAACAATATATGAGTTATATTGTGCATGTGAAATAACAACGATACAAAACAATATGGTCTAACAAAAAATAAATATAATCATCACCGTATACTATTCAGTTTTATATTAAAGTCGTCCTCTATGTTTCAGCAATATTTCATTTTAGTCCCTCATGTTTACATAATGCACCAAATAGTCCTCCATCTTTTCATAATATCATAAAATATTTCCCCATCTTTTGATAAAATTTCATGTTTAATCTTGGTTAATTCCACACGAGAAGGGGTAAAATGCAACATCATTAAAATATGAGGGACGATTTTAATACAAAAATAAATATGAGGGGTTCTTTTGTAACAATTTCTATACATATGGGACTATATATTCTCTTTAGCCGTTAGCTTGTACATATGAAATAACTATCATAGAAAGAGAACATAGGTCCATTCGTAAAGTCGAATATG
Organism: Limnanthes douglasii subsp. nivea; assembly: GCA_036936605.1. Lineage (NCBI taxonomy): Eukaryota > Viridiplantae > Streptophyta > Magnoliopsida > Brassicales > Limnanthaceae > Limnanthes > Limnanthes douglasii. The sequence continues at coordinate 160,816,372 of JAUPFV010000003.1, forward strand.
ATAAATTTTGGAGAACATTATATATCGTTCTTAGATGATCCAACAAAACAACTATTCATCATAGATAATTCTATATGTGTTTACGAGCCATACTTTTAATACCATATTATAAATAGGGTGATGCAAACTTCATACCCCAAAAAGTCACGTTGTGAGGCTAGTATGCGCGTTATGATAGGTAACACTAGTTCCTCAAAACTAATTTCACTTATATTACCTAAAATTCCTACACATAAAAGGTTAATAAGAAAAACTAAAGAAATCTAGTCAAATGAGATATGACTTTTTATAAGGGGATAACATCCTCAAATATTTACACGATTTTATTACTAATGTAGAATATATTATACCATAAAAATGATGTATTTATCAGACTGTATCTAGAGAGATATACGGTGTAGAGCGATATTTCTCATCTGTTAGAGAAGATTTGATATCCGAATTAAATGAGCATAAAAAATTGGCTGGAAATATATGGCGCAACATATGTTTTAATGGATCATTTGAGACATTAGTGTGGTTCAAAAGTTACCAGAGAAATTAATATTGTATGATATCTTCTAACACCAGCTTAATGATAATCTGTATAGATTTCATTCTATGGTAATGCATGATATACTATTTTTCTCTCTATCAAACATGTAAAACAAATTGTAATTGCTTTTGTACATGATTTATATTTTGTTGACATAAGTAAATCAATAATATTATTTTATTTTATCTTAAGTTTTCAATAATTATTATTCTTAAATTAAGTTGTATAATTTTTTATGGTTCTAGATGGACCATTTCTGGAATTATACCCGGTATAGATTTCATTATATTCCGAAAAAGAAAATGCGTGGGTAATTTTTACGTTCGAATATTCAAAAAAGTTTCCCAAATCAAGCTAGTCTTTACAACAGTACGTGACGAAGAAGCAATGAAGAACTATTTGACTAAAGATATGTGGTTATATTACATTTATTTTTTGAATGATAATTTTTAAACTTATTCATGTATCTTTTATTTATGTAATGTTTGATTTTTCATTTTCCTTTCAAACTTAATTATGTAATGTTTCACTTTGTTTTGATCGTGCTTTTATTTGTTTCGTTCTCTCGAACAAATAACATAACTTATTATAATGATAGATTTAGTAGCATTTCTTACCAGGTTAAGTGATCTAGTAACATTGAATCGTACTCATAAATTCCTCGTAAATGAAGTCATTGTTTGTTATGATTTCGTGACACGTGTTGGGGTTTGATTAATTATATTGGATTGTGTTATTTTTAATTGATACTTTATAAATAAGTGTTTTATTTCTGGTCAAACCGACCTTAAGTTGTTTACATAATATCTCTCCAACTATAATATATATATATATATATATATATATATATATATATATATATATCGTGTGACCTAATTCATTATTCATTTCTCTATCATAATAAAATAGAAAATCTATGCATTCCCTTGTGAAAAGTCTGCAGGTTTGTTCTTCATAAATTAGTCTGATGCTAATCATCGCTCCTCATCTAGAAATATTTTATACGCTTCCTGAAGTTACCACTAGCGCCCAAGGTATGTGCTAGTATTCTTTGGTTACACATGTTATATCTTCGCTTTTAAACACGAATTTTTATAAATTTGGCTCATCCCATATGGAGAAGCCCATATGCGTTGTTGGTTCTTTCATGTTAGTGAAAACCTCATTTCAACCCTGCAAAACATCTCACCACACAGTCTCAGTCACTCAATAAGGGTCCTTCTTCTCTCCAGACTCACTATGATAATGAGTTGACATAAGTAAACATAACTACGCTCGATGGAGGTGTAGCCTTTGAAGTGTCTCATATAGTAATACTGTCTATACTCGCTTAGGAATCCTCTATTTTAGATATTTAAAAATATTTATTCATTAAATCCCTTTTAGAGGCAAGAAAACACATGAAAGTAGCCCAAGCCACTCCATATCAAAAGCAAAACAGCCGTAAAATAATATTATATGTTGGTTACATGACTAGTCTTAACTATGAAAAGTTGGCTAAACATTTATCGCTTTATTCTTATGTACAAGTGACAAATCGTTGGTTGAAGTATATCCAATAACAAAAGATTGAAATCAAAAGGAAAATAAACAAGGCCGAGTGGCGGTTCTCCTTCCTAAAACTTTGGTTCTTAGGAGTGTGGATGGGGTTTTTATGACGACCATCATTTTCAAGAGGTACGTTATTGTTTTTTAGGCAGGCGATGATAGTCATGTTGTATGGTACATTACATCAAGTGATTTTTCATTTAGTTTTGTGGTGATGGTAATAATCGGGTTGGAGGTTACACTAGGCCACATCAAGTGATTTTTCATTGAGTTTTGTTGTATGATTTTTTCAGTAGCGACTACTATTTCAGTGGCTTGGATCTGTCGCCGGACCTTAGTCGCAGAAGTTATATCGGTATCATTTTATTTTTCTTACAGTAGGAGGTGTTGGGGATGAATGCACTAGTGATGGAGCCGATAGATGCACTAATGGTGGAGGCGATGAAGACTTTAGATAGCCTTGTTCTACCAATGAATTATTTTAGGGTTAGTTACATAAACATACCTCACAAAGTTTCCAAACCAAAACTAGTACAAAAAAAGTTTCTAAACCAAAGGGAAAAACCAAAGTAAGAATTTTTTTCATTCTTTGAACTAAACCTTCTATTTTCTACTTTTGAAAGTCAGTATCCTTCTATGTTGGTCTCGTATCTTATATCATCAAGTAGTACACCTAGTCTTGCTATTTCATCATGTTTAATCTTTATATTTTGATCATGTGTGGTCTCTTTATTACATCATGTCTTATTTTACATCTATTATTTCATCATGAGTGGTCTCTCAACTTCATCATGAATTCATTTCATTGTGTCTGGTCTCTCCACTTTATCATGCCTGATCTCTTAACTTCATCATTCCTAGTCTTTCGACTTCATCATGCATGATTTATCCACTTCATCATGCCTGATCTATCCACTTCATCATGTATTCCCACTCCACTTCATCATGCCTAGGTTTGTCCATTTTATCATGCTCGATCTCTCCATTTCATCATCTATCCTCTCTCCATTTTATAAAGTATGGTTTCTCCATATTAGCATGTATGTTATGTTTGCTTCAGTATACATTGTCTATCCATTTCATCATGTTTGGTCTTTACACTTCATCATGCCTTAGTCTCTTCACTTCATTACGCCTTAGTCTCTTCACTTCATCATGTATGGTCTTGCATCTCTCTATTTTATCATGTTTGATCTCTTAATTTCATCATAAATTGTCTTGTATATTTCTGTTTTATCATTACTAAGAGAAATAATTATTATAATTATGATTGACTTTTTATATTTTATTTACGAATGATAAGTTTTTTATTAGAAATGTTGATTAAATGTGGAGAATTAGAACAAGAGTTTCGATTACCAAAACTAATGAAAGAAATAAATAAGAAAAACTGAAAAAAGTTTCGGGTAAAGGTTTGTCGTGATCAGACTCATGATAATCACATAAAGCGTATCAATACCTAACACAAAGAGCCTTTGTCACAATCAACACAAGTCTCATTACGACAAAAGAGAAGACAAAAATATTATGTCTTGCATGTGAGCCCCGTGGTCGCGACCACCATGTACATGCATAATTTATTCTATTATAACTGATACAAGGAGATATTTTTCGCAACCATAACAAGGCTGGCCGAGACAAAGGCCCCCAAATTTGAAAATGCTTGTTTCTGCGAGAAATCATGTTCTCCGAAAATATTCTTCTTAAAAGGCTAAGATCTTATCTATAGATTTATGAAATATTATAATCCTATGGAAATGGTTAGTCATTTCTATGAATAGGTAATTGTTTCAGAACGAAAATACACTTTTATAAAAAAAATCTCTCTAATATAAAAAACCATGAAAAACTTTGTATTTCATATTCAAATATATCACTTTGATTTAGATTTTTTTGTTTCTTTAATCTAAATATAAAATCTAGTTATATCCCAAATGAACTTCTTAAAAGTATCTATACAATAAAGAAGATAATCATAATTATACGTGTCTTAAGCTTTGATAGTTTAGAGTGACTTAACGGTGAATCTTCGGCTAAATTATAATGATCAATTACTGTATGTCCTATTTCAATATCTATATTTTCTAACAAAAATAATTATGAGAATGGAAGTGGCAACAAGTATGGTCATGAATAAAATACCAATTTTGATTAGATCAGTATTATATAGCAAATCATACAAGGAAGAAAGACAAGGTGACATCCTCAACATTGACACTCAGAAGTGGAGTTAGAAAGAAATATAGGTACGTCTAAATCTTGTATGACTTAATGTGTAGTTTTTATATTTTTAGTAAATAATATTCTAAACTCTTGAATGTACAAACATAGTTAAAGCAATCACGCGTGCTAAGACACAGGAATATTCTAAGGAAATAAATTCCATAATTATTAACATAACATATTTCTAGCCGAATGGAATTATATGTTATAAATTTGGTCAAATTGCAAGAAATTTCAATCCTTAAAAGAATAGTGAAATTGTAAACAATGAAAAATAAAAAATTGTAGTAATGGTGACTGAAGTCAATATTGCTAATGATAAGTCTTTTGATAGATAATATGCTACATGTGCATCAATACATGTAGCTCATGATAAACCTTCATTCAAATCATTTGAAATTCATAGTGTTGTATGCGAGGTGCAAATGGGTAACACCAACATATCAAAATTAGAAGAACATGGAAATGTCGAGTTAATATTTACAAATACGAAAATAATAACCCTTATCAATGTGTTATATATTCTGGAAATAAACAAAAACTTGATGTCACTGATTTTTTTGCCAATGCAAGAATTCGTTATGCGTGCAAATCTGGTAAACTTAGTCTGACAAAAGATGGTATCTTTGGTGGGATATAGTACTCAAGTAATAGAATGATGGAACTATGTACTACTTAAGATTTAATGAGTATAATGAAGGATTATATATATGTTTATTCTAGTAATGATTATATGGTATGCCATGTTAGGCTACTTATATAGGACATATCACGATAAATATAATTGTTAAAACCAGATATACAAAATATGATATATGTTCATTTGAAAATGTGAGTTGTGTACAAAATCAAAATGATTAAAAATACTTATAAATTCGTTGAAAGATGCACAAAATTGTTAGACTTAATACACACCAACGTATGTGAGTTAAACAGTATCTTGACGCACAGAGGTAAGAGATACTTTATAATTTGTATTGATGGTTACTCTAGATTTATTTATATTTATTTGCTTAAATCAAAATACGAGGGCTTTAGTATGTTTAAAATCTTCAAAGTAGAAGTAGAGAATAAATTAGACATTAAGATTGGAATTTCGCGTAACGATAGAGGTGGAGAATGTTTCTCAGGATAATTTTCTAGCAACGCGTATGGGCTATTAGATTTGGAATTTAATATGATATTCGAATCAAGAGAGGGTGTTTTTTTAATCTAAATTATATGATGATGATATAATAAAACCCTTGTAGAAAATGAGGAAAGGAATTTGAAAAAAGCAATTTGGGTTGATAATTTCAATGTTGACAAGTTAGTTCGTCTAGCAGAACTTTATCCAAATGACTTTTCTTATTTCGATCGTACGATGCTTACATTCTAACTTAAAACATACATCCGGGATATAAAAGACAGGGACGAGTTCTCCAATATTGAAGATTTGAGAGATTTAGCTAAGATACTAGTTGTTACTGAAAGACATCAAAATTTCCCATTGGTATATCGCTTGATTGAATTGACATTAATCATTATGGTTGCTACAACATCAGTTGAAAGAGTATTCTCTACAGTGAAACTTATGAAGACGAACTTGCGGAATATGATGAGCGACATTTGGATACACCAATTTTGACGCAACGATCATTATTTGTTTATATTTTGTTGATTTATTTATAAAAAATAATAATTTGAGTAATATAATAGAAGCATAGAGTTTTTTATGTTTTGTTTTCAAGATAAAGAATTTTGAAAAAGTATACACTATGCTAGGAATTGAAGCAATCTCAAACAGTAAAGATAACATTTATATTCAACTCAATTTCACTTGGTTGAAATTTACTTGAAATGTTTTATGTATATTTAGAGAAGTACATTTTTAAATATGATGTAATGCTAAAAACGTTTATAGATGAGCGACTGTTCAATTAAAAATTAGTTACTGCGATAAAATATTTATGTATAAAAGTTTATACATTATAATAAATAATTTACTTGCGTTTGTTATCAATTTAAATAAAAAATAAATAAAATATATAATATTAAAATTTAATTATACAGATGGAAGCTGGATAACTATAGTTATAGTTACAAATAATTTGACTACAAAACAAACAAATAATTTGACTATAAAACAAGTGCTTACTACTCCCTCCGCCCCTTATTATATGTCGTTTAGTAAAAAATATTTCTCCCATACTAATTGTCGTTTTCCAAGTTTCGAGGTAGCATTAATGGTTGTTTACCATTTATTTCCCTTCTCATATTAATTATTTACTTTGGGTTTGGCTAACCGGTGCCATCAGCACCGGTTAATGAACATTTAATAACCTACTTTTTAGTGAAATCAACGTGATTTTTATACTTACAATAAAGAGTAAAATTTATAGACAGAATTACCTTTCTACTTAATAAAACATACTCAGTCTTTGATTTAGATAAAAGAAAATTGTACTGTTGTTTTAGAATTAAAAATAATATATATATATATATTAAATTCAAAAATAAAAGTAATTTTAGAAACTACATTTTTGAAATTTAAAAAACACTATTTTATTTCTTTATAAAAAAATCAGTTTCTTTTTTTCATTAAAAATATAAGTGATTAAAAACAACCGTTTTGTTTTTTTAAAACAAGTTTTTTTATAAAGAATATATAAAAAAATAAATATTTATTTTTAAAAATATTATATAGAACTGATTTTTAAAAATAATTTAGAAACTGATTTTTTTCAATTTGTATTTAGAAATTTGAAAATAAAACTGACTTAAAATTAATTCAATAAAATTATATTAAAATATATTTTCTAAATTTTGTTTTGAAAGTCAAAAATAAAATACTATAAATATATTAATTAGATAAAACATTACAGGATTTACCAAAAAATACTCTTCAAAAATAAAAATAATTTAACAATGATTAATAAAACTTAAGTTTGATAAATAATATATTAGTACTTAATTAAATAAAAAATTGCAGTATTTAGGTAGATAGTAGATACTACTCTTTAAAGTATAGTAATATTATAAAAGGATAGTTATGTCCATATAAAAAAAGAATAAAATTATCATTATTGCTGTATTTGAAAATAGTCTAGTAACCAATCAAAAGTCTACATTAAATGTCCACATGGGCACCGGTTAGCAAAAACCCATTTACTTTAGTCTTTTCACTGCACATATTAATTGAGAAGGTTATTTATGGCAACTAGACTTACTTTCTACAATTTCAAAACTAATAATAACATTTGTTAATTAATGTGCCTCAATGTAGAACGTTATCTATAAAGGAACAGTTGAAGTGTTATGGTAGATGGATAAAAGAGTTTGGAACACGATACTTATAAATAAAATATAAAAAAACATGTATATCCCCTTTAGATTTAATGTCTATGATTTTGATTGCGGTTGCAAAAATGAATTGAATCATTATAATGAATAACTAATTCCTCCATCCGTAACTACACCATACCTATGATAAACTAAAACGTAAGATCAAAATTGATCAATATATAAACAGTATATCATATAACAATTAAACTATGCAAAATTTCCATAAAGTTTTAATCTTCATAACTCCTCCCTCTAATTCTTAACCTTGTCTTGTTGTACGGAAGTGATGCTTTATGTTTTAATTACTCAGTATTCTATTTAATTCTCATATTAGAAGAGGCATTCATAATTCCGTTGAATAGATTATCATAATAAAAAGTATTCACATAATTAGATTTAACCAACAATTTTGTTTTTCATTATTTCGATAATACGAAGCATTGTTACACTTTCATCTTTGGATCATCGTTGGAAATAAAAAGTTATACCGTTCCCCCGATAATTGGAAATCTGAATCATATGCCTTACCAAGCGAAGGTGAATTGGAAATCTGAATCATATGCCTTACCAAGCGAAGGTGAAAGACACTTGATAACAAGCGGTGTGTCTAATTTTTAATATACTATTAAATTTAATTTTAATTTTTTTATCATATACTCGTCGTGATTTTGTTTAAACTTTTTAGAAGCTAAAGAAATTGCTAAAGAATGAAGAAAGTGTAACTCTCGACGCAACTAATTTAACGAACTCTCAATTATTGCTCAACCAATTTGGAAGGACAAGTTTCAAAATACTATTACTCACTAAAATTTGATTCACTCGTTATTTTGGCCATTGAATGGTATTTTTGTTTCTGACGATGATTAGAGGATAATGGATGTCAATACTGAAGCACTTCCTAAAGAACATGATTTTACCGATGTTATAATGGACCTTCTCGGGGATGAATATTAATAGTTTTTAGATCTCAACATCCCTAAAAAAATAGGGACTTAAACAATCTAAGGAAGAAGGACAAAATCCAACCAAAGAAAAAATTACCAATCCACTCATACCTCAATCTTCTAAAAACGTCACGTTGAAGACTCTTCACCATCAAATATCTCTTTGTCCCAACTACTAATGTTAATGTTAAAATTATTCCGATGTCAATTATTGTGAGATCCACAATCATTTTGTGTTCCAATGTCTTAATAATTATTCATCAAACATTTTCAATGTTAACCTTCTCTGTCGTCAAATTGAACTTCAAATAGAGATAAAATATTTTTGAACTTATTTCTAATATACTTTTTTATGACTAATGAATTTTTATATATAAACTACTCTTGTAGAGCTCATTCATGAATGTGTCACCTCTATATTTTCAAGTTGGGTTTAGCTTATAACCATATTCACTTATAACCATCGGTTTAAGAAACTAATCTTGTGAATTGGTAATATTCCAAGGATATTTTAATGAATTTTATGTCTGTATCCATCAACCTTTAAGCTTCTTTATATCGTTCAGATACTACTTTAAATTGGTAATCCTATTTTAAAGCTAATTTCATGGTGTTGTTATCTTTTTCCATTAAAATACGTTTTTTATACCAGATTATCTTCCTGAAAACTCATAACTTTTTAATTTACAACAAATTCCTATAATATTTCATTCTAATATGAGACTGATCACGTTGTTTATCTATCAAATCAATACTTATCTGTTTTACTCTATCATTATTTTCGGACGAATAATATTGAATCTGATGACTAGGAATCAAAATTTATGCTAGAACAACAACTTTCATTTCATGCACCACAATAAATGTCGTTTCGTTTGTTGCAACTTTAGGACTTCTTTTATATGCCAGTAAAACTTCATTAAGGAAATTTGTACACTTTCTCTTAACTAATTCTAGTTATTTTTATCCCATGCAAAATAATTTTGTTTGTAACCTCTACTTTTTCATTTTCTTGTGGATAATATGAAGTAGAAAAATGTTTATTTATCCCATAATTCTTACAAAACATTGTCACTATGTCATTTTGAAATTTTTGAAACTTGAAATGTTGGACTATAAAAATTCATAAAGCTCTTTAGATCTTGTCCTTACAAGTGGCTTTGCATGTACCCATTTGGTAAAATATTCAATGACTATTATAAAAAAATTGTTTTATTCCCGTTGTTATTGGCAACAGTCTTACCAAATCAATCCCTCATCTATCGAACGAACACAAAGAAGGATTTGATCTCATTTTCTCATGGTGAACATGACTTGTATTGGCAAAACACTGACAAGGATCACAATTTTCAACCATCAATTTTGCATCAACAAAAAATTTTGGTGAATAAAACCATACAAAAAGAAAATTTGGTAATAACTGAGGACATTCACAATGTGTTGATGCTTCCCCCACATGCATATCCTTTAAAACAAACAAATCTTCGTTTTTTACCAAATATCTTAGTAAAGATCGAGTAGAAGTTTTCTGATATAAAATTCCAACAAGGATAATATACTTAGCAACTCACAAACATAACGCTCAAGCTTGAGACTAATCAGATGAAAAAACTTCATCATTAAGGAAAGTAGATATTCGAGTAGCCAATCATTATCACCATCAACCGATAATGTCTTTCGGTTTTCAATATTTCTAAAAATTGATTGTATCTCTTGAATTATTATTAAAATATTATGCTATATACAACCAAACTTTACTAAAAAACCTGCCTCTTTATTTTATATTCCTGGAACTTGCTCATATGTAACATTCTCAACATTCTCTAATTTGATTTAACACTTCCAAATAATTTCTTGTGTTTTCTTGCTTTGTTTCAAACTTTCTTTCAAACTTTCTTTCAAAATGACCAACCATGAATTGAGAACAATATAATAAACAAAATAATTCATCCATAAATAAAAACTAATCTCATTACAACTAGTAAAGTTTCATACTCTAATTTAATGTTAGTAGCATATAACTTGAATTTAGTGACTTGTTTAATTTCGTCTCCCCCTGTGACTGTTAAGATAACACCAACTACACAACAATTTATAACTCAAGCACTATTGGTGCGAACAACCCATTATTTTTCATTCAAATCATTTCTCGTTGGCTTATTTTCTTCAATCTCCTATCTTTCATCTTGAAAATCGTTGCTAAACTCAACCATTGTTTGTTTCTTTATTGTATTTTTAGGTTCAAATTGAATTTCAAATTCTCATAATTCAGTTGGCCACCTTGTTATTTACAAGAAAAATCCACTTTACAGAGCAAACTTTTCAATGGGAAATATAAAAACATATATACTATCATGATGAGAAACTGATAAGTATAAAAACAGAGGTTCCTCCTCTTTTGGCATCGTCAAAATTTCAGGTTAACTTATATATTACTTTAAATAATTAGATTCCTCAGTAAAATCACGATTCCAAGAAAATCTCTTGACCCATCTTAAAATATAAAAAAATAAATGTTTTTAGTTGACGCTCTTAAAATGAATCTTGACAAAACGGCTAATCGCTCTATTAATTTTTGTACTTCTTTGATTTATTTTAGTAGATACATTGTCAATAATGCTTTAAATTAACTTAAATCAGCTTTAGTTCCCTTTTTACTTATAAAAAAAATGAGAAACTTTCCCGACTTGACCCCAAATAAACATTTCAAAGGATTAAACTTTAGGCTATACTATCTTAAATTCCAAATTGTTTCAAACAATGTTGCTACACTTTCACTTGCTTCATTACTCTTCATTATAGTATAATTTTTATATGCTTTCATATTATTACCCAACTGTTTAGCAAAAATATGATTACGAACTATCTGATACGTTGCTCTAGTGTTTTTTAAACTAAATGACATTACCTTGTAGTAATATAAACATTTTTTCCATTGTAAAAATAGTACTCTCTCCATCATTCAGATGCATTGTATTTTGATTAAATCATGAATAGGCGTCCATAAAATAAAAATACTCATGACTATATGTGGCATCTACCAACTTATCAATTCTAAGTAACGGAAAATCATTTTTTGGACAAGCTCGATTAAGATCAGTAAAGTCAACACACGTCATTCATTGCCTATTTTTCTTTATAACAATCACAAGATTTGTCAACGATGTCGTATATTTTGTCTTTTTAATATGACCTACCTTTAATGAATCATCAAAACTTTAACAATAAATTCTGATTTTTCAACTAATTGTTTTTTCTGTCGAATATTTTCTTGCTTATTATCTAATGCTAACCATGAAAAATAGTCGATCAAATGAATCCAGTAATATTAGAAATATTTCATAAAAATACATCAAAATTTTATATTAGATAATCCACTAGTTTGTTTTTAAATTTGTTTTCAAGTTTTCCTTTAATTTTCACAATTCTCTCAATTTTACCTATCGGTTAACATAAAAAAATTTATCTTTCCGAAATCTTAGTTTTATTTAATGCCTCCCACAGACCATCAGTTTCTTCCATTTTTACTACTAGTAAAAGTTCACAAGATTTTTTCAAACAAAGCATCTCCAAAAAACCCATGTAATTGTGATAATAATACATTTTCTAGACATAAAGACAAAGAGTAAAAACTTATACTTGTCTGTTGGTTCCCTCGAATCACACCTACTCGCCCATTGATCGCGTATTTAATACATTAATGAAAAGATAATACTACGGCTCTCATAACTAAGATCGTCCCAAAATTACATTGTAGGAACTCGGAGCGTAAACTATCAAAAATAGCATAGTAACAATATTTTATGTATCTCATCTCCGATAGCCACAGGTAAATCAACCTCTCATTCATAATCAAAAGATGTACTAGTAAAACTAATAAAATCTATATTAGTTTTCTTGAATGGTGTAACAATAATCATTTGATCATAACTTGTCTTATAAGGTACATTAGCTAAACTCCCGGTGTCAACTCTTGGCCTAGTCGTCTTCATTTGGTAAGAAAATGACTTCTTGGAAGGATTCCCACAGACGGCGCCAAATATGATGAGGCAATTTCCTTCTAAAAATATTACCAAAAAGAACATACTAGAAATGATCAAGGGTAATTCTAAAGTAAGTTTTATCAATCAAAGCATCAACCATTTTTACAATGATTGAATCATCTATTTATAATTAATATATCCCTAAATATCCAAGATGGATGACATGTGTATCTTCTGACATGTGTTGGCCATCTATTGTCTAAATTACGGTAATCCCTGATATTCTCGTAATAAATTATCCCATTTCAAATCTACTATTATATTTAAGATATTTATATTTTCATTTAGACTTTACTTTTCATATCAGCTCCCTTTACCATGTGTTTTCTTGATAGTTCTAGCTTTTAATATTACTTCACTCTTTTATTGGTGCTTGTAGCTAACTATTTTACATGCGTGTTCTTCTTATCTTCTATATTGGTTCTTAATCTATTATGACGTCTTATTGACTGGTTTTGTCTACACTGTTATCTTGATTACGTTTTTTTAATAAGGAAAAATGACATTTGAAAAGCATACAACCTTATCATGTACAATTGGAAATAATGGAAAATAAAGTTGTAAGCATTAGAACGAACCTATCATGAAAGCTAAATGACCCTCTTATAAAGATAATTTGAGAGCACACATATGTGTTTGCAAGGGTTAACTCTTTTTTAATAGGGATACGTGAGTCCATAGCCACCAATCGGCTAATAATTGATCCTCACCTAAAACGTATTTAGTAGAAGAGAAGGAATTTATAACATGGTTGAAGAAAAAATTGACATATCATTGGTTATCAACTACACAATAGAAGGGAAATACCCAAGATTACTGACGAACCTCGTATTAGTAAATAAAAATAATAGAAAATGAACAATTTGCATCGATTTCGCCCGGTTCAACCAAACTTTCCCTAAAGACGCGTCCCCTTTAGTTTGCATCGATCAACTAGTCAATACAACCACTCACCACAAACTCGTAGATTGAAGATTATTTTAGATACAATCAAATCAAAATGAACCATTCCGACCAAGACATGACCATTTTCTCAATAAATAAAGGTTTTATTGGTACATGGTGATGCCATTAATGTAAGGGAAATATGCTAATTTCCCTTACGATTGGTATCAGATCCAGGCTGGTAGCGATCCAAAGGAGGTCAGATTTGAGTGGGAGCAATGGCTACAGACGAAGGAAATGTGAGACTCAAAAAATTCGATGGTGTAAATTTTGGGTTCTTGAATATGCAGATTGAAGATTATTTGTACTAGAAAAAACTTTATCAACCCCTTTCAGAAAGAAATCAGAGAGTATGAAAGATGAAAACCGGACCCTTCTTGATAGACAAGCTCTTGGAGTCATCCGATTGACATTATCCCGCAATGTTGCTTTTAACATCGTAAATAAAACAACCACGATACGTCTTATGAAGGCTCTCTCCAGTATGTATGAGAAGCCATCATCGTCTAACAAAGTTCACTTAATAAGGCGTTTATTGAATTTGCGAATGACAGAAGGGGCGTCGGTAACTCAACACCTCAATGAACTTAATACAATCACAACCCAGTTGAGTTCAGCTGAAATTGATTTTGATGAAGAAATACAAGCACTTATACTGTTGTCTTCACTACCAGATAGTTGGAATGCTACTGTCATGGCGGTGAGTAGCTCGTCAGGAAGATATAAGTTGAAATTTGATGATGTTCATGACCTAGTTCTCAATGAGGAGATTTGAAGGAGAGAATCACGTGATTCATCAATCTCCTTAGTCTTACATACAGAGTCGAGAGGAAGAAATTCAACCAGAGGATATGGACGCGGTAAATCGTACTACCGAGGTAAATCAATAGACTGGAGGTCTAAGTCTATGAATCCTAAAAATTCCCAGGGTTTGAGAAATATCGAATGTTGGAATTATGGGAAGACCGGGCACTATAAATTTTAGTGCAAGAGAGTACTAAAATAACAGGAGAAGAAGATAGAGGCAAATATCAATTTAGAAGGAGACGATGCGTTAATATGCTCCTTAGAAAGCAGGGAAGAGTCTTGGGTGTTAGACTCTAGAGCATCGTTTCACGCGACTTCGAAGAAAGAATTCTTCGAGAGAATGCCTCTGGTAACATGGGAAAAGTATATCTTGGTGATGATCAACCTTGTGATATTATTGGTAAAGGTATTGTGAATATTAAGTTGAATAGGTCTGTATGGGAACTGAAACATGTCAGACATATCCCCAGTCTGAGAAAGAACTTAATCTCAGTAGGGTAGTTGGCTAGCAAATGCTATAATACGATCTTCCATGGTGACAATTAGAAAATTTCAAAATGATCAATGACGGTTGCTCGCAAAAAGAAGAGTGACATTCTTTACAAGACAACAGAGACGAGTTGTTCAATTGCAATAGCAGCATGAAACGAAATTCCAAAGTTTGGCACCAGAGGCTTGGCTATATGAGTGTGAAGGGTATAAAAATTATGTACTCGAATGGGAAGCTTCCAGTTCTAAATTCAGTCGATATAGACATGTGTGAAGATTCCATACTTGAAAAATAGAATAGGGTCAGTTTTCAGACGAGTGGTGGAACCCCAAAGAAAGAAAGGCTTGAGCTTGTTCACTCCGACGTTTGGGGGCCAACAACTGTTTCATCTATAGGAAGGAAACACTATTTCGTGACCTTTATCGATGATCATTCTAGAAAGGTATGGGTTTATTTTCTAAAGAATAAATCTAAAGTGTGTGTTTAGGAGATGAAAATCTATGGTTGAGAATGAGACAGGTCTGAAGATTAAAAAGCTGAGAACCGATAATGGTGGTAAATATGAGGACACTAAATTCAAAATGTTTTGCTAGGAGCATGGGATTATGATGGAGAGAACCATGCCATGTACGCCTCAACACAATGTTATTGCCGAACGTATGAATAAAATGTTGACAGAGTGAGCTAGAAGCATTCGTATGCAGTCTGGTTTACCAAAACAGTTCTGGGCAGAAGCGATCAACACATCAGCTTACCTGGTTAACCGAGACCCATCGGTTCTCTTAGACCATAGAATACCCGATGAGGTATAGAGTGGTAAGGATATAAAATTATCACATCTAAGAGTTTTTGGTTGTACAATTTATGTTCATATGATCGGCTATGGCGAAGATGAGTTTGGTTATCGTGTTTGGGATGAAGAAAAAAGGAAGATGATATGAAGCAGAGATGTGATCTTCAATGAAACAGTGATGTACAAGGACATACATAAAACTGAAGCAAATGACTCAAAGCCGTATGAATCAGTATTTGCAGATATCGAGGGAGTCTCGGATAGTCAAGAAATAGAGCCGATCAGATTAACCCCTCAGCAAGAAGATTCCGTTGGACTAACCGATCGACAGCAATCCGACACCCTACAACCGACCGAGGCAGTTCCTGTTTTAAGAAGATCTTCTCGACCCCATGTTCCCAACAGGAGATACTATCTGTTACTTACCGATAGAGAGGAACCTGAATGTTATGATGAAGCTTGTCATACCAGTAATACTAGCAAGTGGGAGCTTGCCATGAAAAATAAGATGAAGTCTTTAATCTCAAATGATACATGGGAACTAGTTGAGTTACCAATGGGTAAGAAGGCACTTCATAACAAATGGGTGTATCGGGTGAAAGATGAGCATGATGGCTCTAACATATACAAAGCCCGACTAGTTGTCAAAGGGTTCCAGGAAAAGGAAAGAATTGATTACACCGATATTTTTGCTCCAGTTGTGAAGCTTAATACAATTAGATCAGTGTTGAGTATTGTTGCCATTGAAGACCTTTATCTTGAACTGTTGGATGTAAATACTGTATTTTTTCACGGGGACTTGGATGAGAATATATACATGTATCAACTAGAAGCTTTCTTAAAAGAAGGGAAAGAAAACATGGTATGCAGACTCAAGAAAATTTTGTATGGTCTAAAAAGCTCCAAGATAGCGGTAAAATAAATTTGACGGATTTATGCACGAAGAGAGTTTTCAGAAGTGTAATGCAGACCACTATTGCTATTTTAAAAGATGTAAGTCAGTTATATCATTTTGCTACTCTATGTTGATGACATATTAGTAGCAGGTTCAGATATGGATGATGCTAAGCCAGTTAGTACACCATTGACAGGTCACTTTCGTTTATCCAAGGATCAATCCCCTAAGACACGGGAAGAAAAAAACTTCATGGCTAAGGTTCCTTACGCCTCAGCTATTAGAATTTTGATGTATGAAATGGTCTGTACAAGACCAGACATTAGTCATGCAGTGGGAGTTGTGATGTCAAACCTAGGGAAAATTCATTAGGAAGTTGTCAAATGGATTTTGAGGTACCTACTAGGTACCACATAAAAGTGTTTGTACTTTGGTAAGGGTGAGTTAAAGTTACAAAGCTATGTAGATGCAAATTTTGGAGGTATAGTTGATCACCGGAAAAGTACCACCGGTTATATATTTACTGCCGGAACTACAGTTGTTAGTTGGATGTCAAAGTTACAGAAAATTGTCACTCTATCACCTACAGAGGATGAGTATGTAGCAGTGACCGAAGCCAGTAAAGAAATGATATGGCTTCAGGTTTGTTAATAGAATTTGGATTCAATCAGAAGAACAATGTTCAGTATAGTGACAGTCAAAGTGCAATTCAATTGGCGAAGAATTCAACATTATATTCGAGAACGAAACACATCAGTCTTCATTATCATTCCAAGGAAGCAAAAATCCAGCTGTGCAACTTCAGTTGGTCTGCAAGAGTAACAAGACCAGAAAGATCTGCTGCATAGATCAAAGTGTGAAGACATGTTGAAACCAATCTTCAAGTGGGAGATTATTATTTTGACATAATAGTCCAGCCTTATTCAACATTCATGTTATTGGATAGAAGATATGCTAGATGAAAAGACAGTGAAGAGGATGCAAGTGTTAAACACATTAAAGAGAGCTAGAGTGAATTTAAAAAGACAGTGTAATTTAGGGAGTCATAAATTACACATTATTATAAAACATTTTTTCTCCCTTGTGCTCCCTTGTGCTTGAGTCACTACAAAAAAACCAAAAGTTAAGGTTTTTTGTGTATGCATCGAAAACGGCAGAATCATCGTGTCGTTCTAATAAAATCGATCTGCAACAGACCTGGAGACGTATGCATAATTTGTTGAACTCCGTTAACAATTGTGTGTTTGATTTCACTTTTGTTTTGTGTTTTTTTTTATCTGATTGCAGAAAAATTGTGTATTTTTCCAAAATCTTTTTTTGCCTCAAGCCAATCTAGAAGTGATTTGCTTGAAAGTTAGCATATTTTCCTTACCATTCATACGGAAAAACACAAAAGCAACATATCATGCGAATGGTAAACAAGTCCTAAAATAAATTTTATTGGAATATCAAACGAATGGTAAACAGAATATTTAAAGACAAATTTTGGAGGTACCCATCCATTACATGCTCGTCAAGAGTGCGTACAAGAGTTCACATTCAATGATTCGGCAAAAACGTTTGCCCCCACAATGGTGAAATGGTATATCTCCATTTTTACTGGTTTGTAAGTTGTAACATATGGATGCTTACCATTCTAAGGTTATATGTTACATTGGCAAGTTTAAATAGAGCCATGACTTTTAACTTTGCTTCACTTCAGCTTTTAGTTGTAAATGAGAAATGACGCCGATCTTAAAGTCCACAAAGACTTTTGGTTTGGTTCTGCTAACTAGGAAAGATTAAGTAAAGACCTACTTTACTATACTAACAAGACCTTGTTGGACACTGAAACTAGGCACTCGACGATATAGAATATGGTTTTCCTTGCTTATCGTGGCTAGACCAATGTGGCTTTAGTTGTAAGTTGACTATATCAACGTGTCAACTGGCATATATATTAAATAAATCTTGATTACATCTGAGATTTCATGACATCCAGTGAATTAGGCTATCGAATTATATGAATCTGAAATCAATTTGTACTCCGCAACCAGTGGTGGAATCAGGAATCCAGATCAGGAAGGGCTGAAGTATTACATAAACTAGACATGTTTTAATTTTTTTTCATTCACCTCGTATTTTTAATTGATTTTTTAATAATTTGTCTAGAAATATTAAAAAAAATTAATCCTTGATATTTTTATTGATTAAGAAAATCATGAATATTTATTGAAATTAAATATATATAAAAAAAATTCTATATTTGATTTATGGGGCATATGTCTAAATAGTTTTAAGTTTATATATGAGTTGGTACCAGTTATAGCATTTATATATAAAATCAAAAGGCTTCATACTAGTTGAGATATGTTCTTACTTATTTGTCATTGATCCTTTTCATACCTATTCGATGTGGAAATTTGGTCGCACATAACAAATTCTACCACTTTTACCTCCCCTCAGTTGTCTTACCTAATTCTCACTCTAATTAGGTTGTTTCATGATTCATATCTAAGTCATAAAATTTTACAATGGATATAGTTGTTCACTTTTATTAGAGCATCTTAGAAGTTCCTTAGCGTCGCTTCAATTAATCAAGTCACACTATCTTTATACACTCTAATAAAGTCACTCTGTTTGATGAGCATGACTGATGGTTCATCATCTTCGACATCCAAGAATTTCATCCATATCACGTTTTCGTCTGGGTATAGAGCTCTAATACCAACTATTAAACTCAAATAATAGTATATCAACCACACGCGATATTGACTTCAAAACAACCAACCAAATAATAAAACAACCAATTTATTAACAAAATAAAACCACAAACCTAATCACTGAAAAATAATCAACGGTAAAATAAATCAACAACCAAAACATTTATATGAAAATACCACTTCGTTGTGAAGAGTAAAAGACCATGAGACTTATGAAGATTCCACAAAAAACACTTCTACTATTTGAAGGTAAAATTATATCCAATTCAATATAAAAAACATCTACAACCCACCAACAATTTTAAATATAATAAACTAACAAAAAAACGAAACAAAAATGAATAATATTACAAAAACTACTCCATTATTCCAAAAGTGATTTCTCCCGAACCGTAGCATTAAATAACAATCCAACCGAAAATATTGAAGCTTTATATGTCCCAAACATGATGTCCAAATTTCAGCCAAAACCGACACCGTTTGACCATTGATCAAACATTTTGAACATGACTTCTTTAAAAATTCCGAAAATAAAAATTTCTCCAATACTAAGCTACTTTGAGGCTCGGGGGGCTCGCGCCCCCTAGCCCACGAAACTTATGAAGATTCCACCAAAAACACTTCTACTATTTGAAGGTAAAATTATATCCAATTCAATATAATAAATATCTACAACCCACCAACAATTTTAAATATAATAAACTAACAAAAAAACGAAACAAAAATGAATAATATTACAAAAACAACTCCACTATTCCAAAAGTGATTTCTCCCGAACCGTAGCATTAAATAACAATCCAACCGGACATATTGAAACTTTATATGTCCTAAACATACTGTCCAAATTTCAGCCAAACCCGACACCGTTTGACCATTGATCAAACATTTTGAACATGATTTCTTTAAAAATTCCGAAAATAAAAATTTCTCCAACACTAAGCTACTTTGAGGCTGGGAGGCTCGCCCCCCCCCCCCCCCCCCCCCCCCTAGTCCGATAGTAAATCCGTCCCTGCCCGCAACGCCATTAAAAGCTATGCTCTAGCTAATTTTTTAGAAGGTATGGAAGAAATAAATTCACTCTAAGAAATCAATTAGAATACGACCAACTGTTTAATATAAGTTGACGGTGAATCCAACATCTGTTGGTGCGCAGACGGAATCTATATCGTTTCTCCAACCGAAGAGAAAACATTGTTGGCTATCGATTATGATTTAAGTATATCAAATAATTAGATTCAATACGAACAATGATAACCAAAATTTATGCTAGCTAAAGATTTTGGAATCACACATGTACTAAAATTAAACACATAAAACTAAATGAGATGATACAATAGTATTTGAAGATGGTAAAAAACTTAAAATGTTTTATTCAATAGTTTCATTTTTAAGTAAATAAAAAAATAAAACATGGTGATTGATTTTTTTTAAAAAAAATTTACCTTTCAAATACAAATTAAGATTAGTTATAATTAAAGACCAAATAAAAAAATTAGTTACAACCTAATATAAATCGATATCTTTCTGTAAGATCGATTTTCTGTCAAGTAATTGCATCGATTTTCTCTCTTTCTACCTTGATTCAAATAAAAAACTCGTGTTTTAAAATTTGATCATATTTTTCTATCTCCTTATTCCTGAAAAGAATAAAGAGTCATAATTCAGGTTAGATTAGACTTGGTTTTCATTAAAAAAAATTATATATTTTGATTGGGTATTTTTTTTTAGAACTAGGATTTGAAAGTATAGAAAAGTAGACATTTTAAAATTTTATAATTAGTATTTCGTACTTAGAGTTTGAAATACACTCCAGTAGTTAAGAAATTCATATATTTATGTCTTGTGTTCGCATCCTGATAATTTACACATGTCGGGAGACACGAGACTAAACACTTATTCGCATTTTCCTTCATGGAAATTAACTATAGTTCCACTGCTCGTGTGTTCGCAATAAACAATTGTCTCGTGTCTCCTATCTTGTCAATTAACATTAGTCGCATTTTCCTTCATGGAAATTAACTATTGTTCCACTGCTCGTGTGTTCGCAATAAACAATTGTCTCATGTCTCCCATCTTGTCAATTAACATTAGTCACGCATCTATTATAGGAAATATACAAAGCTTATTTTGTCATATTATATCTATTTTTTGTTATTAAAAAGTTAAAGGAAAATAAAATAAAATAGGTTCACACAGATGTACTATAATCTATTTAAAACTAATATGATATGCGGAACGATAAAATAGTTACTATGAACAATTCTGAGTTTATCGTTGAAATAATCATGACATTGCTTAGATAAAAAAGCTTTAACTTGGGTCCAAAATTTATAGAAATTCTAACCAAAGGTGTGAATATTATCTTTGGTTTGAAGCACGAATAATAAAACATAGCTACAACAAATGTTTCAAGCCTATATACTCGAAGTTTAAAAGAAGAAGAATCAAAGATAGTTAAAACATGATTCTCTCGTGATAATAAAAGTCAGCAAAGACAAAAGTCAATCAATTATAAATTTAATGATAAAGGTATTCAATTTATTGTTTAACTACATATTTTTAAATGGTCTCGCATCTTGCATCTTGTGTCTAGCATCTATTATATCGTGTTTCCCATTAAGTTAGTTATATATGGCCTCGTATCTTGCATCATGTGTTTGGCTTGTATTTGTATACATAGTCTCACATATCACATGTAGTTATATCTGATGCGTTAGTTTTTCACCTTAGTAAATTGTTAAGAGAGAAATCTAGAAAGAGAAAGAGCTAGAGAGTATTTAGAGAGAGAAAGTTCAAGTACAAATGAGTTCTAAAGAAAAAGTGTTCAATCCCTTTATTAGAGTAGCCTTGACCTTTATATAGAGGAGCCAAGACTTAGTCTCAAACTGAAATCTGTTACAAAAGAGGACTAATTGCTATTTAGTCCTTAACAATTATACATAGTTACAAATACTCTCTAAAACTTACATCGGTTACACTATAAGGACAAAACTTACAATACTTATAATTAAATTCTTAAATTTACATTATTTACAATTTAGTCTTCAAAATCCTATTTCCATTTGAGAAGCCCCCTAGTTCTCTGTCAGTAAATGAATGAGAATTAAAATGTCTTCAAATCTTAATATCTTCAAAGGGTAAGGCTATATTGGGACCCCATTTGGCTATAATGAGACCCCAAATTCAGAATTATTTTTCTTCAATGTGAAATGTCCGTTTTGCCCTTCATTTATAAGTCCAAGTTTCTAAAGAAAAACCAAGTTTTCTCCACTTCTCCCTCAAGATTTCTCTCTCTAAAATAACTAAAAACTCTAAAAACCATGGATTTGAGTGATTGGAGTGAAGGTTTCAGCTGCAACATTGATGATTTTGCATCAGTGGAAGAAGAGCCGTTGACGGACCATTTGCAAACCCAAAATGAGGTATTTTCCGAAATTTTGAAGTGTCTGTGCGAATATAGTGGTGCCACCGCTATAGAATGGACGAACTGTGAACATAGTATTCACAATTTTGCATGAATTGTTTTGCAAAATCGCGAACGGCCCGTTCGTAGAAATACAAAATGGACGAACAGGTTGTTCACGATTTTGCCAAACCTGCGAACACTTACTTCGCAGAAATACCGAACTGACGAACAACCACTTCAAGATTTCGCCAAATACACGAGTGGATTGCTCGCAATTTGGCGAAATTTTCGTGTTGGTTATTCGCGATTTGGCAGAAAAATCGAGTTCCGTCTTCGCAAAAATGACCTGTTTTGCAAATTAAATACTTGGCTAGATTTAAGTATGTTTTCATATAATTGCATCAATCACATATGTAGGAACCCGATCAATGGCCATGTTCGATGGCCGATTACACGAAATTGTTTAGTACGGACACCTTCTACACCAAAGCCGATTTGATTGATTGGGTCGAGTCTGAAAGCATAAAACTAGGATTCATTTTGGTACGTAGTAAAAACGACGACGGTAGCAAAAGCATGAAAACTCCTATGATATATTTTAGGTGCGAGAGGCACGGGGTTAACAAACCTAACCCCAAACCGGGGTATGTTAAGAAGCGCCGAGAATGTTCATCGAAAAAATGCGGGTGTCCGTTCTATTTAAGGGGGAGTCCGGTCTTAGAGTTACCGGGTTATTGGAAAGTGGTTATGCTAAACGGGAAACACAACCACAAACCATTTTTGCAGTTGGATGGTCATTCACGGGCCGCTAGACTAAAAGTAGAAGAAAAATTGTTCGGTCGTAGTCAAACGGAAGTCGGTTCTCGACCGAGAGAGATATATCGCGGTTTGAAGATTAAAGACCCGCAAAATGTATCAAGCATGCGCACGATATAGAACATGCGATAAAAACATGATTTGGTTGATAAAGCGGGCAAGACCCAAATGCAATACTTGTTTTCTAAGTTAAAAGAACACGAGTACTATGTTTGGGAGCGAAGTTGTGAAGCAACGGACGAGATCCTCGAGTTGTTTTTTTGCACACCCTAAAAGCATTGATTTCATGCGCACTTTTCCTCAAGTTCTTATAATGGATAGCACATACAAGACTACAAGGTATAAGATTCCTTTACTTGAAATAGTTGGCCAAACTTCGACCAAGAAGACATTTTGTGTTGCTTTTGTTTTTTTTAGCTCCGAGAAACAAGAGAACTACACTAGGGGATTAAGCGTTCTAAAGAAGGTGTTGATGAACAACAAGTGCGCATTACCTAACATTATCGTTACCGATAGGGAGTTGGCTTTAATGAATGCTATCGATGATATATTTCCGGACGCAACTCATATGCTATACAATTGGCATATTGGTAAGAGCGTCACCTCTTACGCTAAAAAAGTTGTACCGAATTCAGACATGGCCGAAGAGTTCGGCGAATATTACCAAAGGATAGCCTATTCGGCCACGCTCGAAGATTATAAAAAAAACCTTGCCGATATGCACCACACGTACGCATTTTGTCCATTGGTTATTGACTACATTATGAAGCAATGTATTGACGAATATGGACACAAATTCCTCAATATTCTCACGAACAAATTTAAACATTTTGGCAACCAAACTAGCAATCGGTGAGTTATATTTCCATCTCCACACAATATTTTTTAATATCAAGTGTTATAAATATAATTTATTTTATCTCATGTTATAGGGCGGAGAGTGCTCACTCTAGCCTCATGCGGGCAATTGGTAGTATTCTATGCACGTTCGAGCAATTTTGAAAACATGTTCATGCATTGCTAACCGCTCAACACTCTAACATTTTTGAGTCATTCGACCGTAGTAGGTATCGTCCAAGAAACTCAACTAGGGGCCCTAACAAAATCATCTACAAGGATGTCAAAAGTGAGCTTTCATGTAAAGCTATCAAATTAATAGAGACAAATCTCGCAACGGCCTTGAAAATATGGTTCACTCCCGGAATGTGTGAGTGTGTTATTAGGACAACTCATATTTTACCATGTGCATGCGAATTAGCTTTGATTTATAAAGAAGGAATGCCGGTTAGAAAAGATGACTGTGATGTCTATTGGAGTACGTTAAGGATCAAACCTAATGAGGAGTTTGATACCGAAGACGAGCTCACTAGAAAAATCTCCTTAATAGATAGCACCATCGGCGGTTACAGGCAACACATCCAAGATCACGTTATAAATAGGATGATGCATATCCTATATCCCGCTAGAAGTCATGTTTTATAACCTAAGGAGCCGGTTGTTACTAAGGGTAGGAAAAAAACCGGCCGGGACAAATCAACTCAACGGGACCCTAGCGAGTGGGAATACGATGGTAGTCTAGGCGCTAGCACTCCCGGCACGATTGGTAGCACGACCAACTCGGTAGGTAATAGAACATTTCTAGCGCCAAAAGCCAAGGCGAAAGAAAAAACGAATACCAAGGATCAACCGAAGAAAGATAAAGTGCCTCGATCGAAAAAATCATCCAAGGGCCAAGATTTTAGCGGCTACGAGAGTTGGTTTCCTAACTATTTGCATGACTACATTTCTAGCGTCGAAGACGTCTCTCCCGACGGTAATTGCGAATTCCGGGCCGTTGCTTTGACGGTATACGGTAAATCCGATTCATGGGACCAAGTTAGACTGGATTTGATCGACGAATTGTAAAATGAACGCGAGCTATGGGAGAGAGTGTTTGATGGTTCACAAGGTGTAGATAACCTAGTGAGAAGGTTGAACGTTTTTGAATTGTATGGTGTCGGTACTAGGCATTGGATGACGTTACCCGATTTAGGCTTAGTGATAGCCACTAGATACCAATGTATCGTATACCACATTTCACTCCACCAATCGTACACTTATCTACCTCTACGCAGTGTGCCTCCTCGATCGTGTCCTAACCTAGAAGTTGGTATAGGTTTTGTGCACGGTAACCATTTCGTGAAAGTAAGTATACAAATGAAAGTTTCAATTTTATATATTAATTTTGTGACCAAATATTTATCTTGCTTTTATTTGTGTAGGTTGTGTTGAATGTACCACTTCTGGAAATTTATCCTACTTGGTTTCTGTTTCGCACGGAAGATGCCGTCTTCGGTTGGGCAATACCGCTCGACAAGAGATTGAACAAACATAAACAAATCAAACCCGTCCAACCATCGACCGCACACGAAGAGCCACCACGTGTCTTCGATTTGGGTGAAAACTAATAATTTGTTTATGCATTACTTGTTTTTTATCCCGTTGTGTTTACAATTATATTTTTTACTTTCACCTCGGTTTGTAATCGATACTCCCACGTTTTATCTATTTTGAAAATTCCATTTCATAACATTATTGTAAAACAAAGTTTCACAAAAGAAATAAATTGCAAGATTCCCAAAAAATTACAATTTTATCCAAAAAAGTGGGAAATAATTGAAAAACATCGGCACAGTGGCGAAATTGAGAATAGGGAATGTTTGATTTTGGCCAAATTGCGAATTTCGAGCGATATGATTTGGAAAAATCGCGAACGGGCAGTACGCGATTTTGCCCAAACACAGCCTCCTGCATTCGAGAATCGGGCGAATTACAGCGTCGTGTGTTCGCAAAGCCCTTTGTAAATTTAGTATTTCCACCCTTTTGTGACTTTCCCGACTCCAAAACTGATTTTTTTTACCAACATTATACATTAGTCATTTGGCCCGAATGATTCGAATTTTGTGAAAGAAAAAACTCAATTAAGTTGAAAAAAGTACTCCAAAGTAGCCTAAAATGGTCACAATTTTGACATTTTCACGTTTTTTTACTTTTTTAGTCTGCAACGTTTTTTTAAACCATCATTATTAATTGTGATTTGAAGTATCCTATATGAACCGAAACATGCAAATATATAATATAGGTCCGAAGTAGCAAAAAATGGTCAAAGAAGTGACATTTTCGCGTTTATTTACATCTTGAGTCCGAAACTTTTTATTTTTTTAACCATCGTTATACGTTAGTCATTTTTAAAGTAATAATTCGGAATTTCTAGGAAACAATAATAATTTAAAAACATCATAAAAACTAGTTAAAGGTAGGATAACGTTGTCAGACATGTAAGGAAAACGTAATCTGAATAGGCGACTAATGTGGTGACACATAATATATACAAAAATACACACATATCGAAGATAATTATTACAACCTACGTGGTTTAAATCAGGGTCTCATTATAACTAAGGACAACACTGCATTTGAAATGGTATGAATTTCGCTATAATGAGACCCTATCCAAATAGTAAACGCCCACCAAAATTGAGTCGCCCCCTATAAAATAGGACATAAATTCTAGAAAAATACAAAACAGTTGGGCAACCTATAGCACTCACAAAAATATAAAACTCGTTAACGTTTACATATGGAGTTTACGGCGGACGAAGACTACCACATGCTTCAAGCTGTGAAGATTGCACGCCAGATACTGGGGGAAGATACCAGCGATCAGTTTTTCGAGCGTGTCCTATGTATGATGTATATAAACTAAGGCCGTTTAGGCACAAGAGGTATCGTTTTGCGTACTCGTGAGCAGATCAAACGCAGATACAATTTTTGTAAGCCAATACAGCATTTGTGTTTCTTGCCATCGCTAATTAAGCAAGAAGCAGCAACTGTTTGGAACCTGAGCTTGATAGACTACATCACAAGGGATATGGTAGCATTTCTAGAGGACAGAATTATTGCAAGGGGTGGAGTGGATGAAGTGGAATACAAACTTAGATACGACTAAGCCTTCCACTTATGCAATTTTACGTTGTTATTTTATTAGCGGTTGTTATTTGAAGTTGTCATTTTTTTATGTATTGTTGTTTGAAGTTGTGATTTTCGTATTACTGGTTGTTAATTTAAGTTGTGATTTTTAATATTAGTTGTTGTATTAAGTTGTTATTGTTATTATTAGTTGTTGTCTTAAGTTGTGGGTACCCAATAATGTCTGCAAAACAAGGTAATGAAAACTTTAACAAGTTATAGCATTAACTTAAACAAACAGACAATACAGAACCTAGAAGATGCAAACAATTAAAAACATAGCATAATGCTCAATCGTCAAAGTCATATCCCAAGTTGTCGTCAGACTCAATCCCCTCTACCCTCTTAGTAATCCTATTCTCAAGATACGCTATCATATCCTTAGTGATGTAGTCTACCACCGTCATGTTCCAGACCACAGCTCCTTCTTGCTTAATTTTAAATGGTAGAAACAACAAAGGATCCATTGGTTTGAAAATGATGTACCTCTCCTTGATTTGGTCACAGTTACGCACAGCAAAACCTTCAGTTCCTAAACGACCATAGTTCAAGTACATATTACACAAGACCAGCTCGAACAACGCATCGCTACTATCTTCCCCCAACTCTCGGAGGGTAATTTTTACTGCATGGAGAAAATGGTAATCTTCATTAGGGGTAAACTCCATTGGTTAAACTGTTTATGTTCGAGGAGTGTTTAGTGTCTATTTATAGGCTCGTGGTTGTTTGGGCGGGAACTGCATTAAACGCTGGTGTTTTTGGCGGCAATTTTGGTAGGTGTCTCGGTATAACGAAAAACCTGGTAATAGAAGTTGTGCTATAATGAGACACCTACTATTATTGCACTGCAACATTATAGTACTTTTGTAAATATTAGGTGTCGCATACTCATTCGTCAACTTGGATTACGTTATCCTTATCTTACAAGTGTCCATGGACTGAGTTGGAAAGTACTGGGAGGCTTTGAGTATGGAAACATATCGAGGGAATGAAGTGAAGGTTTCCCGCTTAAAAGAGATTTACGCGGGAATAAAAACAACATTTCCCGCTAACAATTTTCGAGCTGAACCACCCACTTCGAGTCTATATATACTATAATATGACTACAAAACTAAAAATTTAAATTATAACAATGGGTGATTCAGGCTGGAACGTGCACAAAGATGCAAGCCTCCTAAACGCATTTGACTTCGTGAGAGGTATGATGCAAGAGGAGATTCCTGGTTTCATTGACGCGGTTTTGTGCAGAATGTTCTTCAACCACGGTAGGGAGGCATCTTGCCCAGGATGTAAGATGCCTCGACCACGCGGACGCAAAGAAGTGTTCGATGGGTTAGCCTATCTTAAAACAATTACTATACAAATTGAGTCGCTAGCTTACGAAGTCCGAAGAAAAGTCCGAAATGTATTCAACATGGGATTGCAATGTACAATTACGCAGGAGATGGTGTCACATGCGATACAGTCGCATGAGAAAGAAATAGCCGACGCAATAGTCAGCGCCGTTGAAACGTATTCAACTCTCGAAGGAAGTAGTGATGCAGATGAATATTTGTTCGAGAAATGCTTTGAGTATGGAATGAACTATCCGACTCCATAGAACTAAGCGTGCAATTCTAACTGAGGGTTAACTTATCTACCGTTTGCTTTAATTTATTTGCTTATGTATTTCTAATTATGCAATGGTTTTGATTAAAGTGTAATTTATTTGTTTATGTATTTCTAATTATGCAATGCTTTCTAATTATGCGAGAAGTTTAGGTGTTATTGTTTTAAGTGTTATTGTTTTTAAGACACAAATCCAAACAAAAGCAACTCCATAAAATCATATCAGCGAAAGCAACAACTTAAGTAAAACAAAAGGTAAACATCCAAACAAAAGCAATAACTGAAGACACAAAACCAATTCCATACAACCATATCAACGAAAGCAACAACTAAAGTAAAAAAAAAGGTAGTACCAAACAATCGTCCTAGTAGTCATGTAATACAAATGCAGTCAATCGGCATGGCGATACTCGTGCGCCAAAAGCGAACACTCGTGTATCTCCCGACGCATGTCCTCCATACTCATCTCATCCGCTCTAGAATCAAGATCAGTCACACGATCGGAAAGGTGATACAGTCGTGCCTGATATGTCATCGCACTCGGGGTCTCTGGAACATGTGAAGCAGATGGACCGAGCACACTAGGGTCAAGCAGAATGTACCATAGGTGGTCACGGATCCATACATCGTACAAAAAGTTTGTGCCATGACCGCCTATAACATATGTGTCACCACGAATCCTCTCGTCAATAATGTGTGACTGCCAGCCTATCCATGTGGCCTCATCCCACAAAAAGCGCGTGTTGACACGCCTCCTCCTACCTGCTGGTAAAACAGCCTGCAACGTCGGCGGTATGTCCAGAACGTGCCCTAGCTGTCGAGCCACCCGAAGTTGATCTTACGCCTCAACTATGTCGAACGCCTTCAGCGTGTGGTCAATCCAAGCCACACGCTGGAAAGGGAAATGATCACGATGCGTGCCGTAAGGCATGAACCAGACCTGTAATATGTTAGTTAATAGTCTTTAAAAAACTATAAGTAATAATAAATTAACGATATGGAAACAAATGTAACAAATCATCGTAACTCACATTGTTCTCCGTCAACGAAACCAGTCCCTGTCGGATGTTGATACGAGTCTCATCATCCGCACGAAACGGTGTCGGTACATATCGGCACATAGTCGGCATATAACACTCGTACATAGTGTTGAGCGTAGTCAAATACGAGGGGAAGTGATCTTATATCCACGTCTCCAACACGGCAATACAACCTGTAATCCCTAAAGTCGAGTGCAGCGATGACTTTCCTAGATGGTGGTACAGCTGAGCTAGTATATACTGGCCCCAGTTATATCTAATGGACGCCCTATAATGCTCTACAAACTGCACTTAATCTAACGATATACTGTTCCAAGTCTTGTTCACCAAAACACAACAACCCATCATGTGCAGCAGATAACCCCTAGTGAAACACTCTACAGTACTATCAGACATGGTTTCATCCTGAAAGTAGGGCTGCATGTACTTCTCGCGTAAAAACTGTAAACGAACAGATCTAGCATTACCCCCCTGTTACGCTCTAACTCATGCCTAAGTGCGTCCGAAGGTAAACCTAATGCACTAGTATACCATGCTAAACGATGTCCATCACTAGGAAATGTCTGAACAATAAAATTATCACCTGTCACCGGGAGACCAGTAATAACGTGGACATCGTCTAACATCACTGTCATCTCACCGAAACTAAAGTGAAAGCTGTTGGTCTCCGAAGGCCACCTCTCAAGAAAAGCATCTACAATGTGTACGTTGGTACTCTGACGCTCCAACAAATCGGTGAGGGGACCGAAGCAAGACATCCTAACCTGCTGTCTGACTCTGTTCTGCCCAGCAAGATCCCATGCACGGTGCGTACCGTACATAGAGTAGCACCGCGACGGCCGATGAGCCTACATAAAACATCAATAACTTAGAAATAATACAAAAGAACATATGTTGTACTTTAAAAAAATCATTACTTACCTCTCCTCCAAAGACGCGGTATGCCTCGTGCTGTGCGTAGTCTGGATATAGAGCAGGCACATGCGGATTCACCTTCCGAAATTGCTGATCCAGCGTCCCAAACGCATGGGATATAATAGGGGCCAGAGTCGAAGCGCTAGGCCTACGCCTTACGGACCGTGACCGTGACCGTGACAGAACCTCCTCCTGCTCGCCATCACCGCTCGAGCTTGAATGTCGAATAGGTGTATGTTGTGTGCGAGGCATGCTGAAATACAACAAATAAAATTGTTAATAAATTTGGGAAAAAACTTCATAATTTGACAAAACAACCAAAAATGGTTATTCCCTGATTTTGTGAAATTGCGAACGTTGAGGTTGCAATTTCACCAAAATTGCGAACACTCAGCTCGCAATTTTGGTGAAATTGCGACCTCAGTGTTCGAAATTTCACCATTCGAGGAATTGCAAAATCGCGAACAAGCACCTCGCGATTTTGCACGGGTTGCGAGTTGTTTGTTCGCGATTTTGCAATTTCCAGCCCCCAAACCCTAGATCTGAAACTCCAACCCAAATCTCACAAACACAACCCAAATTCAACAACTATGGTACCAAAACGTTTCTAATGCATCGACTAACACGAATCTACAACTATTTTTCCAAAAAAACAACATATACATGAAAATCGGACTTTTTAGGCAGAACCCTAAACTCTAAATATCACTAAAAATACTAAAGTAAATTGCTTAAAAATTACATGAATAGGTAAAGGATTCGTACCTTAAGATGTTTGTAGTGTTGGATTTGAGAAATCTTGCGTTCTTTTTTCCCGAGATTTTGAGAGATTTTGCTAGAGAGAAGAGAGAAGAAGAGAAAAAAGAGGTTTTTGGGCTGAAAATACAGCTTTTATATCAGGGGTAAATAGGTCTTTTTTGGGGTCTCATTATAGCCAAATTGGGTCTCATTATAGAAGGATCTCATTATAGCCAAATGCGGTCTCAATTTAGCCTTGCCCATCTTCAAATACTTCCATATATTAGGTAATCTGTTATAAACTGAAAGTAATCATTCGAAGCAACCATTTTAAACAATCATTCGAAACGCAAATGAAGAACAGTCATTCGAAACATACTTAAAACAAATACCAATTAGCAATGATGCTAAAATTTTATAATAAAAAATTTCTTCGAAACACTATAATACAAAATCGCTTCAAAATATTGTATAAACGAACCATCCTCAAACACTTTCAAAAATACTCTTCGACTTTTATCCATACTACATATGAAAGTAACCGTTGCATGTAACCGTTCAATCTATCATAAACTTATAGTCTTTAGATCCATAGCTAGAGGTCTA
Organism: Limnanthes douglasii subsp. nivea; assembly: GCA_036936605.1. Classification (NCBI taxonomy): domain Eukaryota; kingdom Viridiplantae; phylum Streptophyta; class Magnoliopsida; order Brassicales; family Limnanthaceae; genus Limnanthes; species Limnanthes douglasii. The sequence continues at coordinate 160,848,758 of JAUPFV010000003.1, forward strand.
GCCTGACAGATGTCAGGCATTTGATCAACCCAACCGATTTGTATTCCCACCTATCATCATAAGAGTATTTCCAACTTCACACGTCTTCACTTCTTTTGTATAAATTTAATTAGCCTTTCATTTTTTTCATTCTCATCACACACACCTTTCTAGAGAGAAGTCAGAGCTTTTGGGTACCCAACTTTCTTTTTCTCAGTATTCTCATCAGAAAAAACCCAACTTTCTGACCAATCTTCATCCTCTCCGATCAAACTTTATTTGGTTTATGAGAAAGAAACCAAAAACCAAAAAATCAAAGGCTATCATACCCAAAACACCAGAATCTTTAGACTTTGACAGCAATTTAGTCTTCGGATCGTACGACTACTTCTGTATTACGCAAAGAGCTGAAAAATATAGAAAAGCAGGACTAATCAATAGCATTCCAGTTGGAACAACCACTAAAATAATCTGTGACGGTAATTTCGATCCAACTAAAGTTCCTGCTCTTTCGCCTTCTCCCATAGTCGAAGAGCGTTCCTCATCTAAAATCTCAGACCCTAAAACACCTCGAGCCTCCTCATCTCAAATTAAAGTTTCTCCTCTGATTAGTGAAAAATCCCCTTTAAAACCAAAGACAAATATTCCATCTTCGAATCACTCTTCAGTAACCAAAAAAAGATAAATTTTCATTGCCATGGGAGACGAGTCAGAAATTATCCGAAGTCCTTTCCGTTCAAATCCAAATACTGAGAATCATCATCAAAGAGAAATTACTGAGAAAATTCCTCGAACAGGTAGCCCTTTACCAGCAGTTGTTAATCCAACACCTCGAAATCCTCAAGAAAAAACATCAAAAGCCAACGAAGCTGATTCCGAGGCAACTAAAACCAATCTCGAGGCTGAATCTCACGATGAGAACTCTACAAATACCCATAAACCTCAAGAAGAAGCAGACGCTTGCTTCGTTTCTGAAGAAGAGAGAGCGAAAATTGGAAGAAACCTGAGTAATTTTGAAGGCAAATACATCATTACACTAAAAAACGTTCGCTACATATATTATAAAGATAGCCAAACTTCGGCTCTGAAAAAACAATGGGGAATGGGAGATAACATAACGCTTCGACTACCAAAAGAAGGAGAAACTCCTTTGGATTTCAAAGATAATGAACTGATAGTCTACCCTAAGATCATTAATTTGGGGCTTCTGTTTCCACTGGATCCTATGGTCGTGAAATACTTCGAACTGCTCAGCTTATGTCCTACTCAGGTGACACCGAATCAGTTGTTCACTTTTATGTCAGTAATTATGGCATCTCGATTGTCTCAGATTCCCATTAGCATCAAAGACTTCATCTCCTTGACCCAATTGTCAAAAGGTCCGAAGTTTCCCTTTTACTACCTCACCTTGACGGATGACCTCAAGATCATCGACAATCTCTTAGAGGATGAAAATTCTGGAAGCAGAAATTCATCTTTATATCATGAGCGTGGGAAAATGGCAAAGAAATTTCCGAGGCCAATCCTTCAAAGCTAAATCTCGTCTAGAGAAGCAATCATAAGCCCTTCGAAATATATATATTATGAAATAAAATTTAAGCTTTCTTTTCTTTTTTCTTATTTTTTGGCTTTTCAAATTATTTCAAAAATTTCGAGGCGTTACTCATCACGTTGTCCAGCTGCCAAGGTAATTTTCCAAAAGCTTGTCGCTTGGGCTGAGAAGGAATGGAACAACGCGCTTCACACTGCCTTTCAGCCCATCAATTTCCTCTACTGTTATATGTTTCCAATCTCAGAAGGTGCCTTGCCACCTCAAGATATGATGTCAGAGCCGGATCCGAAGATCGTCTGCAAAATAATATCTCAACCCGATTGCAAACTCTTCCTTCCCATCCGCAACATATCGGAGAGCCATTGGCCAAAAAAAAGAAAGAAAAAGTTGTCAAAGAAAAGAAAGGTAAAAATGTAGCTAGCACATCTGGTGCTAGCCCTTCAACTCCATCGAAGCCAAAGCCTCGAAAAGGAAAAACTACAGAACAAACTCTCTCTCTCATCGAAGAGGGTAAGGATCAAGAACCGTCCTTAAAGAAAAAGAAGGCTTTTTCTAGTTTGCATGAAAATAAAAAGAAACAAGCAAGAATCAATTTGTATACATTGGTCGACAAAGATTAAAACACTGCTGCTAGAAACCAACAACACCCACAAAACAATTCGATTGAAGAACAGCCAAACAAAGACAACCCTGTGATTATCATCGAGGACACTACTTCCAACAAAAATTAGGCTACTGCAAACTTCGATCCCGATATGTTTATTAATTTTGAAAAAACTGAAGCACTTATTGGTGACGAGGATGCTGTTCTTCAAGTCATCCAGTATCACATGCTTAACTTTGGGAGACTAACACCAGCCGAAGATCCTCCAGAACTTACCCGTTCTCATGATCCCATCACCTCTCTGGATATGATTCAAGGTCCTAGAACATAAGAACTTCGTCTTCCTCCTCCAAATCCTGCAATCGTTGTCGCACTTCAACCATTTACTGATCTTGACACTGCTGCAAAGGCACTTGCTTCCCAAGTCGAAACTTCTCAAAAACATCTAAAGCAATTGGCAAAATATATGGTTTATTACAAAGAAGCTTACGAGGTTGAGAAACAATTTAGAGAAGATTTTCACGGCAAGGTAGTCGATCATTTTCATATGTACGATGTAGCAATATCCGAGCTCATAAAATGTGCTCTCTGCATGAAGAATCATCTGCGAATCACACATATAGTTGATACAGAATTGCTGACGAACTCTCATGAGATAGAAATGAACAAACTCAAGGCTGATCATGCTACTACACTGGCCACTGAAAAATCCAACTCCATTGAGCTTCAAAATTCTCTCACTCTTTGTGAGACAAAAAATAAAGAGCTAACCATTGAGATAACTAAACTAAAGAAGGATTTCAAAGTGGAAAAATCTGCTGCTGTAGCTGCTGCCGAGGCTGAGCTTTTAAAAGATATGCAGACTGCTAGTAACGTCGGAAAAGACGATGCAACCATTCTCCTTCTTCGAGAGCTTCACGCTGCTTATCCAAAAATTGACTTTACAAGTTTTTGGAATGACATTCTTGAAGAAAAACACCCAAGTGAAGCTTTCGACCCTATTCCTGGTTCATCATCCTTAGAAGATGAATCGTCCGAGGAGGAAGAATCCTCCGATTAATTTTATCACTTTTTTGTCTTTGTCAGATTAAGAAATTTCTTTTTGTACCTCAATGAATTAATCTAAATGACAAACGGTTTCTCTATCTTATCATTCTCTTTAGATATTATTTGATGGTAAATTTTAAAAACAAAATAATTACAAAATGTAAACTTACCACCTTAAATACCTTAACGAAATTGATGAATACAGTAGCTCTTCAAAAAAATCTCGATGAGTTGTTAAGCTTTGGTAGCTCTTCGAAAAATTCTCAGTGTGCTGTTAAGCGTTCACTACGAAATAAAAATGAAATGTGATTATTGAACATGGTTGTTTTTTTGAAAAGTGTTATAAACACTTCTGAACTTTCTACTCTTAACTAATCTTAAAGATGATCGGTCTCTGATTATTTGTTAAGATAGTATTCAAACATATGTAAACAACCATTAGCCAAAAAACAAACTTTATTGATAATATTGAATATGTACACGACGCCTCGTTAAAACCTTCTTTGGATAAGAAAGAGTGCGCCATTCAAAAACAAAATTCCAAAGTACAAAAAACATATCTACTCCCAATAAAGCTTCAAATCTTGAATATTCCACAGATGTTGAAGCATCCTCCCCTCGAAATCACAAAGATAATAGGACTCCGGCTTAATTCTTTCAACAACCGTATAAGGCCCTTCCCAATTCGGAGCCATTTTTCTGAGGTTCTTCTCTTTTGTGTGCAAAAAACTTTTCTTAACACCTTATCGCCTTTTTTAAATTCTTTTCTCTTCAACTTCGAATCATATCTATTTCTCATAAGAGTTTTATAGTGAATTACATTCAGATGAGCTCGAACTCTTTTTTTCTCAGTCAGATCCAAATTAGCCCTTCGAACTTCATTATTAGACTTCTCAGAATATTGAGCTATTCTCAAAGATGACATCGTAGATTCTATGGGGCTGACTGCATCCATTCTATATGCCAAATCCAAATGAGTCTCTTTTCTAGCCTCTCTAGGAGTTGTTCGATAAGCCTAAAGTACCTCTTGTAAATAGTTTGGCCATTTTCCGGTTGCCCCTGTCAAATTCATCTTCAAATCATCTAAAATTGTTATATTTGTCACTTCTACTTGCCCATTGGCTTGAGGATGAAAAGGCGTCAAAAACATTGTTGAATTCCTTTAGAAGCACAGAATGAAGCCATTTCCCTGTTATTAAACTGAGGACCATTATCTGTTGTAATCCTCCGAGGAAATCCAAAACGAAAACAAACATTGTTCACAATAAATTTGATGACATCCTTAGCTTTTGTTCCTGATAGCGTTTCTGCCTCTGCCCACATTGTAAAATAATCAACCGCTACAATTATCATCTGTCTTCCTCCAGAAGCCATCGGCAAATGTCCTACCAGATCAATTCCCCATCTATCTAACGGTATTGCCTCAGATATAAACATAAGCAGCACTGCTGGTCTATGAATAACATTAGCAAATTTCTGACAAGTATCACAGCTTTGAACTAAAGTTTTAGCACCGTTCATGATTTTAGGCCGATAGAACCCTGCAAGGAAAACTTGACGTGAGAGAGATTTGAACCCACAATGAGCTGACCCTTCACCATCATACAACTTTGATAAAACTTCTTGTGATTCTTGTTAAACATCATAGCAATGGCCTGCTCAATGCATTTTTATATAATATTCGATCCAGTACCATATATCCGAAGGCTTTACTTCTCAACTTTTTGGCCAATCGCGAATCATCTGGTATTATTCATTGAGTCAAAAAGCTAAGAATATCTGATCGCCAATTGCCTTGGACTTCATCAGTGGTAATAAACAATTCATTTATACATTCACATTGGCTAGACTGAATGACAATTGAAGGATTTTCTAGCAAAAAAATCCAAGGATATTCTTCCTTGTAAGAAATATTTTCTAAAGAATCAGCCACCGTGTTACTCCATCTCCCAATATATTCCACAGTAATGTTGTAAAACAGACGCATTAAATTCTAAAGTTCCCGAAGATACAAAATCAAACGATCCTTCCTTGCTTCGGAAAATCCAAATACTTGATTTGCCAATAATTGAGAATCTGTTTCCAAGCGTACCAAAGTTGCCCCACAAAGTTTTTCCAATCTCAAACCTGCCAAAGCAGCTTTGTATTCAACTTTATTGTTCGAAACATGAAAACCAAATTTAATAGATTGAATCATTGTCTCTCCCGTTGAAGCTATTAACTGAACTCCAGCACTACACCCTGAAACACTAGATCCTTCATCTGTTCAGACAACCCACCTCGAATCAACTGGAATGACTTCTTTATCTACTTCCTCATCTGATCGGCTTGAATGGAATTCAACAACCGAATCTGCCAATGCGTGCGCCTTTATTGTTGTTCGAGGTGTAAACAAAATATCATAGTCTCTCAACTCCACTCATCATTTTTCATTCTCCCCGAAATATCAGGTCGTTGTAAAATATTTTTTAAGGGGAATGAAGTTCGGACTTCAATAGTATGAGCTTGAAAATATGGGCGCATCTTCCTAGCAGCAATCACCAATGCTAATGCTAATTTTTCTAATTTCATATATCTCTTTTATCCTGCCACCAAACTTTTACTAATGTAATACACCGGCTTCGGAATTCCCGAATCCTCACTAATTAACACTTCGCTCAGTGCAAAATCCGATACCGCGATGTACAAAAATAGTTTCTCCCCATTCCGAGGCTTTGACAAAATCTCTGGTGATAACAATAAATTTTTATATTTGTGAAAGCTGCTTCACATTCCGATGTCCACTCAAACCTTTTGGGTCCTAGTAACACTTGAAAGAAATGAAAGCATTTGTCAGAAAATCTTGAAATAAATCGATTAAGTGCAGCTAACCTTCCTGTCAGAATTTGCACTTCTTTGATAGAGCGAAAAGTATTCGTTGTTATCAAAACTTTCAATTTTTCCAAGGTGAGCTTCTATTCCTTTTTCACTGATGACAAAACCCAAAAACTTCCCCGATCGAACACCGAAGGTGCACTTCTCAGGATTTAATTTCAACCTGATTGCCCTTAAATTTAGAAAAGCTTCCTCTAAATCATCAAGATATACCTTATCCTTTGAGATTTTTACTACCATGTCATCTATATATACCTCCATATTTCTTCCGATCTGAGTAGCAAACGCTCTATTCATCAATCTCTGATAAGCGGCTCCAACACTTTCAATCCAAAAGGCATTACCCTATAACAATGCAAGCCACTATCATTTGTAAAAGTTGTGCATTCTTGATCTTTTGGATCAATTTGGATTTGATTATATCCTACAAAAGCATCCATAAAAGTTAAAATTTTGTTTCCTGAAGTAGAGTCAATCAACTGATCTATTCGAGGAACACGAAATGGATCTTTAGGACAAGCTCTATTTAAATCTGTAAAATCCACACATTTTCTCCATTTCCCATTCTTCTTTTTACTACCACCGGATTTGCCGTCCACAAAGGATACTGTGACTCCCTTATGTGTCCGACCTTAGGGGTCAACAAAGTTCCAATTTGAAGGACTTTTCCTTACGAAAAAGTAAACTCCTCTATATCTTCGCTCACCGTTAAAGACCCTGGGGTTTCCCTTGGATCGTCAGCCCTTTCTTCCAAATTAGAGGGTGCCCCTTCTAATTGCTATTCACGCATTAAATCTCCATTGCCGGACCCTCGGATCCGAAGTGCAGTGGCATAGCATTCCTTCGCAAACTTTTGATCTCCTCGAACGACCCTAACTCTATCTACAACCACATATTTAAACCATTGATGTGTACACAACCCCATACATCCTTGAAAGCCATGATCTTTCAAAAATAGCATCAAAACTTGTGGGACAGTCCATACCACAAAAAGTACGTGGACCTTTATCTTAAATGGTCCTTTTCCCAAACTCACATCACCCTCGAACTCTCCAACAACACGAGTTGTTACTCCCGTGAATCCAATAATTGTTCAATCCGATTGAGAAATCCGAGGTAGATTTGTCATTCTATCATAGGTGGATTTAAAAGGACATTGGTAGAACTGCTAGTGTCAATTAGCACACGTTGAATTTCGACGCCAGCCACCTCAGCTCAAATCACCACAACATCTTCATGTGGTCTTGCAGTACCTCGCAAATCGTCTTCATCAAACAAAATGAAAGGAATATATTGTTTTACATACAAGTGCGTATATATCTTCCCTTCAATTTGAGTTGTCAAGTTGACAATATGCCTATTCCTCGAACTATCCGAGTTTCCAGTCATTGAATCACCTCCGAAAATAGCCAACAATTCAAAAAACTTGAATAACTCCCGAAAACATCCTTTTTCCACAGGCTCTTTGATTGTCATCAGAAGCAATATGTTCAGATATTTTTCAATATAGTCCGAAGAAGCATCGAAAGGCTCGTCCTGCGAATCCAAAATCATCAAATTCGCAGCTGGCGGTGCAGCCTTCAAAGTTGATGCACCATTATTTTTCGATGCACTCCCTTGCAACTTCATATAATTTAGGAGTTTTCCATTTTCAATCAAATACTGGATCTTTTTCTTCAGAGAAATGCAGTCATTTGTATCATGTCCAATATCATCATGATATCTGAAAAACTTGTTATTCCTCTCTTTCATTGGCATACTAGTTGAGGATGACTTCCTAAAATTTACGAAGCTCTTGGTCTTATCCCAGATGACAGAAACATTCTCTGTCAGATCAGTATAGTATTCTGGTTTGACCCATGTATTTGGTCTAGGCCTTCTATAAGTGTTAGATGGAGCATGATTTGAATAACCACCACTCCGAGGATGCAAATTGTTATTCTTTTTCCTCGACTGCTGATTGCCATTTCCATTACCATTTGAAGGTTGCCCCTGATTATTGGCTGCCTGCCCCGAATTTTTCGGAGTGTTGTCTGGTCCGCCTCGGACTCTAATCGACTCCTCCACTTTGATCTGATCCTCAACCTGAGCCATCGAAGCTCCAAAAGTTTAGGTCTTTCTCTTCGTCATCTCATTAGCCAGATCCTTTGGCAATAACCCTTGGCAAAAAGCTTCCATCGCCATATTTTCCTCACAATTGTCCAAACTAGCCTTGGTCAACACAAATATTTTTGTATAATCTTGCAACTTTTCTCCAGGTACCTGTTTGAACTGAATAATGGTATCACCATTTCCTCTCATCTTTTTGCTTCCCACAAACTGCATTTCAAATACAGTATACAAATCTCTGAATTTTGAAATGGACCCCCTCGGAATCTGGTTGTACCACTTTTGAATTGTTTCTTTAAAAGTCTGAGAAAATGCACGACACACCAGCCGATCGTCATATTCGAAGTTCATCATATAATTCTTGAATTGTTCGATATGATCATCGAGATCCTGCATCCCATCAAACTTCTCAACCTTTGAAATGTCAAAATGTTTCGGAAGCATTATAGAACGAATTCCATCCGTCAATGGAGAATTTCTCCAGTCAACTCCTTGAACGAACTGATCATCCGTTCCCATCATAACATACAAATGCCGATCAGTTTCAGCATACTGATTTGAGGGATTTCCTTCGTACCAAGTAGAACGAGGAGTATTATTCTTCTTAGATTTACTCTCCTTTTTGTGTTTCCTCAACTGATCTCTCTCTGATTCCTCTTTCGAAGAACCTCTGTATCTCTTAAAGCCCAAAGCTAAACTTTCAACCTCCTCGTCATTAGAGGTCACATATTTCTGCTTATCTTTTTTCTCCTTATGAGACGAATATTTCTCTTTCGGAGACACAAAACGCTTTTTTTTGCTCGGATTTAGCCTGTCGATCATCAAAAGATCAATCTGAATGAGCTCATATCTTAGTCTTTTCTGTTTCTTGTATAACCTCGGATCTAACCTTCGCCGAGTGAATCTCTCGTTTCCTCCGTTCATATTTTTCATTCAATGCATTAATCTTGTCTAAAAGCCGGTTCATTCGAACCTCAATATTAGAATGAGTTTGGATCGGAGATGATCCATCAGGTTCACTTCCTTGCAAATCTTCTTTTAGAGTTTCCATCGTTGATCGAAGAGTAGGATTGTTCTCAAGAGTCATTGTACTAATTTTGAACAGAAAATACAACAAGCTTGTATTAATTTCGAGTAGAATAGGTTACTGATTTCTTTTGTTTAATTCCTTAGCAGAGTTGCCAATTTGATGAGTTAGTTTTTCACCTTATAAAATTGTTAAGAGAGAAATCTAGAGAGAAAAAAAAAGCTAGAGAGTTTTTAGAGAGAGAAAGTTCAAGTACAAATGAGTTCCAAAGAAAAATTGTTCAACCCCTTTATTAGAGTACCATTGCCCTTTATATAGAGGAGCCAAGACTTAGTCTCAAACTGAAATCTGTTACAAAAGAGGATTAATTGTTATTTAGTCCTTAACAATTATACATAGTTACAAATACTCTCTAATACTTACATCGGTTACACTTTAAGGACAAAACTTACAATACTTATAATTAAATCGTTAAATTTACATTATTTACAATTTAGTCCTCAAAATCCTATTTCCATATCAATGTCAACCAAGGTTTCATGTGTATATATGATGTACTAAACAAAGTGGTTAAAACTGAAAGAGATCAAAGAGTAAAGAATGTTCATAATTGTTTATCATATTAGCTAGGTCCATATTGTTCTTATCTATATTTATGGATTTTGATTCTTCTAAAATACCTTTTTACATAGAATATCTAGAAACAAATAAATAACTATGATTGGTCTAGAAAAATCAATGACAAACTTATAAATTCGAAAAGGATTAGTTACAAAACAAGACTTGAAAAACTCATTCGATGTGTTCCTCTTGTATAAGTTAGTATCTTACTCTAATTAATAATAAAAAATGGTAAAAATATAATACTTTGTCACATATGATTCTCGTAACCATTTATCGTGAAACGCACAACCATTGATAAAGGAGAATCCCGAGAAGTCACGATATTAAGATCTTCCAAATGACTAGGAATAGAAACAAAATAAAATTTAGATTTGATAAAACTCCCTAAAACAAATCACATATGAAAATGTATATATAATCCACAGTCTCATACTTATTTTAAAACATTTATCTCCTCTTGTAAATCCTATATGTGAGGTGTGATACAGCGGTAACATCTCGTATTTATTTACATATTTGAAAATATTTTAGGTTTTAGATGAAGAATGAGATTTAAAAAATAAAGGAGAAGAAGAATTTGTGGGAATTACCAAGAAGAAGAGGTTGGCAGAGAGGACCAAATATAATAAGAAGTTAATCTTGAGAAAGAAAATATACATGATTTGGAAGATGATAAAGTTGGAAACTTAGATAGAATAGAATAACCAACAAATAATGTGCAACAAGAGGAAATGAAAATGATTGTTCTAGTGGAGATGATAGCTTAAACATATACATCATTTGCGAATAAATAGCTAAATAAGTTGCGTACACTAAGTCAACTGCATGTCCAAAAAATATGCACTAAGAAATGTTGTTACTATAAGACCGATAAAAGATTATGAACATCGAAAAAAATCTAGTATTGTAAATAAATCTACTGGTATTTCACATAGACAAATTTTAGGATCTCAGATTCTTAGGAATCTAGTTCACAAGTTTTTCCCATTTAGTTAAGTCCGGTCTCGCATAGCTTATCTCACATCACGAAAATCATGTATAGTTGTTTATCAAATAATAACGCATAAAGTTAATTATAAACTGGTCTCCCATCTCGTAACTCGGTTGTAATTACTTATGAATGGTCTCGCATCATACAACTTGCAGGTAATTGTTCATGAAATGTTAACCCATTCAGTTGTTTACTGACTCGCGTGTAGTTATTTATGTTATGTCTCGCATCTCGGAAATTGCATTTTACATGTATTTGGTCTCGCATATGCTTTATTTATCTGATTAATTATAAATTATCCTCATTGAAATTAATTATGTATTTGTCGCGCATATCACACCTCACACAACAAAGAATGAACAAAATATCCTAAATACTCTTTAGTAACTATATACGACTTACTTATGTCTCAGGTGTCATAAAGACCTTAAATCTTGAGCAAAGTCATCATCTTTAGTGAAACTCAAACCAAAATGTTAAGTAAGTTCCTTTTATGTTCAGTCTTTGATACATCAATTCCCCTTTTTTAGTTGTTAGGTTATGAATTAGTCTCATATGAATTTTGTTACATATGATCCCACATTCTGCATCTCGCACCTATTCGATAACATGATGTCGTATTTTACACATCCTTTTTGGGTTGGTCTCGCATGTTGCATCTATAATATAATATGGTCGCGGGATAGCAAATAATATATTTTATTGTCTTGTATTTTGCATATATAATACAATTATTTCTCTAATGGTCTCGCATTAAGCCTTGAGCATATAAAGGGTCTCATATTTTGCATCTAACAAAGAAAAAACAGTTTTTGTAATTGAAACAATAGAGAACAAAAATCATCTTTACTACCGTCTTTAACTATAACAAATATCAACACTCATTTATGTTACTCTGTAAAAACGTTCCATAAATAAAAAAAATAAACAACAATAATGAAAATCTTGAAGACAATAGCCAAATACTACGAAACAAAGATTAAAGAAAGTGGTTTGTAGAGTATGCTCAAGTGAGTAGTCACTTGTAATATTAAGATTCTTCAATGAATTGAAATATCTCTTAAGTAGCTTTAATGAAGTAGAACTATCTCTATAAACAACCATCTCAACTTGCTCTAAATCCATGAAAGGTGACACGAGATATCTAAATCATATTCGTTTGTAACAAATGATTCTATACTTTTGACTATAACAACAAGATTGCTTCTAATACAATCATTTATCTCATTGGTAATCTAATTCGATGTTAAATATTTTTTACCTATTTTGCAAAAATCAGTCCCACAAATGTGATGTTTGGCATACTTCTTGAAAACCATAAATCCAGTAGCGTAAAAAGATATGTATAAAGTCTTCATGGACATACCTTTTAAGCTTTTTCTCGCATTAAACAGTTATTTTTATCTACTATTATACAAATATTTGAAGGTAAAACATTCATGTAAAGAAAACTGACATATATTTAATCTTAAAGTTACTGCACATTCTTCAAAATCTTGTCTAACAACTTTATTATATCAACGCAGCTAAGAGTAGCAAGTTGTTTGTTCTTATGACCAAAAAACTAATACCATAACTATATTACCCACTAATGAAATGTTCATTTCAAGCTTCAAATAAACTTAAAGCAGTTTCTCTAATATTTTTATCAACAATATCAATTTCTATATCAATAGGTAATTGTTGAACAATCCAAAGTATCAGCAATTGATAACATACCAACAAAATCATCATCATTAATTAAGAGAAAATTCTTGATCTTAACACAACAATATCATAATCTAAAATTATCATTAACAAAGACATCCTATTTACTTAAAATGAAATTAAGAATACCTTCAAAATATGTAACTTGCTAATTTAGAAGATTGCAATTTCACCATTTAGTTTTAAAACACATAGTCGAGCCTTTTACATTGTGTACCTGCATTTGACAGTTCAAAAAGTAAAAATAAATATGTAACACGCATCTCACATTTATAAAATTATAAAGGTATCGTAACTCGTATTTGAAAATTGATAATAGTATTTCATCTCTCAATTAATCCATACTTTGTTTGGGGTTATGTGTTTCACATCTTGTATGTAATATAATAGGAAATCTGGCAGCTGACCATTTTGAAGACTTTCTATCATCCTACAATTCTGTCCATGAATATAAGGATACTTCTCACATTAACCTTAAACTAATAACTAATCTAGATAATCGGTTTCTTCTTGTTACTCCTACTGAGGAAGAAATTCATATCTCTATTAAAACACTTAGTATTAATAGAACTGTTGGCATAGATGGGTTCACTTCAACTTTTTACCAAACTTGTTGGCCTATTATACATATAGATATATGTGCTACTATTTTAGACTACTTCTCTAGTAAAAATGCTCCACAAATAATCTTTAAAAATACCATTTACCTTATTCCTAAAACTAAATATCCCAAACCATGAAAAGATTTCAGACCTGTAAGCTTATGTTCAGTAGTGGATAGAATATTGTCTAGAATATTGAATGCAAGACTTTCTAAAATATTACCTAGAATAATATCTGAGGAACAAATAGACTTTGTTCATGGAAGAAATATTCATGAACATATACTCCTTTCTCAAGAGATAATTCATGACATTAACAAGAAATCTAGAGATAGATATAGCTTAATAAAGATAGATATGGAGAAGGAATTTGATAAATTATCTAACAACTCATTATACATGAGATGGAAGAATTTGATTTAATAAAAAATATGTATAAATTATCATAAAATGCATCAATTATGTTTTCTTCTCTATAATCATAAATGGGGAACTCAAAGACTACTTTAAATGTCTCGATGGTATTAGGAAAATGATCTTAAATCCCATAGCCTATTTATAATAGCCAAAGTATACCTCATTGGAGGTATTAAAAGGTTATTCAACAACAACCTCAAAATGATTCCAAATCATAAATAAAGAAATATCCACACTTGTCACTCTTTTACGAATGTCACAGCATAGAACTAAAATAATTTAAGTTGTAACATGTTTTAGAAATAACTCACTGCCTTTAAAATACTTAAGAATATCCATTTATTCAAGTAACAAAGTCTGTTACTTTAATGAATTGGTTAACAAAATAAGAAACATAATACATGAGTGAGACTGTAAAATATTATAATTTGGAGGTAGATTAATTCTAATCCAATCAGTCTTAACGGTCATCTCGCCATACCACACCCTATATTGCTTGTTACCTAAGTCTATCATTAATAGGTTTGAAAAACCCTTTAACATATTTTTATGGGGATCAATGGATACATCTCATGCCATAATCTGGTCACAATGGTCTTTTTCATGCAAAACTTGTGTGAGGTAGCCTCAAGATAAGAATAATTAAAGATATGAAAAATGCATTCTTATGTAAACTTTGGTTTAAGTTTAAGGAGCACAAAATAATTTGGTCAAAATTCATACACTCATTATACTGTCCTTCTACACATCATATTCATATGCAAAGGAACATTAAAGGCTCTAATACACGGAGAATATTATCTAATATCAAGGATATTATTGTACCTTTTATCTTTTGGAATATAGGAAAATAGAATATGAAATTTTGGCTTGATAAATGGATTGCCAATTATCCTTTGATTATCCTATACAATGATACTAACAATTATTGGTATTTTAAGGAGAAAGTTAGTAGTCACTGGATTTATAGAAACTATAATCTAAACAAACTAAAATAAGTTTTCCTTCAATTTTACACAGAGAGAATTCAGAAACTAAACCATTAATGAAGACAAAAAAGACAAAATAATTTGGTCATCTTCTTGCAATGGTGAATTTAACATCAAAACTACATAGAATCAAATTAGAAACAATACCACTTCAACAAAAAATTCATTGCCTCTTTGGAAAAATTCTTAAAGGTTGGATCTCTATAGACTCAAATATTCAAAAAAGCAATTTTCTCTTGCATCTACATGTTTGTTTTACAATAACATTAAAATAGTCAATCACTTATTTATAAATTTCCCTGTAACCTGGGAAGTACAATCTCATCTAGGTAGTCTTTTTTGTAAAAATTTAAGAAAATATATGACGAATCATCATCTCATAGGATGATGGTTATGGTCAACAAATAATGTCATTAAAATTAGGAATATAAGCTCTTATATAACTTATTGGTTATATGGCATTACATAAATAAATTTAAATACCATGAACAAACTATCAACACCAAAGATATTCTAGACAAAATATACTATATTATGTCTAGACTTGACAATGACAATTTATTTTAAAAGGCATATTAGCATGGTAATCTAAATATTATTGATGACCTTAGTTGTTACTTTCATCTTAATCAACCAAACAAGGTTACCTCCATCAAATTATTATCTCCAAAATGAGAAGGCTAGTGGATATGGTATTATTAGAGATAGTAACTGAGACATCATTGTAGCATATGGTAGACTATAAAAACATTAAGAATTGCTGAACGTCAGGCTCTACTTGATGGACTTATAATATGTAAACAACGGAGGATATACCTATTAGATATTGAAATTTATTCAACAATCCTGGTTGAATTTCTAGCAAAAATGAATGCTCAGTGGGTTTTAACTTCTATAACTACTTGTTGTAGGAAACTCATTACACCAATTATAAACATTACGCATACTTTTAGATAACAAAACCAAGCTGATGATTGCCTAGCTAAATATACACTCAAGTTTAAGATGAAACAATACTTCTTAAACCATGAGGTCTTTAATCCTCTCAAGACCATTACTCTACTTAAGAGTCTTGATATTAGATACTTACGACCCGATGGATAATGGTCTTATTCATATTTAAAATATCAAGTAGTAACTGCTCTCTAATCTCTTCATACTTAAAAAAAATTAATTTTGATTGAATCAATATTAAACATAACTCTAAAACAAATTGGTGAAATTAAACATGTCGTTCTAACAATAATACCAAGCATGTATCTTACATGAAATTTGATGGTCCTATTTTATTGGAATTATTCGGGTACATCTTTCTCATCTAAGAGCATCATCGAATTGATAAAGCTTCAAACTTGGAAGATTATCAACAAAAATGAAGTTTAGATAGAAATCTTAGAGAATATCAAGAATTTTCACACTATTTGTTGTGTTTCTTGAAATAAAACTGAAGCAGATGATACTTGTACATGCAGATACAAAAAACTTAAGCTAAGAATCATTGAAGTTCTTTATTCTTACTAGAATCACCCAAACCTTATTGTTGCTAGTTCTTTCATGCGTTTTTAGCAAAGCCTTCATCCTTAGCTTAAACTTTCAGAATAAGCATATATAGTTACTCAATAAAGAATATTTTAAGATGTGGGTAGCATGAAATGATTTGATTAAACCTCAGCTCAAACTCTTGTTAAACCAAATATTCGCGCTCTAATTTGGTCTCAAAAGTTTGGTGATTCTCTTAATTTAAATAGAAAAAGCTTATTTTAAAGGTTAATTTAGGTTGGGCCTCCTTGTAAAATACTAAATTCTTAATGAAGTTTATAATTCTTGTTAAAAAAAATAACATGACATGTGACGAAGCATGTGTATTTGAGGTACTATTAAAAAAGTTGGGTATGAGGTGAGAGTTAAATATCATATTTGACTACTATGTAGTTATTATTGATAGTTAAGGGATTAGGTGAAAATAACATTTGGTCTTGGAATTATCGAATGTGTATTGAACAAGTCATTAATGTTACATGTTTATCAAAACAACCATTTTTGTCTTATTTTGCATATGTAGTCACTTTTGTTTGTCTTGATTTGCATCTTTTGTCACAAGAAAGTGGTCGCGAATGCAAAACAAGGCCAAAAAAAATGGTTGTTTTGATACAAAGGTAACACCAATAACATTTATGATACACTGATCAATTTCGACGATTAATCATACATTGTTTTATATAATATCAATAAAAAAATTAAGAAAGATTAAAAAACCTAATTCAATGGTAAAAAGATAAAATGAAACTTTATTCCAAAGGAAACAAAACTATAAACTTCGATAAAAAGTGTTTAATTAAATAAAACATATTCTAAGAGTACAGTATAAGATGTCTTATATAGGAATCGTGCAAAATCCTAATCATAAAATATAGAAAGAATATAATCATAAAAATAGAATGTTATTAAATCTATATGCAATCATATTTGATTTAGTAATTAAAACAAATACTCAGTGTATTTTTAAAAAATAGGAAGACGTAGTTAAATAAATATTTGAGTCCCTAAAATCTAGAATTTAGTGCCCAAACTTTGTTATTGGGCTTTCAGTCTTCATCACGTCCTCGACAATCGTTAAGTTCTTCAAGACATTTGATTTGAGTATCAATTTCATCCAGTTCGGATACCCGAGTGAAAAATATGGCCCGTTTGTGTTTGCACATTAATGTTAGATAATTATGAGTAACTTCTACTACATCATCCCCCCCGCGGTTGAAAATAATTCAACCTCGAATTCACAACATCATCATCTTCATCAATGGCCTCAACAAATGATACTAAATGTTTCACATTGAAGACATCATGGGTCTTCATATGACTTAACAACTTCAACCGGTTGGCATTCAGGTTTATCTTCTCCACGATCTCATAAGGACAAACCTTTCTAACCTCCAACTTATTATACTCAAGAGCATGATAATGATCCCTTGTTAAAAAAACCAATATAAAATCCACCACCTCAAACTCGACCAACTGCCATCTCTTGTCAGTAGTGTATTTGTATTTTTGGGTTGTTTCCGCAAGGTACTTTTGAGTACTCTCATGAATATCCTACAAATCAGCAATAACAGTCTCAACCTTGACATGAACTTTAGCTAGCTCTTGAAAAACCAAATCCATAAGACCTCGTGGATTATAACTCTCATGAATATCCTACAAATCAGCAATAACAGTCTCAACCTTGACATGAACTTTAGCTAGCTCTTGAAAAACCAAATCTATAAGACCTCGTGGATTGTAACCATATACCACCATAAACAATTTATGTTAGTTACTTCTCTTGTGGTACATGTTATACCAGAACTTTACATAATGAGCCTTATGACTTCAAATTTACAGCCACCTCTGTCCGCAGCTTTTTTCCTAATGTCATATTAGTCACCTCAGTCTGCCAATCCATCTACGGGTGATGGGAACTACTAAAACTCAACTTTGTATTAGTAATCCACCACCAACATCTCCATAAATATCTTAAAACCCTCGGATCCCTGTCAGAAGATGATATGCATAGGTAATCCATGCAAACAATAGATGTTCTTGAAATGCAAGGTAGAAATATTCACCACATGCGTCGTCTTTTTGCAGGCAATAAAGTGAGCCATATTCATAACCAAAGAACAAGCTTAAAAATAGAATCTTTAGCTCTTTGTCAACTCGGTAACCCATAAACAAAATTCATGCTCACACTCCTCCATGGTACATCTGGTATGGGTAAAGGAAGATATAGACATGCATTGGAACTTGTGCATTTGTCTATCTGAAAAATTTCGCACCCAACCACGCAACAAATAACATATTTTCTCAAGTGTGACCAATAAAACTAACGAGAGATAGATTTGAAAGTCGGATTTCGAACACCATACCCTTCTTTGCATCTTTCTTACACTATCAACAACCTTAAAGTCCTAATGGGAACACATAAAATATTACCTTTGAACAACTATCGATTTCTCACAGAACAATATGTTCTCATATAAGACCAAAATACGGATTTGTAGCTACCAAATATTTCATCAACTTGAATCTAGTAACCTTCATCTCCACTAAAATCATCATATTTTGTATGCTCAGTGTCTCAGCTATACAATTGACTGCCTTAGACGTGTGCTTGATAGAATAGGTGAACTACTCTGTGAACGATACTCGTCGAGCATGATATGCAGATAGCTTATCTTGACTTTGTAAATGCTTCAAAATTATCATGATCAGTGTACAACATAAAATTGTTATAAGAAAGATACAAACTCTAGTACTTCAATGCTTAAGCCATCCCATAAAATTCCACGTCATAAGTATTATAGTTGAGTTTCAAGAGATTCAATTTCTCACTCAAATAAGCCACACGTCATCTTTATTGGCTCAGCATAGACCCAATACCCAATCCAGATGCATGATAATGTTACTCAAACTTTGTACTAAAATTAGGTAACACCAAGATAAGTGTGGTAGTCAATCGTACTTAATATCTTCAAACACTGATGTTGCTTTAGGACTCCAACAAAATGTCTTGCATGTCATTCAATCAGTAATTGGTTCTATGATGGTACTAAAGTTATAAATGATCCACTGATAAAATCAAACCATCTCATGAAATTAACAAACTCCAGTAATAGTGGTATATAATAGCCAATCACGAATTGCTGCCACATTGGACTTATCAACTGATAGATTATCTTTTGAAACAACATATCCAAGGAATAGGACAGAATCTGTCATAAAAGAACACTTGTTGATTCACTTATAAAACGGTTCGCGCTTCTGAACAACCAATACCTCTTGCAGATGTTGAAGATGCAAGTCTTCATTGATACTATAAATCAAGATATCATTAAAATAGACAACTAAAAAATTTCCAATAAAAGGACAAATATCTTATTAATCACTGTCATAAAGTTATCAAGCTCATTTGAAAGACCAATAAGTCATAATCATTCATTCAAACAAATTTTATCGTGTCTTAAATGTCATTTTCCACTCATCTCCAATTTTGATGCGAATCTAGTGATATATAATCTTCAGATCCAACTTTGAACACCTTGATGTCAATCAATTGATCCAGCAAATCATCAAGTTGATGAATATGGAAACGATACCGTACGGTTATTTTGTTGATGGCGTGACTGACTACAGACATCCTCATCAAAACATCATTCTTAGGTGTCAATAGTGCTGGAACTACACATGGACAGAGCCTCTGTCGAATATGACCCTTAGTTATTAACTTCTTAACCTGCCTCCTAAGCTCCTCGTGCTCCTTGGGACTTATTATGTAATGAGTTAAATTAGGTGAACTAGCCTCGTGTACTAGATCAATTTAATGCTAGATATCTCATAATGGTGGAACTCCCATAGGTAACTCTTTAAGGAAGAATTCATAAAATCCATTAGGAGCGGCCGAACCCGGTCTCAAACCCCAACAAAAATTTCAATTCATTTATTCACGACCAGGACAAACATAATCTCTGAATCACTCGCATGTTCGAAAAACTCTTTACGTGCCAACAAACTTCTGTTATATTTTAGTGGTATATGGGGTGATGGGGTTGTATACACCTCTCTAGACTGTATCAATGTAATATTACTCCCACTCATCACAAAACTGTGTCGTGTTTTCAACCATCATGAGTATATCCCTTGTCAAATTTATATAGACGTCCTAACAGTAGATGGAAAGTGTTCATGCTTATTACATTGCACTATGCTTTATCCATGTAATTTGCAGCAAAAATTGAAAGAATACAACTCTTAGAAACTCTTACCTCACTGTTTTTCTTCAACCTAAGGGCTGGGATGAGCTTCAGTATTCAACGCAAGTTTCTTATTAGTCTCGTAAGAAATCATGATCTTGCAACTACCCGAATCGATGACGAGTTTGTAAACTTTTCCCCAAGGTGAACGTGGAGTAAAATATGTTGTTCATAAGCCAATCATCGCTTTAATTATCTATCTTAGGTGTAAAACAAACACACTTAATCAAGAATCAATACCTTCTGTAAATAAACTCCCTGTTTTTTATGGCTGCATACACTCTAATACACGGTGGCCTGTTTCCTGAAACCGAAAACACCTTATCTAATGAAAAAATTTAATACAAACTGGTAGTGTAGCTTTGGATGTTGGAGTATGAGTTAGAACCATAATTTTTGGGGAAACGACATAGTAAACACGCTAACGTTATATCTCTACTATGAAATTCTTGTCAAAGATCCTTCAAAATACAAAGCACGTTGATATAAACACATTAATTGGGTCAAACATGTTCAAGGAATCCTAAAATTAATGTCTTAGTCCACCCATGTAACGATATAATAGCTAATCTTATGGATCCGAAATATCAATACTAGTCTCAAACTTATAAAATTTAGCGGTATAATCATCAACAAATCCCAACCCTTGTTTCATATTTTAGAACTATTGATACATGATCTTAAATATTTAAAGGGTAAAAATGTAACCTTCATATGCTTCACAAATTTAACCCAAGTTGCAATTTTAGATTTACCTTGTCGTAAACGAGTCTGTTTCAACTATTGCCACCATGATGCAACTCGGCCATGAAATTGTTTTGCCACCAATTGGACTCTTTTAAAAAGAAACTATCTCATGAAATGAACAAACTCCAATAACAGTGGTATATAATAGCCAATCACGAATTGCTGCCACATTGGACTTATCAACTGATAGACTATCGTTTGAAACAACTTACCCAAAGAATAGGACAGAATCTAACATAAAAGAATACTTGTTGATCCACTTATAAAACTATTCGCACCTTTGAACAACCAATATCTCTTGCAGATGTTGAAGATGCAAGTCTTCATTGATACTATATATCAAGATATCACTAAAATAGACAACTAAAAACTTTCCAATGAAAGGACAAAATATCTGATTAATCACTGTCATAAAATTATCAGGCTCATTCGAAAGACCAATAAGGCATAATCATTCATTCAAACAAATTTTATCGTGTCTTAAATGTCATTTTCCACTCATCTCTCATTTTGATGCGAATCTGGTGATATATAATCTTCAGATCCAACTTTAAACATCTTGAGGTCACTCAATTGGTCCAGCAAATCATCAAGTTGATGAATAGGGAAATGATATTGTACGGTGGCCGGTTTCCTGAAACCGAAAACACCTTATCTAATAAAAAAATTGATATAAACTGGTGGTGTATCTTTGGATGTTGGAGTATGAGTTAGAACCATAAAATATGGGGAAACATCATAGTAGACACCCTAACGTTATATCTCTCGTAAGAAATTCTTGTCAAAGATCCTTCAAAATACAAAGCACGTTGATATAAACACATTAACTTGGTCAAACATGTTCAAGAAATCATAAAATTAATGTCTTAGCCCACCAATGTAACGATATACTAGCTAATCTTATGTATCTGAAATATCAATACGAGTCTCAAACTTATAAAATTTAGTATTATAATCATCAACAAATCCCAACCCTTGTTTCATATTTTAGAACTGTTGATACATGATCTTATATACTTAAAGGGTAAAAATGAAACATTCATATGCTTCACAAATTTGACCCAAGTTTCAAGTTTAGATTCACCTTGTCGTAAACGAGTCTGTTTCAAATATTGCCACCATAATGCAACCCGGCCATGAAATTGTTTTGCCACCAATTGGACTCTTTTATCACCCGAGACATTTTTGAAGTCTAAATCTTCTTCTACTAACGCAATATAATCCACAAATCCTCTGTTTGAAGACCCTATGAAATTCTAGAATATCATGTTAAAACCCTGATTCCCACCGGTTGTTTGTGTTCTAAATGTAATCACGACCTGTAAGTTGGTCGAAGGCTGACTCTCGATGATTTTGTGGAGGCACACGCTCTCTTCCAAAATTCTTCCTCTAAGCGAATGGTTTTCATCTTGACAGTAACATTTTTCGCGAACCTCTGGCTAAATGTTAGGGTTTAGTGATCGAAATCCGCCGGAGATCATCTAATTCAACAACTAATTTGGAAAGTCTCTCATCTCCTTTCTAATCATCTCGGTAGTCCGTTTCAGCCTACTAAAACGCTATACAATATCTTCACGGCTATGGATTTCAGCCACTGAAGCGATATTCTTATCATTAGGGTTTTTTTGGAGACATGATTCTTGTATCCACATAGCATGAAGTCAAACTATAATACCACATGATGCGGGATCGATAACAAAAGAAATAAAGAAAGATAAATAAAACCATAATCCAGGTTTAAAGAGATAAAATGACATCCTATTCCAAGTGATTCAAAACCGAAAACTTGAATAAAAAAAATTTGATTTAATAAAACATAGTCTAAAAATAGGATATGAGACGTCTTATATAAGAATCCTTTAATAATTTATCAAATTTAGATGCAATTGGATTTGATTCGGTAATTAAAATAAATTATTAATATATTAAAAAAAAATCTAATAATATATATTGATCCCTAAAATCTAGAATTTAGGCCGGCTTTTAACCTCGGCCGTATCTTCAACAATAGTTGGACTTTCATCCAATTTTGATATTTGAGAAAAAAAAAAGAACCACTTGTATTTATCAACGAATGTGAGATAACTATGGATCATCACTACTGCATCAATTTTAAACTAAGACGTTTATATATTTCCATTTCTCAATAGAGGCTTGACCATTCAAGTGTTCCAAATAGATCTAGTACATTATTTTATTTTTTATATTTATGGGTTTGTTGGTCGTTACGTGATCAAAATCATATTATAATATGAACAATATAAATTGTACAATGAACCGACACAAAATATTTCAATAAGGATATTTTGCCTTATTATTTAAAGTTACGCTATTCTCACAAGGTGATTTTCTTTTGATATTATTATTTGGTGTGTTTTTTATTAAAAAAGAAGTTATGAGCTCATAACAAAAATATATTAAAATTAAAAAACAAAATTGATTATTGTAAGAATTTTTTTATATGAATTAAAGTTTATATGAATCAATAGTTCATCGACTATCCCGTCTTTTTCTATTTAGTTTATCGATTTTAAACTTATCGTTAAAAGTTTTTAATTTGACAAATCTGTTAATTTAGTTTCTAACTTTCAATTTCTATAAATTTAATCTTTTAACTTGAAAAAATCTATAAATTTAGTTCATGGTGAGTGATCTTTTTCTTGGCGTCAAAGAGTAAATTTATAGATTTGACCAAGTGTTGGAGAATACACTTGATCTCTTACTTGATCAGTTTTCCCACATCGCTTATATTGAAAATAATATACAATATATAATTGAATGAAATATCTCAACTAGTATGAGACCTTTTGGGAATACACCCAACATCAAAGTTGTACGAACCCTCTGGCTTAAAGTGGACAATATCATACTAGCAAGTGAGACCTAATTTTCAAACTTTATAAGATCCAAGCCATCAACCTAAAGGGTTCTGGATCTGTCTTTCCTTCCATCAAATTAAATGGTGTCAATTATCAATCATGGATCAAGGCAATTATTAATGCCCACACTGCAAAAAAGACAGTCGGTATCATCGACGCCAGTGTCAAAGACCATCACAGGAAAATGAACATCTTTTGTCTAAGCAATGTAACTCATACTGTTGAATTAAACATTCTTGAATAAGTTATCTATACCAAGACAGCACGCGAAGTATGGGTTGACTTACGCGACCAATTTTCTCAAAAGAATGCTTCATCCATGTTTTGGATGCAAAAATTAATCGCCACAATATCACAAGACATAATTACAGTAGCTACATATTTTACCAAGATCAAGGCATTATGGGACAAGGTCGTGAAATATCATTCTCCACTCACCTGCAATCAACAAGAAGCACACCTCGAACAGAGAGAGGAATATCGTATTATGTTATTTTCTATGGGTTTACATCAATCTTACAAGGCGGTGAGGTCCAACATATTGATGATGTCACCTCCGCTCAATGTTCATCAAGCATATTATTTGATAATCCAAGAAGAGAAGCAACGATATGTATCATCTAAGCCAATTGAAAACTTCTCCATAGTAGTCATAGTCTCGGGAAAAGGAGGAAATTCAAAGCAAAAAATATGTGATCATTATAACAGATCCAGACATACTATATATGAATGTCAGATTCTCAGATTTCATTGTACTTATTCCGATAAGAGGGTCACACGGAGAATAGATGTCGATTGAAACATGGAAACAATAATAAGTCGGGACAATTTCGACGATAACAATCTTCAGTTTTTGGTAATCAACATATGCTGAATACGACAATATCTCATAACTAATCGGATTTAAATACTTTTAGCTTTGTTTAAGGGTTCACTATTGAACAAATATAATAATTAGCCTAACCAATCAGTGCACTGAATCACAATAATTATGGTAATACTGATCCATATGAAAATGTTGCAGGTTTGATTCCATCTACTATTGTGTCTGTTAATTCTAGTAGTACAAGTTTTTAGATTTTGAATACTGGCGCCACAGATCATATTGTCTCTCACGTATTACTCTTAACTGATCCCAAGCCTTCCAATTTTACAAAATATTAATGTTTTAAATGGTGTAACACCACAAATCACTCACACTGGCACAGCTAGTTTTAATTCAAAAGTAACCCTTACAAATGTATTGTGTGTACCAACCTTTAATTTAACTTTCATTTCAGCTAGTAAACTCGCTAAAGATCATAATTGATGCATCATTTTCTTTCCTAACTAATATATTTTGCACAACTTGGTTTTGAGGAAAATGATTGGCTCAGGTAAACAACGTGGTGGTTTATATTATACGCACCCAAACGAATCGGCTATTTTTTGGTGTCGCGGTTAACTGAACTATGGTCATCCGTCATTGTCTCGTTTTAAATTACTTTCACATTTTTCTCCAGGTATTCACAAAGAGTTAGAAAATAATTGTACAATTTTCCCACAAACAAAATAAACACGTTTATCTTTTCCTAATAGCTCAATACATAGTGATGTTTGGGGTCCTCACAAAGTTCCTTCATATATTGCTTCACGTTACTTCATTACAATTGTTGACGATTTTAGTCGATGCACATTGATTTTTCTTATGCACCATAAATTAGAAACACAATATGTATTAACTAATTTTGTGTAATTTGTCAAAACCCGATTCAAACAGATGTTGAAACAATAATATTAAATAAAATTAGTGAATTTATTCATCTTCGTACTTTTTCCAAAACAAAAGAATTAAACTTAAAACTGTGTGTTTACACCCCCACAACAAAATGGAGTTGTCGAACAAAAACATCGACATTTGCTCGTTCTCTCATGTTTCAATCAAATGTACCACTTGAATTTTGTGGGGATTATGTTTTAACAATCATTTATTTAATCAACCGCATTCCAACTCTTATATTATCAAATATATCCCTATTCGAGGTTTTATATAATCAATCTCTATAACTCACGCACTTGAGCATTTTTTGTTGTGCATATTATGTAACTAATGTTCATCCAAAACATAAACTTGATCCTTATGCCTCAATTTGTGTTTTTTTGGTTATCCACGTTGAGAAAAAGCTAAAACATTATTGATTTACATACATATAAAGTTTCCATAAACCGTGATGTCCATTTTAAGTAAAATTTATTTCCCTTCCATCATGCTTTGACCTTGTCATTTCTGTACCAATCATTCTCATCATCTTTCAATCAATTTCCTAACTCCTCATCAGTTTCTTTTCATAATCTCACATCCTATGACTAATAACTTCAGTATTTATCTCTTTTGTCTCTATCTAATATCATAAATCTCATACATTTAACTTCTACATCTCATACGTTCCCACAATCAATTATAAGCTCATCACCCTCACTCGTAACTTTGTCATCACCTTCCGCTCCACTATCACCTTTGTTTTATCATCACCCCCAACCACACATCCTTCTCTTCTAGTTCCCAACAATATCTCGGTTCCTCATTCCACCGACCACATACATCCTGCATGACACCAAGACTACGACATGTCTACCGAGATCAAGCAATCTCCAATGCAATCAAATTCTCATCAATCTAGAAGGTATCATTTCTCCTCTCATACTTATATTTTACGGTTTCCCCCGAACCACCATGATTTCTTAGTTTTGTTATCAGCATAAATAGAGCCTTCACCTTTGAAAAATGCTAACTATGATCCACTCTGGCGCCAAGCCATGTCCACTGAACATGAGGCTCTAGAAAAAAACAACACTTGACAGTTGGTTCTCCTACCTTCGGGACACAAACATATCGGATGTCGCTTGATTTATAACATCAAATATAACTCTGATGGAACCATTGAGCAATATAAAGCCTGTTTGGTGGCAAAAGAGTACACTCGGATTGAAGGTATTGACTATCAGTAAACCTTTTATCCAACTGGTAAACTCGCCACTTTTTTATGCTTGTTGACTGTTACAACTTCTAGAAATTGGTATATTCACCAACTTGATATTCATAATTCATTTCTTTATGGAAATCTAGATGAGGGTGTATATATCTCTACCTCTTTGTCTTTGCCAATAGAGGGAGAATTTGGTATGTCCGCTTCGCAAATCTATCTATGGTTTAAAACAAGCGTCTTGAAATTGGTTCTTCATTTTTCAACTACTGTCAAAACCGCAGGTTACATACAGTCAAAACGGTTTACTCATTTTTTACTAAATCTCAAGGTACCAAGTTCACTGTTATTCTCATATATGTTGTTGATATCCTTTTGTATGGATATGACTTACATGAAATCAAACTATTGAATAATCATCTACACCAATATTTTCACATTAAAGATCTCGGTGAGTTAAGATATTTTATAGGTATAGAATTTTCTCGGTCTAAGAGAGGAATATTTATGTCTCAAAGAAAATATGCATTAGATGTTTTACATGACACAAGAATGTCAAGAGTAAATCCGGACAGATTCCTAATGGAGCAGAATTTGATATTAAATGATGCAGACAACGAGCTACTTTATGATTCGACTAGATATCAGAGACTGGTGGGCAGGTTAATATATTTGACAATGACTATGCCTCATATTCTGTAGTCAGTGCGTACACTGAGCCAATTTATGGAAGCACCTAGGAAGCAACGTTAGGAGTCCTTTGTTACATCAAGAAATCGCCTGGTCGGGGTATCTTTTTTTTATTAGAAAACAATTTGATACTTTGTGCCTTTCGGGATTCAGGTTGGGGTGGATGTCGTATGTCAATACGGTATGTAACTGGTTATTGTGTTTTTCTTGGCTCATCACTCATATCGTGGAAATAAAAGAAACAAACTAATGTTTCATGATCATCAGCAGAAGTAGAGTATGGAGCAATGGGGAATAATTGTTTGAGGTGAACCTGGTTGAGATACATACCTAAAGATTTGAAGGTCAATTTTGATAAAACCCCATCATTGTTTTGTGATAGTCAAGCAACTTTACATATTGTGGCTAATCCATTTTTTTCACAAGCGTACTAAACACATTCAGATTGATTGTCATATAATTCGAGAAAAACTTCAACCTGGGAAAGATCAATATGATTTTTTGTGTACCAAGTCGGGAGGTCTTTTAGAGTACACAAAAGAGCAAAGTCGTGCGAACCCTCTAACTCAAACCGAACAATATTTAGTTCAAAGTGACATAAAGTGGGTGACATAAATCTATAAATTTAGTTCAAAGTGACATAAATCTATAAATCTAATTCACACTTATATATTCTTGACATAAATCTATAAATTTAGTTCAAAGTGAGTGATCTTTTTCCAAAAGAAAAAATTATAAATTTTATCAACTACAAAAATCTACACCGAAATCTAAAATTCGTCTCCCGACGTTTTTGAATAACTAAAAAAACAAACCACCCACCGAAACCGAAAATGAAACAAAAACAAAGCCATAACTTTTAAATATATCTAACTTTACGATATTATATTTAGTTTTTTACCATTTAACCTAGCGGAGGGTGATTGATAATTTAATTTTTTTACAAGGTACTGTTTCTGAATGTTATAGAATAATAAAATCACGAAAAAGATGATTAAATATAAAATTGTTTATATAAAATAGGACTTGGGGATGGAAAGAGGGACGAAAGTCAGTATGGTGTTTACATCCGATCTACAGGATGCCATGGACTGGACAACGTGAACTTAATTATTAAGAACACAATTTATATATTTAAAATTTCCACCAATAGTTTTTTTTAATATAATTTTGTTTTTATACGCACTCCGCAACTCGTTTTTTCAGAGAGTTGTTGAAAATTTTCAATATTCAAAACCAAAATAATAAAAGAATATTATGGCGATAAATGATTATGTCGATGGAGACCAGCATATCAATTATATTGGATTTGAATTGTTTTTAGCTATTGGAGATCTACAAAACGGATATATATTTATTTTTAACTTTTGCCCCAATGATTATGTATTAAAGGGCATTTAGAGTTTGTATTAAACATGGTTTTAGAGCGGCTGATACGTGACATGTTTTATAGAAGTAAAAAACTCAAAAATATTGCACACAGCAAAGTAAAAATTTTATCCTTGAGATGGATATTATCGTTGTATTCAATAATGAGTTATGGAGGATCACTCATTTTATCGGAATCCCTTGTAAATTTTTTTTTGTTAGAATTCCTTGTAAACTTTTATTGATATTTTTCGTTTATATTTTTTTTAGATTTTAAAGTTTTATAATCCAAATGTATTAAATATATTGAGGGTGGAGAAGGAAGAGAAAATTTATACCTTTTAAGATTTAAAAAAAAAAACCAATTTTATGGAAGATTAAAAGTTCGAAGTATATAAAATATATCGAGTGAGGAGAAACAAAGAAGATTTTTTTTTCTATTTTTCTTATCCGACTTTTTTCTAGAAAATTTTAAATCCTAGATCAACACAAATTTTAAACCCTAAATCAAGGTTAGGTCCGTCGAGTGTTGTTTTTCTTTCATCGGTAATAATATCTAAGCTTTTATACTATAATCCACAATTACGAATTATCCATAAACGCATATTATCTTTAAGTAATTTTTAACAGGTTATTAGATTCTTCATCCACATGATTTTATTGTCATTGCATTATTTAATTGTTTAAAAATTGATTCAGAAATTATTATTATTATTGTTATCAAAGCTTCTTGGTGTGATTTTTAGTTTTTTTTAAAATATGGTTTACACTAAATAATTATGTATTTTCACGGAAGAAAAATTATGTATTGAAAAAAAAAACCTTTTAGAATTTAGTATTGTAGATTAGCTGACTGGATTAGGTCTAGAAAATTTTGAAAATTATCTTTTATGAATTCATTTTTGTGTGGATGATTAAAAAGACGTGACTAAAAAATTTCAAAAATGACATTTTGAGATCGTAAAAAAAACCATAATTCATAACACAAAAGAAGTTTTTGCGATTCTAATAACTGTAAGCTTGCCACGACGAGTTGGTTTAGTGCCACAACAAAACAATGTGTTATTTAGGCGACAATTACACAAGATCGGTCGCCGCAACGAGCTTTGTTACTTGCCAAAATGACAACTTTATAATCGTAGAGTTTCTTGAGTGTGTTTGATGATTCAAACCTCTTTTACCGCAAACCATTTAGAATTTCATATGTTCGTTGATTTAGTTTGGAATGTATATAATGTCGTGTTTAAATATGATGTTATGTATATATAATGTGGTTAGTTTTAGGACATGTAGAATTATGTCACCTTAATTATATACGCATTGATGAAGAATATCGTGCTAAGAATGTATGATCTTTAGGCTGCACGAGTAATGACCTACAATCATTGAGAAATTAGACTTTGATATTTACGAAATGATACTCACCATGCCTAATGATTGTTTGTTTCAGGTTTGGAGTTGTAACCACATCCATCTCCTTCGAATATCTGATTTTTAACAAAGATATTTCAAATCTTAGAGATTTCTTCAGATGATCATGTTTTGATTCTGGTGTGGTTTATTTTAAGCTGAGGGTAATTTTATCAAGTGTTTTGGAGAGTTTTAAGGTATTAAATGTTTGGGTGTTTTGTAGTGAGAGATTTAAGTTGCCTGGTTGTATTAAATGTTCATTACCCTCATTAATGAAAGTAGTTGGGTATTTATACCATGTGGTTTATTTTAAGATGAGGGTAATTTTGTGAAGTGTTTTGAAAAGTTTTAAGGGTATTAAATGTTTGGGTGTTTTGTATTGAGATCTTTAAGCTTCATGGTTGTATTAAATGTTTATTACCCTCATTAATAAAAGTAGTTGTGTATTTATACCCTTAATTATGGACCTATGGGCTTTCGGGTCAAGTTATGAAATCGGGTCAAGTTTAAAGACTCATTTACTTAATAAGCTGATTAGCACATTACTTAGTAAAAAAGTGTTTAGTTATTTAATGCTTTTGTCATGTCCGGAAAGTTCAGTGGGCACTTATTGTCTGAATTGCCCTTGTCCAGATTTCTTAGTGAGTAGTGGTGAACTCGTCCGGACTCATCAAATACAATGTAACATAGTTGTTCCCTTTAGTTTGGAAGACAATGTAACTCGTCCGGACACCATAGGAGTTATAGAGCAGAGTGGTCATATCACGCGAGTGGTCATTGTATGTGTTATCCATACATGACAGAGGTTTAAACGATCATGCCAAAAACTAATAATTGTGTGCATAAGTCCGTTTAAAAGAAGATTATGCACATGTTTTTTTAAGGGCGAGAAAACAGTTGTGTGATGCCGTTTGGCGTTCACACACTACATACTCATGTACAATTGGACTGTAATTTTGAATTGTTTCGGTTATTTACTACAATAAAAAATATTATATGAGTGAATAATTAAAAAATATATAATATTGTTTTGAAAACAACTATACGACATCGGTAAAATGTCAGTCAAATCTAAAATCGAATACTTAAAACTAAAAAAATTCGTTGGGTTGAATAACACTAAAGAGAAAAATACGATCATATTTTTAAACATACAAAATTACTATTTTAGTGTTGTATCATTTGATGGTTAGTTGAAACTTTTATTTGGATTGCATTGAATGTGCTTGAAACCTTTAATAACCTCGGATACAAACGATTTTCGTGATTTTATTTTAGCAATGATTGGAAGTTCGTCCATATTTATTTTATATATGATAATATAAAAAACGTTATGGAACCTACTACTCAATTTTGTATATAAAATGGCTTTGATTAATAGAGCACTAACAATATTCATGTTCTATTTGTTATACATTTTTTGTTAAGGCAAATCATGAGGTAAAAGCGATCAAAAAGCATATTATTCTTCTATCAAATTAATGAGATAAAATTACCTACCTTGAATTATTTAAAGATCAATATTTAGATTAATTATTGACCAAAAAAGCAAAATAATAAAAATACCCTCCAAGTAGTCATTACGACCGTTGAAGATTTGAAAAATATGGTTTTCCTTCAATTGTTTAAACTTAATTGCATCATAGATGGTAACCTAAGTAAGTAAATATTATAGAGAAAAGAACAATAAATCATCATCAATCAAAATTTCAATTAATGTTGTCATTATTCGATATTCTTTCAGGACTAATCTCCAAAGAGATTTTTTACTAAGAAAGATTTTAATAAAGACATGCTTGTCATTTTTATATAAAGTGTTTTTAAGTTCACACGGTGCATACTTACATCTACTTCTTACGAGGAGATTGCATCAATGCTTGTAGTTAGTAAGTGACTGAATCGACTTAATCACTCTTTATGCGTATTTTTTTTTATGAATAATGGGCCTTCAAATACTCGTACTTTATATAAGATCATATGTTTTTGCTCTAGAAACATGGCTTTTAGTCGTATATTTATGTTTTATGAAGGCATATTTAAATGTTCATATGCCAAACTTTTCATGCTTCTGACAAGTTGTCAACATATTGAGTTTTATTTTTCATTGTGATAATCTTATTTTCAAACAAAATTCCTCAAAAAATTGTTTTTAAGTAACTAAATAGGAAGAATTTTCAAGTTACACGTCCCCCTCGTTATTTATAGTTGAAGTAGTTGGCTTCGTGAGATAAGTCATAACGTTTTAAGGATATGTTGATATTTATTTGGGGTGATTATGTAACATATGATATTAAAGTGGTAGTTACCATTGTCTAGAAAGTAATTTTTTTAAGTGTATAATATATTATAATTGGTGTGGTTTATTTTGGACTGAGGGTAATTTTGTCAGATGTTTTGGGGTATTTTATGAGTATTAAATGTTTTGGGTGATTTTTAGTAAGAGATTTAAGCTGCCTACTTGTATTAAATGTTCATTACCCTCATTAATGAAAGTGGTCGGATATTTATACCCTTAATTATGGACCCATGGGCTTTCGGGTCAAATTATGAAATCGGGTCGAGTTCAAAGATCCATTAGTTTATTAAGCAAATTAGCAATTAGCTTCGTCAAAAGGTGTTTAGTGTTTTAATACTTTTGTCATATCCGGATATCACAGTGGGTAATTATTGTCCGGATTACCCGTGTCCGGTTCTCACAGTGAGTGGTGGTGAATAATTCTGGACTCATCAGTAGCCCATTTTTTAGGTTTTGTCAAAGGTCTTTGGCAAGACCAAAAAACTATCTTAGGAAAAATAACAACATTCTCTGGATTGTTCATGTATTCAGTTCATGGTTTTTCTGGACTGAATAATTCTCAGAATTTCAAGATTTTTGCTCTGTATCGTGGGACACGTGTCACACTTTGATTCGTTTTACCAGCCGTTTTCTTCCTAGAACGGCGCTCCCACTAATCCCAAAAAAGCAACTCCTGCATTTAATGTTTATTACGTCAGCGCCGCCTTTAATCATTACCTTTGCCTTTTCGTTTTCTCCTAGGTATTAGTAACTTTTTTGCTTCACGAGTATAAATTACTTCCTTTTACTGTTTCACCATCTTCATCACTTTGTCATTTCTTCTTTTCAGAGCTTTTTACTTCTCCTTTCAAAATCATTCTTGAGTAGGTTTATGTTCACAGCGAGAAACGCTCTCGTGAAAGGTGGTGGGCTAAATCTTTCAGAATTAGAAAAAACACAAAAGGTTGAACGAGAGAGACGTATCGGTGCGGGTCTTCCAGTTTCTCCAATCAGTAAACCCGACACACCGTCTTCAGAAGCTGATCGAGGATCAACCTTTGCCAAAAGTGCCAAACCTAAGCGTTTGTTCCAACCAAGCCTCTCACCAATCCCGTCAAGCTCCTCGATTCAGGAGTCTCAGCCCTCTGTTGTGTATGATAAAGAAATATCAAGTGCAAGAAAATCATCTCCGTTCATTGCTATGGGGTCAGATATTGAGAAATATCCAGAAAAAGTTAATCTTCGACGGACAACCCGTTTAGTAAAGGGTCAAGAAACTGGCTCTCAAACCAAGTCTTCCAAGACAAAGCCCTCCAAGTCTGGGGCCAAAGATAAAGCCTCCGGATTATAGGCACCTATTAGAGCCTTAAAAGAAAAACCCTCCAGACCCGAGGCCACTAGAACCAGCTCTCATTCTGAGCCCTCTGGAACTGAGCCCTAGTCGGACACCAGATCCTTAAGAGAGGCCGCTGCTCAACAGTCCGGACAACTTGCTGAGCCACCCTCTAGCACTCTCCCATCAACAACGGCTAATAAACCTTCCATGGTGATGGAAGTGGTGATGGAGGATAGTGTTGAAGATGCTCCATTCGAGACTGAAGCTTCCGGGCAGACTGGAGATGCTGCATCTGACAAAAAAGGAAAAGGCAAAGAGAAAGTCTGCATGATCCATCCGGATCTGCCGGAGAGTCTAGAAGGCAAAGTGGGACCTTGCTTCCACAAGGTTAATATGAAGTATCTGCTGGCCATACAAAATATCAATTATGTCTATACTCATACTGATGAGTTAGACTGGATCCAAAAAAAGTGGGGGATCCTTGAATCTGTTAAAGTGAGGATATCAGTCACTCCGGAGAACCCGATGGAGTGCAAGCTCAGCGAAATTGTTATCTACACCGAGCTGTTCAATTGGGGGCTTAGATTTTCCTTGGATCCAGAAATTGTCAGGTATTTCCACCTGATAAAACTCTGTCCAAGCCAGCTGAGTCCTAACGCTTGGTATACTCTCATCGCATGTATTATGGCGTCAAGGCTCTCCGGTATACCACTTCCAATGGATCAGTTTGATGCAGTGGCCAGTCTGTAAGAACCACCATATCTCATTCTACCACTTCAATATGGGAGATAACTTTAAGGTGGTGGATGACTTGCTTGAGTCAGAGAAAAATTGGAAGACCCAATTTCTATTTATCAGCGGGATATAGGAAAATAGGAGGAAAATCAAGGTTGGTGTCAATCTCAGGTGAATATTTTACTATGTTTGTCTTTCTTACTTTGTACAACATTTGTTTGTGAGTTACTTTTCTTTTTCTTTGGTTAGTGTTGTCGAAGGAGTTCTCCGATTATGTTGAGGAGGGGCAGACCACCTGTGCCAAGTTAAATGCTTGGGGTGCTGATCGTTGGGGAAACTATTTCCACAACAGCTTCACCTCAGACAACTTGGTGAGGTCCCACCTCTGGAACACAATGGGTCGGAGAGATCTTACTTGGGAGGAGTTGACTACACCACCCCCTCCTGTCGTCATCCTCAAGAGAACGAAGGAGAAGGATGGCAAACTGGCATTTCCCTCTAGAGCCAAAACCCCAAATAAAATGAAAGGGAAGAAGGGCAAGAAAAAGAAGGCTGCAGCAGAGGCTGTTGAGGGTGTTGCAAAGGAGTTCGCTCCGGTGAGCCAGGGAGTGAAGGCCCAAGGGGGAATTGATGCTATTCTACTTCAAGTAGTTGAAGATGAGAGTATTAAGGAGGCAGGTGGACCTCAAGATCCTCCAAACCCTCCTAAGAAGGACCGGAAACGAGGAGCAAGTAGTGAAAGAGGACTGCCAAGAAGAAGAAATTCTCTCTGGGGGATGAAGTTGCCCTCCGGCCTTTGGAGTCTCTTCCTCCGGCCGACCCAACAGACCCCACCTTGGCAGAGCAAATCCCAAGTGATCTACACGTTGGAGAGGGTACCAGAGGGGATTTGGAAGGAGTAGACATCAGTGGTCTCCAAAACATTGGCCTTTATTGTGGAGAGTTTGAAAAGGATGACTTCGCTGGTCCCTACCTTCCCCCAAGTTCCTCTAACATGGTGACCTTTAATGGCAAGTCTTTCACTGTTTCACGAGAAAAAGATACGGTGACTCACTCTTTGCTGGGCCATATCCAGCCAATGCTCAACTTGGAAAGGCAAGTAAAAAATCAGTGTGCCCTTATCAATACCCTCAATGCAGATAAATAGAGCTTATCCACTGACTTTCTTAATGCCAACCAAAATGTTGAGGCATTGAGGAAAGAGCTCGAGGAGTTAAAGAAAGGGAAAGAATATATGGCAACCAAGCTAGCCACTTCGGAGAAGGCTAACACAGAGCTCCAAGCCAAGTGCTCTAGCTTGGAGAAAGATCTCTCCACTTTGAAGGAAGAGGTGAAGCCCAAGGACAATGTTATCCAAACCCTGTCCGTTGACAAGACTTCTCTTGAAGATTTTGTGTCCAAGGTTACCAAGGAGAAGGAAGATTTGGTGAAAGAGCAGGAAAAGACGATCCAGGCCAATGTCGATGCGTATACCAACGATGTGATAGATTCCCTAGAAAAGAGGTATGCCGAAGCTAAATCTGACATGATCTTTATTTTTCATCAAACATTCCCGAAGAGGACACTCGGTACTCTGTGGCAGTACGCTGAATATGAAGATATCCCATTTCACACGATGGTGGATGGTGATAAGAAAAACTATTTCAGTGGTATTGATGACACTACCGATGAGGAAGAAGGGACCGGAGAGAGTTCCAATGACAAACCCAAAGATCCGAAGAATAAAAAAGATGATGCAGGAACATCTAAGGGAAACTAGCCCTGAAGTTTTAACTATTTTCTCTTTTTTTTTCTTATCCTTATGACATACTAAAGTCCTTGGATGGCCAAAGCATTTTTGTAACTGCGTCGGTTTGAGTTCGGTCAAGTTTTTCCTATTAAACTTAAATTCCTTGGATGGCCACGGCATTCTTTATGTTATAATATCATCCTCTGGTTTTAGCCGGGTAGTTTTACTTTGCTAAATTCTTGCTTTGTTTCATATTCGCTCGATCTTAATGGCTGATGTTTAAATAGTCCCTATTTATTTTACAAGCATTTTAAGATGAGAGTGTTTAAATTATATGATGACAAATGTTAAATGGTCATCATTCCACCAGATCAATCCGATCTGTCAAAGATACTTAGAAAGATTTCAAAGAAACTGTAAATTAAACCACTCCGAATATTTTAAGAAGGTATCAAATTTTATTGAAAAACCCAGACACCTCATTAAAACCTCATCGCGCCACCAGGGTAGGAAAGAGTATGCCCCATAATATTTACATGTACTTTAAACATGTAAATATTTGCACAACTTTCATTCTAGATACATCCGGAGGTGTTCAATGTTCCAAGGGTGGTTTAAGATTCTTCCATCTTTGTCTTGAAGCATGTATGTCCCAGGATTAATCTTTTCAATGAAAACATAGGGCCCTTCCCAATTTGGAGCTAGCTTGCCGAACTGCTTCTCCTTAGTATGTAGGAAGAATTTTCTCAATACTTTATCCCCCGGTCGAAAATCCATTCTTCTGATTCTGCAAGCAAACCTGCTTCTAATTAAACCTTGATAATGGGTGGCTCTAAGATGAGCCTTAACCCTTTTTTCTTCTATTAAGTCCAATTGACTTCTGACTGCCACTTCATTAGCCTATTCGGAAAAATTGTGGACTCTGTATGATGGAAGAGTTGCCTCTATAGGAGAAATTGCATCCATCCTATATACCAAGGAAAATGGAGATTTCTGTGTAGCAGCTCTAGGAGTAGTCCAGTAGACCCATAGTACTTCTAGTAAATAGCTTGGCCACTTTCCAGCAGTCCCTTCCAAATTCTTTTTGAGACCTAACAGAATGGTCATGTTTGCCACTTCAACTTGAACATTCGCTTGTGGGTGGAAAGGAGAAGAGAAGCAATGTTGAATGCCCCTAGAGGCACAGAAACTCTCCATATCCTTGTTATCAAATTGTAGCCCATTATCAGTGGTTATCTTTTGTGGAACCCCAAATCTGCAACAAATATTAGATAGGATAAATTTTATAACATCTTTTGAAGTAGTTCCTGCCAGAGGGGCTGCCTCTATCCACTTTGAAAAATAATCAATGGCCACAATACCCTCTGGACGCCATCGGTAGAGGCCCTACTAGATCCAGTCCCCAACGAGCAAAAGGTATTGGCTCAGAAATCAATTCCAAGGGGACAGCTGGGATATGAATTTCATTACCATATCTTTGGCATGGATCACACTTCTTTACCAATTCATTGGCATCTTCCATGATGGATGGCCAGTAGTATCCGGCCAATAAAACCCTTCGGGTTAAAGCTCTATAGCCACAGTGTGCTGACCCCTCACCATCATGTAGTTCGGTTAGCACAATTTAAGACTCTTCAATCCCCAAACAACACAAGAGAGGTCTACTAAATGACTTCTTGTATAAAATATCGCTTATGACTAAAAAACCACGAGCCCTGTACTTCATTTTCCTTGACACGACTTTCTCCGGAGGAAAAATTCCATTAGAAATGTAATTAAGAAGGGGATGTCTCCAGTCCTTGGGTTGAACCACTTGTATACTTAAACTTTTCTCTTCTTCCTTACCCCAATTGAGCTGTATGGATGGACATTCTTGCACATGAATCCATGGGTACGACTCAGAGTATGCTATGGTTTCCACGGAGTCTGCTAACGTATTTTCCGATCTGGGTATATGCTTATAGCTGACATCGTTGAAGTTAGCTACCACTTCTTTAAAAATGAATAAGTATTTAATCAACTGCTCATTTTTTACCTCAGATTGACCTTGGGCATGATGGATAAGAAGCTGAGAATCACTCATTAACCTAACTCTTTTAGCTCCACATAGAAAGGCTAATTTCAAACTAGCTATAGCAGCTTCATATTCGGACTCATTGTTAGAAGCCCTAAAAGCAAAACATATAGCCTGGTACAGCTTGTCGCCATATGGAGAGATTAAACATATCCCAGCACCACAACCCATGGTACTTGATCCACCATTTGTCCGGATAACCCATACCTTCTTAGTTCTTTCATATGCAGCTTGCTTAGTACTTCTGTCCGTATCGAATTCAACTAGAAAATCAGAAACAGATTGAGCTTTAATTGCAGTTCGAGGGGAAAAATCAATGTCATAGTCACCCGATCCTGCTTGATATGTCTGCCTTCTGAAGAACATTTTTCAAGGGAAAAGACGTCCGAACGAAAATAGAATGAGACTGAAAATAGGGCCTCATTTTCCTGGCAGCAATTACTAAAGCCAGTGCTAGTTTTTCAAGCTTCAAGTACCTTCTTTTCAGTATCCATCAGGCTCTTGCTGATGTAGTACACCGGACGAGGATAACTATCCACCTCCCTTACTAGTACTGCACTTATAACACATTCGGACACTACTAAATATATGTACAATGTTTCTCCATCAATAGGTTTGTAGAGAGTCTCGGAGGAAGATAAATGCTTTTTTATTATATCGAATGCTTGGTCGCACTGTAGCTACCAGTTAAAGTCTTTAGCACCCTTTAAAGTCTGGAAAAATGGGGCACACCTATTCGAAGACCTTGAGATAAAACGAATTAGAGCAGCCAGCCTTCTTGTCAATCTCTGCACTTCTTTAATATTCCGAGGAGGATCCATTTGTAATAAAGCATTAAGTTGGTCCGGATCATGCTGTATCCCTTTCTCACTTATCACACACCCCAAAACCTTCCCGGACTATACTTCAAAAACAAATTTTTCTGGATTTAACTTTAAATTAACTTTTACCAAGTTGGCAAAAATCTCTTGGAGATCCCTCAACCTTTGATAAGTAGCCCCAACATTTTTCCTCTTCCATACTCTTTACCATCATGTCATCAATATAGACTTCCATATTTCTCCCAATCTGATTAGCGAATGGTTTATTCACCAAACTTTGATAAGTAGTCCCAACATTCTTTAACCCAAAAGGAATCACCTTGAAACAATGGAGGCCCCTATCAGTAACAAAAGTAGTGAGTTCCTGGTCCTTCGGATCCACTTGTATCTGATTATAACCAGAGAAGGCATCCATGAAGGACAACAACTTGTTCCCATACGTGGATTCTACCAACTGATCGATCCGGGGGACTGGATACAAATCTTTTGGGCAAGCTCGGTTGAGGTCAGTAAAGTCGATACACATACGTCATTTCCCATACTAACACTGGATTAGCTGTCCATAAAGTGTATTGAGATTCCTTTATGTGCCCCATCTTGGTAAGCCGGTCAACCTCTCGAACTATGACATCAACTTTTTCTTTAGAGAAAGCTCTTCTTCTCAGCACAACGGGTGCTAGATCTCTCCGGATGGATAGTTGGTGTGATATAACATTCACATGCACTCTGGTTACATCAGCATTACACCAGGCAAACACGTGTTGGTGGTTCGTTAAAAAGGATAACACTTTGCTTTTTAGTTCTGATATCATCTTAGATCCAATCTTGGCACCAATTCCTTCAGCCAGAGAGTGAGTTTCAACCTCTTCAATTGGTATTAAAACACAAGGGGTCTCTCTGGGGTCATCAATTTCACCCTCTCCCCAAGAGGGCCCCATCAATTGCTAATTTTTATTTATCCGAACTGCCCCCAAAGATCTTGGGGCAAGCGCAGTTGCATAACATTTCCTTGCTATTTTTTGACTACTTCGGACAACTCACACTTGTCCTTGAACAGCATATTTTAAACATTGGTGAACTGTTGAAGCCACAGCATGTATCCTGGAGAGCCAAGATCTTCCTAAGATGGCATTTTAGCACGAGGGACAATCTACCACAACAAAAAGTACCCTGACCATTTTCTTAAAAGGGCCCTTGCCCAACAAAACCTCCTCCTCAAACTCCCGACTACGTCTGCAGAGCTTCCAGTGAAACCCACAATGGACCTGTTTGAACGTTGAATCACTGTCGGATTCTTCATTTGTTTATAAGAACTCAAAAAGATTATATTGGCTTAGCTTCCAGTGTCCACCAAAATTCGCCTAATGTCATTACCCCCAATTGATGCTCTTATTACCACAACATCTTCATGAGGACCAGCTATATATCTCAAGTCATCTTCATAAAAAATTAAGGGAAAAGGAATTTGGGATTGATAGGAGGACATGCCTCCCTCCAACTGAGTAGCCAGAGTGTGAACCTGCCTCTTCCTTGAAGAAGGAGTTGGTGCAGTCATTTTGTTTCCCCTAAATATGGTAGGTGACTCAAAAACATTTATGAGCCCAGACACCATCTTGGTATGTTCACCCATCTTATTCCGGGCTAGATTAGGATCCAAATACTCTGATTCTACATCGAATCTTTGAATAATTACCATGGCCCCATCCGGAGCCGATGTCCCTGTATTGTTTGTTAGGTCGATCCGATGAGCATTATCAGGCCTATTCCCACTTCTTCTCTTGACATAAGCACCTAATTTTCCTCTTTCAATCAAATTCTGCACCTCTTGCTTCAAAGCGATGCAATCTTCTGTGTTATGGCCAACATCATGATGATATTGATAAAAACAAGCATTGCGACTTTCCCTAGGAGATTGAAGCGTTGTCGGCTTCCTAAAATGCGCCTCATCTTTTGTTTTGTCATAGATGCTTGCCACATTCTCATTCAATTCAGCAAACCACTCATGTTGGACCTAAGGTCCTCGCTTATTTCTGGACTGCTGGCTCTAAGCTGGAGCTGGGTGAGATTGAGCCTTGGCCCTGTCGGGACCTTGTCCGGCCTCCTTAGCCTTGTATCCAGATTCATTCTGGTTTGGTGCAGCTGAGGCATATCTCACTTGCCTGTGCACCCTAGTATTTTTTGTTTCATCTACATTGATTTGCTTTCCCACCTGGTTCAGTAAATCGCCCCACGTCATGGCCTTCTTCCTGGTTACCGGATCGGCCAGATTGTCAGGGTTCAAACCTTGTCTTAGAGAAGTTATTGCTACTTGCTCAAAGCAATCAGCTAATCCATTCTTTGTGTTCACAAACCAACTTATATATTCTTTCAATGATTCATTTGTCTCTTGGGTACAATGGATAATAGTGTCTGAATTTCCCTTCACCTCCTTATTTCCAACAAACTGCCTCCGGAAGGCCACCCAAAACGTATCAAAGTTTCTGATGCACCCATGTGGTAGGCTATTGTACTATTTCAGAGCACTCCCCATAAAATATTGAGAGAAGACTTTACAAAGAAACTTGTCATCATCGTCAAAATTCATCATAAAATTTTTAAACTGTTCCAGATGATTATCTAGATCCTTGCGCCCATCATAATTTTCCATCTTAGTACTGTCAAACCTCTTAAGAAGGTTTCCAGATAGTATTTTGGAGGACAATGGAGATTGTCTCCAATTCCGGCCAAGATTAAAGACAGTTTCTTCATTGGGAGTTGCAAAGATACCTGGTTCATTATGGAAAGCGAAAGGATCCATCAACAGCTGGTCTATGTGCCTCCGGCTATGGCTATGAGATGACCCTTTACTCATATGCCTTTTCAACCTTCCATGTTTATCCCTCTTTCTTGAATATTTTTTTAACCAACTTTTGCTTCTTCTTGGACATGCCTTCATCACTGCTGGATGACATGGACTCCTCAATTCCATCCTCGTTCGAGGAGCTACTAGAGGATTCTAACTCCGAGCTCTCCACCGGTTTAGACCGGTGAGACTTCTTTGAGCTGACATGAGTCTTTTTAGAGCTCAAGTGAGTCCTTGTTGATGGGTCATGCTCCCTTGGATTGTCAGTGTGGTGAATGGCTGACACTTTCGATTTTTCTTTCAAGCCTAACTCTACCTTTTTAGCAGCTCTCAAGGCTTCTATTTCAGCTTTCAACTGGTCTCGTTCTTCGATCGTGCAATCATCGTTTTCTCTACACTTCTATCAAAGGTGGTGGCACTCCTTGCTCGTCTAGATTCATCCGAACTTGTTTTTCTTGCTAGTTTTGAATGCTAGATTCAAGCACCTTCTTCTCCCACTATGGTCTCCAATTTGGTGTGGTTTATTTTGGACTGAGGGTAATTTTGTCAAATGTTTTAGGGTATTTTAAGAGTATTAAATGTTTTGGGTGATTTGTAGGGAGAGATTTAAGCTGCCTGGTTGTATTAAATGCTCATTACCCTCATTAATGAAAGTGGTTGGGTATTTATACCCTTAATTATGGACCCACGTTGATTTGTTTTCCCACCTGATTTAGCGAACCTCCCCAAGTCATGGCCTTATCCCTTGTTACTGAATCAGCTAGATTCATATGGTTTAAGCCTTGTCTCAAAGAAGCTATTGCTACTTGCTCAAAGCAATCAGCTAACTCATTCTTGGTATTTACGAACCGGCTTATATAGTCTTTCAGTGACTCATTTGGGTCATGGGCACAATGGATAATAGTATCTACAATTCCATTCACCTCTTTACTCCCTACAAACTTCCTTCGGAAGGCCACCCAAAATATATCAAAGTTTCTTATACAACCTTGTGGCAAGCTGTTGTTCCATTTCAGAGCACTTCCCATAAAGGATTGGGAGAACACTCTACACAGAAGTTTGTCATCATCATGAAAATTCATCATAAATGTTTTAAACTGTTCCAGATGGTTGTCCGGATCCTTGCTCCCATCATATTTCTCCATTTAGTACTGTCAAACCTCTTAGGAAGGTTTCCGGACAGTATCTTGGCAGACAATGGCGATTGCCTCCAATTCCGACTACGACTAAAAACTGTGTCTTCATTAGGTGTTGCAAAAATACATGGCTCATCATCGAAAGCAAAGGGATCAATCAGCAGCTGGTCCACATGCCTGTGACTATGGCTGTTGTTGTGAGACGACCCTTTTCCAAGATGCCTCTTTAGTCTCTCATGCCTATCTCTCTTTCTTGATATTTTTTAACTAGCTTTTGTTTCTTCTCAGACCTCCCATCATCACTGCTTGATTACAAGGACTCATCAAGCTCATCCTCGTTC
Organism: Limnanthes douglasii subsp. nivea; assembly: GCA_036936605.1. Classification (NCBI taxonomy): domain Eukaryota; kingdom Viridiplantae; phylum Streptophyta; class Magnoliopsida; order Brassicales; family Limnanthaceae; genus Limnanthes; species Limnanthes douglasii. The sequence goes on from JAUPFV010000003.1 coordinate 160,892,412, forward strand.
GAAGAGCTACTGGAGGACTCAGATTCTAAGCTCTCCACCGGCTTGGACCGGTGAGACTTCTCGGAACTGACATGGGTCTTCCTTGTGCTCGAATGAGTCTTTGCTGATGGGTTATTCTCCCTTGGGTTGTCAGTATGATGAATGGCTGACGCCTTTGACTTTTCCTTTTAACCCATCTCTACCTTTCTAGTGGCCATCAACGCTTCTATTTCAGCTTTCCACTTATCTCGCTTTTCGGTAGTGTATTCATTGTTTTCCCCCACCACCTCCACCAAAGGTGGTGGAATTTTTTGCTCGTTCGGATCCATCCGAACCGGTTTTCTTTACTGGTTTTGAATGCTAGATTCAGCCACCTTCTTCTCTCATTGTCGTTGCCAATTTGGTGAGGTTTATTTTAAGCTGAGGGTAATTTTGTCATGTATTTTGGAAAGTTTTGAGAATATTAAATGTTTGGGTGTTTAGTAGTGAGAGATTTGAGCTACCTGATTGTATTAAATGTTCACTACCCTCATTAATGAAAGTAGTTGGGGTATTTATACCCTTAATTATGGACCCATGGGATTTCGGGTCAAATTATTGAACCGGGTCAAGTTTAAGGACCCATTTACTTAATAAGTTGATTAGAACATAGCTTAGTCAAAAGGTGTTTAGTCATTTTATACCTTTGTCCTGTTTGGATAGTTCAGTGGGCAGTTTATGTCTGAATTTCCCTTGTCCGGAAATCTCACTAAGCAGTGGTGAATTTATCCGGACTCATCAGATATGATTGTGTAAAAGTAGAAATATTGACTTTGGAAATTTCCCGAACAATGTCAAAGTATCACATGGTTCCCATGAACCCTCCAATATCTCCGACCCGAAAGGCACAATACCTAAAGTCGCAGATGAGTTTCAAGTCTTACCTAAAGTTGTCGCTTGATATGCAAATGCCTTATCACCCACTTCCACGCTCACCCACCAAACTATCCCCTGTATCTAATATCGTTTTATTGAGTTTACATATTTCTCGCTTTTGAAAAACCCATCTATACTTGTAGCCCTTAAACAAAACATGGGTTATGCTGCAAGAAATTCGTAAATCAGACGGATCCACCCATTTAACTTATCATATCTAATGAAGAAGCCTATCAAACATGTGATTGACAATATAAAATCTGAGAAAGCAAGGCAACATACCGAGAAGTCGACGCTCGAAAGTGGAATGGTCCTACTCCATAATCGCATTCTGAATGACCAGATTATTATCGATCTTAGGGAAAAATTGTCAATCTTAAAGAGAAGGTTAAGAAGATCAAATAGGAGCACGATAAAGATGTGCAGGAATTCGTTAGGTACACGACGGACAAAGAAGATGAGATCAATGAATAAATGGTTTTGAACTTCCATCTCTACTTGATGGTCTCAAACTAAGAATCTTTTGGGAATATTTCTGAAATAAGATGCCCTTCAGGGGTGTTTATGGAGTTCGGCCTAAGATTTTTGTATGGATTTTGAAGAAAATAGATAGAAGAATCTGAGGAGGTGAGTGAGACTGATTCGAGTTTGGACCTTGAGAAACCAGCAGGTCTGGACTCATAAACCGATGGTGATGCCTCCCATATTGCTCCTGCTACCGGAGTTATTCATGAGGTCTTATAATTTGGAGTCACTCGTATTGTCATCAAGGAATAAACCACCTACATTGTGTTTCATTTTTTATTTTAACACTAAAATTTCTCGAGTCCGGGATGTTTTCCTTAGTATATAGCCACAACCATCCATATGTAGGTGTTATGTAATTGTTTTGTGATAAATTGAATAATAAATTAACTTGGTAAATTCACGCTTTCATTTTGTATTCCAACATTTGCTAATATTTTATCATTAAGCGACAAGTGGAGTTTGTTTTTACCCAAACCGCATGAGCTTAGAGTTTGAAATAAACTTATTCTTTTTGGGAAACTTCCTAGATGATGGGGAAGTCTGGTTTAAACCAAACCTCTCAAGCTCAAAGCTCTAAATAGATTCATCTGTTGTGGGAAATATTGTAGGAAATGTGGGGAGTTCAGTATTACCCAAATCCCTCAAGCTCAAAATTCGAAATAGACCCATCTATTTTGTGGGAAAATTATTTAGCGATGTAGAGAGCTTGGTTTTAGCCAAATCCTTCAACCTCGAAGCTTGAAACTCGAAATAGACCCATTTATTGTGGGAAATTTCGTAGGCAATGTGGGAGGTTTTGTTTTACCCAAACCCATCAAGCATGAAGATCAAAATAGACCCATATGTTGTGGAAACTTTATTATGAGATATAGGGAGTTACATTTTACCCAAAACCCTCGAGCTCAAAGCTTGAAATAGAGCTATTTGTTATGGGAAATTTCTTAGGCTATGTTGGGAAATCAGTTTTACCAAAACCCGCAAGCTTGAAGAAAATATACATGTCTATTGTGGGAAATTTTATAGTCGATGTGGGGAGTTTGGTTTTATTCAAACCTCTCAAGATCAAAGTTCAAAATAGACGCATATATTGTGGGAAATTTTTTATGCAATATGAGGAGTTCGATTTTACCCAAACCTCTCGAGCTCGAAGCTTGAAATAGACCAACCTATTATTACTTTTCACTGCAAGTTAGCAACTTGCACGTAAAACTAATCAAACTTTTAACAAAAAAAATTTACTTAAATTAAGTAAGTGCACAATGTCTTAAAACATGCTTCCTGAAACAAGAGTTAGCATGACATGGACCTCCAAAGGCTTTAAATTCAACCGATAATAAAAAATAAACAAAGCAAGTAATTGTTCCTCATTACTAGGGGAAAATAAGGAAGTCAACTTTTGACAATAGAGAACGAGATCGGAAGGGAATTGCATTTCCAGATGTTCCTTATACCCTAACTCCACCCAGACCCTCGTTAGTTTTTGTCACTACTCTACTATGGGCCTCTTTCCCATTGAAGTAAACCGGATGTCACAACACATATGGTCGGAATCCAAGGATTCCCCCTTGAAGATGGTTTAATCCTCGTAGCAGTTTTAGATACAATCCATATGACCACTAAACATCATGCGCTCAGGCCCTCTATTAGTATGCTCTACCTCTAAAACCGCCTACGTAATCCTCGATCCACTAGCCCCGTCAGACCTTGCCTTAACCCTTGTTTTCCCCGACGCCTTGTAATTTTTTTTCAAATATTGTAACAATTTTCCATTATCTATCATCCTTTGGATTTCCTCTCCTAATATTATACACTTATTTGTATAGTGACCACTGTTTCTATTCTCTCGGGGCTTAACAATTACGAACGCCTAAACTGAACATGACCTCTTGCTTCATGGTAAATCGACATGGTGGTCTCATTTACTTTTGTGTAGCCATCATACCTCAACTACCTCCCTCGACACACTGTGGTCCGTAGCTGCTAGTGGGTCAGACCCTAGATTATGGGACTAGTCATGAGCATCGGTTAGCGAGAGGTAGCGGTTAGTTTTTAGTTGTTGTAACCAACATTGTCTGATGGCACTATTTGTCTCCAAAAATCTTGCGTAGGCCGACACTGGGGCCCCAAATAGACAGACCGTGTACACTATCTAGAAGCTCTTGATGGTTCACACCTTCTCAATGTTGAATTATGGATCAACTTTCTCTAACAGCGCGCGGAAAGTCCAAGACTTCTTTGCTCAACACCTTTTTAGTTAGCAGGGATCCCAAAAAAAACCCATACTTGAAGGATACGACAACCACTTCCTCACGGTGTTCCTCAATTCTTTATTTTTTTTGTGCATATAAAACTTGATATATAATTCTTCAAGCTTTCCCTGCTATACTGATTGCAGAGTATTGCATGGTTTTGTGGCCTTTTATAAAATTTCCATCATTAAATTGATGCCTAAAAAGTGCCTGTAACATTTTGGTACTTATGACAGACCTCGGGCTATCCAGCTGAACCAAGATAAACAAGACCCATGAATTTTATAATGAAGGCGTGGTACCATGATGACGCGGCAAAAATAGAAGAAGAAGCAACGATAGAGAAACTATAATTCAAGGGTAATATGATGAAACCCTAATCTAAGGGTAATAAAGGCTGAAATTTTCAAATATAAAAAATATTATTCCAAAAACCTATTTAAAACCTAAGGTATATGAGGCTTTGTATAAGAGATGCTCAAAATCCTAAATTATAATACAAGGAAATAAAATAAACGTTTTAAAATAAAATCAAATCAAATCTGAATACAATTATATTTGATTTAAATAACATAACATATTTGAATAAAATAAAATGCAATTAAAAAGGTTTTTGTTTGGACTTTCTGGGCTATATCATCCTCCCATGGTTGACAAAAATTCGTCCTCGAATTTACAGCACCATCACCATCAACAACAAAAATTATTTATTGTATTTTTTTCAATTGTTACATTGGGAATTATAATTGCTAACCTTATCGGAATAAGATAAATTCTTCTCGAGTGTTCCTTATTGAAAGTCATATTGACGCCATCCAGTTGATGAAAAAAATTAGTTTCAAAACCATTTTCATAGCGATGAAAAAAATTAGTTTCGAAACCTCTTCACAGCCTGAGACGGCATCTCGATAAGCAAGTTTCTCCTTGATCCAACGATTGACAGTCAATTTAAAATCCTCTAGTAATCGACAATATGATCGTCTACGAAACATCTAGTGTATCCCCTCATACCAAACGATCTTCAAGATCTTCTTGACCATAGATGTTGTTCTCTCATTTAGACCTTGAATCAGATGAAAATCAGAATTTAGAAACATGCTTGCCCCTTAGTAGAAACTGAGGCTCTAATACCAAATTGATGACACGACCAAAATAGCAGAAGAAGCAACGATAGATGAAACCCTAATTCAAGGATAACATGATGAAACCCTAATCTACGGGTAACAAAGGCTGAAATTTTGAGATATAAAAAAATATATTATTCTAAAAACTTATTTAAAATAGAAGGAAATAAAATAAATGTTTTTACAAAAACAAATCGAATCTTAATACAATTAGATTTTATTTAAATAACATAAGATATTTGAATAAAATTCAATTCAATTAAAAAGGTTTTTGTTTGGACTTTTTGGGCTACATCACACCACATGCGATTGTCCTTGGGAAAGTGTGCCATTATTCCCATAAAGCGCTCGATATGACGGTTCAGGTCTCCATACTCGTTAGATATTTATAATTTACTAGTGTTGAAACTTTACATTAATTCTTACGCCATAGTTCCAGCGACCAAATGATATATTAACCTCCCAAAGATACAGGGGCAGAAAGCTTCTTACCTTGTATTTTTCCTCTCGCTTTGGACAGGACTCTGTCCCAAAAATCATTGATCCTCAGGAGGTTCGGGATCGGTGAGATTTTTTCCACACTCACTTTCTGCAGTATCGTTCCAGACAAAGGCCCTAGACGAGGGGAGAGGGAAAGAACTTCTTACAGAGCATTTTGCTCGACCTTGCTATGGCTTGCCTCATGGTCCCTAGCAAAAACTAACACTCTTTTTACACCTCTTAAAGTCTCGTCCTCTTCAGTGGCGCCACAGATTTCTAGGGAATTTATTCTTCTTACCTTCAGTCGTGGACACTGAAATGCTTTGAGCTCATCCCTAGAGTTTTATTTCCAAGAAGCTTCATACTTGATAAGATATATCAAGTCTGATGGATAATCCGTGGTAGTCTCCTTGCATGGGGCCTCGATGTAAACCTTGAACATCGCCCTGGTCACCTGAGACTCTTTCCCCTCCAGGGTGCAGATCAACATTCACTAAGAAGTCCTTCTATTCTTGCGGCTTGGGAACGTGTAGGCAAACAATAATATTTGTTTCTCTAGCTGGATTGGGTTATGGATAGGTTCAAATAGACCCGCCCCTTATAGTAAAAGGGAGGATGTGTTACTACATGTTCCGTGAATAGTCATTCGGTCCAAACTTGCTTCAAGAATGGTAAAGCAATCTGGTTTTAAAAGTTATCTGCGCGTACGAGCACTAAAATAGCTCCAACTATGATCACCACTAATGACCGAAATTGCTTCACTTAAAATTCGTAGAAAGAGAAAAGTAATAAATTCCAAATAAAAATAATGAATTTTTACCTTTTAATAAAAATGTGACTCCTTATACTTATAATGATCAAAGAAAACTTTTCAACTCCATTATTTCATTAATACATAAAATCTTTTATAAAATTTAGATTGTTTTACGAGTTATAAGATCTAAAGCAGGGTTCAAGACTAACCCTTTCGACCAACATATATTTTTGTTATCATAACTAAAATTTTAAATATGATATTATTAATTAAAAGAATAACTTTCCCTATTTCGCATAATTGTATTCAAAAAGTAATTTCGGTTTTCGAAATCCTTCCTCTTGAAAAAATAATGAAAAAGAAAATATTTGTTTTCATTGTACAACTCAATTATATACTTTGAAGTAGTTTGTTATCTATATATAATAAAATAGTAAATATTATACCCGAAACTTTCAAGGAATTAATGGTCAATTATCTTAATTTCTATAACGAATAGTAATATATTTTGGTTTTTTAAGAGTAAAACAACTAATCATATTAAATGTTGTTAATATTGCCTCACCTCATAAATTCATATCTAATTTAGACGAATCTATCGTATCATTCCATATTTCAATTAAAGTTCTAATTTTATTTCCACGAATAAATTTTGTTGGGAAGATGTAATGTATTATCCATTTTCTTTATTAAAAATAATATTTTCGTTTGGGAAATATCATTGTAATTTTAATTTCTAACTTGTTTTAAATTTTTATTTTGGAAATTTAAAAAGCAATAAAAATGCATAGTTATGTTTCAAAAATTTAAATAAATGATTTAGCAAATCTTCAAAACTCTAAATTGTTCAAGAAAAAAAGATTTTTTAGTTTTTTAGTCTTTTACCATTTTAACCAAAACAAAAATATTGACTTATTGGATCATTCAAACACAAAATCAACAACTAAATTTTCTATTTATATACTAATTTCAATTTTTTTAACAAAATATTAAAAAAAATTGTTGAAATGAAAACTGCATATTTTACTAACAAAAACATTCTACCTTAAACTTTAAGAAAAAACCAAACAAATGAAAAGTTTGAAGCTTATTGATGAATTTGAAACTACAAATGAGATAATCTATTATTTTAATTAGAGTTATAACTAGATTTAAGTAGCTACTTCCCTGTCTTCCGACTTGGAAAGTTTCTTTGTGCATAACAGCGATAGTGTAGCCGTTTTGCATTAGTGACTAAGATAATGTAAATGTGAGACATAGTTTACATGTTTTGCACCGTGGCCTGGGTACACCATTACCACGTCAGTGCAATATACAGCATTGGCGAGACGGTGCAATAACTTGTTTTTAATATTATTATTTAGTTTTATATTTAGTAAAAAATATTAAAAATTAGTCATCAATTTTTTAACCATGTTAATAATTTATTTTGTAGACTATTTTATCTAAATTTTAATATTATATAAATTGATTTTATCTACGAAAATTAAAAATTGAGTTGAATATTAAACAAAAAAATATATATTATATACAAAAACTAAGCATTATATTGAATGCCACACAACAAATTATATACTATGAGTGTTGTATTTAATATAATATTAGAGTATACGATCTCTCTTCTATTTAATCTTCTATTTAATATATTCTTAGAGAACAATAAACAAATAACGATAATACAAAGAAGATAGATAAAAATATATGTGTTTATCGTGTTACACACTGACATGTGTATAATAAGCTTTAAAAGTAAAACGAAAAGTACAATGGAAGTTTACAAGCATTCTTTTTAAAACGGCATATTTTTCAAACCTCATACCTATCAATATCTTTCCAGCAACCAATAGAAATGTAACATATTTCAAAATAAATTAAAATCATTCCACAAATAGATATCTACGTTGTCGGTGTAATACATCTATGCTGGCGGCGCAAACGCATTACACCGAAAGCGTTGAATGTTGGTTGCGACGTTTTGCGTTGTCAGTATTGTCTATCCGGATAGTGACTACCATTTTAGCTAGTCGCTATACACTGGTAGAACGAAATTGATGGTGGCAGTGTAATACATTTATACTTCCAACATAAATCTATTACAATGCTCGGATCGAAGAACATGAGTGAGCTCAGATTCATGTTCTCCCAAAAGATCCATTTAATCCACCGAATCAATAAATTCAACAATGATAAACCACAAACGAAGAAGTGAGACGCAAAATTTCATACTAAACTTGATTATAACACTACAATTAACTAATTCTAATACCTAGATAAAAATCTATCGAAAACAACAAAAAACTAAAATTAAATTTAAAAAAAAAAATCATTTGATTGATTGTTAGTTGGAGATGAAATGATGGATTATTGGCGAGAGTTTCGATTTCAGATTTTTGGGTGTTCTTACTAGCAAGGGATTCAAGATGAAGATGTGTGGGTATGTGTGTGCGTATGTGTGTGTTCGTATTTGTTGGTGTGTGTGCGTGCGTGTGTGCGTGTGTGTGATTTTTTGCGTGTGTGTTTGTGTGTACGCGCGAGTATCTGTGTATGTGTGCGCACGTACGTTTGTGCGTGCATGCATGTGCGTATTTTTGGGTGCGTGTGTGTTTGTGTTTGCGCGTGTGCGTGTATGTGTGTGTGTCGCACGTTTGTGCATGTGTGGACGTTTGTGTATGCGTGTGTGTGCGTGTTTGTGAGTGCCTGTGTGTTTGTGCGCGTTTGTGTGTGCGCGTGCGTGTGCACGTTTTTGGGTGCACGCGCGTTTATGCGTGTTTGTGGGTGCGTGTGTGCGTTTGTGTGCGTGTGTGTTAGTTGATGCTATAAAAAAAATTAGATTTAAACAATAATTTCAAGTATATCAAGTTTCGAAGGGAGTATGATTGAGCAACTTTTATATTAGAGGAATAATTTATAATGATTTGTTCATATTTAAATGATAAGTGTTTGGTATTAAATTACTCATCATCAAAATTCATATCCTCAATTAATAATAAGTAATTATTGTTGTTCATGAAGAACAAACTCAGCATACTCAAGAAAGTATGCAAAGTAAAGTTAGTGTAGTCTGTTATAAATATCCATGAATAGCGAGAGAGATGCGCTACTGAATTTTTAGGTTACGCGAATTTGAATATAACTTGTTTAAAAAAAATTACTCTCTCCGTCCCATTATTTATGTCGTTTTAAGGTTATGCGCGAGTATTAAGGAATGCTATAACTACTTCTCGTTTTTATAAAAAGTGAAAAAGAAACCCACTCAATTGGTGGAAATCAATAAAAAAAAAATGCATTGAAACTCTAAAACGACATATATTTTGGGACAAAAACAATTTCCTAAAAAGACATATATTTTGGGACGGATAGAGTAAGATTTTTTGTGATGAAATAGAATAATCTAGATCCAACGTCTATACTTTCATAAAACAATTCTGTAATAATATTAATATTATTATACTATAACGGAAACATTTAGCTTCAGGTTACTAACAATGTAAAAAGTCTCTAAGAAAATTTGGATTCATATTATACAACTAAAAAAAAATTAGTTTAGGCTTCTATAACACTACATAAAATTACACTCTTAATCGTGGATATTATACAAGAGTAAATAATTATTATTGATGCTATATAATTTAGTTTTAAGTATGTTTTCATTATCTAAAGAAAATAGACTAATTGGCTACAAACTACATTGAACCGAATTGGAGTAAATGGTAACATGATAAGACATAAGATTTTATATCAAACAGTTTTCACTCAATGTTAAAAAAAATAGCTTCCAAAAAAAGTTTAATTTCGGTGAAGCAAAGTATTATTCCAAGAAAATCATAGAACACTAAGCTTCATTAATGAATAATAAGATCATATTTTTATGAAATGACGATATTAAATAAACTTGATATATAATATAACCCAATGACTTTAGCCATTATGTAATGTTAGGTGTAGGCTAAAAGTGACTAAAGTAGTTTTACCGAGACTTAAGAGTCGAGCCGAGTTGGCCAAGACTTAAGGGTGGGAAATACTTGGAAGGTCGAAATGTAGCTATCTCTAGCCAACTTCCCTACTCAGATTAAGTTCTTTCTCAAGTCGGGGATATGTCTGACATCTCTCAGCTCCCAAATAGACTTATTCAACTTAATCATCACAACACCTTTGCTAATATTATAAGAAGGTTGATCATCACCAAGGTATAAATTTCTAAGATTTTCATGGCATGTCGTTCGAAGAATACTGTCTTCAAAGTAGCGTGGAATGATGCTCCAATGTCTAACACTCAAGACTCTTCCTTGCTCTCCAAAGAATATATTAGTGTATCATCCCCTTCTTCGCCTCGTCGTCCTTCAGTGCTCTCTTGCACTGATTTTTTGTCTTCCCAATGTTCCAATACTCAAGGGTTTTCAACCCTTGCAAAATTTTGGGGTTTCAAGACTTGGACTTTCCATCCGAGATTTACCTAGGTAGTTCGATTTGTCGCGTCCATTCACTCTGGTTGAATTTCTTCCTCTTGACTCTATATGCAAAACTGAAGAGGTTGATGATTCACCTGACTCTCTCTGTTGAAATCTCATCACCGAAAACTAGATCACAAACATCATCTAATTTCAACTTATTTATTCTTGACGAGCTACTCACAATCATGATAGTAACATTCCACATTCTGGTAGAAAAGATGAGAGTATCAGTGCTCGTAATTCGTCCTCAAATTCAATTTTAACTAAACTTAACTAGGTTGTGATTGTATTGAGTTTATTGAGATATTAAACTACCGATGTGCCTTTTGTAATCCGCAAATTAAATAACTAATGAATCAAATGAACTTTATTAGACGTCGGTGGCTTCTTATATATACTGTAGAGCTTTTATAAGACTCGTCGTGGTCTTTTCTTTTACGATGTTGAAAGCAACATTGTAGGATAAAATCAATCGGATAAATCTAAAGGTTTGTTGTCAAGAAGAATCCACTATTTTCTGAGAGAGGTGGATGAATTTATTTCTGGTACATACAATCTTCGATCTGCATCTTCCAAAATCCAAAACCTGCACCATCGAACTTTTCGAGTCTCACATTTCTTTCGTCTGCATGTATCACTCCCACTCAAATCTTCCTTTGCATCTCTCCCAACCTGAAACTTTGATACCAGTTTTAGAAAAGAGGTACACAACTTTCACTGTAACTAGATCAGTGCAGATACGAAATAACATAACAGCGGAATAATACACACCAAGTTAAGGAGTTCAGCCAGTTGTATTTATTTCTTCACACCTGATGCATAACCTTCTATTAAAAATAAACTATGTGACTTTCTAATTTATTGGTTATAATCACAAAAAATAGCGAATGGGTTTATATCGACGTCAACACTAAAGAGGAAGAACAGTTTACGAGAATCATTAATTTTGAATCTAAGACTCACCATTATAAACTCATCAACAACTCATTAAATGACTTATTGATTAAGTGGTTTTCTAAAATTTCAAAACATTTTCAGACTCCCGTATAAATACCCTCGTCTTCGAGATCCTCGTCTTCGAGACTGCTTTCAAAATTCTTCTTCGAAAACTCTCATCTTCAAAACTCTCGTCTAATGATCCTCGGTTAACAAAGGAACCCTTGCTTAACAATAGACCTTCGGCTAACAAATAAAACAAAACAACTTCGGCTAAAGTGCCTCCAATATCTATGCGGAACACCACGGTGCTGATGTCATCTTGTAATAGGGCGACGAGCGTCCTAACCTGCCCGAACTCCTGCTACTGTATTTGTCATCACTGGTTGACACACGTCACAAACTGCACACGACCAACGAGCTGCCACACACATTCTGCTACAGATAGCTCAAGCTATATATCTAACTCGTGCGCTCTCCGAGTTTTGTGTGTATTTAGTTTTATAGTTTTTCTTTTTGCACACATTTAATCATATTCCGACAAACTTATTAGTGCTACAAAGGGTACGCATATCATCAAATAGAGACTAAAAGAAAATACTGAATATACAAAATTGACCATGCAGTCAAATGGAAAAACAAAATGACAAAATTGGTTAAGATACTTATAATATAAAACAGATATTAGATTGGCAATCACGTTATGTAATGCTTAGCTTGCAGCCACTGCGAAGACAGAGCCAAGGACAAACACAAAAGTCGTCGTTCTCCAAATAGAAACTAATATTGTTTCCATTTGTACGATTTAACATTTTATATAGACAAGAGGTTAAGATGTGCATTTACTGTCAGTAGATCTACATTGAAAATAGTTAGAATAAAGGCTATATATAGAGAGGATAGGATGTATGTAATTTCTAAACCAAAACACACAATGGGGTCTCCAATGGCCTCCTTCTTGCTCACTCTTTTAGTCATAATAGTTTCCCTTAGCTTGCCTTCTCATTCCACTGCAGAATACCATTACTCATCTCCACCACCACCTCCAACCAAGAAATACCCACCACCGCATTTGCCTCCATACCATTACAAATCGCCCCCACCCCCACCAGTCCACAAGTACACTCCACCAGCTAAGCCATATAAGTACAAGTCACCACCTCCTCCACCTGTCTACAAACCCGTATACAAATCTCCACCCCCACCACCACCACACAAACCTTACAAATACAAATCACCTCCTCCTCCACCGGTCTACAAACCGGTTTACAAGTCTCCACCACCACCACCACACAAGCCTTACAAATACAAGTCACCTCCTCCTCCACCAGTCTACAAACCGGTGTACAAGTCTCCACCACCACCACCACACAAGCCTTACAAATATAAATCACCTCCTCCTCCACCGGTCTACAAACCGGTCTACAAGTCTCCACCACCACCACCACACAAGCCTTACAAATACAAGTCACCTCCTCCTCCACCAGTCTACAAACCCGTTTACAAGTCTCCGCCGCCACCACCACACAAGCCATACAAATACAAGTCCCCGCCTCCTCCACCAGTCTACAAACCGGTCTACAAGTCTCCACCACCACCACCACACAAGCCTTACAAATACAAGTCACCTCCTCCACCACCAGTCTACAAACCTGTTTACAAGTCCCCGCCACCACCACCACACAAGCCTTACAAATACAAGTCACCACCTCCACCACCAGTCTACAAACCCGTTTACAAGTCACCACCTCCTCCACCAGTCTACAAACCGGTGTACAAGTCTCCACCACCACCACCACACAAGCCTTACAAATACAAGTCACCACCTCCTCCACCAGTATACAAACCGGTGTACAAGTCTCCACCACCTCCACCACACAAGCCTTACAAATATAAGTCACCTCCTCCTCCACCGGTCTACAAACCGGTTTACAAGTCTCCACCACCACCACCACACAAACCATACAAATACTCTTCTCCACCACCACCAGTCTATAAATCACCACCACCCCACCATTATCTTTACAAATCACCCCCTCCTCCTTATCACTACTAAGCATTGGGTTCATGGTAATAATACTCACAACTCGATCTTTAGTTAATTTGTTACGCATCTGAATTATACTGTTTTATTCCAAAAAGAAGAAAAAAATTGACGATGACACTGAATCTTGCAGGGAGCTGTGCAGAAGAGAATCCATGCAAATAAAGAAATCTCATGCTGTCAAAGCTTGACGGAAAAATAGATAAATTGGTTTGTATGTATTTGTAATAATTTGACTTTGTATGGAGATGAAAATGGACGGTCTGGTCGTTTTCATGTACAATACATGTCAAACATGTTTTACTATTCATAAATTTTGCTTTTTTGTGGTTCCTAATGCAATCTAATGAAAAATCATGATTGTTTTTTAATAAACCAAATACTCTCTACATTTACATCTTGTCCTTGCTAATAGTATGTCCTCCACAGCAAACCAACACATCAACTATTAGAGTTTGGGTTGTTGATTATCTCCTAAATTAATTGAGTAACGTTAGGGTGGAAACCAATTTCAAGTTTTGGTTGTTTCAGAGTAATTTTGTTTTAGTGGCGAATAACTTTCGGTGGGCACGAAAGAATAAAGTTTTAACTTTTTATTTTCAAATATTAAAATTTATAAAAAAAATATAAAATATAAAATATAAAGTATAAAATATAAAATATAAAGTATAAAATCAAATACATACTATATAATATAAAGTTTTAACGTGATTCGAATAGTTAAAAAATGACGTCTAAGAATAATTGATCATTCATTTTATGTTAAAAGAAAGATTAAAATATTCATGAAAACTTCTCTTTTTTTCTCTAAAAAGAACTATTAGTTCATAGTATTTTTTCAGTATTTATGTGACATAAAAATTCTTAACTTCTCTTCTATCCTTAGAACATTAACACAAATAAGAAAATTCATAACTTTCTCTTCTTTCTCTTAAACATGGACACAAATAACGTTTGCCCTTTCACGATATTATATTTCTTCGTTATTATTTATAAAATAAAAGGAGGAAATAAACACTTCAGACTCAACATATCAACTAACATTTTGTTGCAACAAATATTTCAAACGTAGTGACACCAAATATCTTATTTATCTATTACATGTACTATTTTGGACAGGTAACGGAACCAATCCTTATGGTAGCCTTTTGGTTGTATTATATCTGATATAACTTCAAACATTTTCAGATCAAACGTGTTTTGATCAACAGATAAACTTGTCGCAACTTTACAGATTCATCATACTATATCAAAACTCAGTTTATTTCATCAATATAAAAGTATTTTGTAGAAGCTTCAGCATGTAAAGTTCTTGCACCTAAGTTCCAGCATAAAATTCCATGAACATAGGTTCCACTAGCAAAGTTCATGCTTGTACGTTGAGCATGTAAAGTTCTTGCACTTAGATTTCAGCAAAAGAAGGTTCTTACACGTAGGTTTGAACATAGTTTATTCTCATAAGTTTTGACAAAGCTCATGTCCTTAAGTTTTGGAAAACGTTTGTGCGCCGTCTCTATAGAGCTTCTATATTAGTCAACTTTAGCCCGTATTTAAAAATTCTCCATTTTATAGTGACTCTAGTATTACATGTCCGATATCCCAAGTGTCTTTAACTGAGGCATTCAATCCACATGCTTCACAGACTTGAACAAGCCTTGTGCAGTACGTGAAAATTAAAACTAGTACTTTGGCGAGATCATTATAAAAAATTTCTTCACTTGCAACCTTTGCAACATTCATTTACCTTTTTCTAGCATATATTGGATAAAGTGAAGCTTAGTACTTACATGCTTAGTTATGTTGTTGAACTTTGGATTTCTCATCGAGTGAATAACCCTTATATTATCATAGATCTATGCCGCTTCTTTCTCTATACCATGCATCTCACTTATAAATCTTTTTAACCTTATGTATTCTTTCATTGATTCACTAGCAGCCATATATTCAGTTTTGATAGACGAAAAGGCAACAATTTTCTGAGGATAAGATTGCATTGAACCACTTTACCAAACACAGTAAGCAAATAACATGAAGTTAACTTTTTAATGTTAATAGAACCTGTATAATTAGTGTCTGTATACCCCTTCAAAATCTAATCATTTTTTACCCCATCAAGTATAGCATGTTCCATTTAAGGGTCGGCCAGTAAGGCTATGTGGATCAGCGATAAATCTACCCAAAATATTATTTGAATATGCAAAATCACTTCTCGTGCATATCATTACATGTATCATGCTTCTGATAATATTAACATAGGGTATCATCTGCATAAATATCTTATATTTTACCTTGATCAACACTTGAGTAGTACTGACTTTGAAATGGACACCAACGAGAATCTCAACAACTCCTTTTTCAAGAATGCCAAACTTCTTGAGAATCTTTTGTATGTATTCTTATTACGATAAGAATATATTACCTCTTAATTTATTCATCTTGATGTATGTTCTAAGAATCATTTTAACCTCTCACGTATCCTTTATTTTAAACTCTTATTTTAATTGATTTTTCATAGTTTCAATCATCTTTATGTATTTTCCATATGTGTTTTTCTATTATAATAGATATATTTTCCATATCAAATTCTCCTGTAACTAAGTGAATCAATTAAAGAGTCAAAGTTCTTATTCCAGTATCTCGGCGATTAGCCCATATAAAAGTTTCTTCAGCAAATACAAGTCACATTTATTTCCTTTCTAAAAAGCATGAGGCTGACTCATATACATAATCAATTTTAGTTCTTCATACATGATGGCAATTATGACATTTATTTGACAACGAAACCTTTGTTGAGGTTTTTTCACAACCGTTGAGAAAACTTAATTAAAATCAATATTTTCTTCGCGTAAAGCCCATGTCACTAGCCTAGATTTGAACATGGATAATTCAAATCCAAGAATACTTTCCTTTCTCTTTAATATCTATTTGCATCCAGCACGATTTTGAACTTTTGGTTGCTTTACAAGAATCCTTATCACATTCTTCTTAAGGGATTTCATTTATTCACTTATGATTTTCTACCACTTCAGCTTATCATTGTTCTTCATAGAATCATGATAACTCTCGAATTCATTAAACTTTCCCTGTATTTCAATTGATAAAACATAACATATAATATCAATATAGTTATACCTCTGTATAGACTTATTAAGAATTTATGCTCTATCTTTCATTAACAAATAATTGTTAGTATCATCGTGTTAATTTTTAGTATGAATATCCGAAGTGCCGAAAAAATAAAACTCTCGATCATGTTCTAACTCAAGAAATTGTTGAGCTTCTTATGCAAGAGCTGAACATGTACCAAGTTTGAATTCATCTTTGACATAACCATATTTTGCTTCATTATCTTTTCCAAGCTTCAGTTCAACTCCAACTCTCTTCTCGGCGACACTAGGTTTAGTCTTCATCTTCTTCCGTAGTGGCATCATATCTTCATTGAATATCAAATCTCTACTAATTGAATTTTACTTACTTTTAAGTTCCAAAAATCACATGATATACCATTTTACTCATTCTGGATATTCGAGTAATAAATAATTTGGTGCTCTTAAATGAAGCGTGTCTTGCTTCACATCTATATAAGCAACGCATATGAGCACTCTAAAATATTTCACCATTGCTTTCCTTTTGAAAAAATGAGTACCACGTCTTTGTTAATTAAAAATTTCTAACTTATAGGTTCGAGAAACCAAAACCTAAACCCTTTTACTCCTTCTAGATAGTCGATGAACTACTATTTTAAAACTCTCGGTTGAAGTTTGTCTTGTTCCACATGCGCATAAGCAGCACATCCGAACAATCTCAAATTTTTCACCACTAATTTCCTTCTAATCTGTATTTCTTGAGAATATTTCTATACATTTTTTTCTAAATGTTTTAATTTGTTTTTTATCAAGAAACAAACTCGTGGGTCGAAAGTAAGGGCAAAGGCCCGACATAAGAATGCTCAGCCAATTGAGGCAGGTAAAATGCTTCCGGAAAAGGCATAATGATGAACTAGAAATGAATTCATTTTCGGTCGCACGTCAGAGTTTGCATCATACGTTGTGGTCCATGTACCACCATCAGTATGTAACTCTTAGAAACCAAACTGCTGTCTCGAAACCTAACACTAAAATTTCATCTTCGTCAGATGGCGATACTAATTTCGATACTAATAAAACGTCTATGGTTCATATTAAAATGACTCAGTCGCCTCCAGTTCCTATAGAAGCATCGGATAGGCAACTCACACATCTCGATCACTCTTACCATCTCACGAATTTGTTTTTTACGCAGAACAATTATGCATTTTTTCTGGACTACATGAAGTACAAGACGTACAGTACTATTCTTGAAAAATGAGTTTCAACACCCTATAATACTACTATTTTATTTTATTTTATTTTTATAATTAGAATATAACAATCTGTTTTGTTTTATTATTTTTAGTTACAGCAAGGTATTAACAGCTACGCAAAGTACGGAATTTTAGGTCAGTGGTGATAAGGGAAGGAAAATATGATGATAAATAAACTTTGGTCTATCAAATACAATGGTCAAATACGTGTAATTAATTGCCAATGATCAATCTAAAGCAAACATAAGGATTGAGGGGTCAAATGTAATAACTAGTAAACTTGTTTGTGAATAGTAAAAGAGTGGGATGAGAGATCCACTTCTATAGTGGTAATTATGTAATTTTATTATTTACCTCATGTACTATATAAAGGACATTCCTTTTTGTCAATTATTACTATATTTATTCCATTTATCTCTTTCTCTTTCTACTAAATACTGATTCTCACTCTAAAAGCACCTCACATAAACATTTCTTAGACTGATACTTCAACACGAATATCTTTGCATCCGAACTTATTACCAAGATATATCTGAATTCATCAGTGGATGGGTACCCGAAATCACTGTTCCAAAACCACAAAATTAATCTAAAACACTTCAAAATAATAGAAACTGAAATTCATGGAGAGATAGAGGCAGATCCGAAGAACAATGCAATCAGAGTCTCATCTGGAGATGTTGTGATGGAGGAACAAATAATAAATGAAGGAAACAGCAATAATCGATATGTTGAAGAGCTCCTCGAATAATCTATCTTGGTAGTCAGGCGGAAAGAACTGCTAGAGGATATTAAGAGGTTAAATGCTGAAAAGGAAGCAATAATCAGCTTGCGAAGAATCAAATCGAAATTCCGACGAGAACACAATGTGGCAGATGAAGCCCAAGATGTCAATCAATCTGAGGAAAGGCATCGGAGAAAAAAATATCGATACTCTAAAAAGCGAGCTAGATCTAGGAAACAATATGAATCGACATAGTCCAGTGATTATACATCTTTTAGTTCAGATGGATTTTCAACATCGGATACAGATGTTAGGTATAAAGCAAGTCACAGACAAATAGATTCAAGGGTTCATAAATTTTCTAATCATTCTGGCCGAACGACAAAGGGTTCAAGGAGGAAAATCATGATCATGAAAAGAAAAAGTCATATATATTGAAGAGCCTCACAAAGCGGTAAATGAAACTCGATAAGAATATGTAACTCCTCATAAGCAAAATCATTCTAACATCTATAATCAGGACTACCGTGTCAGTAATCAGTTTACTTTCCCGTCCGAAAAAGGGATATATGCGAATTCAAACGAAGGTCCCAGGAGGGGGAGAGCGCATATAAGTTCGGACATAATTGGAGATCATCTCCACTCTCTCTGGAAATTTTGTCTGGACATCTTCCAAAGTGGTTTGGTATATCTAAGTTAGAAAGGTTTGATGGAATACAAGATCAGGACAGCCACATCGAACAGTTCAAGAATTTCATGATCAATTACGATGATGATGATAAGCTATTATGCAGGGATTTCTCTCAAACTTTCAAGAATGTTGCATCAAAATGGTATAATCACTTACCTCAAGGGTGTATCAAGAATTTTGGTATATTCTTGAGCAAATTCCGACAGCATTTTGTTGAAAGTAAGAAGTTCCGAGCAAACGGGGACACTATAATCTATTGCATGCAGAAAGTGGGGGAGAGCCTCAAAATGTATACAAAGCATTTCATCCAAGTTAAGACATGGAGTTTTGCGAAGACAAAGTGGCTCTAGATATCTCCTGAATGGGCTTGCTTCCTAGGGTGATGAAGGATAATGCCACAGAAACACAAGCTCTGACATTTGGAGCATTGTTGGATCAGACAGAAAAATGAATTTTAGTTGAAGAAACTAGAAGGTTGGAAATTGAATCGACGTCGTAATTTAATCTAAATCAGTTCTACTAAGATCCGACCATGATAAGAGCGAATGCACCACAAGTGAATGTCTAACATCAAGTATCGCAACCAACAAGTACAGTCTAACCGTGACCACTTGTTCAGGTTGTAAGTCAAGCGCCTTAAAAGGTTGTCAACACTCAACAGTACACACCGGTAGTCAACACTCAACAGTATGTTCGACCCATGTCAAGCAAATGGGTTCGACCAGCTCATTATGCTGAATTAACTGAGTGTGTAACTACTATCTTTGAAAAGGCACGTTCGAACGTATACTTTCGTAAGCCCTTCCCAATGCATACTCCGAGTGAGCATATAAAAAAAATAAGTATTGTCAGTATCATGAGAATATCGGGCATGGTACAAAGGATTGTGTGGTGCTGAAAAAAGAAATATAATACCTGATAGAAAATGGGAAGTTAGCCCTTTTTGTGAAGAAATTTTTTTCAGTTGCTCTAATACAAGAAGTTGTTCCAAACCAAGAGGATATGATGATGATATCAAAAACAGGTAATGAAGAATGTATAGATGCATTCGATATCTATGATGATGATATCGAAAATAGTTAATGAAGAATCTATAGATGGATTCGATATCCATGTTGAGTACTTAGATCCAAAATCGGGCAGAAACAGTATAAATGTGGTAGAAGAACCGATAGCAAGAGGAAAGGTTAGTAGACTAACAATTTTTGGAGGAGATACAGTTTTATGAATATCGAATTATTCTCAGAAGAGACATATATTTAGTCTAGCAACATAACTGGAAGCTGGTGCTTCAATACATCTGTATAGAAATCCGTCTCTAAATATTTGTTTCAAAGATGATGATATGAGAGATTTAACTGGTCCATATAAGGATGCAGTAGTTATCGGGGCGGAGATAGTTGGGAACAAAATATGAAAGATTTTGATTGATACATGTAGTTTAGCTAACATTATGTTTATGACTACTTATAGCCAAATAAAAAAAGCCACAAACAATCTTACGATCAGATCAAACGATAGTCGGATTCACCAGGGCTACAGCTGAATTAGTTGGAGAGTTCGAAGTGATAGTTGAATTGGGTGGGGGACCGTTCAAAAATGTAGTTACAATCCTGTTTGTAGTGGTAGATGCTCCTACGACTTATGATTCTATCTTCGGAAGGTCTTGGTTATCTAAAATACATATTGTGTCATAAATTGTCCATCAACATTTAAAATATGTTGTGGGAAACAATGTAGGAACAGTTGAAAACAGCTAGAAGATGGCCAGAGAGTGTTACCGAGCAGCGTTGGCCCCTAAGCATGTTAAGGGGGTTGAGTCAAAGAAAGAACAACAATCAGTGGGGGTTCCCTCGGAATCCGATCACATAGATGATCTGAGAGAATCCCACGGGTTCATGGTTCCAGACGACAACTTTGAGGATCATGTTTTTTTTTTCTGGTAAAAGCCTCAAAATTGGCACGAAACTATCTTTATAGGTAAAAGAAAGTTTAATCAAGTTTATATCAACAAAATTACATTTTTTTGCATCATGTACAGAGGATGACACAAGGGTTCCAGCGAATTTGATTTATTATAGGCTTGCGGTATGAAGTAATGTTCATCCAATCATACAGAAGAGGAGATCTTTTTCTCAAGAAAAAACTGAAGCTATCACGGTAGAGGTGGATCGATTAACTAAAATGGGTCACATACGCGAGTCATAATACCCTTTATAGACTGCTAACCCAGTCTTAGTAAAGAAGAAGAATGACAAGTGGCGGATGTGTATGAACTTCACTAATATAAATACAGTGTGTCCTAAAGATCCTTTCCCTGTACCCATAATAGATCAGTTAGTCTACTCGACATCTGGGAATCTATTGTTATCTTTCATGGATGCTTATGCCGGATATAATCAGATCCGAATGGACCCAAAATATCAGGAAAGTACAACATTCATCACTGGAAGAGGCCTACATTGCTACAAGGTAATGTTGTTTGGGTTAAAGAACGCCAGAGTAACATATCAGCGTTTAGTAAACAAATATTTTGAGTCTCAAATTGTAAAAAAGTTGAGGTTTATATTGATGATATGCTAGTCAAAAGTTCAAAGGATGAAAACCATTTGGTTGATCTAGAAAAAACTTTTGCAAACATGACAAAGATACTTGAAATTGAATCCATAAAAGTGTACATTTGGGGTAAGATCTGCAAAGTTTTTAGGGTACCTAGTCAGTAAGCATGGTATTTAATCCGACCTGCTACAGTTAAAGGCTCTGAGCACTATGGCACCACAAGAACGATTAAAGAGGTACAAATCCTGACAGGAAGATTGGAAGTGTTGAACTGGTTCATATGGCGATCATCGGCTAAGTGCGCTCATTTTTTCCAAGTGTTAAGAAAAGCGAATTTTTTTTATTGCACTCAGGAATGTTCAAAGGCTTTTTATCAGATTAAAGAATACATTTCTTCACCATAATTCTTTACAAATCCAAATTCGGGGGAAAATTTGTATATCTATATGACAGTGTCAGATTTTGCTGTGAGTGAGGTTTTAATCTGAGATGAGGACAATATTCTGAGGCCAGTATATTACGTGAGTAAAATTCTTCTTGATGTTGAGAAGCGATACTCAAGGTTTGAAAAACTAGCCCTCCCACTAGTTATTTCAGCGCTAAAAATGATTACTTACTTTCAGGCTCATTCAATTGTCGTACGAACATCTTTTCCATTGAAAATATGTTACAAATTCTTGATGTATCGGGGAGAATGACTAAATGGTCGGTTAAACTATGAGACTTTGACGTTGAATTTGAGCCAAGAACTGCCATTAAAGAAAAAGCATTAGCTGATTTCCTAATCAAATTTCACTCCGAGCGAACTGATACAGAAATCAATGAAGAAAAACTTAGAGCATAGTGGACAATCTTTTGGTTGTGCAGCAAATGTGCAGCTGGTTTCTCCTGGAGTAACTGTAATATATCAAGCCATATGATTTGGATTTAAAGCATAAAATAACGAAGTCGAATACGAAGTTGCTTTGGCAGGCTTGAGACTTGCTAAAATATGTGGAGCTAAAAGAGTAAGGCTACTAAGTGATTCATAGTTTCTCATAAACCATGCATTTGGCCAATCAGAAGCAAGAAAATATCATTTAGTGAAATATCTTGGGGCTTTGAAGGTTTTAACATTGGCTTTTGAAGGCGTCAGATATGAACATATTCACAGAGCTGGAAATTCAATTCCTAATTCTTTGAAAGCTTCTTACTCAGAGAAGTACCCTTGGATAATTACAGAAGAAACCCATTTTATATTAATAGGATCTGAAACAATTGAAGGATTTTTTGAAGCTTTTCAAATTTTTACAAGTGTGGCAAAAGATTGGAGGAGCGAAATTCAAGAATTTTTTGTGAATGACATATTACCAATTGATAAGGTGATGGCCAATATAATATGATTTAATGCATATGGTTATGTTGTACTCGGAGATGTAATGTATAAAAAATCTTTTAGTCGGCCTTTACTTCGATGTTTAGGAAGATACGAGGCACATATGGTACTTTCAGAGCTACATGATGGGGAAGGGTCAACGCACTGTGGCTACAAAACACTAATACGAAGAGTTCTTCTTACAGGATATTACTAGCCGACTCTTTCTTCAGATGCTAAGGAATTAGTGCATAAGTGGGATACATGCCAAAGATTTGCTAATACTATACATGCACCAGGTGTGCCCCTTGAATCGATACCTGAGTATATACCATTTGACCAATGGGGCATTGACCTAGTCGGACCTTTGTCGATAGCATCTGGAGGTTGACAAAAAATCATTGTTGCAATAGACTATTTTTCTAAGTGGGTGGAAGATGAACCTTTGGCAGGGACAAACGCTAAAGATGTGATTCGGTTTATCGTTTCTAACATTTGTTTTTATTTTGGGGTTCCAAGGAAAATGACAATGGACAACGAACCACAATTCGACAACAAATAAATGAAAGTCGTTTGTGATTCCCATGGGACACAATAATATTTCTCAGCACCCTTCCACCTCCAAGCGAATGGACAGGTCTAGGTGACTAATCGGACAATTTTAGATGGTCTAAAAAATAAGTTGGAAGATAAGGCTGGAAAATGGCCGGATTATCTATAAAAAAAAACATGGGCCTACAAAAATACTCCCCGGACCGCAACGCAATAGTCATCATTTGCACTCGTTTATAGGATGGATGCAATGGTACCATCGGAGAGAATCTTCCCCTCATCTAGGCTTAGCAAATATTTCGAGAAGACAAATGACAAGGGAAAGCGCACAAAGTTAGATCTGGTAAAGGAAAAAAAGAAGGGCACAGCAGAACTCTTTACACTATTAGACTTTGATGAGAAGTCGATATGCTTCAAAAGTTAGAACATGATTTGGAAAGTTCTGAAGAAAGTGTTCGATACGAAATAAAAACGGTTTTGCAAGTTAGCTCCTAACTGGGAGGGTCCGTACACGGTAAAAAAAAAAAAATCAAACCAGGGACATACAGACTCAAAGATAAAGAAAGAAGAGATCTTCCCCACCCTTCGAAAATTGAGCACTTCAAGGTTTATCTAGAATGAATGTGTAAATTTGTAAATATCTCCTTTATGAACTTATGTAAGTATCGGTGGCACACTCTTTCCTACCCTGGTGGCGCAAGAAGGTTTTAATGAGGTTCCCTAATAGCTGACTTATATATAAAATTCATTTTCCATCTTATAATGACTTCCATAAATGTTCATCTTTTTGGACTCAAAAAACATTCCAAAAAAGTTTGGATGATAGTGTTCATCTTTTTTAACCTAAAAGAATATTCTCTTGGGTGATAATGCTCATCTTTTTTAGTCATATGATTGCCCAATAAGTGTTGGGGTGAAATGTTTAGTATACTTTAGATGCTCATCTTTTTTAGTTAGAATGATAAATTAAATTAGGTTGGTTAGCAAAATTGCTTAACCATATGAAAAATTTGAAAGAAATATGACTTTATCATAAATCAATAGAGGGTGATCACACAAAACATTGTTTCATTTAAATCACTCATAAAACAAAAATCATACAAATTAAAAAATCTTTGAGCAAGTCCGATCAGGGGTTCCAAAAGATAGATTAGTAAATGTTACACAAAAGATAAAGTTCGAATATAAAGAAACAATAAACATTAATTTCGCCGAGGAGTCAGAATCAGATGAAGAGCTTTCCGAGTCACTGCTACTCACTAATTCTTCTGGAGAAATGTCAACTGGATGATGTCTTTCGATAACACGTAGCCAAAGACTTCCTAGTTTCAGGTCAGGAAAGCGTTCATGCATTTCTATAACCAAAGTTGATCTGAGCTTGGCATCTCTTTTTTCAAGATGAGAAACACAATCGGCAGCATAAGCATCTAGGCGTTTTTTCTTCTCACTTTCAAATTTCTTCTTTAAGGACTCTTTTTATTTGGTGAGTTTTTCAATTCGGTTAACAGTGTTCTTAAAGTATGTCTTAGTGAATGCACAGGAATCAACAAGACCATCGATAAGGGTGTTTCATTCAATATCCTTAGCTATGAAATGCTCTATTTCATTATTGAACTTCGTTTTCTCCTCAGAAAGTTTAGTCTTTAAGGAAGTGATCTTCCTTAAACGATCAGCAGATACTTCTTTCTCACGAGTGAGTTCATCTTCCACCTTCTTTAATTCAATCTTCCGTTGATCTTCAGCTGCCTTCTTTAAACGGACAAGCTCATCTTTCAAGTTCTTAACCTCAACGTTTAAGTTTTTCCATGTGGTTCTCTTTTGAATAACCTCATTTTTATAACAGTCTTTACGGTTGGCCTTCCTTTTGAAGGAAAGCAACAGCACGGAATAACCTGTTAAGCTTGTTGGAAACGAAATCATTCTCGTAGACATCAAAATAAGTTGAGGCAGAAGACAGATTTTCACCCTCCCCGGGAATTTCCTCTTGATCCCTCTGACCAATAACTTGTTTACTTTGGAAAAACTCCCCACCTGAGTCTGAGTCGATAATAACAACCTTCTTCACAGGGGGTAGACTTAGACCCGTTGTGTTGTTATCATCTTCTTCACTATCAATAACCTTATTTTACTTTTCTTGAGCAGAGAATTTCCTTGGCCTCACAACACTTTCCCCTCCCTGACGGCCTCACTTTGATCACATCTTCATGAATAACATCCGCTGGTTTTCTTCCTGAATATCATCTTGAGATCTTCCTCGAATATCAGTTCGTTGGGCTTCCCGGACCCCAACTAGTGGTCTATCATAGACAACAGTATGTTGTTCCTCATGGGATTCAGTCCGATGTTCTTCCTGGGCATCTTCCTCCGAGACAACATCATACTTAGTCTCTTTGTCCTCACCATCGGACTTTTGAGCATCCTGATGACATGGAGCCCTAGCTCTAGTGGGAAGAAAGACCTGATTGTCCAACCCTTCCAAAAGTTTGAGAACAGTGTCTTCCGGTGGAGGTATCATCAAATATTTCAAGGATTTATTTTGACCCGTATCATACCTCCAAATATTTCTTCTAACTAAATTCGAAGGTGTAAAGCACCTATAAAATTTATATCTCCAACTGGCACATGTCCAAAGGCTTAACTTCTCAAATATGCCCTTTTGTGAATTTTGTATAGTCTTTGAAAGGCTTAGCAATATCTTTCATAGTTGTTCATAAGGAAGTGATTTAGTATGGTTAATTTAAATGAGTAAAAGAGAATAAGTAAGTAGACAAGTACCTCGTCCAGTCTATTTCAAATATAGTCGATGAGGCATTTCTTCGGAATTTTTAAAGTCGGTCTCCCATAGCCCGGAGATAAAGATAAACTGTTGTTTTCACTTCTTATCTGCATCTACAAAATCCTTGAATACTTTATATTTCCTTGAAAGCCCTAAACAGTTAGAAAAAGGGGTAGTGAGAATTTTTTCTTACACCCGTAATAGAAACAAGCTGCTCCATTAAGAATTTGGTTTCGAAAATCCTATAAGCCATAACAGAGGCTATAAGTGTATACCACATATTAGGGTCGGCCTGAGATGAACACAACTCGATCAGGTTAAAGTACTCCACCAAAACAGGATCAAGAGGCAGACGAAGACCCCAATTCATGAGTTTTGTATAGAGTATTAATGCATGGTTACGAATAGAGAGGGGTGTTTCTCCAACAGTTGGGAATCGAATTATAATTTTTTCAGGGATCATCCATCGGTCCCTCAACTTTACCTCTTCAGTTGGATGGAAATATTTGTACTTAACCTTAAAGAGTTCAAGCAAGTGTTTGGTTTCAATCCTGCGAAGATTATTACCAAGGATGTCTTCAATATTTGAAGGGAGATTCGAGGCGCGTTTTATTTTCTACTTCTTTTTATTTCTCTTGGAAGTTTCTTCTTGATGATTGGGAGAAGTGGTAACAGTATTGGGGGAGGAGAAGAGATTTCTCGACTCGGTACCAAATGTCTGGGGGTAGATGGTAATGCGGGGATTGCTCAAATAAGTTCCGCTTCTACTAAGGTAATAAGGTTAACTCCGCGGTCGGTATCCAATTCATCAGACATCTTGTTTTCTTGGGGTTCATGGATGGACTTTAAAAACTTCCCGAGATGAACGTTTTTGGAATGAGGTTTTCGGGGACTAACCTCAGGAGTAGTCTGCGGAGATACTTGGGGAGTCACCTGTGGAGTCGTGACTGAGGAGAGTAATTTAATCTTGATAGATCTCTTAACTATTTTCGGAGATTGTTTTCTTTTGGCCCGATCTCCTCTATCCATCTCGGGAAATATTATCCTTATCACCAACCGTGGGTAAGAAAAAGAAGGGTTTACGATAACTATTGGAAGAAGAAAGTTCACCCTTGTTCTGCCCTAAACAAGATTGACCAGGGGGCTGCACGACAGGTGAAGCAGGGCGATAGGTGAAAAAGTATGTTGGCGTGTGTTAGGAGGTGATCGACTCGTGGTCAGAAGTAATGTAACTACCCTAGGCTATTTCTGACACCACAACAGATAGATAATCGCACGCGAAGCTAAAATAAATGATGGTTAGAATGAGGTCAACATGACCAAGAGTGTGGTCACAAATCCAAATAAGATTACAAAATTTGATTCGAGGAAGTCTCGTTGGAAGATTTACTGAAGAAACACAAGTAACGAAATCGTTCAACTAAAATATGAAACAAGAATGATCCAAGGAGGCCCAAAGAAAGGAAAGTCCAGGTGGACTGAAAGGAATAAAAATTCATTCCCAACTTCAGCCCGAGGAGGCTCTCAGTAATAAAACTCTAGGGAGGTTCAACAGAAATAAAAGTTTGTTCCCAAAATTAGTCCTTCCTCAAATACTTTCACAAGGACTAGGGGGTTACTGATAAGGGAAGGAAATATGATGATCAATAAGCTTTGGTCTAGAAAATACAATGACCAAATAGGTGTGATTAATTGTCAATGACCAATTTAAAGCAAACATAAGGAGTGAGGGGGGTCAAATGTAATAACTAGTAAACTTGTTTATGAATAGTGAAAGAGTGGGGTGAGAGACTTTATACTGGTAATTATGTAATTTCTTATTTACCTCATGTACTATATAAAGCACATTCATTTTTGGAAAATTGGCCAATGATTAGTCAATCATTACTACATTTATTCCTTTTGTCTCTTTCTCTATATATTAAATACTGATTCTCACTCTAAAAGCACCTGATACGAATATTTCTTAGACTAATACTTCAACACGAATATCTTCGCATCCGAACTTATTACCAAGAAATATTTGAATTCATCAAGTGGGGCCTTAAGAAGCAGTAATTGGTTGTTAAGACTATCATAAGACTCTATTATGGCGTCTTATAAGTCACTTGACAAGTTCAGCTCAAACATTCACATGAGCGAGGCTTTCCTCGAACGTTGGCATCAGCACACCAATAGTTTCCAGTTCTCGTTCGGAGAGATGAGTATCACTTTAGACAATCTTTATGTTATTACTGGCCTCCTGATAGTGGGTTCCCTAGTTAAAATCGAGTCTAGTCCTAATTTTTATGGTGCGTAGGTGACCTATGCCTTGTTTTTGGGAGTTACAGAGATTGATATCCAAAATGAGTTGGACAAGTAGGGAAGGGTTGGTTTTAGCCTCAAATGGTTGAGCCCTACTTTTCTAGAACCCTATTATTATGATGTTAATATGGACTGTAACGATCAGATGGGCACACAAGTCGCACATATGTACCTGACGTATATGTTCTAATACACCATTTTCACAAATTCCAACCAAAAGCACGTACAACTCGTTTTCTTGCTTCATTGGAGCATATGGATCAGCTAGGTAGTAAAGTGTGGGGTATTTGTGCGTTAGCTTGGATAGACAAGGGTTTGGGAGGAGCGTCTAAGATATCGTTGAAGAGTCTAACTGACTTTGAAGCCTTTTTAGATTGATGGATATATGATCATTCCCCATGTTTGCGGCCTCAGGTTACCAGCGGTTATAATTCATCTATCCTGAAGCTTCCTAGTTGGTTTCCTAATAAGCAAACATGCGGGAAAATTAAGCCAAATAGGTACTACCTCGAGGTCGTTGCCAGTCTCGAAAAGGAAAAACATAAGTAATGGATTTTTTGATTTTTTTACTTTCATAACTGTTCCGAATAGTTCTTATTTTATATATGTTTGTTCGCATGTGATCTGTCAATCGTATATGAATATGAAGGATAGTTTTTTGGTGCCGCTGGAGGGTTTATATTGCAATCACATCCAGCTTATGCATGTTCCTAAAGCATATATGTCGAATCGAGTGATGCAGCAGTTCGATTGGGTGCAGGAGAATCCCCTCAATAATTTGTATTCCTATACGGACTTAAAATGGGTGACCATTGTTGGAAGTAATCTAAACTAGTTGGTTTGAATACGTATTGTCTAGTTTATGACGTGTCTAATATCAGTTATTAGGGTAGTTATTTAGATAAGACCGAACAGTTTGTATGTATTTTCTATATAAGAAAACAGACCCTTGTATTGATATTTGGAATGAAGTTAACATTTCTGCTCTTCTTGTTTATCTCTATAAATATATATTTGTCTGTCTGTTAAGGTTATATGCATTGATGTTTATCTATGGCATTTTTTCCCTACATTTGGTATCAGATCCCGTGTTGTCAAAGTAATGCCAACGAAGGTGGCCAACGAAGGTAGTTGTAGTCAAATCGACGACAAGAGGAGTCTTAGTCCCGATCAAATATCTAATGTTAAACGAAACAGACTACAGGATTTGGACTGTCAAGATGAAGATAATCTTGCGTTCGCTAGGAGTATGGCCAGTGACCGAAGGTGAAGACAGAGACTAGTAGCAATTTTTCAAGCCGAAGCAGACGGTAAAAGAGGCTTGGGATGCACTGAGGGAGATGCGGGTTGGTGAAGATAGCGTCAAGAAGGCACGCGTAGAGGTGCTAAACGGAAACTGCATAAGATTATACATGTGGCAATTTCAGAGAAACATACGGTAAAAGAGATCTTCACGAACTCTTCGGATAAACACGAAGATCAGGCAGACACGAAGAAGACAGCAATCAAGTTCAATGTTAAGGGGGAGAATGTTGGATAAACAATGAACTTAAACACGTGTTTATATCAGTTATTATGTTAGTTATTTTGATAAGATCAAACCGTTTGTTTGTATCTTATATATAAGAAACAGAACCGTGTACATTGATATTTGAAATGACAATTACATCATTTCCATACTTGTTGTTTTATGTTAGTATACATATTTGTGTTTGTATTTGTATCTGTTGTTGTATAAACAGCAATGTAGATAACCTTAACAGACAGACAAATATATATTTATAGAGATAAACAAGAAGTGCGGAAATATTAACTTCATTCCAAATATCAATACAAGGGTTTGTTTTCTTATATAGAAAATACAGACGAATTGTTCGGTCTTATCTAAATAACTACCCTAATAACTTATATTAGACACGTCATAAACTAGACAATACGTATTTAAACCAACTAGTTTAGATTACTTCCAAAATTCTCCCCTGTAAGCTAAACTCCAACCTGCACGTTCTTCATGCCCAGTAAATCTCGCATATTTTTGAACTTCACAGTGGTCATCGCTTTAGTTAAAACGTACGCACGCTGCTCCCCTGTACTTATGTACTTGACAATAATATCCCCACTCTCTACACATTCGCGAATGAAATGATAACGGATATCAATATGTTTACTTCTTCCGTGGAAAACTGAATTTTTTTCCAAATCAATCGCAGAACGATTGTCTATACATATCACGACTGGAGAATTCTTTACATCGGTTATTTGACTAAGTAGCTTGCTCAACCACACACCTTGACATGCTACCGCTGTAGCAGCCATGAATTCAGCTTCGCATAATGAAAACGCCACACACCACTACTTTTGTGAGACCCAAGTAATGAAACTCTCATTCAAGTAGAAATCCATGCCACCTATGCTTTTTCTATCCTCAAGATTACCAGCTATGTCGCTATCTAAGTAGCCCGACAATAAATAATTTCCAGACCCACTTGAATATACTAACCCAAAGTTGATAGTTCCTTTCACGTAACGCAAGATGCGTTTAACTGCATCCATATGCAATTCAGTAGGTCTTTCCATGTACCTGCTAACTACACCAACAGAGTAAGCAATATCCGGACGAGGATGAACCAAATACCTCAACCCACCAATTAAGCTCTTAAATTTCGTGGAGTTCACTGCCTTCCCCTTTTCATCTTTATCAATCAGTATTTTTGGCTCCATATGATACTTTACGGCATTGCACGACCCCATACCAGCTTTGTCAAGTAACTTTTTGGCATAACTTGCTTGTTTAAGGTCAATATATCCCTGCCCCTGAATGACTTCGATACCCAGATAGTAAGATAATCTCCCGAGATCACTCATCTCAAATTTTGCACTCATTTGCCTCTTAAACTTACTAATGTTTGCGACACTAGTCTATGTGACCAATAGATCATCCACGTATACTCCAATAATCCCTCCTTGTATATACTTCATGTTCATATGGGCACTTAGTGAAGCCCAAATCTTCAAGACACTTACTTAACTTGGCATACCAAGCCCGTGGCGCCTGCCTTAACCCATATAGAGCCTTCACCAACTTATAGACAAAGTGTTCCTTACCCTTTTTTACAAAACCCTCTGGTTGACACACATAGACAACTTCTTGTAAATATCCTTTAAGAAATACGGATTTTACATCCAAGTGATGCACTTCACAGTCATTCTTGGCGGCAAGCGCTAACAGTAATCTTACCGTTTCTAAGCGAGCAACTGGGGCAAAGATCTTTTCAAAGTCTATTCCTTGTTGTTGAACATAGCCCTTGGCTTCAACTCTGGCTTTGTGCTTGATATATGTCCATTTGTATCCCTTTTTAGTTTGTAGACCCATTTCAGCCCTATGGCTTTATGCCCATGTGGTAGCTCTACCAATTTCCATGTAATGTTCTTTTCTATAGCAACAATTTCACTATTCATAGCTTTCACCCATGCAGGCTCTGTCATAGCTTGTTCGTAATTACTAGGCTCATCAACACCCAGTAGAAAAATCTCATCTTCTAACTCTACTTCAACTGTTTCATCATAAATATCACTGAGTATACGAAATTTTATGGGCTGTTCACTCCCACTACTCTCACTGCTACTGCTTGAGTCTGTAGAATGTGTGCCACTACTCAGGTCCTCAACATCTGTTTGAGGACCAGCTATTTGTGATCCCATAGAATCAATGCTTTCATTCTTCGGTGTAACTGGTTCTTCTTCAACTAAACCATCAACCACCTCTTCTGTACGTATGTCGAGCACAGTGAAGTTAGCAGGGTGTACAAACCCTTCTTCTTGCTGTTTCTCCAACCTTTGCATCTGGGTCAATATGGTCAATTGCTCCCCAGATCCCATAAGCTTGCATGAAAACTCTCATCTTTAGTGACCAAGCTGTGTAATTACTCTTCGTTAACATTGGGTAACCGATAACTAGAGAAATTTATGTACTGTCAATTACCAAGGTGGACATGAAGTGCGCGACAGGATTAAAGTAAGATGTTGGAATTGCAGTTTTTACGCGCATTATGCAGCTGAGTGTAGAAATCCACGTAGAGATCAAAAGCAAGAGGTAAATTTGGCAGTACAAGATGAGGAACCTGCACTTCTGATGGCAGAAGACAGAGAAGATAAAGACAACGAGTTATTATTGAACGAGAAC
Organism: Limnanthes douglasii subsp. nivea; assembly: GCA_036936605.1. NCBI lineage: Eukaryota > Viridiplantae > Streptophyta > Magnoliopsida > Brassicales > Limnanthaceae > Limnanthes > Limnanthes douglasii. The sequence continues at coordinate 160,925,357 of JAUPFV010000003.1, forward strand.
AATGTGGTATTAAAACTAAACAAAGATGGAGGTACAAAAGCTGATTCAAACGTGTGGTATCTAGACAATGGCGCTACTAACCATATGATGAGACAACGCTCGAAGTTTAAAGAATTAGATGAAGGGGTAACTGGACGTGTTAGATATGGTGATGGTTCCATAGTAGAAATCAAAGGAAAGGGCTATGTGACGTTCAAATGCAAAAACGGGGAGGAACTGGTCTTCAAAGAGGTATATTATATTCCCAGTCTACGTAATAATATACTGAGTCTTGGTCAGTTATCAGAAACTGGAAATAAGGTGGTACTTAGTGTTGAATACTTATCTATATACGATGACAAGAGACGTCTCCTTGTGAAGGTTAAAAGATAAACTAATATATTGTATAAGGTTATTGCTGAAACAAGTAAATCTATGTGCTTATTTTCTAAAATGAAGAATTTATCGTGGCTATGGCATTCACGCCTTGGGCATGTTAATTTTCAAGCTATGGTATTGTTATCAAAAGAACAGGATGGTTTATGGCCTATCGGAGATAATTCAACCAAAAGAAGTCTGCACTGGCTGTCTATTGTCAAAACAGACGAGGAAGCCATTACTTGGTCAGGCTAATTTCGACGCAAAAGAAATGCTTGAGTTGGTACATGGAGACTTGTGTGGGAAAATTCTCCTACAACAAAAAGAGGAAATAAATACTTCTTTCTACTAGTCGATGATTTCAGCAGGGTAATGTGGATATATATGTCGTTTCAGCACCTCTAATCGTGCCTTCTTGACGCGATATTCGCCAACCCGCCAACCCGGATCTTCCTGAGTGCGTCCCAAGCCACCTTTTTCGTCTGCTTCTCCGCTTGAGAAATTGCTTCCATGGTGCCTTGATCTTTGACATCGGCAATGTCTTCACCTTCAATCACCGAAAATTTCGTCTACTCAGTGATATTTATGATGAAACAGTTGAAGTGGAGTTAGAAGAAGAGCTTTTTCTACTGGATGTTGACGAGCCTAGTAATTACAACAAGCTATGACAGAGCCTGCATGGGTGGAAGCTATGAAAAGTGAAATTACTGCTCTAGAAAACAACAATACATGGAAATTGGTAGAGCTGTCACCTGGGCATAAAGCCATAGGGCTGAAATGGGTCTACAAACTAAAGAGGGATACAAATGGACATATTATCAAGCACAAAGCCAGAGTTGTAGCAAAGGGCTATGTTCAACAGCAGGGAATAGACTTTGAAGAGATCTTTGCCCTAGTTGCTCGCTTAGAAACGGTAAGATTACTGTTAGCGCTTGCCGCCAAGAATGACTGGGAAGTGCATCACTTGGATGTAAAATCCGCATTTCTTAACGGGGATTTACAATAAGTTGTCTATGTGTGTCAACCTGAGGTTTTTGTAAAAAATGTTAAGGAACATTTTGTCTATAAGCTGGTGAAGGCTCTATATGGGTTAAGGCAGACGTCACGGGCTTGGTATGCCAAGTTAAGTAAGTATCTTGAAGAGTTGGGCTTCACTAAGTTCCCATATGAACATGCAGTATATACAATGAGTGAAGGTAATGAAGTTCTGATTATTGGAGTATACGTGGATGATTTATTGGTCACAGGGACTAGTGTCGCAAACATTAGTAAGTTTAAGAGGCAAATGAGTGCAGAATTTAAGATGAGTGATCTCGGGAGATTATGTTACTATCTGGGTATCGAATTCAGTCATGGGCAGGGATATATTAACCTTAAACAAGCAAGTTATGCCAAAAAGTTACTTGACAAAGCTGGTATGGGGTCGTAAAATGCCGTAAAGTATCATATGGAGCCAAAAATACAGATTGATAAAGATGAAAAGGGGAAGGCAGTGAACTCCACGAAATTTAAGAGCTTAATTGGTGGGTTGAGGTATTTGGTTCATCCTCGTCTGGATATTGCTTACTCTGTTGGTGTAGTTAGCAGGTACATGGAAAGACCTACTGAATTGCATATGGATGCAGTTGAACGCATCTTGCGTTACGTGAAACGAACTATCAACTTTGGGTTAGTATATTCAAGTGGGTCTGGAAATTATTTATTGTCCGGCTACTCAGATAGTGACCTAGATGGTAATCTTGAGGATAGAAAAAGCGTAGGTGGCATGGATTTCTACTTGAATGGGAGTTTAATTACTTGGATCTCACAAAAGCAGTGGTGTGTGGCGTTTTCATCATGCGAAGCTGAATTCATGGCTGCTACAGCGGCAGCATGTCAAGGTGTGTGGTTGAGCAAGTTACTTAGTCAAATAACCGATGTAAAGCACTCTCCAGTCGTGATATATATAGACAATCGTTATGCGATTGATTTGGCAAAAAATCCAGTTTTCCACGGAAGAAGTAAACATTTTGATATCCGCTAGCATTTCATTCGCAGATGTGTAGAGCGTGGGGAGATTATTGTTAAGCACATAAGTATAGGGGAGCAGCGTGCAGATGTTTTAACTAAAGCGATGACCACTGTGAAGTTCGAAAAATATGCGAGATTTACTAGGCATGAAGAACCTGCAGGTTGGAGTTTAGCTTACATGGGAGAATGTTGGAAGTAATCTAAACTAGTTGGTTTGAATACGTATTGTCTAGTTTATGATGTGTCTATTATCAGTTATTAGGATAGTTATTTAGATAAGACCGAATAGTTTTTTTGTATTTTCTATATAAGAAAACAGACCCTTGTATTGATATTTAGAATGAAGTTAACAAATCCGCACTTCTTGTTTATCTCTATAAATATATATTTGTCTGTCCGTTAAGGTTTTCTGCATTGCTGTTTATCTCTGGAATTTTTTCCCTATAACCACTTGCGCTACCCGATTAACAGGTCGCATTGGAATGATTGGCAAACTCATGTTTTATGCGCTGGCAGGTACACTCAGTCCATTGTGTCAAACCGTAAGACGTTTACGGCTCAGTATGATACGTACGTGGCAAAGTTCAGTTTGTTCCATATCACTCTGCATGTTCTATGGGAAAGGAAAACAATAGAGGTGTTACAAACCATAAACTGTATAATACATATTGACGATAACCTGGGAGAACTTGTCAACTTCACGAACCGATTTTGTATGATTTCCAACCTCTGGCTCCTCCAAATATTATTTATCTTGTACATTGTTTGCACAATATAGTTGTTGCACTTCGTAGTTGTTTTTGTAGACTAAAACGTTTTAATATTATTGTCTTGGATTTAGATGGTGTGGGATGGATATTTTATCAACTTTAATTTTAGTTTAAAGTTAATTAAATGAATATTTGTTTCATTTTTATGTTAGTTCATTTAATTTTTATTGGCAGTTATCAACATGTTCGTTTAAGTTGGATGTGGTGTATGTATAGTGGTCTTTTAAAAAAATTAGTCCAGTACCACCAGTGGACACATACCAACATTGGCGGTGAAAGTTCTCACCATCAGTGGAAAATCTTTTCACCGCTAGCACTCTTCGTAGCTGGAAGTGTATACCTTTCACATTGTAGGTGTAATAAAAAGTTTGCAGTGAAGCATTCAAGCACTGGCGGTGTTGGATTAAGTTGGTTGCATTCAAATTTTGTACCGTTGGTGTGACGTTGTTTTTGTAAATGTGGGTGGTTTTGTGGTGTTGCCACCGGTGTGTATAATGTGTAAGTAATCAAAAATAAAATTATATGAAGACTACAATAACATAAGGCACAAATTAGTTGACATAGTTAAAAAGAGTATATAATTCCTACATAAAATTAATTAACACAAGCGCGCTTACGATGACGGATAATTCCATCAATGCTCGAACCTTTTTTCAAACTGATATTCATCATCTTCACTAGTTCCATCAGATTTTAAGTAGGAGTCTTTGATGCAATTGAATTCCGCATATTATTTATCTTTAATTTGTTGCATCATATGATCGAACATATCTTTCGTAATTAAGCTTCAAATTTTCATACTAAAAACATTGCACATTTTACTTTTAAGTTGATAGCGGAGTGAAGCAATGGAAATACTCATACCATTTTCAAATAATCTAATCTGGTGGAGACTTCTTCATGTTCGTGTTCTCCAGGCATCATACAATCGGAACACGTTATTTCCCTTATGGGCATGAAGTACATTATGTATAAAACTTTGTCGACCAAACCAGGTATTTCTTCTTATATCGTTTCTTTCACAAAATCAACTGATTTGAGTAGATGCGCGTCTTCGTGCACTTTCCAATTCGTATCACCCATGTCTATGAGTTTTCAAAGTTATGTTTTTACAAAAATGAAGCGTTTGTTTATTAAAATTTTAGGCGTATATAGCGCAATTTAAATAGGCTTATCAAAATTACACAGGTGTAAAATATAGATAACATAATCTCATTAACTAATTTACTTGGGACACCTATCGGATAAAACTAACGTGCATCCTGGGGTATATGAGGATGTACCTACGTGAAAAGATCAAATTCGATAAAATTCATATAACTATTAAACACTTATGTAACATTAAAGAATAGTATATAAATTAAAATATCGTCGGTGTAAAAATATCAAACCACTGTCGTATGTGCCTTAAACAACTGGTGTTGTTGTGATGGCGGTGGAATTTACACCAGCTGGGACTTTAAACATTATATACAATTCTAAAACTAAAATGAAGTCATTATCAATGTAATCAACATACATCGATGGCGTTCTCGCCTCAAACCATCGGTGTTGTTGCGGTGGCGGTGGAATTTGCGCCGGCAGCGACTATGAACCTTATGTATAATTTTAAACCTAAAATGAAATCACTGTCAATATGTCATGCACCGAAAAAACTTGAGAACCTCCATTGATGCTTTCAACCTAAATCTAGTTCTAACACTAATAAAAATAGTTGATTACTTTATTTTTAGTTCCAACTTCCTCAATAAACTTTGATCTCTCCATTTGTTTTGTTTTTTTTGTTAAGATTTAAGGTAAATGATTTTTTTAAAAGAAAATATGATTTTTTCACAACTGTATTTAAAAGAAAATATGATTTTCCGAGAGCTAACTTCACCCAAAATTAAAACAATTCAATGTTATTTTGCTTTGGTCAAAAAGGTAAAAGTGTAAAAGACTCAAAAAAAAACTAAAAGATTCTAGTTTTTTAACCACTTAGAAATTTGAGGTCAAAACTTTAGCCATACCCTTTTGAATTACAAAATAGATTTGTATATCTCATTTTAATTTGTAAACTCAAGTACAAGAGGTTTTCCTCCCACCAAAATAAACATGTCTACTGTAAGAGCTTTGGTGAAAAATCAATCAATTGTTCTTCACTCTTACAATAATAAAGTATCACATTTGGGCTAGGCTATAATGAAACTTCGTTTAGTTAGAATGGTAACTCCAATTCAAACAAAACTTTTTTAGTAACTTGAAACGACAAAAATACTCATATCTTATAAAAAAAAAACCTAAATACCCTGAAATTAATTTACCCATTATCACCACCAACTACCCAACACTAAACCTAAACAAAATAAAAAAACTTAACTCTAAACAATTATCTTCTAAATTATGGATTTGAGTGATTTACATGTCGATTTTAGTTACAACCTTGAAGATTTTGCATCGGAGGAGGAGGAACCATTAATGGATCATCTGGAGACAGAAGTCGAGGTATATTTCTTCAATTTTTTAGTTTCATAGTGTTTTTTACACTTATCCCGCACATCTAGGTTGCGTGGCATATGGAAAAATTGCACAGATAGGTTGCAGGATTTTATTGTAAAGTAGAACATTTTTCTTGCGATAATGTTACGAGATATCACATTTAGGTCACGAGATTTCACTTTGAATTACTCTACTATATGCGCGATTGTGGAAATTATTATGCATGATTATGCATGAATTACGTAGATTTTGATATAATTAGTACGAATTACGTAGATTTAATACGATCACGTATATATTTTGATTTAATTTCATGTATATCGTAGGATCCGGAACAACCACCATGTTTGATGGACGAGTACACACATATTTTTACTACAAATATATATTACACCAAATCCAATTTGAACGCATGGGTTGAATCTATAAGTAACAAGTTAGGATTCATTACTACTATTATTAAACATGACGAAGGTAGAAAATGGAAAAATCCAAGGATGTATGTTAATTACGAGATGCATGGTATTTATAAACCTAACCCTAAATCAGGGTTTGTGAAGAAGCGACAATAATGTTCATCGACAAAATGCGTTTGTTTTTTCACGTTAAGAGGAAGTCTGGTCGTAGGAGTACCCGGTTAATGGAGACTGATAGAGATAAACGAGAAACACAACCACCAACCATTTTTACATTTAATGGGTCATTCACGAGACGTTAGACTAAAAGCGGATGAAGACGAGTTAGTTCGTAAACTCACGACAATCGTTTCCTGACCAAGAGAGATATATCGAGGTTGAAGCTTAAAAACCCTAAAAATGTATCTTGTATGCGTACGATTTACAATATGCGTCAAAAATAAGGTTTGTTCGATAAAGCGGGAAAAATCCAAATCCAATACTTGTTCGGTAAACTAAAAGAGAACGAGTACTTCGTTGGGAGCGAACAAACAAAACAACATATGAGATTATTTACTTGTTTTTCACGTATCCTACAAACATCGAGCTTTTACGCACATTTCCTCGAGTTCTTGTAATGGATAGCACGTACAAGACTACAATGTACAAGATGCATTTGCTCGAAATTGTTGCTCAAACATCGACAAACCAAACAATTTGTATCACTTTTGTTCTTCTTAGCTCTGAGAAACAATAAAACTATACGGGGTCATTGAGTGTTCTAAGGACCGTGATGACAAATAATATTTGTGTATTTCCTAATATTATCATCACCATATAGAGTTGGTCTTGATACATGTTATTGAGGACATATTTCTAGATTCTACTAATATGTTATGCAAATGGAATATAAACAAGAACATTATATTGTACGTTAAAAAGGTTTTTCCAAAAGCAGACATGGAGGAAGAGTTTATGGATTGTTATGAAGCTGTTTCCCAATCAGCAAATTGTTGAAGAATATAACAAAAATATTTCCGAGTTAAACCTTGTGTTCTCCTTTTGACCGAAGGCTATGAGATGTGTTATGAAAAAAAATCAATAACCATATACAGAGAAAAAAATATCCACACAAACGAGCGTAAATATTTGGGCAATCAAACTAGCAATCGGTAATTTATATTCTTATTTTTAAACTTTAGTTTTGCAAGATTAGATGCTAAACATTTGGGCAACAAATTTCTAATTCTACATTTGTCTTGGATGGATCGTTGCGAGATATATATCTGAGTTGGTTCGCGTTTTGCACCAACAAATATGTAACTACTTGGGCAATTCCGCTCGACAAGAGATTCAACAAATATCACCAAATCAAGCATGTACAAACATCTACTGCGCATGACAGAGCATCCCACTTCTATTATTTGACTAGAGATCCTTACTAACACGTGTTACTTATTTTTAGTATCTCTTCGACGAATACTTTAGAATTATTTACTCTCGGTTGGATATTAAAGTTTATTGTAACACTCCTTTTAATATTGTTTGACATTTATATTTTAATTAGTCCATGTTATGTTTGTTTTCAAAACATACTCACAAATTGTGAAATACCTAACTTCATAGTAGTATTTTTGCACCCTTTATGTTTGATTCATGTACACTTCACGCATGGAGTGCAAAAACTTGTACAAATTACGTTACTGGGTCATGCGATTTTGGCCAAAATTTTGTACGTCAATGCGTGATACTTCTCTGTTTCGCACGGCTTGAGTGCGAAAAAACTACTGAAAATTTTGGTAAATTCGATAATCTACTATCTTCTATTAGGTAAAACTTAATTATTTTTTATGAATCGTCTACCTTAGTCCTTACAGATACATGACGCGAAAATAAACGAGAAAAATAAAACACTGAAATTTGATTAAAACAGGTCGAACAACAACTTAGGAATTATAAAACTCAAACAACAATTTAGAAATTATAAAATCAAATAACACCTTAAAATCATCATTATGTACACATATTAATCTAGCGTACCAAGCTATTTGTTGACATTTACTAGGAAAAGTAAATAGGTCGAAAATATGACCTGTATCGATGATGGTGTGGACCTCGTCTAGCGTGATCGTCATCTCACCAAAAGAAAAATGGAACGTGTTGGTCTTTTTTATGTCATCTCTCCAAAAATTCTATGATATGCATGTTGGTAATCCAATGCGTAAAGCAGTCGAAGAGCGGACCAAAACACGTCATCGTCACCTCCTCCCTAATCCTACTATGTCGAGTAAGATCACAATCGTGATAGGTAGAGTACATCACATAGCACCGTAATGATGGTCTCGCCTACATAATATTAAAAAAACATTAACCAAAATATAAGGTATAATTTATTACACGATAAACCACCAAAATGAACTTACATCGTTGTTGAATACGTTATATGCCTCATGATGTTTGTTCTCGTTCATAACCGAGTACAAATCCAGCACATGGGGATTGAGCCTCCGGAAAACCTGATCCAGGGTAGCATGTCGATGTTGAATGACAGGCATACGGGTACGTCGTTCAAAGCTGACAGACCTTGAACTAGGTCCACGCTGTTGAGTAAGATTATCGTCCATCATCATAGTTTGATCCTGACGAAGAACGGTTTCTTTTATGAGAAATCATACTGAAAGTACCATAAACATTTTATTTTCTACCAAAAATTATCTCAAACAATTCAGAAACATCGTAATATGTATTAAACAAAAGACGTAAAAAATGTTACGTAAAAATATAAAAAATTGAAGGTATACCATAACAAAAACAAGGGCACGATATTTTTTGCGAGCATTGCCTGCACAATTTTCGGTAAACTTTCACGGGAAATGTGCGTGATTGCGCATATCTATTCATGCGAAATCGTACAAGTATCCTACGAAAAACAATCTGAATCACGATCCCAGGTTGCGCGAATTCGGTTGGTCGTCGCGTGATACGTGCTCGATTTCGTACGAACCGCCTTCAAACCTTTAAGCATCCAAATCCCTGCATGTTATCTCAAATCAAGAAAATAGACTAAATTATCGAAGATCTAGACCTAACCTAACATATAGAACTAAGTAGAATTCAAAATAACAACTACAAATAAATAAATATATATATAGTCGATTTTTCAAACCGAATATTAAACTCTAAATATCATTAATAATACATATCTAAAAAAATACATCAATATATAAATAATACATACCTTAACAAAGTTCTAGAGTCGGATTTGAAAAATCTTAAATTTTTAAATTGGCTAGTTAGGGAGAATTATGATTTTAAGATAGAGTTTTGTGTGATTTTTTATAGAAAATAAATCGATATCAGTTTTGTAATAATAAAAGTCCCGTTCTATCAAAACCGAATATCGTTATAACCGGATCTTAACAATATCAGATATCATTAGCAACTTCTATCAAGAAGGCTACTTGGTATCCAATGGCAAAACATTGCAATTGATTTGTAGTAGCACCAAAGACTATAAGAGATCTCTATAGTTTGATCCCTATATGTCTTAGAATAAATCTCAACAATGCAACTACGTTTCTGATGGAGTGGTCTTTCATTTTATGGCGGAACAAAATAAAGAAGAACGAAAGGTAAATTTTGAAAATGTTATCTATTTCATTTATTTGGATATACTTATAAGCCCAAATTGCTTATAACTATTTAAATAACCTTTTCATAATTTATTATTCTCTATAACTATTATAATCAAAACAGCGTAGCATGTGTGAAGCTTATTTGTTTATTTACACGTTCTCCACAAGCTTCTTTTTTATGGAGATTTTTATATTCCAGTCACGTGTTTCCTTGATTCTTTGTCTTTGTACAGTATGTTAGTCTTCATCGAGTAAGATAAACAAGTTAGGCATTTTCTCGACCATCAATACAGGTTATTTGTCACTTATACATGTTAGGTGTGCATCTTCATCACATCGCTTGTCGCGGCACTCTGATGTATAGTGTCCGTGTTTTTCACAAGAATAACAATTGATCCCGCTTTTTTTAGATGTTGAAAATATTATTTATAGGCTTGATGTCATGGTTCCTTTTTTACTACACCGTCTGTTCCAAATTGTAAGACGTTTTAGTATTTGGTACATTAATTAATTAAGGAAGATAATCATCATCTTTGAAATTATAAAAGGTTTTTTTATTTTCTTCAAATAACCTTCTTATTTAATATAGATTATGGACATGATTTACTAAATAAAATAAATGGTACTCTCTTTGTTCCGTTATATAAGTCGTTTTAAAAATTTGTTAGTATTCCACTTTAATTGTCGTTCACACAATTCAAGATAGTATTTAATTTGTTGACCAATCAATTGTGGTTGTTTTCTGCCATTAAAAGGAAAGAGAAAACCATTAATTATGTTAGCCCAAAAATACTCTTCGCTTTTTTGCGTTTTACAAGAAACAAAAATCATTATTGCTTTTATTAATATCCGTGCATAATCCTTAAACGACTTATATTAAGGAACGGAGGGAGTAGAAGATAGGAATGTAAACCACCGATCAATACCATCTTGGTATTTGCAAACGTCAATTATTTTGAGATACTTATTTTTATCTAGAACGTCAATTATTTTAGGATGGAGGTAGTACGTTATAACTAGTATCGTTGTGATGCCCAGAACCTTTACTTTGGACATTGTACCCAGTATATTCTCTCATATCTAAAAAAGATCGTTAATGTTGTTATCTTTCTTCCCTACGAGTCATTCCACATGCTAGAGCAAAAGATATTTTGTCTCTTTCCTATCTTTGTAATCATGAAGTCTTTTTTCGCGAGTCTTAGATCACCATCAGCCGACATGTTTTAAGATCCCCGAACTGTTTAATAAAAATAACAATTTGTATATCTTTTAGAGAAACGGCTCAAAAGGACTTCCTGACAGAGGAGACTCCTCCACTAAAACTATTGACAAATATCATATAGAACGTCGCATACCATTGTTCATCATTCATGTATACAATTAATTGAATGTCACACACCTACTTCATCCTTCAAGTATACAGCCTTGAAACTATGTTTCAAGCTTTGTTCATCGTCCCCCCTTGTCATATTTTGGATTCACGTGCATTATTTGCAACATCTCAAATGTTTTCCAACCTGCGAGTTATGTCATTTAGAACATGAAAATTGAATCAATAGTCATTATGTATTTGCACCCTATCTTTATGTTTTTATTTGTTTATGTCATGTGTAGGCTAGAAGTAACTCTTCAGAAGAGGTATTGCTGAAGAACTACATGGATGTTGGATATAATGTTACATGTATAGACAAAAGCTGTTGAAACTCTCCAATGCTCAACCTGTGACTTAGTTGTAAAGAGGTATGCTGATTTTAAAAGTTAATACAAGTTGTTGAAAGCTCGTGATCATACTGTTGAATGAAATACGTGTTGAGTCAAAGCAGGATTACTTGAAGCTGGCTGGTCGAAGCTGGCTGGCCAAAGCAGGATAGTTGAAGCAAATTAATTATAAGCAACCCCTCTTATCTGAAGCAGGCTGGATCTTAGCCCCACTAGGCCGAAGCGGAGTATTCTATTTACTATGTCTTTTATGTCATTGGGCTTTTTTATTTAGAAGTTATTTGATTCGTTTATAGATGAGCTTTAATCTAGAGCGTCTTATGAAGAATTATAATTTTCCCTAAACATATAAATACAAGAAGATACTTTAATTAGTACTGTAACGCAACTGTAATTGTAGAGAGAGAATTACCTGAGAAGATATTTTGTGAGAGAGTGAAATAATTTTAAGTCTTTTGAGAGATAAGTGAGGTGATAGATAAACACTAAATAGAGGGTTCTGTCAATCACGTTATCTTTTCTTACAAATAGTGATTAAGTTTTTTGTGTTTCGAGAGTCTATTTGTAACTTACTTATATATAAAATAGTGTTATTTGCCTGTGGATGTAGGAATATTTAATAATCTGAACCACGTAAAAAATCGTCTTGTGTGTCTGGTTTTATTCTGCTTTATTTTATTTGTTGCTCATCTTATGCAAGGAAATTATATTGTTCTTTTATAGGTTCATTTAATCGTATATCGGTTATTGTCATGATCGATTGGTGTATTGTTTAACCTCCCAACAAGTGGTACGGTGAGTGTGGAGCAACAGTCGAAGGAGTAGATTAACCACGATCTGTAAGTTGGAGAAATGTATCTCTCCTAGAAAACCGAAAATCCACGAAAGATTAGTTCATTGAAGATTAGCCTATAAAAAATCAACAAATCTAATGGTTTCAATGTCTTGATAATTAAGATTAAGGCTTACCTAGTAAAGAAAGAACTGACGGCTGTTATCAGCGATAAAAATACACAGGTCGATCTCGTGGTACTATCTAAAGCACATAGTACCTTTATTGTTTTTCCTCAAAATCTAACTTGTAGTATTAAGCCAAAATGTTGAAATTATAGATACTAGTTAATATAACTAGTTTTGAGTAGGATATTTGAGCTAAGTTATACAATTTTAACCATTAGTTATATTGTTGAAGTACATAAACTTCATGTTTCGATTTGATGGTGATGATTTTGAAATAACTTCAATTTATGTTTCAATCCATTTGTGTATCCCATTTTGCTTTCCTTCTTTTCTATTCCCTTGTATTGTTCATCGAGATGGTTCATATTCCAAGCCATAGTTGCGTTATTTGTTTCTTCTGCATTCCTAATTAAGAAGTCACCACCAGATTCCCTATTAAAAGAGCGGGTTCAATCTGTGATTAGTTTAAGGCGCGTTTTTAATGGTGGATGCCATTTGACATATAGGGCATTTATTTTATTGTTTTAGTGATTGTAGCAGTTTAGGTGCTTAGCTTTTTTAATGTCTTTTCCCCAGATTTTCTTTGTTAACATGTTAGAGTAATCTAGCTTGAAGATATTATGTCGAATCTTATTAATGATATCTTGTGAAGATATGGATATATTATTGTACTTAACTTTATATCGAGCATTCCAAATGTTGTAGCTAATAATAGAGGGGATGATTGTCATTGTTTGTTTTTGTTTGGTAGTAGAAGTAAACCAGATGCTTATCATATGTGGAAATGTTATGTGATTTTCAAAATATAAACCAAATAGGCTAGAGAAGTACTTTCAGACTTCAAAAATTGTGGGACAATTAACAAACAAGTGATATATATAGTTTCTATGTTGCTATAAAATTGGAATTTTGAGGCTAGAAACAAGTGTTATGAAACCTTATAGGACTGATAGTGTGTTAATTCTTTAAGGTATTATAGTAGTAGGGGTGTGTCTAATGTGGTGAAAGCTTATAATAGGTTGTTGCATCGTCAGCTTGGTATTTAAGTGAGAATAGACTCACTGAACTAAGTAAACAAAGGTTATTATATAGTACAGCAGTTCAGAAGCTGAGCTTTTGTGAAAGCTGCATTTTGGGAGAGAACAACAGGGTAAAGTTTATGCGTAGCACCCAAATATCTGATGGATTACTTGATTATGTCCATTCATACCTTTCGATTCCAGTACATGAACCTACCATAGGTGATACAATGTATTTTATGTCATTGATGTTGACTATTCTATGAAAGTATATGTTTTACTTTTAAAGACCATAGATTAAAAAATTTCCTGCCTTTGTGAAAACTGGAAGACTTTTGTAGAGAAGTAAACCGGAAAAATTGTGAAGAAACTTCATACTGATAATGGATTAGAATATGTGGACAAGTAACTCACTAGTTATTTTGCAAAGTATGGAATTGATGGACACTGAAATGTACGTGGGACTCCCAAACATAACGGGATTATTGAGAGAATGAATCAAACTCTGATAGAATTGGTTAGATGTATACTTCATACAGCTAGTATGAGTTGAAGGTTCTTGGGAGAATTCATAACAATGGTTGCAAATATCATCAACAAGATTCGATCTAGGGCGCTTGAGTTTTTTTGTCCTCAAAAGGCCTAGATTGGAGATAAACCTAAGCTAGAACATTTTAGAGTGTTCAAATGCATTACATACTCACATATGAAGCAGGATTAGGCCAATAGCACTTAAATGTTTGTACCACAACTATCCAGAATGAGTAAAAGGGTAATCTTATGGTGCCTTGAACCTGGAAGTCATAAGGCTTTGATAAGCAGGGATGTGGTTTTCAATGAAGACGATATGATATTGAAGAATAATATTGAGATTCAATCTAGTACTGTTGGGAAGATATGTGAAGTTGATGATGAATTTGATCTACAAAGTAAAGATGGTGATGCTTCTGCCGAAGAATATTTTAGGCCTTATTCTGATTCGGGTCGAACAGAAGAAGGTCAACCACTACATGAGTCCGAAGCAGGTCTAGGTTCTATTGTTTCGGGCCTTCAAATGATCATATGAGTGAGAAATATAACGTAATATCTATCAAATAGCAATGGATAGAGCATGGAGACCAAGCAAACAACCGTACAGGTATGGTTTTGCTAATGTAATTGTTTATATTTTATTCATTGAAATGAAAGAAGATGTTCTTGAACCCAAAATGTAGCATGATGTTCAAGAGAAGTGATAAAGAAAAGTGGCTTACACTCATGAAAGAAGAATTATGATCTTACAAAAATATGAAAGGTTAGAATTTAGTTGGGAGTAAATGGATATTCAATAGGAAGAAAGTTATTCATGGTGCTTAGTTACCCAAATACAAGGCTAGGTTTATGGCTAAGGGCTTTACGCATAAGTAGGGTGTAGATTTCAATGAAATATTCTCGCTGGTTTTGAATCAAACTTCTATCAGGGTTTTGTTTTCAGTTGTTGCTATATTTAATCTTAAGTTAGATCAAATGGATGTTACAACTGCCTTCATGTATGGTGAATTGAAAGAGACAATTTACATGTGTCAACCGAAGTGGTTTAAAAAATAATGAGGGTTATGTATGCTCGATTCTTTTATGAGATTCATTAAATATATTCCTAACTACTATGAAAATTGTGTCTGTTGGAATGGGGAAAAATACATAAAGATACAAGTCTTATCGTTTCTATATCTGGATGACATACTAATAACTCAAAAATATAAGAAGAATATTAAAGAGGTAAAGACTCAACTTGACAGTTTGAGATGAAGTATATGGGAGAGGATAAGAGGATACTTGGTAGTGAGATCAAAAGGAACTAGCCGAAGGGATATTTATCTTGACAATAATATATATATACAAAATTCTAAGGAAGTTCTAGATATCCAAAGTGAAATCGATGGAAAATCTCATTGTTATCTAATTCAAACTCAGTATTAGTTATGCACTAACTGAAGAATCATATAAGAAGTATATGTATGAGATACATTATATCAATGTTATTGGCAGCATTATGTATGTTATGATTAGCACAAGATCTAATCTTGCTTATGTTGTAAGTGCTTTGAGCAGATTCAGATCAAATCCGGGTAAGTTGTATTAGCATGCACTCAAATGGCTCATAAGATACTTAAAGGGCTTAATTGTTGCATGTTGTGTTATAATCAAAAGGATACGAATGAAATAGTACTAAAAAAGGGTATGTGGACTCTGATCATGCAGACTGTCTCGACACAAGGAAGTATACTTCGGTTTATTTATTTATTATCCTTGGAGGAGTGGTTAGTCTTGTATACAGAATTTTGTTACGATGTCATTTATCAAAACTGGGTATATAAGTGTGCGGAATCCATGAAGGAATTTATTTGGTTGAATGGATTGTTAAGTGAACTCACTGGTGTGGAGCAACATGTGATTATGTTCTATGATAATACTAGTGATATTCATTTGATGAGAAATATAAAGTTTCATGAGTAAACTAAACATGTAGACATTAATATATATTTCATCAGAAACATGGTGGAGAAGGTGCAAGTAAAGGTGGCTAAGATTGCTAGCAAATAAAATCATTCGGATAATCTGACCAAGGTGTTACCGATTTTAAAGCTCATGAACTACATTAGACTCGTACAGTTTGGGGGTGCATGTGAGATGGTCTCTAAAGAGTAAAGCATTGGAAGCAGCGAATACTATAGTTACTATAAGTATTTGTGGAGAATTGATAGGTTTAGGCTACAAGTAACTCGTCAACATAGGTATTTCTAGAAGAATACATGGGTGTTGGATCTACCATTACATGTATAAGTAAGAACTATTGAAACTCTCTAATGTTTGAGATGTGGCTTAATTGTGGAGATGTCAACTGATCTCAATGGTTGATACAAGCTTTAGAATACAAATGACCATTAGGTCGAAGGAAATAGTGTTGACTCGAAGAAAAAGTGGTCAAAGCAGACTGGTCAAAATAGGTTAGATTAGCATGGAAATCGAAGCACCACTCGAATTCGAAGCACACTAGATCATAGCATCACCAGGTCGAAGTGGAGTAATTTATTTACTAGGTCTCCTATGTTAATTGGGTTTTCATATATTAATGAAGTGCGAGTTATTTCAACCATTAATTAATAGATTTTAATCTAGAGCTTCAAATCAAGAATTAGGGTTTTTCCTCAACCTATAAATCGAACAAGATACTATGATTAGTGACGTGATGTGGCTGTAATTGTAAAGAGACATTTATGTAAGAAGATACTTCCTGGGATAGTAAAATAGCTCTAAGTATTTTGAGAGATAAGTGAGGTGAGAGAGAAAGATTGAAGAAATGATTATATGAATCACTTTATGTTTTGTTACAAATAGTGATTGAATCTTTTTTCTTTCGAGAGTCTTTATGTAACCTACTTATATATTTTAAAAAAATTGTTTCCCATGGGTGTAGGATTTTTTCATAATCTAAACCACATAAAATATTTTCTTATATGTTTGGTATTATTACGCTTTCTATTATTTGTTGTTCATCTTATACATGGAATTAAATCATTTTTTATAGATTCATTTAATCGTATATTGGTTCTCGTCGCGATCGGTTGGTATGCTGATGTGACTTTCATCAGTATTTTGGGAGCTCTAAATCCATTTACATTGAGCCCCAATTGTTTGATATGAAAATTTAGAGACTGCCTCACTTGCGTCAGATCTGGTTTTACATGCCATAACTAAACACATCAAGATCTATGTGCATTTCATCAGGGATTAAGTCCTATGATAGAATCTTGAAATACAATATACTATGTCGCATGATTGGACCACCGACAGCTTTACAAAACCTTCACAATATACAAAATAGACTCAGTCATCATCATACTAAATTAACTAGTATACTATACTAACAAAACCGAATAAGGAAAACCATTTATTCAATAAGAAAGCATGAAAATACTCAAAATTGATAGCCGATAAATTAAAATCAGTGCCAAATATTTGAGTATTTAGAGAATTAACTAGCTTAATCTCATGCATCCTCCTGGTTGGATTAATGTGTCGCATCACTACATACATTTGAGAAAATTGAAAGACCAATCCTAATTTATTATGATAATAGTTTAGATGGTATGTTCTCCAGCAGCAATAGTAGCAGTAGTAGGTCCAAGCATATAGAAATTAAGTTCTAATCCGTAATAGAGCGAGTTTAAAATTACTAGATAAGGGTCAGGGATAGTGTATTTTATTTCAGAATTTATTATACTTTAGACCATATGTATATATTTTCAGTTTATTTAATACAATAATTCATTTTTCATATTGCCTTTATTATTTGAATGGAATTAAGTGATCTCGAATTCAGTAAAATACGACGAGTTGAAATTTGACACGAGTTGATTACAGAATCGTGCCACACTTTCGTGATACACTCCATGAGAAGTCAGGGTTCACTAAGGTGATGGTTAGCAATGTATTTAATGCATAACTGTTACATCTATAATAAGTCGTGTTGGAACCTCTTTGGTCCATTGTTGACTATCATCATACAATGACAGATATTTAGACATTATATGTCGACAACAACATTTTGTAATGCACAATTCAGATGGATACACTTCATACACATGAATGATCCAAGTGGGAGATTGTAAGGAAATTCTAAATTGAAATATCTCTTAATGTGTGAATTTAGAGTATTTAGACTTGTTACAAGTCTAGTTAATTAATTGAAGTAATCAATAATTGATAATATTGGACTTAACAATTATATATATATATATATATATATATAGTCTCGTGGAATTTATATATAAAGTGTAATTACTTGTTGGGGTAAAGTGTATCTAGATGGAAGATCTTTTAGACTAACAATTTGTATTGGACTAACCTCTTTAGTCATCGATTTATTACAAAAATAAATAATTAAGGGATTCCCTTGATTGAGAAGATGAAATAAATATTGTATGGTTAGTTGGATATAAAATATTAATTGATGGACTATCATATATTACTTTTAATTTGATTCACTTAATATAAGTAGTCTAACCAAATAATAAATTCATTAAGTAAAACAACATGACTATTTTTGCAGTTCGACCGAATGGTTTCTACTTCTTTGACGTTTCGTCAAAACTTTTTACAGCAAACTCTTCGATCATAAAAAAGAAATATCAACCGGAACCTCATATATTATATCTTTACCTCTAAAAATTAAAAATTAAATTTTTGGATTAATCAAAATTTAAAACCCTTAAGTACTGAACAAATAATGAATTAGGATGGGGAAGAATGCTCCAAGAAATGGAACAACAAATCAAGAAAGCTAAAACCTAATCTTCTTCCTCAATCTCTGACTCTAGTTTGAAATGGAAGATGGAGAATGCTCTTCTCATGTTTGTAGATCAACTCATCACAATCTTAACTATCCTTCTTTATTAAAGACCAGATCTGACCCTCCCAAGTTCAGAGATAATCCTGCCTTTGAACCTGCAACAAGTAAGAATTCTGAATCTATTAACAAGAATTATGCAGCTCTGTTCAAACAGAAAGTGTCAAAGATTTGTCACGAGAAAGTGGAAAGAAACTACAGCAAAGATTATCCTGAAATATTCTTTCAAGAAGGAGACAGAGAAAAGTTGAAAGCAGTGTCTAAACATACTCTTGTAGGCAAGTTTTCTACAGGCAACCCCAATTTTAACTCCCTAAAGGCATTCTTTGAAAGATTCAAGTTTAATGGTGAATTTAATATTACCAACTTTGATTTCAGGCACATATTTATTGAATTTTCTTTAGTGGAAGATCTAAAAAAGATTTGGAGAAGAAATGACTAGGTCATGAGTAATAAAAGAATGCGCCTATTGAAGTGGGATCCTAATTTTAATCCTAATTTTGGAAACCCGGTTACTCCAGTATATATTAATCTCCCTAACCTTCATGAGTTCATGTTTAATGAAGAAACAATTCTTGAGGTAGCCAAATGTCTGGGATCTCCATTAAATGTATGGGTTCCTCCTAAAAATCGAGCCAGGTTTAACTTCTGTAGGATCTGGGTCGAAACTGATGTTTCAAAGCCTTTGCCAAAGAAAAATTGGATTTCTTTTAAGCATGATGGATTTTGGCAAGAATTGGTGTATGGTAACTATCCTGACTACTGTAAACATTGTTTTCACCTTGGGAATTCTGGGAATGTATGCAAAAAGATCTATAAACCTACTACTAATGAGGTTATGAAGGATCCTGAAACAATAGACTCAGGGACTACGAATTTCCCTCTGATCAAACCAATTCAAAAACTAAAGTTTGTTATCATCAATGAAGGCATTGACATGTTAAATGGGGAGAATATAAATAGTGATATTGGTGAAAGCAGTGGAAAACAAAAGGGAAATAATGCTAACATAGAGACTAACACAATTGTTGACAATCACTTACCTTTAGGAGCTGATAAAGCAGAAATTATTGAAGCACTGCACCTGATTGACCTGGACAGTTCAAATCATAAACACTTGTTCTCTTCTCCAACAAAGGATACTACAGGGAGTCTGTCATCTTCACCCGTTAAAGGTAACATAGAGCATAAGAAAAAAGATAAGAGAAAATTGAAAAAACTACAGCTTCCAAACTCTAAAAGTCTGATAAATACCAAACCTATGAAACACAAAAGTGTTGCTAAGCACCGCAAACCATCCAAATGACCATTTCAATATTAAATTGGAATGTCCACCATCTCCAAGATCCAGGAAAGCTTAAGTTATTGCTTTTCTAGAGGAGTTGGGAGTTGGATACGTTCGAATCAATGAATAGGATTATTACCTCAATTGCTTCTGTTTCTCCTTCAATATCTTTGATTGTATGCAAGTCATATGCTTATTTTCTTTGTTTCGCGATTTCGGTTAAAGTTCTTCGATTAGGACTGAAATTTGGGTAAGGGTTTGTTTGTCGAGAAAATCAGATTCAGACAGATTTGGACTGGATTAGTGGTTGAAAATTGGGTAAAGGATTTGAAAATGGACTGAGTTGGTGTTGAGCGATTTTTGTGGAAGACAGTGAGTTCTATGTGGCAGTTGTGAAGACTTCAAAAACGACTGAGAGAAGAGGAAAAAATGAATTCGTCGAACTTCTTCAGGAAGAAGGAGGCTGTGAAGCAAATGGAGGATAGGGTTCGGTACTTGGACAGCGATGAAGATGCTGGTCTCATGACACTATTTGTATGGAAGTAACGAAAAATACGATTGATAAAAGAGTAATCAAAAATTGCAGTAGGAGCTTTAATGGAATTTGGTTCGACTTTGCAATTTAGAGTTTCAGTTTGGAAAAGGCGAGAAGCCTCTTTTGCTATAGTTATAAATATTGATTTAAATCCTGATAAAAACCCTAAATTCTAATTATGATATGTCACAGGTTCCATTGACAACTACAAGGATTTAGATCACTTCCCTTGTGTTGCTGCAATGCCGACCAATATTAGTCCATCGCAATCACATCATATATTGTTTCTTTTTTATTTTGTTAAGAAATGACAAAAACGATTACTTTTTAATAATTGATCATTTTGTTCTGTATATCTAATTAAACAACCTATTTAAGTTATAAAAAGACAATCGACTTTAATTTTTTGTCAAATGTTATAAATCTGATTATAGCATTTTTGTTTTGATTTTTATTTTAAATCTGACGAATTTATTGAACTTGAGTAAATTGCAGAGTGAAGGCTACATATCCAAACCAGAAAAATCACCTATCCGTTTAGAGTTTGGCCCCGGTCAGATATCTTGATTCTTTTAAAGCTCTGACTTCATTATTTATTTATTCTGGGTTAGATGCAACCAAAACTCCATATAGGTTAGACATGAAAATATACAAAACAAAATCGTGCCAGAAAAAACAGCCAATGTCGTACTAATATGAAAAACGGATAGTTCGTGTATATATATATACATGATACAATCTCAGTCTGTATGCTGAATGTTGAAATGCAGGTAAAATCATCCAAAAAAAACTAACAATGAAAATTCCAATGTATAGGCATGACAAACGGCCTCCTTATCACTCGCAATACCATGACAATAGAGATGGGAGTAATCTCATGCCATTTCCTAAACTGGTAAGATTTGATCTCTGTTTCTTGGTTCAGGAAACACTATGACCAATTGCAACAATACACACAGATGAGTGAATCTCGAGGTCAGAAATGGTCGTCAAAGTATCGTGTAATTTTTGGTCATAGGTTTAACGATTGACCTTTATCAAAATATTTAACTACTGTCGGCCTGGACCTACTGGCAGCCATGCGTTGTTCATACAATATAGATATCGATGTGTATTCGAGTTAAAGCCAGATGTTATTCGAATCATATCTTTTCTAGTATATGAGATATACAAGTAGCTCTAATTCTTTTAATACACTAACCATATCTCAGTACTACCAGCATCGTATGTTCAAAGTTGAGACGAATACAAACATTCTAACTAATACACTAATCATATAGGCACCGTTGCAAACAGAATAACACACTACACCAAATATAATTTTAAACCACAGAACCTTAGAACTGGTTGAACATCCGTGGCTTAATTTCGGGTACACAACTTATATTACAATCACCGGAAATGACGATGTTGCTAAAAAAAGTTTAGTAACGGAGTTTGGGTTGTACGTACATACATCACTACTTTTGTTTATCTTTCTTGTATTTGATAAAAATATAAGTACGGAAACTTCATGTAATACTTGTAAACTAGAAACCGGCGCCATACAACAATATCACAGTATTAAGTAACCAAATCATGATAACAGACCTAATAATAATTTCGAGACAATCTTTGTGACCGATTTACATTTACAGACACGAACAGAACCAAAACAGTCTAACACCACACAACTCAACACTCCAATGTTTAGCAAATAAACACAGCTCACTTAACACACAAGAATCAAAGCAACAACAAAATCATACCGAAGCATCACGGCACAGCAGTGAGGGTCGCCTCGAAGACAAAACCACGCGAAAGGCCATCTCCATTCCCCGGAGCTCCATCAATCCACCTCCACCCTTCCAAAGAATCCCACAAGGCTAATCTGGTCATCCTCTTAGCCGAAAAACAGACTGTATCCCCATTGCCAAAGACCTTGAACTTAGAGTCTTGAAAACATGTATGCATATCTAAAGGCATCCTACCAGCCTCTTCCCAATCAAGGGTCTCCAAATCAAGCCTCAAGATGAGTATAGTAGAGCAAGAAGGGTTCAAGGAAAAAGTGGACTTAAGACCACCAATCATCAGTAGCTTACTATCACCATTCCCACGAACTAAACGCGGTCCTTTTATAATGTCGAATATATCTCCCCATTCGTGTTTCTCTAAGCAAACCCAGTTGGTGTGTGTGTTGTTCGTCAAATTAGTTAACTTACACAAAAACAGTTTCCATTGACTCCTCCAAGGAGACCCAACATCGCATAAAGCGAAAACCGAGTTAGATGTCAGAACAGGACTTCTAGGTTTGGAAGGTAAATTGGAAGAGAATTTAAGCCATTTGTTAGCAATCGTACCTGAGAAGTAAAGAGCGGCGAGTTCGGTAAGAACCATAACTCGGTTGACCGAGTCAACTAAGACAGATCCGTGTTTTGACCATGCGGATCCCAACTGGGGAAGGACTTTAAACTGTCTCGACAGAGGATTACAAACCACAAGCGATTTGGTGGAATCAGTGAATGACTCGGCCCAGAGGTAAACGAGTCCAGCCGATGAAGCTACTGGGTATGGAGATCGAAAGGGTAAAAAACTCAAATCGAAAGTGTACCATCGGTTCTCGTCGAGATTGTAGACGTGAAAACTGTGGTGGTGACGTAAAGCGAGTAGAGTGAGAGGCGATCGGGAAGAAATGATTTCTAGGAAGGAAGGTGATGTCAAGAGCTGGTTGAAGAACTTACAGACCAATCTGCAGGACATGATCTGACGGAGAGGGAGAGAAGAGAAGATCTGGTGGAGACTGTCATGTGGAAGTCTGTAGATGGCTGATTCTTCCATTATCTCTTCAACTCGAAAAGAGAAGTGTTCTGGTTTTCTGGTGGTGTTTTGATAGAATAGACCGACCATAGGGATACGACTCTAGGTATAAAAACAGACCATATTCATTCAAAATACCTGTTATAATATTAATTTGACGGAGTTACTAAAATACAAAATATTATTTGTCAAATACTAATTATTTGTCAAAATTTATAATTATTTGTCAAAATTTAATATAAATTCGAATTAGGTGTTTGTTCAATTTTAAATTTAATAGGATATTAATAGATTTCGATGAAATCGTTCGAGTTTTATTTTGTTTGGAGGCGGTTTTGAAATTCTGGACATAAATATTTGGAATCTGAACACCGTGGTTAAGCAATTATTAACAAAACCTATAATTTTATCTGGAGCCAATAGATTAAAATATAGAAAATTAAATATAATAATAACTTCGGGATATCTCTCATGGCTCATCCCCTCCTCAACTTTGGAAATTTTATACATTAAGCGTTTGAGCAGCGCTAATGGAAAGAATACATCCTTCTAGTTTGACCCGTGGCTTCTCTTTACCTCATTTGCATCTCACTATAGTTATTCCACCATCAGCGATTCAAAGTTAGGTAAGAACATTACCGTCTCTGACTTTATTTCTGAAGGTGTTAGATGTGGCCTCACGGCAGGAAATCCGCGAGTGCTGGAAACAGAAGCAACATCATGGAAATCCGCAATATCATTCTCTTCATTCCTCCTTCAAGCGTCATTTTTGAAGATATCCCTTTAGGACGGCTAAATGTGTAACTCCTTAATTCACGATTAAAGACACTTATAATGTCATTCGATCGACTATCCCCTGTTACGGATGGGCGAGGTTAGTCTAGAATAAATTTAATATCCCGCCGCATTCTTTCATTCTCTGGCTTGCCATTCAAGGCAAACTTACCACGCGCGATAAGTTTTTGTCTCGAGGGATTGGTACTTCCCCTTTTTGCGTCATTTGCAACTCTTACTGATGAAAATATAAATCATATCCTCTGTGATTGTAGCTTAACGCAGAGCTTATGGGAACAAGCTCAAGCAAAGCTTCGTGTCCCCTACCATAATAACTAAAATTTAAACTTTTGGCTTCTTGAAGCCTATATTTTCCATCTTCAAGATTACGTCATTTTTGGCGGGTTGGTGCTACCATTTACCATATTTGAGGGGGAAAGAAACAACATAATCTTCGGCTCTCCTCCGAGCTTTGCCTCTGTTGTTCTCGATTTGTTTGCTTACTGATCTCCGTTTTCGTTTTCCAGTCAACTAAGATTGGTTCGCTTTTTCATCCCCAACACCCATTAACTTAATATTGTTTCATTTCTTTGATTTCTTTCACAGGTTATTGATTCTCCCTTGTGAATTCTTCCAGGTATGCCTCCTTTTACTTATTACACTTGTCATCGTTTTCAGAATATTGACTCATTGTTATCGCTTTTTATTTTTTTTACCTTATTTTGACTATTTTATGTATTTCTTTTCTTCAGTGCTAAAGTTATCCCTTGAGATATGCCCTAGTTATTTTTAAGAACATCTTTATTTTATTTAATGCATTTATTTCAATCAAAAATAAAGATATAGAAAATGTAAACAAAATCCTATCAAAAGTTACTCAGATGATTTGGATGATGTTTTCGTTGAGCCGAGAAAGCGTATGTAGAGGGATTCGGACTCACGACCTTTGGTCACAAGCTTGTCATACTCAACCAACTCGACTACCCCCTTGAGGGCAATGCTTTCGTTTTTCTTACTTCTACTATGAGTTTATTTTATGTTGCGAATTTTTATTTGCGTTTAAAATTGGCTATGTTAAATTTATTTTCATCGATTTTTTTTAAAAAAAAAGTCTTTTTAGTTGTTTTGTTTTATTTTATTTTATTTTATTTGTTTAACTGTCTTTTTTTTCAACCAATATGGTTTAATATTTTTTAATTCCAATAAAAAAAATTAAATGCAAACGGATTTTAAATGTTTAAAATTACACATATTTTTATTTTTATTTTAGTGATTTAATTTGAAAAAACATTAAAAGAAATGTTATATTTACTTGAAAAGTGATTTATAAAAGATATATGATACCACCAAAAATTGTTCATTGAACCTGTGATTTGAAGAATCTACGAGATAAAGAAACGTCTAATGTGTGTCTAGTTTGCAATCTTAGCCACTTTCACTTACTCTTTATCCACCATGTCTCTGATAAAGTGCATCTTGATATCGTCGTGTTTAGTTTGCTCATAGAACTTCGGATTCTTTATCAATAAAGAACCTAGTTTAGCATAGAACAAAATCACATATTGTTCCATATGAGTGATTTCACTCAAAAGTCTCTTCATATAAATAACTTCATTTATGATTCATGTAGCAGCCATATATATGGCTTTCATAGATGAAAATGTAACGAACTTTTATATACAAGACTTACAACTAACCATTCCTTCAAGCACAATAAACAGATAACCCGAAGTAGACTTCATTGTGTCAAGGCAGTGTGCATAATCAGAGTCCACATACGCTTTCATTATTATATTATTAGTATCCTTCTACTTGTAACACAACCTACAACAATCGAACCCTTCAAATATCTCATGAGCCACTTGAGTGCATGTCAATGCGACTTTCCAGATTAGATATTGATGAGTCCGGATTCTGTCACCATGTTTTATGGGAACCGGACAGGGCCAATTCGGACAGAGTCTACCTAACCGGACAGGGGCAGTTTGGACACCTCATTATCCATTGGACTGTTCGAACAGAACTAAAGTACTTAAAACCTAATCACTTCTTGACTAAGCTGCTTGTTCCCCTACTTAGAGCTAATGGGTCCTTAAACTCGACTCGGGTCCATTAAATACGACCCGAAAGCCCATAAGGCTCAAACATAAGGGTATAAATACCCAACCACCAACATTAAATGAGGGTAATGAAAATTAAATACAACCAGGCAGCTTAATTATCCCTCTACACTCTACCCAAATATTAAATACTCACAAAACTCCACAAAACTCTAAATCGAAATTACAAACTTACCCTCATACGAAAATAAACCACACCAAATTGGCGACCACAGTGGGAGTAAAGGACGGTGCCTGAATCTAGCATTCGAAACCATCAGGAAAAATCAGTCCGAATGAATCCGGACGCACCAGAAGTATCACCAGCTTTGCTTGAAGTGGTGGGTGAAAATAATTAATATACCGTCGAGGAGCGTGATAGATTAAAAGGCGAGATAGAACCTCTGAGGGCAGAGAAGGCAAAGATGGGAATAAAAGAGAAGTCAAAGGTATCAGTTGCTCATCATACCGACAACCCTGGAGAGCATGAGCCTTCGAAGACCCATGTGAGTACCAAGAAGACTCATGCTAGCTCCAAAAAGTCTCACCGGTCCAAGCCAGTGGAGAGCTCTGACTTAGACTCAGAATCATCTGGCAGCTCATCGGGCAAGGATGGAGTTGAAGAGTCCTTATCCTCCAGCAGTGATGAGGACCGATCTAAAAAGAAGCAAAAGTTAGTTAAGAAGCATTCGAGAAAAAGGGATAGACATGGAAAGTTAAAGAGGCATATAGGCAAAGGATCATCTCACAGTCGGAGACACGTAGACCGGATGCTGGTAGATCCTTTTGCCTTCCACGACGAACCAGGTATCTTTGCAACTCCCAATGAGGATACTGTTTTCAGTCGTGGCTGAAATTGGAGACAATCTCCATTGTCTTCCAAGATTCTGTCCGGAAGCTTCCCTAAGAGGTTTGATAGCATAAAAATAGAGAAATACGATGGCAGTAAAGATCCGGACAACCACTTGGAACAATTTAAAAACTTCATGATGACTTTCGATGATGACGACAAATTACTCTGTAGAGAATTCTCCCAATCCTTTACGGGGAGTGCTCTGAAGTGGTATAACAGCCTACCACAAGGCTGCATCAGAAATTTCGATACCTTTTGGGTGGCCTTTCGGAGGCAGTTTGTTGGAAGTAAGGAATTGAAGGGCAATGGGGACACAATTATCCAGTATGCCCAAGAACCGAACGAATCACTGAAAGAATACATAAGTCGTTTTGTAAACACCAAAAACGGGTTGGTTGATTGCTTCGAGCAAGTTGCAATAGCATCTTTAAGGCAGGGCTTAAACCATGGAAACTTAGCTGATTCAGTGACCAGAAAGAAAGCCATGACTTGGGGAGGTCTACTGAATCAGGTTAGAAAGCAAATTAACGTTGATGAAACAAAGAAAACTAGGGTGCACATGCAGGTGAGGTCTGCCCCGATTGCACCAAACTCCAATCAAAACCAGTCCGGGAACAAGGCAAGGGAGGTCGGGCAGGGTCATAACAGAGCTAAAGCTCAGTCTCAGCCAGCTGCGCCTGCCCAGAGTCAACAATCTAGAAATAAGAGAGGGCCTTGGGTTCAACCGGAGTGGTTTGCTGAGTTAAAAGAAAGTGTGGCCACCATTTATAACAAAACAAAGGAAGAAGTACACTATAGACGGCCGGCTGCACTACAATCTCCTAGGGAACATCGTAACAATTCCTTCTGTCAGTACCATAATAATACTGGCCATACCACCGACGATTGTATTGCTTTAAAGCAAGAAGTCCAGAATTTAATTGAAAGAGGAAAGTTGGGGACATATGTCAAAAGAAGAGGAGGAAATAGGCCTGATAATGCTCATCGGGCTGGTCCAAACAATGCAGGCACATCCGCTCCGGAGGGAGCTATGGTTATAATCGAAAGATTCGATGTAGAGTCAGAGTACTTGGATCCTGATCCAACTCAAAACAGAGTGGGTGCCATTGAGGAACGTTGTAAAACAGTCTACGGGCTTATTAACTTTTTTGAGTCACTCACAATTTTCGGAGGGGATACTATGACAGCACCCACTGCTTCTTCAAGGAAGAGGCACGTTCATACTTTAGCTACCCAGCTGGAAGGAGGCATGACCTCTTATCAATCACATATTCCATTTCCCTTCATTGTTTTTTATGAGGATGACTTGAGGGATATAGCTGGCCCTCATGAAGATGTTGTTGTCATAGGAGCATCAATTGGGGGCAATGATATAAGACGAATCTTGGTGGATACTGGGAGTTCAGCCTATATCCTCTTTTTAACCTCTTACAAAAAGATAAAAAACCCAGCTGTAATTCAGCGTTCGGACAGATCTATTGTGGGTTTCACTGGAAGCTCAACAGACGTGACCGGGGAGTTCGAAGAGGAAGTTTTGTTGGGCAAGGGTCCTTTTAAGAAGATGGTTAGAATACTTTTTATTGTTGTGGATTGTCCCACTTGTTATAATGCTATTCTAGGGAGGTCTTGGCTCTCTAGGATGCAGTGGCATCAATAGTCCACCAATGTTTGAAATATGTTGTTCAATGACAAGTGGGAGTTGTTCGGAGCAGCCAAAAGATTGCAAGAGAGTGTTATGCCACAGTACTGGCTCCACGGACGTTGGGGGCAGTTCGTATCAATGAAGAATAACAGTTTGAGGGGATTTCTGGAGGTGAGGGTGAAATTGATGACCCTAGAGAGACCCCTGGAGTGTTAATACCGGTTGAAGAAGTTGAAACACATTCTTTGGAAGAGGGAAAAAATGTTAAGATATGATCCAAAATGTCATCCGAACTGAAGAGTAAAATGTTGAAGTTCCTAAAAGACCATCAGCATGTTTTTTCTTGGTGCAATGCTGATGTTACCGGGGTTCCGGCAGATATTATATCACATCACCTATCCATCAGGAGAGACATAGAACCTGTGGTACAAAAGAGAAGGGATTTTTCCAAGGAAAAGGTTGATGTTATTGTTCAAGAAGTTGACAGGCTTACTAAAATGGGGCATATAAAGGAGTCTCAGTATCCTTTGTGGACAGCCAATCCGGTCTTGGTGAAAAAGAAAAATGGCAAGTGGCGTATGTGCATTGACTTCACCGATCTCAATAGGGCTTGCCCAAAAGATTTATACCCGGTCCCCCGGATTGATCAGCTGGTGGATTCCACTTCTGGGAATAAGCTACTGTCTTTCATGGATGCCTTCTCCGGGTACAATCAGATTCAAGTAGATCCAAAGGATCAGGAGCATACCACGTTTGTCACTGATAGGGGTCTGCATTGTTACAAGGTGATGCCATTTGGGTTAAAAAATGATGGGGCTACCTATCAGAGGTTAGTGAACAAAGCCTTTGCTGATCAGATTGGAAGAAATATGGAAGTGTACATTGATGATATGATGGTAAAAAGTATGGATGAAGAACTACATTTGACAGATCTCCAAGAAACTTTTGCTAACTTAGTAAAAGTAAATTTGAAACTAAATCCAGAGAAATGTGTGTTCAGAGTACAGTCCGGGAAATTCCTGGGGTATATAATAAGTGAGCAAGGGATACAACCCGATCCGGACCAACTTAATGCTTTATTCCAAATGGAGCCTCCTCGAAATATTAAAGAAGTACAACGGTTGGCTGGGAGGTTGGCTGCTTTAAATCGATTCATCTCGAGGTCTTCGGACAGATGTGCCCCGTTTTTTCAAACTTTAAACGGTTCAAAGGGATTTGACTGGACTTCACAGTGTGATGAGGCCTTCAATGAGATTAAGAAACATCTGTCCTCCCCCAAGACTTTATTTAAACATGTTGATGGAGAGACACTCTTCGTATACTTGGCAGTTTCCAGTTCTGCCATCAGTGTTGTATTGGTAAGAGAGGTGGATAATTACCCCCGTCCAGTGTACTACATCAGCAAGAGCTTGATAGATGCAGAAAAACGCTATTTAAAGCTCGAAAAATTAGCATTAGCCTTGGTAATTGCTGCAAGGAAGATGAGGCCTTATTTTCAGGCTCATCCTATTATCATCCGGACATCCTATCCCTTGAAAAATGTTCTTCAAAAGGCAGACATTTCAAGTAGAATGACTAAGTGGTCAGTGGAGTTGGGGGACTTCGATATTGATTTTGCTCCTCGAACAGCAATCAAAGCCTAAGTTGTGGTTGATTTCTTAGTTGAATTCCACTCAGATAGGGATACAGAGCAAACGACTGAGATGAAAGATAAAAAGGTCTGGATCGTCCGGACGGATGGTGGATCAAGTACTATGGGATGTGGTGCAGGGGTATGCCTGACCTCTCCGTATGGTGACAAAATGTACCAGGCTATATGCTTTGCTTTTAGGGCTTCTAACAATGAGTCCGAATATGAAGCTGCTATAGCTGGTTTGAAATTGGCTTTCATTTGTGGAGCCAAAAGGGTCAAGTTGATGAGCGATTCCCAGCTTTTTATCCATCATGCACAGGGTCAATCCGAAGCTAAAAATGAGCAACTAGTGAAGTACTTACTTCTTCTTAAAAATGAGGCACTTAAATTCAAAAGCATCATTTATGAGTGCATACCCCGAACAGAAAATGAACTAGCAGATTCTTTGGCAACCATAGCCTATACTGAGTCATACCCTTGGATCCATGTGTTGGAGTGCCCTTCCATTCAACTCAATATGGGTAAGGAGGAAGAAATTTTCGATGTACAGATGAAACAACCTCAAGATTGGAGGTTTCCTCTCCTGCAATATCTCTCCGATGGTATTTTACCTCCAGACAAGTCGATAGCAAGAAAAGTAAAGTACAAGGCTCGTGGTTTCATCATACTAAGAGATGTGCTTTACAAGAAGTCTTACAGTAAACCCCTTTTACGATGTTTGGGGGATGATGAATCTCAAATAGTCCTCTCTGAATTACATGATGGTGAGGGATCAGCTCACTGTGGATTCAGGGCTTTAACAAGGAGAGTTTTATTGGCTGGCTATTACTAGCCATCTATAATACAAGATGCTAAGGAGCTGGTGAAAATGTGTGACCCATGCCAGAGATATAGCAATGAAATTCATGTCCCAGCCATCCCTTTAGAGTCAATTTCTGAGCCTATACCTTTTGCTCGATGGGGGTTGGATTTGGTGGGACCTCTTCCTATGGCATCCGCAGGACGCAGGACAATAATTGTTGCTATTGATTATTTTTCGAAGTGGATCGAAGCAGCCCCGCTGGCGGGAACAACATCAAAAGCCCTCATAAAATTCATTTTATCCAATATCTGTTGCAGATTTGGCATTCCACTAAAGATAACGACAGACAATGGGCCACAGTTCGACAACAAGGAAATGGAGAGTTTATGTGCCTCTAGGGGTATACAACATTGTTTCTCTTCACCTTTCCACCCACAAGCAAATGGTCAGGTTGAAGTGGCTAACAGAACTTTACTGTCCAGTTTGAAGAAAAATTTAGAAGGGGCTGCTGGAAAATGGCCTAGTTATTTACAAGAGGTTTTATGGGCCTACCGGACTACACTTGGGGCTGCAACAGAAGAGTCACCTTTTGCCTTGGTCTATGGGATGGATGCCATAGCTCCCATATAAGAAACTCTCCCTTCATTTCGAGTTAACAATTGCTCCGAACACGCTAACGAAGTGGCAATCAGAGGTCAACTTGACTTAATAGAAGAAAGAAGAGTTAAGGGTTACCTTAGAGCTGCACACTATCAGGGTTTGATGAGAAGAAGGTTTGCTTCCAGAGTTAAAAGGAGAGATTTTCAGCCGGGGGATAAGGTGTTAAGTAAAGTCTTCTTACACACGAAAGAGAAGCTGATCGGCAAACTAGCCCCAACCTGGGAAGGACCTTATATGGTCATTGAAAGGCTTAAACCTGGAACATACTGGATAGAAGACAAGGATGGAAGGGTTTTGAATCACCCTTGGAATATTGAGCATCTCCGGATGTACTTGGAGTAGAGACTATGTAAATATTTACTTGTTTAAAAATCAATGTAAATATTTGGGGGCATACTCTTTCCTACCCTGGTGGCGCGGGGAGGTTTTAATGAGGTTTCCGGGCTATTTTATATAATTTGATGCCTTCTTAAAAATTCGGAGCGTTCTTACTTTGTTTCTTGCCAAATTTTTGTTTAAACACTGTCCGGATTAAAGGAATGATGACTACTTAAACATTTGTCATCGGAGAATTTAAACACTCTCGCTTTAGAATATTTATGAAATAACTAAGGGTTGTTTAAACACTAGCCACCAAAATTGAAACAAACACTATGAAAGAATGCAAGAGTTGTACAAAATAAAGACATCCATTAAAATAACTGAAGTGCCTTGGCCATCCAAGGACTTTAAGTTTTCAAAACAAACAGATATGTCCGAACAAACACCAGACACGGTTACAGAAATGCCTTGTCCTTCCAAGGACTTTAGTTCAATTAAAATAAAAAACAAAAGATAATTGATATTCTAAGACTGAGCCTTTGAAGACGGTTCAGCCTCACTTGTTTTCTTCTTCTTAGACTCATCATTCTCCTCACCTGGACTATCTCTGGTGTTCTCCTCTTCATCGGATGAGGATGCGCTGGAGAAATCAAACCTGTCACCCTCAGCCATTGTATGAAAGGAAAGGTCTGGATACTCTACGAAACTCCATAAGTCTCCCAAATTCCTCTTCAGAAACTTCTCATGAAACAGCAAAACCATGTCCGACTTCACCTTGGCATACATCTCCTCTTGACTGTCTATCACATTGTTGGCATAAGCATCAATCTTGGCCTGAATTTTGGCCTCTTGCTCCTTTAGCAGATCAGTTTTCTCCTCTGCAACCTTGGACCCCAAGTTCTCAAGCGCAATCTTGTCATTTGTCAAGTTATGGATGACTTGGTCCTTGGCCTTCGCCTCCTCTTTTGAAGAGGATAGATCTTTCTCTAGTCTGGACAGCTTTTCCCGGAGGTCTTTGACAGTATCTTCTAAGGTGGCAACCTTTGTGGTCCACCCCTCTTGGCTCTTCTTTAGCTCCTCATTTTCTCCCTTCAAAACATCAGTATTTTGGGTGGCAATGAGGTGGTCGTTGGACAGCTTTTCCTTGTCAAAGTTAAGGGCGGTAATGATTGCTGCCTGACCTCGTACTTGCTTCTCCAGGACCAACACTGGCTGAACGGTACTCAGTATGGAGTGAGTTATAGCCTCTTTTTTACTTGAAACAGTGAAAGTTTTACCATTAAAGGTAACAGTGTTCGAAGTGCTTGGAGGGAGATAGGGTCCACTAAAGTCATCTCTAGGGAGGTTTTCAAAGTACTCACCAAGCCTCTCAAGCCCCGTAAGGTCGACACCATCAATACTAAGGTCTCCTCCTCCAACCTCTTCAGTTCGAAAGTCGTCAGGGATCTCATCTGCCCTTGTTGGATCGATAGGGTCAGCAGGAGGGAGAGGCTCCGGAGGCCGGAGAGAAAGTTCATCACCCCTAGAGGTCTTTTTCTTCTTGCCCTCTCTGTCCTTGCTTTCTGCTCCCCGTTTCCGGTCTCTCTTAGGAACCCTTGGGGGTTTTGGAGATCTTGACTCTTCCCTAGCACTCTCATGCTCTACTACTTCTAGCAAAGCAGCATCAATCTGACTGGGAATTGGCCCATCTTGGTTTGTTGGGGCAGTTTCCTCCGTTTCAGCAGGGTTAGCCTCAACCACACTCTTCTTGCCCTTCCCTTTTTTGCCTTTCATTTTACTTGGGGCCTTGGCTCGACCAGGTAAGTACAGTGACCCATCGGTGCGTGAGTTCTTTTAAGGACTACATCCAGAGGAGTGGAGTGGTAAGTTCTTCCCAGGACAAGTCCCTCCGGCCAGTAGTGTTCCAGAGGTGAGACCTTGCAAGATTTCCTCTGGTAAAAGCGTCATGAAAACGGTTTCCCCACTTTTTAACAGCCGAAGTGCTGATCTTGGTACAAGTGGTCTGCCCGGCCTTTAAATAATCGTTGAAGTCTTTAGGCAGCTCTGTCAAGAAAAGAGACAAGACCAGTCAATTAAACAAATTTGATAAAAATAAAAATGAGAGTGTAAGGTGGGATTCTTACGATCACTTCTCCATCTGCTGGTAAGGAGACTCGGGTTGACTCCAGTTTTGATCTTCCTCCCATTCTCCCACGCACCACTCACGAACAAGAAGTGAGTCCTCCAATTTCTCTCCGATTCGAGCAGGTCATCCACTGCCTTATAGTTATCACCCATGTTGAAGTGATAAAAAGGGATATGGGGGTTTCTGGAGAGGCTGGCCACAACAGCGAATTCCTCCATCGGGAGAGGAATTACGGAGAGCCTGGAGGCCATGATACAGGCCATGAGAGTGTACCAGGCATTAGGGCTCAGTTGGCTTAGACAAAGCTTGATGAGGTGGAGGTTCCTAACTATCTCCGGATCTAAGGGAAACCTTACCCCCAGTGAAAGAGCTCAGTGAAGATGACTACTTCACTAAGTTTGCAGTCCATTGGGGTTTCAGGGTCTATTGGGATCCTAATTTTCACATTCTCCGGAATCTCCCACTTCGTTCGCATCCGGCCCAGTTCGGATGTGTGGATGAAGGCATAATTATTTTTTTGCAAGGCAAGTAAATATTTGACATTGACCATATGGAAACAAGGTCCAACTTTTCCCTTGAGGATCTCTGGCAGATCTGGGTGCCTAAGGCATAATTTTTCTTTGCCTTTATCCTTCTTGACAGCACCAGCATCACTAGTCTGTCCGGAGGCCTCGGACTCAAACGGAGCCTCTTCGACAGAATCCTCCATTACTTCCTTCATTACCGAGGAGGGGTTTTCAGCTGTTTTTTGGTGAGGGGAGTTAGGAGTTGGTTCAGTTTGACCTCTGGACTGTTGGGCTTCAGTACTTTCCTGAACTCTGACCTCCGGTTGGGGCTCAGGTGTGGTGGTTTCTCTTCGAAGGCTTGGGCTAGGGGCCTCCAGCCCGGACATCTTGTCCTTGGGAACTTTAATGGGTGCCTCTGACCCTGTGTTGCTGTCTTTGGGCCCCGATTTTGAAGGAGTACCTTTTGAAGCATGTCCTCTTACCAGGAGACCTCTTCTCCAATCAACTAGTTTGTTATGAGAGACATCTGCATCTGACCCCATGGCGATGAATGGGGAAGGCTTTTTGAAGCTGGTAACTACTTGTCCTGGTTCAACAGTGGGCTCTGATTCTTGAATCGACGAGCCTGAAACAATAGGAGAAAGGTTGGTTTGAAACAATTTCCTCGGTTTAACACTTCTGGTTGAGGAGGAGCCCTAGTCAGGCTCTGTGTATGAGATTGATGGTTTGTCGATAGGGGAAGCAGGTAGACCTGCAGCAATGTGCCTTTCCCGTTCAACTTTTTGTGCTTTTTCTAGCTCTGATAGATTAAGCCACCCGCCTTTAATTAAAGCGTTCCTAGCTGTGAACATAAACTCACAACCAAAAAAGAAGAACTTGTGTTTGAGAGAGAAAGCTCTGAAATTCAGCAAAGTAAATATGAAGATGATGGTAAAACAGTGGAGAAGTAATTAATTTATAGTAAACACACAAAAAGGTGTTTTGATACCTAGGAGAATTCGAAAGGATTGCAATGATTAGGAGACGGCGCTGATGTCATCTTCATTTAATGAAAAGGTTATTTTTTAGAAAAGGTGGGAGCGAAATTCTAGGTGAAAAACGGCTAAAATAACGAATCAGAGAGAGACATGTGTCCCATAAAATTTGGCAAGAAACCGTTTGGTTCTCAAGAACTTTTTCAGTCCGGATTAAGATATAACACTATTCGAAGAACATGTCCGGGTGTAACTGTCACCAGCAATAGACTGTTTTCTAGGTCTTGTCCAAGGTCTTTGAACACTACCTAAAAAAGGGGCTACTGATGAGTCCGGATTTTGTCACCATGTTTTATGGGAACCGGACAGGGCCAATTCGGACAGAGTCTACCTAACCGGACAGGGGCAGTTCGGACACCTCATTATCCATTGGACTGTTCAAACAGAACTAAAGTACTTAAAACCTAATCACTTCTTGACTAAGCTGCTTGTTCCCCTACTTAGAGCTAATGGGTCCTTAAACTCGACTCGGGTCCATTAAACACGACCCGAAAGCCCATAAGGCCCAAACATAAGGGTATAAATACCCAACCACCAACATTAAATGAGGGTAATGAAAATTAAATACAACCAGGCAGCTTAATTCTCCCTCTACACTCTACCCAAATATTAAATACTCACAAAACTCCACAAAACTCTAAATCGAAATTACAAACTTACCCTCAGACAAAAATAAACCACACCAGATATGAATCTGCTCAAAACACTTACGGCGTAGGTAAGATCGTATTTTATGCAAATCATAGCATACACAATTCTACCAATAACATTGGCATAAGGTATCTCCAACATATACTTCTTATCTACAGCTTCAGTTGGTGCTTGAGTGACAGTAAGTTTGGATTGGAAACTAATGGGAGTTCCTACCTCTTTGGTTTCGGACATACCAAACTTTTGAAGGACTTTTTGTATGTATGGTTTTTGAGATAAGAATAAATAATCCGTTAACATGTTCCTGGTGATATCAATACCAAGTATCCTCCTTCGTGAAGGAGTTTCCTTCCTTATAAAAATACCAAAAAATAAGCTTCAAAATTATCGAGAGAAATATTATTAATCAATGAGTCAACTCTTGTTACAATGATTGACCTCCTGTTTATACTAGTTTTAATCATCCAAACAAATCAAGTTATTTTATTTATTTGGATTAAATCCGATCCAGTTTAGTTAATTATTAGATAAATATAAACAAACAATATATAAAAAGTAATAAATAAATAATAGTAAATATAAATAAAAAATAAAAAATAATTTTTTATATGTTTACTACATCCATGTGGTGGTGTAACGCTGATATAGCGGAGATATACTTAAAATTTGGATCACTGACGAGAAACTCTTTACTATTCGGAGAAGCCTCAAAATTAATCACACGGAATATGGATCGGATATAAAACACATTAGTAATAATAAGAGCTGATATTTAAAAAATAAAAAATAAAAAATAAAAAATTATGAAACCGATAATAAACATAAAAAAACTAATAACGTCATTTAACCCACGATAAAAAATACACAACTTATTAATTTTCAAATTCAAATAGGAATTGCAAATAATAATTCTTCTTCTCATCTTTTACATGTCGATATGCCTGGAAGCTCGAATTTCTCTTATCATGCGTATGTTTTGACGCCACCAACCGGATATTACGACGGCAACTTTATCCTAAAGCCAGCTTTTCTAGTATTCATACTATCACGTCAATTTATACTATAGAGGAGAACAACTACGATTTTCCTCGTGAATATATAATTTACCGAGACCGTTTACTGCAGAAAAACCCTCCTTTCACATCACTCCTTGCTTTATTAAGACCGACAAAAATTGATTTTGATGTTCACAGATCATTAGGGACTGAGATAATGAAATGTGCAGCACATGAAGCAGCAACGGCCTACTCTAACAAGAGTATTATTAGCGACTGAGATAATGAAATGTGCACATGAAGCAGCAACTGCCTACTCTAACAAGAGCATTATTAGCGACTGAGATAGTGTTGTTAGTATTGCCGCCTACTTCTATTCAAAAGAGCGGGCTCTACAGGAAAATCTATGCGTCATGTGTTCAGATAAAATATAGTTGGCTCAACCGTTGTTCGGACTAAACGTTCACACATCTTTTCCACGAATCATGTATTTGCCATTGAGGGATGAAAAAAAAAACCATCATCAGTCTTGTCCAATTTGTCGGGCTAACTTACGGGTTTGTCAAGCAATGGTGATAAGGTCATAGCAGCTCAAGTACTAGTTGCTATCAAATTTTTAATATCAAGAATAAGGAATTTAATAGCCAAACAATTACATTACATGCTGCAACATGAAAACCTACAATGTACACATTAACTCACAAACACTGAAATTACAGAAAATAGTATTAACTCTTTCCCATCAAACACCTCTTATAATCTGATAACATAATTTAACATCACATTAATAACTTAACAAACAAGTTTCGATCAGTCTCCACCTTTCATGTTTCCGAGGTTCTAAATTTTCACCTTCTCCATTCTACTTGGGTCACCTTGGCTACAAAATCATAAGGGTAAAGGGTTAGCGTGATTATAGACAAGGCCAGTATATTAGCAACAATAGCGAAAATATTTGTACCATTTTCATCTCGTGAAGACAACAATGATTTCTCGTTTTTATTCTCGCCTTTGCCACCTGATTTAACCTGTCTCTCTGTTCTTGGTGAATGGGAGTTAATTCTGCTATTAGCAGACGATGAAAGCGACTGACGACGACTCGTACTATATTTCTCAGGCCCATCTTCAGGAGATTTCGGAGAATTTCTTAGCTTTGCTTTGGCTGATTTAGTAGCTTGCATATAGCTTGGCAGTGCAGGACTAGTATTCTGAAGACCGTTCTCTACGTGTTCAGTTATAATACCTTTTTTGCTAGGTTTTTTACTCCCGTTGCTTGATGACTCCTCTTTCCGGCTCGATTTTCTGTCAACTACAGGAGTTTCATCTTTATTCTCGCTCTCTATCAGCAATGGCAATGATTCAGCACTCATTTGATTACCATTCAATGATTCAACACTCACTTGATTACCGTTCATTGGTGTCATATCAAATTCTAATGCAGAGGTCGGAATAGTTTCTATATCTGAGAGTCGATTGGCTACTGTCGGGGATGTTTTGCCATCAATATCCGTGCTCTTTTGAATAACATTGTGAATCGGGGCGGTTAAGACCACCTTTTCCACACTAAGCTCTGGCTTCTCATATTGAACTTCAGACTCGACCGACTTCTCGACAATAGGGTTATGAACCCTTCTCAAGTTACGTTTAACCTTTTCAAGCTCATTTTGTGGATTTTCCTGCACAGTTTCTGCTGGGTGACCTACAACTTTCCTCCCGTTACGTTTGTTTTTTTCTAATTCCGTGCTGCTATCAACATTTGCTGCACGGAGGTTCCTCACACTGCGTTTAGGGCGACCTGTTCCAGCTGCAACTGTTTGACCGTTGCCATACTTCCTCGCAGATTTCAAGCTCGACGGTTTCTTTGGTTGGGGGACTGGTTTCCAGAATCTGGAGGCTGACCAACGCTCTATCCAGCTCGAGACTGAATTAATGTCAGAAGAGTCGTATTGGAGGCGCAAAGGCATCACATTTGGTGATGGAGAAAGAAGCTGATGCAACAAAACCAGTCATAACCTC
The DNA here is from genome assembly GCA_036936605.1 of Limnanthes douglasii subsp. nivea. Lineage (NCBI taxonomy): Eukaryota > Viridiplantae > Streptophyta > Magnoliopsida > Brassicales > Limnanthaceae > Limnanthes > Limnanthes douglasii. Next base: position 160,964,816 of record JAUPFV010000003.1, read on the forward strand.
AATTATCAAACATTACACAGTTGAACACCACCAATTAAGGTAAGCTGCTTTAACAAAGCAACTGAATGACTTCCAAAAGTCAGAAAACATGAATACAGTTTTCCTTGAGTACTTTTTCATGAAAAAAATATCAAAAGTTCGTCTTCACTACTCAAACACACATTACAATTATCTATTGCTTCCACAAAAACAAATAGTCATAGCTCAGGTCCTCGAGATTAGGAGCAAGTATTTCCATCTTCTCAAACTATAAGTTAAAGAAACAGTACAGTTTCCAGAAATGAAAAATATATTATGCTAGAGACTGATTGTATCATCAAAAGTTGTACCTGTAAAATGCTAGAGTATTATAAAAGCATTAATAGTCAGTGTTCCCAATTTATTTTGTATCGTCGTTTCAACAACACAGAAAACCTCACATGTCACATGTGAAAAGACTAAAGCATACCTTACAAACAAAAGCATTTGCTGACTGCTTCTTAATTTGCGAATAAACTACAGCACCATCAGGATTAGTAGGTTTTCCATCCTGAGAGAAACGAAAAGTTTGAGAAATGCAATACATGGTTTTCTTGATGAATGTTTACCAGTCTTGTCAGTTTTGTTCTTTTGTAGAGAAGTAAAAAAAAGACACATAGAAAAGCATCCGAATATATTGGTGGAAATGGAATCCTATAAAAAGTTACCTGAGGCTTTAATAGATTAACTTCCCCACAAACTTCAACAGAAAGTCTGGCTAATCTTCCGCGAGCAAGGGCTTGTAGCTTGACAACTCCCATAACACAGCACAAAGTAGCAACAGCTTGCCTCCTCACTAGGTGACCACGGATCAGAGCTTGCAGCCTTATTATGCCTTTAAGGGCCCAAAATGCCCGACGAGCCTTCACAAAGTACGCTCAAATTATCTTAGGTCTATGAGGCAAACACTCACTGATACACATTATTACTACCAATCTACTTTTTTGAGATGCAGTTATGCAGTCACCTCTATACTTTAACTACAAGAGGTAATAGATAGAAAATAAGATTACCAAGTAACCTCTAAAGGAAGCCTGCACCGTTGTTGCCGCATTATCACGACGTACTTTATCAGGGTCAGGTGAAGCGTCTTGGGTACTTGTTGCTCTCAATTCCATACACTGACTTCCTTGAGATGAGACACCATTATTAGAAATATTAGCAGCTTGTTTGTTCTCATGGTCTATATTAGTTTGCGTTACAACAGCAGAATTAAAGATTGGATTCGGATTGGACGACGCCACATCAATTTCAGTAGCTTTTGCCGTAGTAAGAACATCTTTGTCACTCGAAGCTCTCTACACAAAATCCAATTCAAATAAAAGAAGTTAAACATGTTTGTCAAATTTCAGGCTCTATTGTAAAAGCTTTAACTATTAATCTCTAAAGACATTTCCCATGAGAACACTAAACACTATAACTCGTACTAAGCATCTAATATATCAAGATTTATGGCGTAAAAGTACCTCCTTTCCTTTGAAAGAGGTAGATTTCGAGGTCTTCCTCCCAAGCAGTATAGTCTTAATCCATTTCGCCGGTGACTTTTTACCCATGGCTACAGTAATAGATTCAGTTGTCAAGCAAACCCGAACCCAGCTTCCTGAATTTTTCAGGCAAAACACAATAGTTTATTATGCAGAACAAATGACATTCAAAGAACATATACATACCATCGCAATCACTTTAACTGGATTAGTTTAACTATCATGTTCCTAAGCAATTGAAAATTGTAACAAGCTTATAACTTCAACTCGAGACACCAAATTGTTTAAAAAGACGAGCACATGTCCAGACTAAAGAGCACCATTTAACATGCTATAACCAGCTCCTTGATGTAAAAGACAACCATAACTTAGAGCCAAAATCTGTAACCTTTTTCATCCGACATTAAATAGAAACAGCATCTAGAACACGAAAACATAAAACACAAAATGGATATGAACCAGATCTAGAACTTAACCTCAATAAATGCCGTGTTCCTCAGTTTCGAATCGACCATTCCTGAAACAGAAACAAACCAAATGAAAGCATCAATTACAATTACATAGACTAAATGACTTGAAAGCGTGAAATAGGGAGAGAGAAGAGAACGTTCACCATGATAGGAGTGAGTGAGCTTAGAAACAAAGAAGGAACCAGTTAAAATAAAAATTGGTTTCTTGTAGAATGAATACACTACGGTCGTGCTCTTAATAAGAGAGCATGTTGATACAAGAAGTTGTTCTTGGATGTATAATGACTATTCGATTAACGAGGATCCTGTTGATGTCCATGGGATAAGTGTAAGAGTGGGTGTAGTAGATGATAAGTGATGCAACTAATAAAGCGCAAAGCGGTGGTGGGTGTCCCGAAGCAGTTTACTTTGGGAAAAAATGTGCAGTTTCTTTTGTTTGTGATTGTGATATTTATATATTTACGGAATTACCCTCATTAGTTGCACCAAGATACCTGCTCTAGCTGTGGTTTGTGGGGACCAAGGTTATGTAGTGAACCGTAAGATAAAGTCATGTACCAAAACCAACATAAACTCAAAACATAAGATAGGGAAAAAAATCAATCCTTTTAGTCCGGAGTGGATGGCGGAGTTGGTTAAGTAAGGTAGGCTTGTACATTTTGAGTAGCGGCTGCGGGTTTCTTCTAAAAAATATAGAAAAAAAAACTTATGACAGCGTTTATGTATAATTTTTTCGATTCCAACAAATAATATATTATAATATATATTAGCGTAACTTTTTATATATGAATTGATAGTGAAAGATATACGATTTTTTATAAAAACAAATATTTAAAAAACAAATATCTAACTTAATTATAAAGATTTTGTTTTTAAAAAAAATTGAAAGGCACGTGGGTCATCTCAAACAAATTTTATTAATGAATTTAGAGACCCAAAGCTTTAAGTTACATTGAAATTCAGGCGTCAAGAAAGACGTGTTAAGCATGGATACAAATAATATAAATTCCTTAGAGAATAAGGATCCACCAATACTTTGGGAGAGGAGAGCTTGGAGAGGTTAAAAAAAACTTAGCAAGGGAGATTTCTTAAAAGAGTGAGAAATTGTGTAGATAAGCTTGAGGGTTGGTAAGAGAATAGAAATATGCAGACTGAGATAAAAAAGGACTTTCTTTAGAATTTTGGGGACTCTAAGAAGACCTTGAGAAGTTAAGATGTTTGCTGATTTTGTTAGGAGTGTGGAATATATCCAAGCCAAAGAGCCCTGCAAAATGAGAACTTTTCAGGTGAGTTTAAATATTTTTAGTAGTTAACTGAGTTGGTATATGACTACGGAAATTGAAAAAGTAAGAGTTGGAGAATTGGGGTTCGAAGAATTCTCTGATAAAATTAGTCTTAAAACTATCAAGCAATGTAATAGCTTTGATCTGTTTAGGTATTTGATCTGCAGTTAGATCAATCTTGTATTAGCATTGGTTGGTCAATCTTGCCAGCCAGTCTACAACAGAGTTTTGTTCTGTGATGATGTGTGAGATGATCATATTTGATGCAAGTAGATTCCTGCGGCATTGTAGAATATGAGTCAAAAACCATGGGGCTTTGTTAGAGGAGATCATAGTTAAGAGTATCAGTCTCTATCTCGAGAACATAGATTTTCATTTTGTTGCATAGGATCAAGCCATTGAGTAATGCACAAGTTCCAACTAAGATAGGGTCTAGATTTCTATAGGTTCTTCCAATAGTAGCCTGGATACCCCTTTTGTAGACTCTGATGATAGTACTTCCTGAAGCTTCACCAGATTGCGGACATGAAGCATCTGTGTCAAGTTTTAGACTAGCAGTAGTAGGAGGATACCAGTGTATAACCTTCAATTTTCTTGCCTAATTTAGATATTTAAAGTATTCAAATCCACATGTCATGTTAGAATCATTTGTCCATAAGTGTCTTTTGAGAATATTAGACATATCTAACTTGAGTATAGCATACTTGATATGAGTGATGACAACTTTACGAGCAGTCTCTTGAAGGTTGAATTTTTTCTTGTTTCTGTGTTGCCAAATAGTCCAGCGGATTACTGAGGGCATAGTGTTTCTTATGTTAATTTTGTAAGGAGTAGACCATAGCCATAGCCTTATAATGTGTGAGAGAGAGAGAGAGAGATGTTTGCCAACCATGGCTTTGAACATTTTGCTGAAATAAAGCCATACAACTGAAGCTATGTTGAATTGAACAAAGTTATGTTGATTAGTGTCAATGTTACCATAATGTTGATACTTGGAAACTAAAGTGATATTTATGGACTGGAGAACAGAGTTAACAGATACCCAATTACGGAGAAGTCTCCATAAAAAGAAAGAAAACTTGACAGGGGTGATTATGTTCGAGATGTTTGAATATAAGAATGATGTAGTTCATTTGACTCTTAAAGAATTCTATGTATCTTTAAAACAAAATTCCCCTGACTCACTAGCACTCCATTGTAACTTGTATATAATGTGAGGCTTGATTGATAGGTTAGAGATTTTGTTTATGTATATTGAGGTAAAATAAGAAATAAATTTGTCTAGATTCCATTCATTAGTGATCCATAAGGTATTGACTTTGGTTTAGATGTACCAAGAAGTAGTATTTGTACTTGTGAGGTCAGTTATGGGTCTGGTATGACACCAACCATCAAGCCAAAACTCACAGTTGCCTTGGCCAAGAGATCAGAAGATGAAACCATCAGCAGTACTTGTTATATCATGAAGCCTCTTCCAAATTTGAGATTTTTTGTAGGATAGTTGCACTTGCATAGAATGAGCAGTAGGGCAGTATATGATATGCATGAATTTAGACCATAGGCTTGCGTTTTCTCTGAATTTATTTCAAAGTTTACAGGAGTAGTGAGCTAAGTATCTTTAATTTTTCTAATGTTTAATCATCATTATTTGTAGGGAAGGCGGAGCTTGTTCTAGGTAGCCCATGAGATGGCTTTATGATTTTTGGTTGTGCCCTAAAGGTATCTAATACAAATGGCTTTGATTCTTTTAATAGTAGATCCAGGATGAAGGTTATATTGTAGATGGTAATTGGGGATGGCTAGCAGGATAGATTGGATAAAAGTGAGCATATCACCAAATAAGAGTAAAGCATAGTCTCATTCTTGAACTTTCTTCTTTAATTTTGAGATTAGCCTTTTATAGTGGATGGTAGTGATTCCATTATGAATGATTTCTCCCACGTAGTTCATAAAATTATTTATTTTCTTATATCAAGTAATTAGATACATGTAGTTTGATCTGCTGGGTGGAGATTGATATGGTCGAATTTTGTTGGAGGCTAAAATAGTAAGAGGGTCAGATTTTTCTTAGAGGGCAATTTGGACCTAGAAACTAAATCATGATGAGTAAGCAGTGTGCCTAGTGAGTCAGCTAAGTGCATAGTTCACTTACTTTTGGGTATGGGGCTTACAAGGCTGACCCGGTTAAATGACACGATCCCAATGGCCCATGGATCCTAACAGATTATAAATAGTTCTACAAACAACATTAAATGGGTTGGAATTTTTTTTCTCTCTAAATATAAAATACAAGCATCTTTATTCTCTCTCACTCTCCATATAGAATTTAATATTACACGACTTAAATATCTTCATAAACTACCCTTCAATCAAGTTTTTACCAACATCAGAGATGAAGTAGGAAGAATGTAGATTGATTTCTCCTTGTTGATTAGTTGACCAGTTTGATCCTCGAAGTTGGTTAGGAATCTGTTGAGAATACAATCACTGGATTTTAAGCCATTAGTAAAAATGATAGTGTCGTCAACAAAAGATAAACAAATGATAATATCATTATTATAAGTTTTGTATCTAAAGCTATGATGATATTGGAATAGTTTTTTGAGGCATCTTATTAAAAAATCTTGGGCTAGAATGAATAGAGTAGGGGAACGAGGATCCATTTGTCTAATGTCATTAGTTTCTTTAAAGAATCCCTTAGCTCCACCATTGAGAATGATTGAAAATCTAACATTGTTGCTAGATTTTATCATTAGATTGATGAACCTGCAATTAAAGCCAAAATGTAATTAGAATTTGCTTAATAAACGAAAAAAGATACTCTAACAAAGGTCTTAGATAAGTCTAGTTTAAAGATTAAATTTCCTCCTCGAATTTTCTTATTTATATTAAAGGCTAGTTTTTTAGTGAGGATGCTATTTTCTTGTATACATCAACCATTGACAAAACCACTTTGCTCAATAAAATTGAGCTTAGGTAAGACGATAGAAATTTTATCATTTATGATTATAGATATAATCATGTTGAGCACATTGTATAGAATTATAGGTCTATAATCGTTCCAAGTTTTGGGGGTTTTTTTTTATGAATTAAACAAATGGTAGTAGCATACACCCTCACTTTGAACATAGGCACCATTGAAGAATGCTCTGATAGTTGAGCAATATAATAGGCCAATATTGCCCTTAGGGTTGGCAAAAGGTTTACCCCGACCCGCAGATATTGCCCGTCTGCAAAATAATGTAGTTCGCATTCCTCGTCTGTCGTCAAAAGGCTTGGGGCCTCCCGGGGGTCATCCACCGGTTGCGATCCCGGAGGCACCCCCCTTAATTGCTATTCTTGAGCCGGAAACATCTCTTGGTCTTTTTTCGGAGCTAACGCAGCTCGGTATGATGGAGAGTGAAACGTAGTAGAAGCTTAAAAGAGGGATAAAACCCTAATTTTGTTTTTTTATTTAATCAAAATAGTCTGCCGACAAAATAAGGTATAGGATGCTTTATATAGCATCTATCCAAAACCCTAATATCAAATAAAGAAAATTACATAAATGTCTAGAAACTAAAATAAATAAATAAAATAACGTCTAAATATGAAAACTGATTTTCGAAGGCTTTAGAGGTCGAATTTGGGTATTAAACTTTGTGAAAAGTCACAGTTTTGAAATCTTACGGTCTCGTCGAAATCTTCGATTTGAGTACCTATTTCACCTAATTCCGATACCTGACCAAGAAACCAGTTTATCCGCAAACTTCGCTAACTGTCTGCATCATTCCCTCCGGGATAGAAAAGATTCGCCCTCGAATCTGACTTATCTCTCCTGCGTCAAGACCAAGGTGCTCCAACCATAGTGAACGTCGCAGGCTAGAAGAAAACTTTCCAGCTTTCCATGGCGCTCCAGGTTCTCCATGAATTACAACATAAGCTACTCGTTCGCCGTAGCGCGGTTCTGCTCTGGGATCAGTTCTCATTGCTTTAGTAGCCACTATAGTCAATGGAGGAAGCAATGAAGAATCCATTGCACTGTATGTACCTAAGCGAACTTCTTTTGCGAAAACAAAATCCTGGACTGACACCCTGCCAGTGAGAATTCGCGTGAACTGACGTTGCAGATATTGTTTGACCATGAAGATTTCCTGGTGTTCAAAAAAAATTCTCAATGATTGCTCCATTGTTTTAGCAACAGCTGCACAAGTATCTCTCCGAACTGTCTCGATGCCCTTGGCATCAAATACAGGTTTGATTTGGTCATGATCCTCGTAGCTGTAACCAACATACCGCTTCTTGGTGAGGAGGAAACATGGGTGATAAACCTTCTCCATTTTCAGTACGACTGGATTTGGGTTCATTGAGGTTATTGAAGCTGCAATTTCATGCCCAATTTTATGAGCTTCTTTGACAGTCCACCCCTCCAGGAGAACAAACATGCTGTCGGTATCACCATACACAACTTTAGCTTTCCACTTTTCATTCGCATTTACATATGAAATAGCCTTTTCAAGTGTCCTACGGCCACACTGGACTATACTGTCTGCAAGCTCAGCACAAGGCATGCGGCCCCTAAACCCAGCAGCCGTGTAACCATATGTTACATTTGCTATCAACTTCAAAGCAAGCTGTCTTGCATTAAATATCCGGTGAAGAACTTGCTTCGACGGAGCCAACTTCTTCATTGCTTGTTTTACCATTATCCTGGTAGATAATATTTCCTCGAGCAACCGAGGTAGCACACCTTTGCGAACCCCAAGTGTGTCTTTCATTGACGGTGTGACCTTTCCAAGGCATGTGCAGTAGCACAGGTTGTATGCAATAATCATTGATGGATAAAGAGATTGAAAATCTAAAACAACAACTGGATCCGCATAAAAAACAGATTCTGGTTCCATCACGAGAGGCAAGCACTCCATTGCTGGTTGAGAAGCAACCTGCTGATTCCCAGGAGAAATGGCAAGATAATTTTGAGAATGCGCCAATCTTAGAAACATAGATTCAACTCGGTACTGTGAACCTCGGGAGAGAACAGAAAAGAATTCGATCCCGAAAACTCGTGCAAGCTCCGATGTTCGATTTATCATATCAAGTTGAATCATCAATTCAAGGTTCAACTTCGCTCTCTGAATCACATAATCAATGCAACGAAACCTTGCCACTCCAGGACCACTTGAAAACCATTTTGTCAATACTTGATGTGGTATTAATGGAATCTTTCGCCTTAAAGCAGCTTCAGCAACTGCTTCAGCTGTGTACAAATTAAGTTTAAGCTCACCACGCATCAATCGCCAGACATTTAAAACAACTCTACCACCAACATGAACACCACTTGCATGAGTTCGGCCCCACTCATCTTCAATTATTGCATCCTCGACTTGATTAATATCATCAATGTTTACTTCAGGCAAAATATTGTGAAGGCTGCTTCCCTGCTCAGAAATTTCTGTCATGCCAGGTCCTAGATATGTTGTTAAGCAACCTTATACCAAACTGTGCAGCCCTTTCAGCCAGAAAACCAAGTGAGCCACCTTGTATATCCCAACCCATTATGATATCAGGATCAGAAGAACCTAAAATCTTCATAAAGTGGTTGAACAATTGCTTCTCCTCTGTTTCTGGCTTACCTGTTTCAGCTTCGTACTGGTTGGATTATTTGGTGAGAGCCTCATCAATGTCGCCAGTTTGTTTTGTCTGTGTTCGTCTACCCTGTCTGCGTTTTCCTCGTTTTCGAACCCGTACCCTTCTGAATCTTTGTTCTCTATTGGTCCCAGACGGTTTGGTTGGTGGCAAGAACAATGGTAAGAACCCGTACCCTTCTGAATCTTTGTTCTCTATTCGATCCCGTAACCTTCTTAATCTTTGTTCTCTATTGGCTCCACTGATATATTTTCTTTTATTTTTTATTTTTGGTTTTGAGTTGGAGAGGGTATACTGGATATCATATCTTTTATCTACCGATTCATCCGTAGGAAAAGAAGAGAAACTTGAATTCGAAATTAATTCTTTGTTTTTCGATGAAAAAAATGGTGTAAAAGGTTTTGTTTCTTTATCCTTAGCTCTAGATCCTCTGGTGTTTTTAGGAGTAGAGAAAGAATTATTGTTTACCTTATCGAAAGAACATAAGATGTCTTTTGGTGTTATCCAAAAATCTTCATTCTCATCGTCGTATACATCATAAATTGGATCGTCTTCATCCTCATCACCGTATACATCATAAATCTGATCTCCATATTCTGACCAAGTTTCATCAGAAATTTCACCTTTGTTGTCAGCCTCATACTCATCAAAGAGTGGATGTTTGAGTATCGGTGATTCCTCCATGTCACCATCAAAGTCAGGAATGTTGACTTTCTGGGTCCGGCGAGCCAACTGGTGCGGCGACTCGGTCACATCTGTGCGAGCTAGCAGCTGATAGAATTCGTCGGTATATTTATCCACAGATCTAGGTTCCTGACGAAGATTCTGACGTCGCTGGTAGAGATCCCGCTCGAAGTTGTAGGGAATGAAAGCCTTGCGGAGTTTTCTTTTGAATTTCTCCCAACTCTTGACTTTATCCTTACCTTCACGCGCGCGGTTCTGCTTCACCTGCTGCCACCAAGCCTGTGCCCTACCGCGTAGGTGAATGGTGACTAATGCGACCCTTCTCTCCTCCGGAACCTCCTCGAAGTCCAGGACTTCCTCAATCTGTGATAACCAATCGATAAGTGCCTCCGCCTTAAGGCTGCCATCAAATTCCGGGATGTCTAACTTGAATCCAAGCTCCCAGCGGCGTGGGTGAGAAGTAGTCTGGTCGATCTCCTCCCCAAAAGGGTGAACCATGCCCTCAACCTCTGTGCTTAGTTGCTTGGCGGTAAGAACAGCCACCTGCCGGGTAAGATCGGCTACCTGACGACGTAGGTCAGCATCTTCACGATCATCTACATCACTTGTATCTCGGTACACTCTAGCGCCACCGCGACCGCTGGTTCTTGCTCGTACCATCGCGCAGGACTGCCTGTGTCTGATACCACTATGATGGAGAGTGAAACGTAGCAGAAGCTTAAAAGAGGGATAAAACCCTAATTTTGTTTTTTTATATAATCAAAATAGTCTGCCGACAAAATAAGGTATAGGATGCTTTATATAGCATCTATCCAAAACCCTAATATCAAATAAAGAAAATTACATAAATGTCTAGAAACTAAAATAAATAAATAAAATAACGTCTAAATATGAAAACTGATTTTCGAAGGCTTTAGAGGTCGAATTTGGGTATTAAACTTTGTGACAAGTCACAGTTTTGAAATCTTACGGTCTCGTCGAAATCTTCGATTTGAGTACCTATTTCACCTAATTCCGATACCTGACCAAGAAACCAGTTTATCCGCAAACTTCGCTAACTGTCTGCATCAACCTGCAATTAAAGCCAAAATGTAATTAGAATTTGCTTAATAAATGAAAAAAGATACTCTAACAAAGGTCTTAGATAAGTCTAGTTTAAAGATTAAATTTCCTCCTCGAGTTTTCTTATTTATATTAAAGGCTAGTTTTTTAGTGAGGATGCTATTTTCTTGTATACATCTACCATTGACAAAACCACTTTGCTCAATAAAATCGAGCTTAGGTAAGACGATAGAAATTTTATCATTTATGATTATAGATATAATCATGTTGAGCACACTGTATAGAATTATAGGTCTATAATCGTTCCAAGTTTTGGGGTTTTCTTTTTTATGAATTAAACAAATGGTAGTAGCATACACCCGTAGTAGCATACACCCTCACTTTGAACATAGGCACCATTGAAGAATGCTCTGATAGTTGAGCAATATAATAGGCCAATATTTATGGTAGAATTTAAAGTTGAACCCATCGACACCAGCTATACTAATAGGATTTAAGGCATTTATATAGTTGAATACATTTTGATCAGCAGGTGAGCTCAATAATAAGTAGTTATCTTTATCTGTAAGAAGATTATGAATAATAGATTGAATATTAAACAGATCAGTAGAGCAACTAGTTTTTGTTAACAAAGCTTTAAAGTATGATATAGTTGATGATTATATTTCCCGAGGGTCTTGAGCCCAGAAATTGTTAACTTGTATTCTAAAGATTCGATTTTTCTTCCAATTATTCTTGACATATGAATGAAATGCAGTTGTATTTATGTCCCTGTTCATTATCTAATGAGTGTTGCACTTTTGCTGCATAACATTTCTTCTCTAACATGCAATTGCAAGTGATTTGCATTTGCAATAGTCAGATTGGTGTTGTTCTCTAAGATGGGAGAGTCTTTATAGCAGGTTTCTTGAAATTTTTCATTTTCCTCATACTGAGCTATAAAGTTAAAAATATTACCAAAATTTTATATGTTCTAAGCTTCGAGAGTAGTTTTAAGTCTCTTTAGTTTTAGCCAGAATCTTCGAATATGATGTCCAGATATAACTTCTTCCCAGTTGGTCTTTATTGTAGTGCTTAAATCAGGATGACCAAGCCATATATTCTGAAATTTAAAGCTAGATTTGACCTGAGTATTGTTGTTAGATAGTTTGATACAAAGTGGAGAGTGGTATGAGTCAGTCGTTGCCATATGAGTGACTGTAGTGGAAGTGGAGTAATTTGACAAAGGAGCGTTGTAAATGACTATGTCCATACGCTTCCATTTATAAGAGTTAGTCCAAGTAAATTTAGAACATGTATACTCTGCATTAATTAAATTACAATCAAATATTAGATTGTTAAATTCATCAATGTTACGTAAGCAGATTATTGAACATGAAAGATGTTCATATGGTTCAACAATTGAGTTAAAATCACTCATAAGTATCTATTCTTTATTTGAGTCTACTACATCTCTGATTTTTTTTCCCAAAGAGAGGATTTAAGTTCACGAGTGCACTTAGCATAAATTATGGAGACCATAAAGTCTTTCTCAAATGTAGAATGCTTCACATTTATGTGAAGATTCTTGTCATGATCAAATAGAGGTTGAAATGTGTAGTTAATGTTCCAAAAGATACATATTTTGTTGGAGTTGTTGTGCATTGCATTTTGATATCCTAAGTATTGAGCAGATTGATTTAGATGACCTTTATATATCATTGGTTCTTGAATAATTAAGAATTCAATATGTTCAGATATTGTGATAGATTTGATTATTCTCCTTGTAACTTTGTTATCAATTCCTTATTTGAACTTCATCATTGCAAGGCATCACAAAACACACTCAAACGTGGCAATAAATGCAGATAGTATAGAGGCATTTGTGATTATAATTAAAACTAACACATCACAACTAAACACATTTCAAGTTCATGTACATTATTAGCACCTTAAATCATAATACTTGATCCAAGTCTTTATTTGACTTCATGAACTTGATTTTCAAGCTCTTGAAACTCAATCATGAGTACAAAATAATATATATAAATATATATAGTCGTTTTTTCTAGAATATATTAGGAAACAAATCACTAACAGAATCGTTATTCCATAATCGTTATTCATTCTCTTGTTGAACACTAATATAACATTGATCTCGTGAACACATTTAGGGAACAAATTCCTATTCTAGAATCACTAGAAGAATTGTAATAGAATCGTTATTCTAATGAAGAAACAATGATTTAATCAAAATCATAAAGAAAAGTAAAATACATGATTTAAAAAGAAAACATATGATTTACTTGATTTGATACACGAATTTGAACATCGCGAAGCTTGATTCATTTTTTTCTTGATACAATCCAAGATTTTGAATTGATTCATTGTTTTGCTTCTAATTTCTTCTAATTCTTGAAAAATCTTTGCTTTTATCTACCGAATATTAGTTTGCAATATAAAATTGAAATTTTTTCTTAATTGAATGAATAATACACTTAATCTTAGCTCGATTAAAGCATATCGAAATCGCTCTATTATTAGGACTTAGAATCTCAAATCGACTCAAGTGATGGATTCATCAATTTTTTATTCTCGAAGTGTTCTTCATAGTTCTCCATGTTAGTCGATTATTTTGACTCGTGTGATTTTTTTCTAAATCCTTACTTATTCTCGTATTGCAACCAAGAAAAATGAAATTGATATTTTTCTTTATTTAACAAGAAAAACGTGATTTGTACTTGAGAAAACTCTATTTATTCCCCAAATCCGATAACATTTTTTGGTAAAAGTATAAGAAACAAAAAAATTCCATAGACAACATCATTGATAAGGCTATAAATCCTTACCAATCATGCCAAAAGTATATTGGATTTAGAGGAAAGAGATGACGTTTGAAAAGATATGAACAATTTTATAGTATAATTTATTTGAATGAATAATATTTCTAAGTACGCAATCATAAAAGCATCCCGAGCTCATCGTGTGAAGTATTTATTTATAAATTTTGTTATATTCGTAACTGCTTCACTAAATTATATATATTATATAAGTAAGTGACAATGAAGTTACTTATTAACTGGCAGTTACAGTTTGGTGTTGCCCAATCTTGTTCTCGAGCCTTTTATAAACCAAGGATCAGTCACGGGACATACATAAGTTCTAGTCTGATATGCTTTATAATACTATGGTTGAGACATATTTCACGTTGAGCTCAACATATTCTCAGGTTTGGGGATGTTACAAATCTAACCTAATGAATGAGTATAAGTAAACTTAGTGTTATTATATTGTTGTCTTGCATGATCTGAGTTTGCTTACCCAAGTATGTGGGCTATATGAGTGGGTATTCGATTCTTTGATTGGTCGAACCTTCATGTCTCTTGCAAAGAATTTGTTATTACGTTTTTTAAAATATATTTTTAATGCATATGACTACATGACGAAATCTATAAAATAATAGGTATGGTTGTACAAGATTTCTGGATATTGTTGCGTATAGAGGTTCACTAATGAAAACCACCAACAAGTAAGGCCTCGGTAAACCCATATTTGAGAAGACTTTGACCATCATAAATTCTGTTGTATAATTCCAAATGGTTAGTAAAGAAATATCGGTGCCAAAAATATGAAACTAAGAAGAAATGAGACGTCGTGATTGTTGGACAGTAAGAAAATGTAGCCCAAATGAAGATGTATGTTGTGTACGTCAAAAGGTTGTGACACATACTGTACAAGATCATTTGATATAGATGGAGGCCAATTTTATATTGCAATTTATGAGAGCATCCAAAATATTTACCTATGGATGAATTTTGAACCTGGTTCCACCAGAACAATGCCCAATCAGACTTAATATTCATGTTTCTGAGGCTGATGAACTCATATAGAAATGCACAGAGTAGGTGGTTATGATTAAATGGGAGACGTTAAAGTGAACCCACCAAAGGGTCTCCGCTGATGAAAATGTCGGAATATAATTTTGAAGTGCTCGACGAAACCTCCATTTCCAGTCAGATGTAGGACAATCTTCTGTGAATCAGCCCAACCGACGAAGGGGGAAACTATTTTTTAGCTAACACAATAATTACAAACACAAGTTCATAGTCAATACCACCAACTCGTATGTAGGATGTTCATCCATGACATAATTTTAAGTGTTGAAATTCTCATTTGTGAGGCATGTTTCTTTGTATTTTGAATTTATTTTATGAACTTAATGAATGTCGTAATTGTTGGGCTTGTGTTTCATTAAATTTTTTATTTCAATACATGATTTAATTTTATAAACATATATTATTTAATCATACTTTATTTACGAATATTATTGAGACCAACTAATGAGGTTGGTAAACACCCAAAGCATAAGTGATATTATGTCTTTTATGTTATGACAGTTATAGGGTTGGTACATACCCGTTGAATACCTGATGTTGTGTTGTTTGTCGTACCATTATTTATGTGTTAGTAATATATATGTGTATAGTTGTTATATGTTCGAATACAAGGCTTGTAATTGTGAGGCTAGTTATAAGAGCTCTATAAGTTTGCCTACAATATTGCATTGGAGGTATTGTGTATACATCGTACGTGTTCGCTTAATAAAACAATATTTTTAGCTCGGAACCCTTTCTGACATGCTTAGGTTAGTCCCCATAACCTTCTCAATTTACATATATATTGCATCATCAATATACTAATGGAATAAATCTAATCGTATTTTGAAGTGACTTTACCGTATTTTTACACAACAACTTGTAATATTGTATCGATTCTAGGGTGATCAGGCCCAGACATAAAGGTCTGTGCTCGATTCATAATATCATACGTTATGCAATGGTGTTTAGATCCATTTATCGCGCAATATAATGCGTGTACTCAGATGACGCACATTCGATGGTTATGCACACAATACCATTAACATGTAATTCTTGAACTCTCTTGATTGTTTTGTATAATGGGCATACGTGTAAGAGGATTAGGAAATAAACAGGTTGAGGGAAATCAATCTGCTAGTGATAATGTACACTTTTATGACCGATCATGGTGGCTTTATTGTTGCTAGGTTCACTAGCTGAGTCGGGTCCACTTCAAGATTTTTTTGTTGACCAAATAGCTTAATAATTTCACGGAGCAGACTTCAAATATGCATTTAACTTGATTGAGTTTGAGGTTGACATCTCGAAGGTTGTCGAAGGTCTATTCGATGATGGAAATGTGATTTATCTCTTTTAGTCTGGTGACCAGCATGCCACTGTTAGACGTTTTAACGTTCTGCCCTATCTGGTTGAATAATGTTTTATTCACGAGATGTTGGTATGTTGCACATGTATTTTTAAACCTAAGGGTATTATCTTGTATTGGTGGAGACTCACTTGGTCGTGAAGGTCTTATGTTCGTGCCACAATGGTGCATGACAAATCTACTATAGTCGAATAAGCATCCATGAAAGTTAACATTTTATTTTTCACGGTGGTATCCACCAGTCAATTAATTATGGGGAACGGAAAAAAAATCATTTGGACACCCTTGATTGAGGCAATTATTGACTCGACTTTCTCACGATAGAATGGTTTGTTACTTTTCTCGATTGTCTGACAACTATTGATGATCGATAACGTGTAGTAGACTTTCAAAGTAGGGACTCTCGTAACGTCTTGTGTATATCACAC
This sequence comes from Limnanthes douglasii subsp. nivea, assembly GCA_036936605.1. Classification (NCBI taxonomy): domain Eukaryota; kingdom Viridiplantae; phylum Streptophyta; class Magnoliopsida; order Brassicales; family Limnanthaceae; genus Limnanthes; species Limnanthes douglasii. The sequence continues at coordinate 160,981,093 of JAUPFV010000003.1, forward strand.
AAAGATATCTAGATTTTTGGACAAAAATGCCAATATTAGAGATTACAAAGACTTTTATCGCATATTCTTTATGTGAACCGTAAGTCCAAAGAAATGTGTGAATTTTTTCATTGCTTCCATATGCTTAATGATTTAGAAGGCTCACTCAGATCATCTTGATATTATATGAAGATAAGGGCTTCAAGTAATTTTTATTTATTGAAAAAAAATGAAGTGGCATAACACTTTCTAATGATGTGACTATTGGAGATTACACTAGTTCTTCCATTGACAATATGGTATATGTATTGGTGTATAGTTGATAGGAAAAATCGCAAGTGTACGATTTATGTTGTAGTTTTAAAGTATTTCAAACTCAGAATATCGAACCCAGGGAGGAATCGTTTTTTTAGATATAATATAAAATTCTATTTATTTTAAAAAATATTTAGTAAATAAAATTTAATTAGAGAAAAATAAAAAATAATTATAAGAATAGTTATGGGATTTTTATTAACCATAATTTCCTATGAATAAAACATGAATGTAATATAATTAATATATATTAAATAAAAGAATTAATTTTCTTTTAAATTAAATAATATATATTATAATTAATTATAGAAGACCTAATATTTTATTTTATTTCCTAAAAAGAAAATCATAATATTTATAAAATAGAATAAAATAATTATATTATTCTTTTTAAATCAGATAATAAAAATATTATAATTTATTCTTAGAAAACTAAAATATTAAAACTGTAATCTTCAATTAATTTATTATCTTTTGTGTTTTTTTATTTAATTATTTTTAAGTCCTTGACATTTATCTTCTTCTTTAGTCTATATTCTATTTACAATCTTAACTCGTTTTTTTTTTCTTCTTCTGATTTTGCTCCAATTTCACAAATAAATAAAAAATAATTACTCATAATTAATTAAAAATAAAAATAAAATTAATATAAAAGTAATATAAAATCAAAGATAAATATTCTTTGATAAAATTACCCCACACTTATTAATTTGTTAGTCCAAGCAAAAATAAAATATCACAATTTAAAGTATGATCAAATAATATTATTCTATGATATAAAATCAAATCAAATTTCTTAATTTCAAAACTAGCTAATGAGTCGTGCCTGAAAAAATAAATTCATTATATATTATTTATTTGAAAGTTTTTTTAAAACATTTCATTAATAAACCAAAATAATATCAATTTTCTTTTTAACAGTTGTCAATTGTATTTTTTCCCTTTTTTCCACTTTTATTTTCTTATAAATATAATTCTTTTTTCTATGTGATAGTCAATAGTTCCATTTTATGGATGGACGGCGTACCATGAATCTCAAACTAGTTGGCTTAAGTCAATAGGCGATAAGGCACCCTTAAGACATATGTAGAATGTCTAGTTAAGTTTTCTAATTAATTTATTTAACGAGCTTTAAATCAATAACATCTCTCGTAGTTGGTTAGGAGCATTAGGTGTTAAATAAACCCTAAAGATTTACTGACTCAGATTAACTAAACTACAAAACTAGACAAGCCACGTTTGAAAATTAACATAAATCTCTTCCCTTTGTACACGAATCTTGATCAAATTATGAAAGGAGCGGGTTACTCATTAAAGAATTATACAACTTTATTATTTAATAAATAATATACAATTTTTTTATAATTTTTTTACAATGACAACTGTTTTTTTTAGAAAATATTTTTTATATTAGTAAATTAATTTTCATGTAAGGAAAAACACTCGGAGTAAAATTGCAATAAAATTTATATTAATAATTTTTAGACACATGAAAAAATCTAAAGACCTAATCAATAAAAACCAAAACATGCAATTATTAATTTTTTTAACTTAAAAGTCACATCACAAGTTTGAATTAATCTATGAGGTCTTTGAATATACAATAAAAAATATTAAATGATAAAAAAATGTGTGATATTTTTATTCAACAATTTCTCACTATCCCACACTTAAAATCTAATATTGTCTCCAATATTAAGAACATAAAAAATATATTTAGGAACAATGGTACCTGATAAATATGTTTGTGGTTGAAATTGCGGGATTGAAGTTTAAATTGTAGAAGTTAGTTGGTTCCGCCAAAGGACAAGTAAAAGAAAAGAAAAGAACAAGTGATAGAAACGCCAAAACAAAATAAAAAAATAGATGGTCAACACACCTAAAAATAGAATAAATAAAAATAAAAATAAAAATAAATAATACATAAAAATAGATGTTTTTATGAAAAACGTTTTTTTTCGAAAAATACTATTCAATATATTTTTATTTTTTAAAATAAAAGTACGAGAATAAAAAAAATTAAAAGAAAAGCTTACATTGCGTTGAATGATTCAACGCTTCGTTTTAAGTCAAATGGTCGACCTATCAGGTTTATCAATGTGGAACATGAAGAGTAGTTTACACCCGATCATCATTAACTACTTATAGATAATAGCAATGGTTCAATTGGTCACATTCTTCGGACAAACTCATTTCTCTAGAATACAATGTCCTAAAATAATTCCATCATCTTCCCTGAAACGACATTTATCCAAATTTAGAGCACGATTAATGTCTACCACTCGCTCTTTATTCTTGGTTAAATTTTGCCACTTATGATAACTCGTGAGTGAGTTGTAGATTTCCTCCATTAAAAATTTAATGTGGTGATTTGGAGGGTCGATCTCATGTTTCTCGTCTATACTCAAACCTATAGCTTACATGAGCTGTCTCAACACCTTAAACAATTCCTCTTGATTTACATAACTTGAAGACAAATTAGTAATATAAGGCAACTATTAAGTTCATTCAAATAAACATTCAATGAACGTGAGGGTGGAGGTTTTGATTTTAACTTAGACATTTCAGCTTTTGATGATTTATCTTTTAACTTCGAAGTCTGAACATCCCCATTAATCAAATGGGATATTTTTATATTACAATTCATAACATGTATATCTTTACTCCGTGTTTCATCTAGTACATCCTCTACTAATGAATTGTCTAAACTAAGATTAAGAAATGTTTTATGTATGCATTCATCATTGGATGTCTTTATATATTAAGCAAACAAACATTATCATCCTTAGGAAGCTTCAAAGCATCCAATATGCTAAAATCTACGTGATCATCATCTACTCGTAAAATTATTTTCCCAGACTCAACATTAATCACTGTCCTAGAGGTAGCTAATAAAGGTCGCCCTAAATTAACGGGTACAAATCTATCTTCCTCCATGTCTAAGATTAAAAAATCAGTAGGAAAAACAAAATTTTCAACCTTAATCAAAACATCTCTAATATGCCTTTAGGATATACAAGATCCCTATCAGCTAACTGTAATAAAACATTACTACCCTTTAATTCACTGATACATATGAAAAGAGGCATTAAATTGATACTAGCTCATAAGTCACATAAAAATTTATCAAATGCTAAATTACCAACTTTACAAGGAATAATAAAACTAACTGGATCTTTTAGCTTTGGTGGTAATTTATTCTGAATCAACGCGCTCCATTCTTCTGTCAACGTAATTGTCTCAAAGTCCTTGAATTTCTTTTGCGAGAAATGATATCTTCGAGAAACTTTGTGTATTTAGGAATCTGTTCCACCAACTCTGACAAGGGCGCATTAACCTCTAAGCTACGAAAAAGTTCAATAAATTTAGAAAATTTATCGTTAGAATTTTGTTTCTTCTTCCGGCTTAGGTAGGGAACTTGTGGTGCATATCTTGACATTTGAGGAGCATTATGGGCTTCACTTTGGGTGTGATAAAGGTCTGATGCAGGTATGTTGTTGCCACACCCATGTATGTTTCTGTTTCGAATAGGTATGTTGCGATCAGCTCCAAGACCTTTGGTGTCATTTCGGTTGTTAGGTGTATCGTCATTGCTGTTGTGATCAACCCCATAATCAGCTCTAGAAATAGCCCCAGAATCAACCTAAACACTGCAATTTTATTGATCTTTTTACTGCTCCGATCAACCCCAAAATCAGCTCCAAAACCCGCATCGGAATCAGTCCCGAAACCTGCAGTTTTGTCAAGATTTTTGCTGGTCTGATCAGCCTCATAATCAGCTCTAGAATCAGCCCCAAAACCTATTTATCTCCTCGTTCTCAACGTTATTTCACTAACTTGTTTCGGGTTATTTTCAAGTTCTTTGAACTCAAGATGCCATCATTGAGTGTAGTTATCCTAATTGAACCTCTAAGTTTTTCAGGCTTGTTTAATGATTTTGAATTGAGACTTCGATATTTTTCATCTTTGATTCGTTCTTCTCAAAGTGGTTATTAAATAATTCAATAAACCTATTCACATTCTCTTTAAATGTTACTTTCTTTTCCAATTTCTCGAAGTCCTCCTGTTTCCAAATGTTTGCGTTGTTCTTCCAAAAAAAATTTGGACTTTGCTTTCCACCTACTTCATAATTATTAAAATAATTAGGTTTAGGCCTATGTTGATAATTACTCACGTACCTGACATCTTCGGATTTTGTGAATTGATTTGATGGATGATACGCATTGATGTCTGGTACTGCATGCTCCAACTTTATTATTTTCGCTTACATCTTATTGTTTATTGTATAAATTTTAGACTTTTTATTTTCATCAGATGCGTAGTTGTTAGTAGACAACAACTCAAATAATTTGGATGCTTCATATGCATCTTGTTCATTAGAGACCATCTACTTGCACAATCAATCATCAACTTATTATTCCCTAATAGTCCATTGTAAAATGTTTGGACTATCATCCATGTTGGGATCCCATGGTGAGGACATCTGCGCAATAATTCCTTAAATCGTTGTTCATGTGAGTCATACAATGATTCATCGTTTCGTTGAGCTTAATAATTGTTGATATCATTTCAGAATTTTGTCGACTTCATTGGTGGAAAGTACTTTGATAGAAATAATTGAGCAAGTTGTCCCAAGTTGTGATTGAACTAGACGGTAGCGATTGAAGCCAAGCCTTGGCTTTTCCCTTTAGTAAAAATGGGAGCAACCTCAAACGTATTGCATCAGCTAGAACATTGGTGTATTTACATGTATCGTGGAGCTCCATAAAATTTGCTAGATGTGTTTGGGCATTTTTCTAAGTCTCCGGCAAACATGTTGTTTTGAATCATATTACTTAACGTCGGTTTGATCTCAAAATGTGCTGCATCTATTGTTTGTCTCACTATACTTGGAGTGAATCTCGTAAGAGAGATTAGCTTAGTCACTAATTCTTCTAGCAACAAGTTTGTCTTGTGTTACTCTTTCACTAGCCATTGTTTTAGATTTTTGTAACTCTCTTCTTCGTCGGTGAAGAGTTCTTTCTATTTCCGGATCCAAAGAGAGAAGACTTTTTTAACCTATTATAAAAAAAGGTATGATAAAAAAATAGACCTAAACAAAATTAGATTGCCTCCCCGACAACGGTGCCAAAAACTTAATAGGAGAAATCGTAAGTGTACAATATCCTTTGTAGTTTTAGAGTATTTCAGACTCAGAATATCGAACCCAATGGAGGAATCGTTTTTTAGATCTAATATAAAATAATATACTTATTTTTAAGAAAAAAATAGTAAATAAAATAAATTAAAATTAAATTAAAAAGAAATAATAAAAATTAAATCTTAAGATCAAAAGTTGATTACTAAAATAAAATACAATAAAAAACTTAACTAAATTGAATGAGATTTATATCAAAATAATTTCGGGGGTAATTAAACATGTATAAACAATTTATATAATTTAAATTAAACTTATATTCTTTAAAATTACTTATTTTTCAGGATGTTGTGATTATCTCTCGATCTCAAAAAACTAACCATTTTGTATGACTGGTTATATCTCTAGTCCCCCGACTCATACAATTGAGTCATAAAAACTAAGAATCTAGTTTGGAATTCAATAGGTGATGGCCGTAGCGTACTACTCTTTTAATATAGTGACATTGATATAGTTCAGATATAGACTTTACATCTTGGTCTTAGTCATTGATCTATTATCGGGCAGTTGAACCTATAAGTAACTACAAGCGTTAAGTTTAATATTAATACTAAAGAACACGAATAAAATAAAATTTTAATATAGACAAAAAAATCACATAGCTATTCTATTTACAGAGGTTTTCTAACCCCCAGAGCACAGAGGATTAGCTCATGCTAATATTTTTCATGATATAAAAATTCAAAAGAAAATAAAAATTAACAAAAGAATAGCAGAAAAATATCGTGTTTGATTTTCTTAATATGCGGCCGTCTGCTGTTCTTCTCTATATGATGCACTATGATTTTATTTATATGAAGACTTATAAGTTTTTTTATTGAACCCTAATTTCATATGAATAAAACATGTCAATAATATAATTATTATATATATATTAAATAAAAGAATTAATTTTCTTTTAAATTAAATAATATATATTATAATTAATTATAGAATACGAAATATTTTTTTTAAAAAAAATAAAATCATATTTTTTATCAAATAAAATAAAAGATTTATATTATTCTTTTAAATTAAATAATAAAAATATTATAATTTATTCTTAGGAAACTAAAATATTAAAACTATAATATTCAGTTAATTTATTATCTTTTGTTTTTTTATTCTTTCTTTATTTATTTTAATTCATTGACATTTATCTTCTTCTTTAATTATAGCTTCTATATGCATCTTAGCCCTTTTTTCATTCTTCTTTGCTCATTTTGCTCCAATTTCACTAATAAATAAAAATAACCAAATGAGAGTATTTTTATTCATAATTAATTAAAACTAACAATAAAATTAGTATAAAAGTAATATAAAATCAAGGATAAATATTCGTTGATCAATAGTTAATATGATAACATATATTTGATTGAGCCATTGTGGGTTGAAGATATCATTATAAGATTATTGCCTGTCAACCATCATCAACATGATTTGGATTTTACTTTTGTAAACCCCACACTTGTATGAGGGAGACTTCAAGTGTTAGCTCGCCAAGTAGAGGAGTTTTGGCTACGTTGAAATTGTTAAGGATCATTTGTGAGGGTGAGATAGATGTTATGCCTCTGATATGATCATAACTCTTTTTTGTTTGCATAATATTTGCAAAGCTTCTTATGTTAAGCATGATGTGCGTAACTTTGTCTCCATAGATCTCACGGGTGATGAGTACATCATCTTTGTGATGAACTACTAACCTCATTAATACATGAAGCTTTATGAATACCCTCTACAAGAAGAGATATGATCATATCAGAGGTATAACACCTCTCTCACTCTATCGAAGAGTCATCACGGGTGTTAATGGAGTCGATAATTTAGTGATCGTCGAACTATAACTTGATGTCACATTCAGACGAAAGGCTTATAAGAAAATTCAGAGTATATTCATGTTAGCAGACGATTCATCGTCATATAATGCTATCATTGGTCGACTACGAATCAACCAATTTTACTATATTATCTCAACTATACATAATGCATACAATATATCGTCATCAGAAAAATCAGCGTAATCCGCAACAATAAGCATGTCGTCATATAATTATATGCTATTTTGCTCAATCGTGGGAAGCTTTATAAAAAATTGCACTCGCCCTCAAACACACAATTCACATCGGGCAGTGCTACAAGGGGTTATGCGATCTCAAATATTAATATATATTTTTCTAATAATTCAGATATTTTTTCTTAGTGTGCGCATGATGTTACATGAGTCTTGACTTAGGTAACATGTTATAAAGTATAAAACAATAGTAGTTGTTAACTAATCAATTAAAGGCGTATATTATTCTCTCGTCGAAAATTTTGAGACGATGATCATTGATGCAAAAAAATTAAGCCAAATTGGCTACGCCAGGAAACAGTATCCATTGTCTAGACCGCAATACAAACAAAACAAAGGTTATGAGTGGACTTCACCGACCTCAACCGAGCCTGATCGAAAGATCTATTTTAGGTCCCAAAAGATATTTATGGAACACGATGTATATCATTTATATTTATTTAGGTTACAATTAAATTGTAATGCATCCTGAGGGCAATGAACATACGATCTTTATGACTAAGTGAGGTCTCTATTGCTATAAAGTAAAGCTCTCCGTTTTAAGTAATGCATGTGTGAAATATCAAGGACTACTAGTAAACAAGGTTTTCTCTACCAAAATAAGGTGGAATGTTTGTGAATATATCGATATATTGATAGTCATTACACAAAAATAACAAAGCTACCTCGCAAACATTGAAGAGACAACAATATATGAGAAGTGAATCTCAAACTTAATCTATAAAAATTTACATTCATAGTTTGGTCTAGGAAATTCATGGGATAACTGGTCAGGTAAAGAAGTATCAAGGCATATTTAATTCAGCTAATAAATTTAGGAGCAATGAAACCACCGCAATTTATAAAAAAATATACATATCTTCATCGACAAGTTGCGTGACCTCAACCAGTTCATCTCCCAATCATATGACAAATAAACCCCATTATTCAAAGTACTCAATAACATATACTAGTTTAACTGGGCACTTGTATGCGATACAAAATTCTTAAACATCAAAGAGCACATGACTTCTCTCGAAGTCCTCACATGAAAAAAACGCATATGACATTAGTTACTTATACTTGATAATATATAAATATATTGTAACTTTAGTTTTGGTCAAATAAGAATGAACCCTCTGCTGAGCTATATACTATGTCAGTCAATCTTACCTTGTTACCTAAACTTGGTATTTGAAACTGGAAAAGCTAATAGCTCTAGAAGTGGTTGCCCAAAAAATGAAGTCATACTTCCATCCAACACACGATTGTTTGTGGAAACTGGTAGACTTAGAGATCAAGTTAGGACTATAAACTACTATCAAGTCCCTAAATCTAGTAAATTTCTTTATTGAATTTGAAGTCAAACGACCTACCACTTCAGAAACTTCTCATGAACCGCAGATAGCCCGCGCGAACAAGGGATCAAACAATCAATGTGCTGACTTTGGTATTAAGCTCATTTATTATACGAGATATGCTTTATATAAATCCATTTGATTTTAGATTTCTCACCTCCAACAACGAGGCCGATTATGAAACAGCTATCACAATGCTCCGACTCGTCCAAATCTATGGAAATAACGTGTAAGACTTCTATTAAGTCTCAACTTATAGTCAATGATACTTTAGGACATAAATATGCAAATAATAATATATTAACACTATACCAAATAAAGTTACGACCCGATGCCTTGAAACTCAAACAAGTTCATTGCAAACAAGAGACGCAAACCCAAAACTAATCGACAAGTGTTGAGTGCACCAAAGCGGCCTATGAAGGATACATTGAATTTAAACTCAGGGTTATCACCTACGGAATACTATCTATTTACTAATCGACAAGTGTTGAGCGCACCAAAACGACATATGAGGCCATGTTTATCGATGAACCACCTGATTTGCAAACTCCAATCTGATCTTACCTCGTCCAAGGGATACTCCCGACCAACAAAGTTGATACTTTAAGTGTAAAAAATAGTCAATTCATTATACATTACTTGATAATATTCTTCATCACTAAGGTCTCTGATGATCTCTATTTTGTTGATTGGGCTCGATTGAAATTGCCTTCGTACTTGAACTAATTCACGAAAAAGAATAAAATTCCCAGTATGGCTATAAAACCTTCCACAAGAAAAGTTTGATATCAAACTATAACTTGCCTACCAATGTAGAAGGAATTTCTTGATGTAAGTATAAAACTCAACACTCTCATTAATGCTAGTATTTTCAAAACTTAGTTCATTACCTGATATTACCAATGAAGTTAATCTTTAAAGTTAATCGTTTCGACATATACAGTTTACACATAATGGGGGTCCCTTAAGAAAGCCCCAGACGGACGAAGGTTCCTTCTACTTCCAGTTATCTAGTTTTCAAAATGGATGGATGCCAAGACTCTAGTAAGAATCTGATCCCAAGAAGTTATACATTTATTTCACCATAATATATTTTGCAAGTACGATGTCCCCATGATCTTAACCCTTAACAACTCAAAGAAAATCAAACAAAAGTGTTATCCAAATTTTGTAAAGGCCAATGGATCAAACTGGACTTTTCCAGCCAACCAATCATAACCTACTTACGTCGTGCCCTTGAGGGTTCTGTAAGGAATGAAACAAAATTTCTTGAAGAAATATTATGGTCACACCACAACACCCTAATAATCGTCACGAGGGATAATACATTCACTATAGCTTATGGGATGGAGGTTGTGGAACCAACATAGAATCTTATGTTGTCCTTCCAAATACCAAACTACAATAAAAAATAAAACAGAGACATAAAAAATAGTGAGCTAGACATTATCGAGGAGAAATAAATCAAAATACATGTACGAATGAAATACTGGCGAATGCTACTTTGCAAAAATATGACTCTCAAATATGCTTTAATGAATTTCTAACAAGAGACCAAGTCCTCCGAATACTTTTTACTCACACGAAAGATAAAGCCCTCTGCAATGAGAATTGCCTTACAATATGACATTTAAGTTCAAAGTTGGCTCTTATAAGTTGGTCGATACAGAGAAACATCTTATCCTTCACCTTTATGATGTGAAACACTTGAAATTATACATTTCCTTAGGTTATATATTTTATAATATAATCATTTTTATGCCATTTGAAGTACGCTTTTAGATATTTTTTAAAAATTATAAGCTTTTAGCTATATCATTACATTTTTTATATTATTGATGCACTTTTATCTACTCCGATGGCGCGAGTAGTTATCACTGATGCACTTTATCATGAATAAAGCTGATATAGTATTATTATATATGTTCTTAAATACTTTTGTTTTAGAATATTTATTGGACAAAAAACTCTAAGCCATGATATCAAAGTTTTAATAAGGGTATCCGAGCATCCCAACACCGTTATTGAACTACGAGTCATGATATCAAAGTTTGTACGACTAACATATCTGAGCATCCACTATGTTATATGGTTTCACACTCGAGCCATCCAACATGTTGTACGTCAAATGTGTCTGACCCTCCATTGTACACTACACCTCTCACGCTACCTCACATGCTACATGACTCATATACCTGAGAACCAAATATGCAATACGACTCTCATGGTCGAGCATAAAATGTGTTGCATGACTTCCAATTTTGAGCATCAAACTCAGATATATGGCTTCCAAGTTTGGCGTCAATAATGTTATGTGACAAATTTGTCTGAAAAAAAAAATTGGAGTGATATGTGAGCCTAAAACATATGCATGGACTAAACATATGGTTTTCTAGCCGAGCATCAGCCTCTACAATTTGGTGTGATCACCTCAAAATAGGTTCTTCGTTACTTATTATTGTGTGAGCACGTGTAAAAAAAATCTAAGTGATATATCACTTTGTCTGCTCAATAAAATTACAATATTATTCATCATGTACACATAAGCAGTTAGGGATGCTAACCCGAGCCTATTGGACTACGCCCAAGTTCAATAAATTAATACAATTAGTGAGCATAAATATACGTTGTTACAAATAGTAAGCATAAAATATTGCTTACAAATAAGCAAGCATAAACAATATATATATATATATATATATATATATATATATATATATATATATATATATATATATATTATTGGTGAAAACAAGCAATCACTCATTCAACTAGGTGTTTATCGAGCTCGTTACTAACATTAAACTGAAAACTTTGTTTCCTAACAAGTAGGGATTATGAGCGTGGTATTACAAAAATACTGTAAACATTTCAAAAAGCAAGACGAGAGTAATGATTAAAAACAATTGGATATATGTCGATCTAATTATGTCATCAATTACGAAAAAAAAATCTAATAATAAGTAAAAATAAGCCAAGTATTTTAAAAATACTCAGTTCAAATCAATAATCACCAATAATACAATGCATAAAACCAAGTAGGGGTTTTCACCCTTCAATGCGCCAAAACAAAAATACGTTTGAAAAATTACCATATTTGGTATAACTTACAACAAATTAAAATACTAGTGAATGAATCACAATGTAGTTCGAATTTTGGAGAAGGTTGTTTCTTAATCTTCTATTACATGCTCATGTACGACTTCATCAATATTAACGTCCGGTCTGGAGGGTGCGAGATTCAGAAAGCATTGGGTAACATATCAATATCACATGTCGTGGAGAATCCTCAGACACGTCGACATGGGACCAATCTTCAACAAAGGGTATCATCTTGAAGAATGAATATTTATATATTTAAAGCTCACCATCGTGCAACTCATGTCCTCCCACCATCTCCCTGTTGGAATCCTTCACTTCCCAATCTTCCTTTCTTGACAAGGACACGACCATCACGAATTGTCCTTCCACTAGAGAAAATTTATCCTCGAAAGATTTAATTATGTTGTTAAGTCTGGTCACTCATTTCTCATATAGTTCCATCAGGGTAATAATTTTCTCCAATATGGAAGACATCTCCTCTCAATCAGACATAAGATCTAGGTTAACCACCTCGCCCGTTGGAGAAATATTTTCCAATAATCCGATAAATGTCGAGCAAAGCACTCTTATCTCAAATATGAAAGATGAGTATTCTAGTACGCTCTTTCAACAATATATCAAAGACATCAACAAAAAAATGATACGACTCGAATTATGTTAGCTAAACATTATAAAAACAAAAAAGATCAGGAGAAGAGTTTTACGATTTTATCCCAACTCAATGTTCCAACTACTAATCTGTACGATATAACACATATCTTTTGGCTCATATGTTGCGATGTTATGAATGCACCAATGATTGAGAAAAAACTTATATATTTGATCAGGATCGTATACTAATAATCGGTAGTTCCATTATGGGTACCTTCATCCAACTGTATTGCGTTAGTGACAATCAATGGGAATTTTTCTTCCTTAAGATATCATAATAAGAGGATTATTGAAATATGCATATCTTATAAACACCGAAAAGTACCACGGTTTGGTGCCACGTCTGTTTGAGGAAGCCCTCGCATAATATGCATCACGATCGGGTAAGTTTGGGGTTATTTTCTCAGCTAACATCGATTCTTTACATGCAAGCTCATCATCATACCTAAGCGTGACAACCACCTCATTCCGTAACCCATCATCTCTCCAATATAATTTGTTCTCACCCCGATATCATCCATCAACATGATACCTGGTTGCTCAAATATCTTTCACTTGGGTTCTCATTATGACCTCAAGGTCCATATTCATTGACCATTTACCATTTTCTTTCTAAGAGAGATGATTAGTATATTATCCTACATCTGTAAAAAACTAATTCCCTTGAATATTTTAGAGCCACGTGCATTTTATCATTCACAAGCATCCTCACATGGTTTGGGTCGAAGATCACAACAAAATGATCGAACATCTTCACGGTATCCATATCAATAAAATCATTTACAGTTTCCTGTAAGCCAACCATCACGTTCGTATATGGCTATGACACCCTGTACAACTCATCTTTACTGCACTAACAACAGAGTGCGGTAATGTGCTCCTAGTATAGCGTATCCTGATACGATGTCCCTCGCCTCATTATGGCAATCTTGGTAAACAATCAGAGGAAATTTATACAGATGAATGATATGATTCATTTATGTATTATATAATAGTAATATAAAAGGAACAAATTTCAATTTACATATAAAATATCAGTTGATATGAGTGTTTTCACCCTCGCTGAAGTTGCCACCATTCCACGTTTCGGGGATAAATATAAGGGATAGTTTCCCATATTCGGAATGAAAAACCTTAACAACAACCTAGTACTTGCTCGGTGTCGACATGTAATAGAATCATTTATCGTTTTTAAGATGAATGCTCACTATCGAATCAGCTATTCCAAATCAAACATTAATTTGGTATAATTTACAATCATAATCGCGATTATCAGCATCCTTCAACCATTTGAAACCAGTTGACTTAAGAAAATTCTAGATAAATAAAAGAAACTACACAACATTGGTTACAAGGACTGCACTCCTGTATCGAGTACGCCGAGGAAACATATCATCTTCTCAGAGTAACAATCCTCTAATTTATCCTCCATGATGGGTAACCTGATCCCCGTGATGCATGAATATTATATATAGTGACTAACTCCTCTAGTGAAGCTAGATTGTCAATATCAAACTGTTCATGCACAGTTATCGTCAAACGGTGCTTATCTATTATTATTTAGATTTTCCTCATCCGTAATACGAGACCAATAGTTACTGATAGGTTCAGATATTTTTGGAAGGGCACTGCTATCTAAACCGAAGAGGTAGTTCAGGCATATATGACACCAACAATATTATGAACTGTCCGATTAAGTCAATTATAACTCAGCTGTGTGCTAAACCATTTAGGGTATGGGATTTAAATATTGACCTGAATCCAAATTCTAACCCAAACGGCACATGGGTCATAAAACAAATATAAATACCCCAACCACCTTCATTTACAAAGGGTAAGAAAAAACTTAACTATTAGTTTCATGAAAAAAATCAAACTCTTTCCTAATATACATTTTGATCAGAAATAACCCACACCAAATTGGCGACCACAATGGAAGATGACGATACCTGAATTTTAGATTCAAAACCATTGAACAAAGTAGTTCAGATGAATCATCATGTACAAGATGTTTCACCTCCAGAAGTTGAAGAGGTGAGATAAAATAATGATCACATTACTGTGTCTCGTGTCAATCACGATGGTGATGAAAAATAATCCATGCAAGAAGAATATGATCAACTAATGGCTGATATTGAGGATTTAAGGGCTAAAAACAAGCAGAAAATGGAATCAAAGAGAAGTCTGGTACATCAGCACTCCACCAGACTGTTAATCCTGGTGAGAATGAACAGTCCATAAAGACTCATCTCAGCTTCAAGAAAACGCATCGGTCCAAACGAGTTGTGAGCTCTACATCGAAGTCGTCTAATAGTTCATCTAATGGTTCGGATCTTGAAGAATCAGTCTCATCTAGCAATGATAAAATCAGATTAAAGAAGAAATTAAGGCTGACCAAGAAACATTCAAGAAAAATAGATAGACATGACACAATTAAAAAGTATAAAGGGAAAATAAAGGGTTTGGTTGATCAACACATTGATCGTTTGTTGATCGATTTATTTGTTTTTCGATCCGAACCATGTATTTTTGTTACTCCCAATGAGGATACTATGTTTACCCATAGCCAAAATTGGAGACAATCACCCTTGTCTTCAAAAATACTTTACGGGCATCTTCCCGAACGGTTTGACAGTTCCAAGATGGAAAAGTAGGATGAAAGCAAAGATCTGGATAATCATCTCGAACAATTTAAAAAAATTATGATGAACTTTGATGATGATGAAAAGCTCATGTGCAGGGCCTTCTCACAAACCTTTAAACGAAGTGACCTCAAATGATACAATAGTCTCCCTCATGGATCTATAAATAATTTTGATATATTCTGGGTTGCGTGCTGGAGGAAATTTATTGGAAGCAATGAGCTTAAAGGGAATGATGATACCATTATTCATTGTTCCCAAGAACCAAATGAGTCATTGAATGAATATATCAGTAGGTTTGTGAACACAAAGTTGATTGTTTTGAACAAGTAGCAATCGCCTCTTTAAGATAAGGCTTGAGTCCGGGTAATTTGGTTGACTTAGTAACTCGGAAAAGCATTGACTTTTGGAGGGCTGTTAAACCAAATGGGTAATGAAAATTAATGTTGAAGAAACTAAGAATTCTAGAGTGCCTCGTTAGAATAGATCCACCACTACAGTATCAACTCCACAAAAAACGACTCAGTCCGGTTACAGATCAAAGAAAAACGAAGAGGGGTCACATCGGTCCAAACAAAATCAATCCAATCAAAACCAACAAGTTAGAAGTAAAAAAGGGTCATTGGGTTCAGCCTGAATGGTTCACTGAGTTGGGAGAAAGTATAGCAATAATTTATGACAAGACTAAAAATGATGTACACTTTAGAAGACAAGCCCCACTACAGTCTCCTAGAGAAACCCGAAGTACCCGTTTCTGCAAATATCATAACGACGTAGGGCATGACACCCATGATTGTATAACGTTAAATCATGAAATTCAAAATCTCATTGAGAGGGTAATTAGGCGTTTTTGTTAAGAAACAAGGGGCCAACATACAATATAATACACCATCCAATGCTAATGCTCCCCGGACGACTTCTTTGGTAGCCTCTAGAACATCTAGATAGGAGGATACCATGATGATTGTTGAAAGATTTGATGTGGACTTTGAATACCTTGATCCGGATCCAGATCGGAATCAGGTATGGGTGATAGTGGACAAGTCTGCTACAATTTTCGGTCTGGTAAAATATTTGAAGTCTTTAACCATATTTAGGGGAGACATTGTGACAACGCCTTCAAGTTGCTCAAGAAAAAGGCATGTTAACAGCTTGACAACTTAATTGGAAGGAAAAATGTTTATGCATTTATACCAAACCCCAGCTCCTTTCATATACTTTGATGAGGATGACCTAAAAGATATTGTGGGGTCGCGTGAGGATGTCGTGGTGATAGGGGCATCAATTGGGGGAAAATGATATACGTCGAATCTTAATTGACACAGGTAGTTCGGCAAACGTATTGTTTTTGAATATTTATAAATATATGAAAAATCCCCCGGTTATTCAACGGTCAAACAGAACTATTGTAGGTTTTATTGGGAATTCGGTATGGTGAGATTGATTTTTGACCGAAGGTAATTTTGTCAGATGTTTTGGGGTATTTCAAGAGTATTAAATGTTTGGGTGATTTTTAGTCAGAGATTTAAGCTGCCTGGTTGTTTTATATGTTCATTACCCTCATTAATGAAAGTGGTTGGGTATTTATACCCTAAATTATGGACCCATGGGCTTTCGGGTCAAATTATGAAATCGGGTCGAGTTCAAAGACCCATTAGTTTATTAAGCAGATTAGCAATTAGCTTAGTCAAAAGGTGTTTAGTGTTTTAATACTTTTGTCCTGTCCGGATACTTCAGTGAGTAATTATTGTCCGGACTACCCCTGTCTGGTTTTCACAGTGAGTGGTGGCGAATAATTCCGGACTCATCAGTAGCCCATTTTTTAGGTTTTGTCAAAGGTCTTTGGCAAGACAAAAAAATCTCCTAGGCAATAACAATATTCTCCGAACTGTTTTTGTATTCAGCTCAGGGTTTATCCGGACTGAATACTTCCTAGAATTTTAAGAGTTTTGCTCTGGACGTGGGACACGTGTCACACTTTGATTTGTTTCACCATCTGTTTTCTTCTTCGAACGACGCTCCCACTAATCCCAAAAAGCAACTCATGCATTTAATGTTCCTTACGTCAGCGCTGCCTTCAATCATTACCTTTGCATTTTTGTTTTCTCCTAGGTATTGGTAACTTTTTTGCCTTACTAGTATAAATTACTTCCTTTTATTGTTTCACCATCTTCATCACTTTGTAATTTCTTCTTTTCAGAGCTTTGTACTTCTCCTTTCGAAATCTTTCTTGGGTAGGTTTATGTTCACAGCGAGAAAAGCTCTCGAGAAAGGTGGTTGGCTAAATCTTTCAGAATTGGAAAAAGCACAAAAGGTTGAGCGAGAGAGACGTATCGTTGCGGGTCTTCTAGTTTCTCCAATCAGTAAACCCGACATACCGTCTTCAGAAGCTGATCGAGGATCATCCTCTACCAAAAGTGTCAAACCTAAGCGTTTGTTCAAACCAAGCCTCTCGCCAATCCCGTCATGCTCATCGGTTCAGGAGTCTCAGCCCTCTGTTGTGCAGGAGAAAACAGTATCAAGTACAAGAAAACCTTCTCCGTTCATTTCTATGGGGTCAGATATAGAGAAATCTCCATAAAAAGTTAATCTTCGCCGGATAACCCGTTTAGTAAAGGGTCAAGCAACTGGCTCTCAAACCAAGTCTTCCAAAATAGGGCCCTCCAAGTCTGGGGCCAAATATAAAGCCTCCGGATCAGAGGCACCTATTAGAGCCCCAAAAGACAAATCCTCCGGACCCGAGGCCATTAGAAACAGCTCTCATACTGAGCCCTCCGGAACGGAGCCCCAGCCGGACGCCAGATCCCTAAGAGAGGCTGATTCCCAACCGTCCGGACAACCTACTGAGCCACCCACTAGCACTCTTCCATCAACAACGGCTGATAAACCTTCCACAGTGATGGAAGAGGTGATGGAGGATAGTGTTGAAGATGTTCCATTCGAGACTAAAGCTTCCGGGCATACTGGAGATACTGCCTCTAACAAAAAAGGAAAAGGCAAGGAGAAAGTCTGCATGACCCATCCAGATCTGTCGGAGAGTATGGAAGACAAAGTGGGACCTTGCTTCCACAAGGTTAATGTGAAGTATCTACTGGTCATGCAGAATATCAACTATGTCTATAGTCACACTGCTGAGTTAGGCAGGATCCAGACCAAGTGTAGGATCCCTGAATCTGTTAAGGTGAGGATACCAGTCACTCTGGAGACCCTGATGGACTGCAAGCTCAGCGAAATCGTCATCTATACCGAGTTGTTCAATTGGGGGCTCAGATTTCCCTTGGATCCAGAAATTGTCAAGTATTTCCACCTGATAAAACTCTGCCCAAGCCAGTTGAGTCCCAACGCTTGGTATACTCTCATCGCCTGTATTATGGCGTCAAGGCTCTCCGGAATACCACTTCCCATGGAGCAGTTTGTTGCAGTGGCCAGCCTCTGTAAGAACCATCATACCCCATTTTACCACTTCAACATGATAGATAACTTTAAGGTGGTGGATGACTTGTTTAAGTCAGAGAAAAATTGGAAGATCCAATTTTTATTTATCAGCGGGACATGGGAAAATGGTAGGAAAATCAAGGCTGGTGTCAATCCCAGTATGCTCACCAGTAGATGGAAAAGCTCAGGTAAATATTTTATTATGTTTGTCTTTCTTACTTTGTAAAAAAATTGTTTCTGAATCACTTTTGTTTTTCTTTGGTTAGTGTTGCCGAAAGGAGTTCTCCGATTATGTGGAGGAGGGGCAGGCCACATGTGCCAAATTAAACGCTTGGGCTGTTGAATGTTGGGGAAACGCTTTCCACAACTGCTTCACATATGGAAACTTGGTGAGGTCCCACCTCTGGAACACAACGGGCCGGAGAGACCTTACTTGGGAGGAGATAACCACACCACCCCCTCCGGCTGTTATTCTCAAGAGAACAGAGGATAAGGATGACAAATTGGCTTTGCCCTCCAGAGCTAAAGCCCCAAGCAATATGAAAGGTAAGAAGGGCAAGAAAAAACAGGTTGCAGCAGAGGTTGTTGAGGGTGTTGTAGAGGATATCGCTCCGGAAACCCAAGGAGTGCAGGCCCAAGAGGGGATTGATGCTACTCTACTTCAAGTAGTTGAAGACGAGAGTATTAGGGAGGCAGGTGGACCTCAAGATCCTCCAAAGCCTCCTAAGAAGGACCGAAAACGGGGAGCAGGTAGTGAAGAGAGGACGGACAAGAAGAAGAAAGTCTCCCTGGGGGATGAAGTTGTCCCCCGGCCTTCAGAATCTCTCTCTCTGGCCGACCCAACAGACCTCACCTTGTCAGAGCAAATCCCAAGTGACCTACACGCCGGAAAGGGTACCGGAGGGGATTTGGAAGGAGTAGACATCAGTGGCCTCCAAAACATTGACCTTTATTTTGGAAAGTTTGAAAAAGATGACTTCGCTGGTCCCTACCTTCCCTCAATTTCCTCTAGCATGGTGACCTTTAATGGTAAGTCTTTCACCGGTTCAAAGGAAAACGATACGGTGACTCACTCTTTGTTGGGCCATATTCAGCCAGTGCTTAACTTGGAGAGGCAAGTAAAAAGTCAGTCTACCCTCATCAACACCCTCAATGCAGATAAAGAGAGCTTATCCACTGACCTTCTTAACGCCAACCAAAGTGTTGAAGCATTGAGGAAAGAGCTCGAGGAGTTAAAGAAAGGGAAAGAAGATTTGGCAACCAGGCTGGTTACTTCGGAGATGGCTAACACAAAGCTCCAAACCAAGTACTCTGGCTTAGAGAAAAGTCTCTCCACTTTGAAGGAAGAGGTGAAGACCAAGGATAATGTTATCCAAACCATGTCTGGTGACAAGACTTCTCTCGAAAATGTTGTATCCAAGGTCACCAAAGAGAAAGAAGATTTGGTGAAAGAGCAGGAAAAGACAATCCAGGCCAAGGTCGATGCGTATACCAACGATGTGATAGATTCCCTAGAAAAGAGGTATGCTGAAGTTAAATCTGTCATGGTCTTGCTTTTTCATCAAACATTCTCGAAGAGGACACTTGAAATGGACTTCAAAATCTCTTTTATGATTTTTTTATTGAAGATGGATTAGTTCCTGACATTATGTCTCCACCAGAAATAGTAAAAATATGTTATTAATTTCCTATGTCTTCTCTTAATTTTTTTCTCCTTCTTTTTATTTGGACTCTTTTTTATTCTTTTACTCAATTATTTCCCCCCTCATTTCTTTTGATAAATTAAACCAAATCACCAGTATCAATATTTCTTTGAATTCTATCATGTATTTTCTAAAAAACAATGATAGAATGACCATGATCATTATGATATACATAAAAATATATGCGAGACCTATTATTGCTTGAAGCCAGCATCAAACGCGGAGTTTGATATTTTGAGATTCCTTTCGTTTTATCAAAGATAGTTGTAATATTCTCGATTAAGGGGTGAATTTTAGACATTGATTATCATAAAATGAATACATTGGGTCATTAACCGACCCTCTCAGCCCTTCATCATGTTTGTCATCTTTCACATTTCTCCATTCGGGTACTACAACTTTAGATTCCTAGGACTTTGAAACAAAAAAAGCCTTTCTCTTAGAGTCTTCAAGCGTGATGAATTATTCCAATCTGACCAAAGTATCATATATATCATCCACAAGAAACCTTACAAGGTCTTCATATAAATTTCCTTATGAATCTTAACCTCTGTTAAAAGCAACTACAACAACAACTTCTCTTCAGGTTACCAAACTATTCATTTCTCGGACAAACCTCTAAACATAGATTTTCAATGGTTTCTCATCTTTTTATACATATTCGTAATAAAATCCCTCTCTTTCTTATGTGCTCAGTTACCAACGAAGTGATTCCTAAATCTCTATGCAATCCTTCAAAATCTTGAATCGACCCATTGGAAAAACTGTTCAACAAATCCAAAGTATTTCCCTTCAATATCACGGACAAGGCTCTACAAAGTAAAACATCATTAGGATTAAATCCCAACATTATGCTTATGAACTTTTTCAAATAATGATTGACATCCCATGAACCAGCATAAATTGTCATTTTAAATGGATCAAACCTTCTTAAAATTTTCCTTCAAGAATGTTTTTGACAAACGAAGATTCTTGAAGTATATACTCTACCATTTTTTGTCTTTCTTAGTTATATTTTACCTATATTTTCTCTTCACCCTTTTAAGCTACCAAGTTATTTAACCGAGCTTCAAATTTCGAATCCTTTCATATTTGTTTCTTTTATTTCACATTTCTACTTTTCTCTAACTAAATAATACCTTCCCATTTTGTTTCTCCAAAAGTCACATATCTTTCTTCTATTTTTAGCGTTATTTGTTTTACTTTCTTTCATATCTGATTTTTTTTCCTTTTATTTTTAAAAGAACTAATTCTGATAGCAATTGTAACGCTCTATCAACTTCTCCATTTTTTCTTTGATTTCACGATCTCTTTCAGTTTGTAACTGATTTGCTCTATCTTGCTCTCGATTCATTTCTTCAATCTCCAACTCTAAGATTTTAATGCTAGAATGAATATCTTGCAAACCTTGATTAACCGGGCAAACCAGTTGTTGCTCCGGTTGGTCGATTAGTCTCTATCATAGTTACTGTTAGAGACTTTTGTTTTTGAACTAATGATTTACACACACTAGCTGCCGCACATGACTGTTGATTTTTTTTATGGGTTACCTCGACCCGCTAATAAACTTGTCTCAGTCCTTGGAACGACTACCAAAGTAGCTCAAATTGGTCAAATCCTAAGAGTTGCTCTTTCGATTTTTGATCTTATCATAATCATTGGTAAATTGCTTGAAAATTTGAACTTTTAAAAAGTAAATTTCTCACAGATTATGCCAAATTTGATGGGATTTGTTTTATAAATATAATGGCAAAGTAATGCTCAATAATTAGTATGGCTTTTATTGAACTTATCAATCCAATAACCCGTCTGATACCGGTCTAGTAAAATCGTCTAAAACCTACCCGATAATGTCATCGAACCGTTAACGAGTCGAAGTTTGAATCTTACCGATTAGCGGTCCAGAACAATAAAACTAACACAATATATATTAAAAAAATAACACAATTTTGATATTTTTTTAATATATATATATAATTTAATTTTAATTTGTAGCAATCAATATATAAATAATAAATTATAAATTACTAATATTAATAAAAAAAATTAATTAAATTATAACAAATCATAATTAGAGAAAGTAAATTAGTTTTAATTAGTGTTAAAAGTAAAATTGTAAAATGGCATAAATGGATGTAGTAATTTCAATACGTTTTCGAAAACAAACAACAGCACAACCTGACAACCAGGTTTACTGTACCAATCAGCAAAATCACTCCACCAAAAGTCGTGTAGTATTGTTGTTGGAACGATTAATATTAATAGATAAATAAAAATAGAATAATTTTAACACTAATGTTAGAACAAAATGTGGATAGTACCCATTAGGATGACAATGGGTCGGGATGGATGTAGGTATAGCTAAATCTGTAATCCATCTCGTTTATGTTTTTCTAAATCCATATTTTAATTTATATCGGTCGGGTAGCAATATTTTTTTTCACATCCAAACCCGTCGGATTCGGGTATCCATTGAAGCTATATTTTTTTTTTTAAAAATATCAAACTTAAAATATAGAATTATTATTCTCAAAATATATAAAAATTGGTTTTGGTATACGTTTGTAAATAGTTTTTTTTTAAAATTAATAATATTATTATTAGACGTGAAAAAAAATATTTTAAAAAGAGAAATCAAATTTATTATTTAAATGTAGAATGATATTTTTCAAAATATACGATATCCCATGATAATTAGTAAATATTTTATATTTTTTTGTTATGTTATTGATAATTAATATATGGTTAGTACATGATAATAATTTTTTTAATTTAATTAATAATGTTAATAATATTAGACCTATATTCATGGTATCAATATGGAGAAGAAAAACATATTTAAAAGAAATGAAAAATCAAATGTTAATGTTGAAATATAGAAAAATATTTTTCAAAATATATTGTATATATTATCGAATAATATAGGTCATACAATTAATACTATTAATAACTTTGATTTAAAGTTTAATAAATAATATTAAATAATTTATTATTTTATATAATATTAATCTAACGGGTATCGGTCGGGTGTTATCGAGTGGGTCGGGTTCGGGTTGAGTATTCGTGAGGAATTTGTTAAACTCATAACCCCCAAACCCGGCAGGTAGTAAATTTTCAAACCCACAACTCATTCGTGGAAATTTTTTAAAACCCATAACTCATCTCATCGGGTCGGTTTGGGTCGGGTACCACGGGTTCGGAAAAAAATTGGCATCCCTAGTACCCACCTACAATGAGTCACATGTTAAAGTTTTGTAGTTGTTGGACTAAGACCGAACACTGTCCACCCGTATTAGACCGGTCTCCGTCTAGAGTAAATCCGGTTTGTTTAACGAGCCGGTGAGACCGGTCAGATAATTGTTCTAACTGTTAGGAAACAATAGTCGATAAAAAATAATAGCTTTTTTATGTATTAAATGCGTAATTTATATAAGTGATCGTTTATAAATTTATTTTCTTTAATTAGTGTGTTACACGTGTTATTTAACAAACTGGGTTTTGAACAGTATATCGTTCCTAGACTATCGCATTTGGTGACTGATAGTCTTTTGACTTTCAAAAGTCTGCTGGTAATTCTTGGACTATCGACGTTGGATAGAGTTAGTCCACCAGATCCTTTGATTCATGTGGTCCTGCCACCTGTCACCATAGTCAGCAAAATTTTATATCACCACTGGTCTCTTAACTTTAGGTTAAAGCCAAAATATACTCTACAACATGTGACCTAATGTTAAGGGACCAGTGGTGATACCAAATTTTTGTGACTATGGTGACAGGTGACAATTTCGCATGAATCAAAGGATCTGGTGGACTAACTTTATCCAAAGTTTGATAAGGAAATATATTCATAAGGGACTTAAATGTAATTAATAAGGACTTGAATGATAAGTTCTATTAATATAGAATAAGATTAAAGTTTTATAAGAAGAATAGGGACTGAACTGTAAATAAATCTCTTATGTAACCGAATTTGTAACTAACTCACTAGGCCTATTTAAAGAGGTCGAGGAGGCTGATTACACCTATGAAATAATTAGAGGAGAAAGATTATATTCACCATCTAAAAATCTCTCTGCTGATTCTTAGTCAATATTCTCAATCTTCTCAATTCAATTTCTATTCTCGCCAAATTGGCGCTAGAAGGAGGGGGCGAAGATACCTTGATCGATAGATAAAAAATTGAGTCTCGAATTTTTTCGTTTTCTGAAGTATTTCGTTTATATTTTTGTTGATCGGAGATGAATTCGGAGGAAGGAGATAATCCGCCTGTTCGAAAAGCTTTGGAGACGTTGAGATCTGATCTGCAAGAGAAAGAAGCAGGTGAGTCAGTTCCTTTTCGATCAAACCAATTTGATTTTGAAGGAAAAATGAATGAGTTGATAAGAAAAATGGCAGAACTTGATGAATTTGCTCAAAAGAAACAAGATAATAATGGCGCTAAACTTAGATCTGAAGTAGCAAGAGGTAATCGGGATAATCATTCGGATCCATCGAATGACATCGGCGATGTACAAGATGTTCAACGTAAAATACATTTTGAGCGTAAGAAGGAGCACAGTGGAATGAGAAAAAAGGAGAAGTTGCAGAAGCGACGGTATGTAGATTCTAGTGAAGAAGATTTTGAAAATTCGGAATCAGATGAAACACCAAGATATAAGCATTTTCGAAGTCATTCAAAAGAAGGAGGATATGAATTTTGGCCAGCTAAAATGTATAAGGAAGGAAGGCAAAAGAAGGAAAGACGAGTGCATTCTCCTCGGAGATTTGAAGGTGAGCCAAGTTTGTATGCTACTGTGGGAATGAGGAACGAAGACCAGTTTGTTCAAGGAGTAGATTGGAGGGATTCACCGTTGATGTTGATTAGTGCGATTAGATCTGTACCACTTCCGAGGCGGTTCGACATTTCTAAAATTGACAAGTTTGATGGAACTCAAGATCCAGATGATCATATAGAGTAATTCAAGAACTATATGACTAATTTCGAGGACAATGATAAATTGGTTTGTAGAGCTTTCTCTCAGACATTCAAAGGAACAGCACTAAAATGGTATAACAAGATTCCTAAGGAGTCCATTGCAAATTTTAGAGGCTTTTACACAGCTTTTCGAAGACAGTTTGTGGGAAGCAAAGAAATGAGAGCTAATGGAGATACGATAATACAATGTAAGCAAGCTGTGGGAGACAAGTTGAAGGATTGTACTAAAAGATTTGTGTCAACAAAAGCAGGATTAGATGATTGTGAGGAAGTGGTAGCTATGGCAGCGTTCAGACAAGGATTGCTGCCAGGAGATTTAGCTGATGAAACAACAACGCGTAGGGCATTAACATTTGGAGCTCTCATGGCTCAGGTTGAAGATCAGATCAAAGTCAAAGAGTCTACTCGAGTTCGAGGAGGAAATAGTATTGTTCAGAAAGGGAATAGTCAAGTGGGAAATAGTCAAGTAAACGCTTCGAATAATAACTCGTCACGGGCGAGGGGTAATCAAAATGTTTCCAATCGAGGAGGTTCGAACTCATACCAAGGGGATTCTAATCATCACAATTTTAGTAATCAATACCAATTCAGACCAAGATCGAATGTGTGGGTAAAACCGGAATATTATGCGGATTTGACTGAAAATGTGGCATCGATATATGAGAAAACCAAGGGAACAGTAAATTTTAGAAAGCCGGCAGCGATTAATAGGCCAAGAGAGGAACGCAATAACAGGTTCTGTAGGTATCATGATGATATTGGGCATGATACAAATGATTGTATTACTTTGAAGAAGGAAATGCAGATTTTGATAGAGAATGGAAAATTGTTGGAGTATGTCAAAAGGAACGCTAAAGCTATAACTCAAAAGGTTAGTAATCATAACTCTAAGCAGGAAACTGCATTGATGATTTTAGATGTTGCAGATGATGAATTTGATGTGGCTTCGGAATATGTCGAACCAGACCCTAGTCGATTGTTGTTGATGTCAGTTGATGAGCCGACGTGTGAGGGACGTGTTCGAGATTTGTGTGCGTTCTTTGAGTCATTGGCGATATTTGGGGGAGATTCAATGACTAATGACACTAATAATTCGAGGAAAAGACATATAGTAAATTTAACACATCAAATTGAAGGAGGAGCATCAGCACACCTATACAATAAGAAGAATGTCCCATTTATAATTTTTGATGGGGATGATTTGAGAGGAATTACTGGGCCACATGAAGATGCAGTGGTCATTGGAGCAGAAGTGCGTGGGGTGGAAATTCGACGAGTATTGATTGATACTGGAAGTTCTGCTAATGTGTTGTTTAAATCAACATATGATAGATTAAACGCTCCGCCTCGGATAGAAAGGTCAGAAAAAACTATAATTGGGTTTACTGGTGCGACAGCGAATGTAGTAGGGGAGTTTGAAGGTGAAATTTCTCTGGGAAAATGGCCTTTTAAAAAGAAAGTACAAGTACTTTTTATGGTGGTAGATTGTCCATCGAGTTACAATGCTATCTTTGGAAGGTTATGGCTGGAAAAAATGTACGCTATAGTTTCTACAGTTCATCAATGTTTGAAATATGTAGTCGGGGATCGAATTGGTGTAGTTCGAAGTGGTCAAAAAGTAGCTAGAGAGTGTTATGCTGCTGCATTTAGACTACGTGATAAAAGTACCGATGATCCAATGGAGAATTAGAAATTTGGGGGGTTGCCCTCTAGTAGTAAAGATGAAGGAATTGATGATCCGAGGTCAACCCCGAGTTCTGTGATAGTAAGTGAAGAAATAGAAGAATACATCTTTGATAATAACAGAGTACTTCGAATTGGGACTTTATTGTCTTTATCAGTGCGAGAAAGGTTACTGAATTTTTTGTCTAAAAACTTGGATGTGTTTGCTTGGAGGTCTGAGGATGTAGTGGGGGTCCCAATTGATATTATATGTCATAGTTTGGCTGTGGATTCGAAGATCAAGCCGATAATACAAAAAAGGAGAGCTTTTTCGTTGGAAAAATTTGAGGCCATAATTGCTGAAGTAGATAGATTGTATAAAATGGGGCATATTCGAGAGTCCAAATATCCGAAGTGGACAGCTAATCCTGTAGTGGTGAAAAAGAAGAATAGAAAATGGAGAATGTGTGTAGACTTCACAGATTTAAACAGAGCCTGCCCAAAGGATCCTTTTCCAGTACCTCGAGTTGATCAATTAGTGGATTCTACTTCTGGAAACAAAATTTTAACATTTATGGATGCATTTTCAGGATATAATCAAATTTGAATGAATCCAGAGGATGAAGAAAGCACAACTTTTATCACTGATC
Source organism: Limnanthes douglasii subsp. nivea (assembly GCA_036936605.1). NCBI lineage: Eukaryota > Viridiplantae > Streptophyta > Magnoliopsida > Brassicales > Limnanthaceae > Limnanthes > Limnanthes douglasii. The sequence continues at coordinate 161,008,794 of JAUPFV010000003.1, forward strand.
GAGGTTTATATTGTTATAGAGTGATGCCGTTTGGATTGAAGAATGCTGGGTCTACATATCAAAGGTTGATGAATAAGGCATTTGCTTCACAAACAGGGAGGAATATCGAAGTATACATCGACGATATGCTTGTTAAGAGTAAAAGTGATGAAGATCATATTGACGATTTAGAAGAGACGTTTCTGAATCTTAGAGCAATACAGCTGAAGTTGAACCCAGAAAAATGTACATTTGGAGTCCAATCTGGTAAATTTCTGTGGTATGTGATAAGTGAAAGAGGAATTGAAGTGGATCCAGAACAGTTGAAGGCTTTGATATCAATGTCTTCACCTCGGAATATCAAAGAAGTGCAAATGTTAACAGGCAGGTTAGCAGCTTTGAACATATTCATTTCTCGTTTTTCAGATAAATGTTTGCCTTTTTTCCAGGTGTTGCGTCGACCGAATAATTTTGAGTGGACTTCGAATTGTGAAGAAGCTTTTATTAAGATAAAAAATCTTTTGTCCTCTCCTGAAATATTATCAAAACCTCGAAAAGGTGAGCAACTGTTTTTGTATGTAGCAGTATCAGATTATGCAGTGAGTGCAGTTCTGATTAGTGAATATTCGGGAGTTTCGAAGCCCGTTTATTATGTCAGTAAAAGTTTCGTTGATGCTGAAAAACGTTACTTAAAGCTCGAGAAATTAGCATTGTGCATAGTAGTGGCGGCGAGAAAAATGCGTCCCTACTTCCAAGCACATACAATTGTGGTTCGAACTTCTTATCCATTGAAAAATGTATTGCAAAAGCCAGATATCTTAGGAAGAATGACTAAGTGGTCTGTAAAACTGGGAGATTTCGATGTGTTATTCTCTCCACGAACGGCTATCAAAGCTCAGGCCTTAGCAGATTTCTTTGTTGAGTTTCATTCGAGTAGATCCGAAGAGAAAGAAGATGAAAAAATACACGCGAATCCGATGTGGACGGTACGAACTGATGGAGGGTCTAGTAATAAAGGGTCGAGTGCGGGGGTAGAATTGGTGGCACCGACAGGGGAGTATATGTTTCAAGCTATAAGATTCGGATTTCATGCTTCGAATAATGAAGCTGAATATGAAGCAGTGTTAGCAGGATTGCGGTTAGCAAAAATTTGTGGAGCAATATTCGTGCACTTAGAGACAGATTCACAGTTAGTGGTTAACCATGTTAAAGGAATATGAGAAGCTAAAAAAGATCGTTTAGTTTTATATTTGCAAGAACTTCGAAGTGTGATGGCACAATTTGAAAATGTTGAGGTGGAGCATATTCGAAGAGGAAATAACATAATGGCTGATTCTTTAGCAACAATGGCTTACTCTGAAGAATATCCATGGATCGTGACACAACCATTGCCTTCGATTATAATAAGCTCTGAGCAATGTGAATTTGTTGAGGTAGTAAATGATTCGGCGCGCGTTCGAGGTGATTGGAGAACTGACTTGTTAAATTTTCTTACAAAGGGAATACTACCACTTGATAAGCACTTGCTCAGGAAAATAAGGAGTAAAGCTCTTGGCTATGTGGTGTTGGATGAGATATTGTATAAGAGGTCTGTGTCGAGGCCTTTATTACGATGTTTGAGTAAGCAAGAATCTCAAAACATTTTATCTGAATTACATGATGGAGATGGATCAACTCATTGTGGTTTCAAAGCTTTAACACGTAGGGTATTGTTGGCAGGATATTATTGGCCTACTATATTGCAGGATGCCAAGTTATTAGTTCGAAGTTGTGATACTTGTCAAAGGTATGCACATTTGATACATAAACCAGCGACACCTCTAATGATAATCTCTGAGGCAGTTCCTTTTGATAGATGGGGGATTGATTTGGTAGGACCCTTGCCTATGGCTTCAGGTGGAAGACAGATGATTATTGTCGCAGTTGATTATTTTTCGAAGTGGGCAGAAGCAGAGCCTTTAGCTGGAACAAAAGCTAAGGATGTGATCAAGTTTATTCTAAGTAACATCTGCTACCGTTTTGGAGTTCCTCGAAAGATAACAACAGACAACGGTCCCCAATTTAATAACAAGGAAATGGACTCTTTTTGCTCCTCGAAAGGAATACAACAATGCTTTTCTACTCCCTTCCATCCACAAGCAAATGGGCAAGTAGAAGTTACAAATAGCTATATTTTGGAGGGTTTGAAGAAAAATTTGGCGGGAGCAGCAGGGAAATGGCCAAATTATCTTCAAGAGGTGTTGTGGGCATATCGTACAACTCCTAGAGAGGCCACAAAAGAGACTCCCTTTTCTCTAGTGTATGGAATGGATGCTGTATGCCCTGCTGAATCTACATTACCTTCTTATAGGCTATTGCATTATTCCGAAGTAGATAATGATGAAGCTAGAAGGATTGAGCTTGATTTGTTAGAGGAAAAGAGGGTCAAAGCACATTTGAATGTGGTTCATTATCAAACCTTAATGAGAAGCAGGTACGATGCTAAAGTTAAGAAGAGGGAGTTCAAAGTTGGCGATAAAGTGTTGCGGAAAGTATTTCTTCATACCAAGGATAAACACCTCGGAAAATTGGCTCCGAATTAGGAGGGTCCTTATGAAGTCAAAATGAAGGTCAAGCCAGGGTCATATAAGTTGTCTGATTGTGAAGGGAGGATGCTCAAACACCCTTGGAATATGGAACATTTGAAATTGTATTGTGAATAAAATTGAACTTAGAATTTTTGAAAGACAGACATACTCTTTCCTTATCTGTTGGCCCAGAAAGGTTTTAATGAGGTGTCTGGTAAAAATTGAATTTCATAATAAAATTTCTTTTGGCCATTGGTTGTTTAATATGATGAATGATTTGTTATTTTGGTAACTTGGCAGAGACTGATCATCTTTGAAAGTTGACCAAGAGTAATTTTCCAAAGCAATAGCTTTGAAGAAACAACCTATTTCGAGGTGCCACGTTTTATGAGCGCATCTAATTTTCGAGGTGCCATGTTTTATGAGCGCATCTAATTTTCGAGGTGCCACGTTTTATGAGCGCATCTAATTTTCGAGGTGCCACGTTTTATGAGCGCATCTAATTTTCGAGGTGCCACGTTTTATGAGTGCATCAAATTTTGGAGTGCCACGTTTTATGAGTGCAATAGAACTTTGAAATATTAAGATAGTCGTTTGTTTCATTGGATAAAGCTTGAAGCTTACAAAAAGGAGAAAACTACTTAATAAAAAAAACAACAACAACAAACACATGACATATATAATCTACCCTTTAGTCATCTTCTTCTTCCGATGACCCTTCAGAAACGCCATCTTCTTCTGAGGAGCTTGATGCAACCTCGAATGCTTCCTTTGGGCGATCTTCCTCTGGAACTTGTTTCCAAAATTCTGTTAAATTTAACCTTGGATAGGCGGCATGGATTTCTCGAAGAAGATTGATAGCTGTTTGGGTTTGAGCCTTCTTGATACCATCAAGCATCACAGAACCAACAACAGCTTCGGCTTTCTTGATGGCGTCCTTCTTTTCCTGCTCGAATCCTGTTTGAAGCGTAGTCAATTGAGTTTGACAATTTTCCAGGCTTTCTTGAGTTTTCTTAACAAGTTCTTCAGCATCGGTAGATTTTTTCTTTTCTTTAGAAATGGCAGTAGAATGTTGAGAATTTATATTTTGAAGAGCCAGACGATGAGAATTCTCCAAAGCTTTGATTTTTTATTTATGCTCTTTAAGAAGTTTTCCTTTCTGAGCCTCGAAATTTTGAAGTGCTTCATCTTTCGAAGCTTTTTCAGATTCTTTTTCCCTGTTGCTCTTGATTAATTATTGTGCAAGGAGCTCTAATTGTGTATGTGAATTGTTTACTTCTTCACACAATTTTTTGGCTGCAGCACCTAAGTTAGTAAAAGGTCGAAGGATTGAAGTTACCTCATCGAATCTGTCAGGGTTGGGCAAGTTTGATGGGCGATGATGGACATGAATAATTGCGTTAGATGTTGAAGTTATGGCAGCCCCGGTAGACGATGATGGAATGGTGTTGGTAGGATGAGAATCTTCACCGGTGACTATAAAATCCCCACTCGAGTTGAAATCTTTGAGGTTAAGATATTCGTTTTCCTGGCTATCTCCTAGTTCCAATCCCCCTTGAGGATTTTCTTCAATGAAGGTTTTCTCATGGACCGCGGAAGCCAATACCTCTTCGAGCATTTCAGCTTCGTTCTTTTTCTTACTCCTCGGGGTAGTGGACTTGTCCTTTTTCCTCTTTGAAGCATTATCTTCTTTCTTTTTCCTTTTAAGGACATGTTCGTCTTCTTCGGATATTGGAGGAAGTTGAGATGCAGGCGCTTTTCGTTTCCCTGTAGGCTTCGAATTTTTAGAAGGGTTAGGCTTACTTGTGTTGGGCTTTTTGAGGGCCAGTTTTCCCTTCTTTTTTAGTGGCAGGTGACTGTCAGATCGGTTCCTGGTGGGAAGGTAAGTTTTCCCATAAGGGACTTAAATTTAATTAATAAGGACTTGAATGATAAGTTCTATTAATATAGAATAAGATTAAAGTTTTATAAGAAGAATAGGGACTGAACTGTAAATAAATCTCTTATGTAACCGAATTTGTAACTAACTCACTAGGCCTATTTAAAGAGGTTGAGGAGGTTGATTACACCTATGAAATAATTAGAGGAGAAAGATTATATTCACCATCTAAAAATCTCTCTACTGATTCTTAGTCAATATTCTCAATCTTCTCAATTCAATTTCTATCCTCACCAAAGTTGATAGTCGAAGGACTACAAACGGACTTTTGAAAGTCAAGAGACTATCTATCACCAAATGTGATAGTCCAGGGATGATATACTGTTTAAAGCCTAACAAACTATATTGATGACTTTAAATGATGACATATGTCTCATAATTACAATTGTTTGAAAAGCTTTTCCATCTCGACCCGTCTCACATTTTCCTCACAACCCTCGTCTAAATGTTTCTTTGTGAACCTCGTCTAAAGTTTTCTAAACAACCCTCATCTGACTGTTTTTGTTCGTCTCTCGTATAATCGCTTTTTTATGTCCATCATTTAGAGTATTCTAAACGATTCCCGTCTAATTACTTTTACTTGTCTCTCATTGAATCACATATTTATGGCCCTCATCTAAAGTCTTTTGGATGACCCTAATCTAATTACTTATACTTGTCCCTCTTCTAAAAACTTCTTTAAGTCCCTCATATAGAATTTTTTTGTTGACTATCGTCTAACCATTTTTACACGTCTTTTGTCTAAACTATCTTAACAAACCTCGTTTACATCTTATTTATTTCACGCATCTTATCTTCTTATTAGTCTTTGATATCAATGTACATCGTCATTATAAAAATATATATATATATATATATATATATTATCTAACGGGTATAACATTATCAAATATATTGATATCTCAATCCTCAGACTGTTACTTTCATTACTTCCAAGTAATGAAGAAGGGTATCCATTTCTGATGTGTTTGGATTATGCCAGCATAGTAAGAATAAGTTTTAAACAAGAATAACTAGGGTTTTAAGCTAGTACATTTATATAGATGTAGATTAATATGAAGAGAAGAACAAGAGACAATAGATGATGAATAGTCCTATTACAATCAAATTATTAAAAGACGCGCGTAAAACAAGCATGAGAGCTCATAGTTTGAAGATCTCATTTATAGTTAGGTTGCAGTTATAACATTTGTATTAATTACATAATAAGTGACCATTATGTCATAAATTAATTGGTATTAGTGATTTTTTTTTGCTCAAGTGCATTTTTGAACCCTTTATAGACTAAGTTTCGGCAACAATACATATAATAGCACTTACCGAGCTCATTTATAATAATAGGGCTTGGGAATATTACATGACAAACTTAGTAATAGCCTGAGTTTGATCGTGGTTCACATCTAGCTCGTATCAGTATCCTCTTAGTTTTTGCAAAATAAAAAGGGGGATACTTAGAAATAAACTAAATGAAGTCGTATATTCATCTTGCACAATTTGATTTTACCGAGTCTGAGTCTGTAGGTTGTGTGTTCAGGTGAACGAATAGGCCTTAAAGTTTACAGTTGGCTGAGCTTTTATGGCTTTGGATGAGAATTTGTTCTTTCTCTTTGATTTTTTTAGTTGACTGATCAACCTAAATATCCTTTGACTTGCGGAGTATGTTTTAGGTGTATTTCTCTCGTCCTCTGACTCTAGTCAAATTGTCCTAGCTCTGGATAGCTTAGTTCATGTTGGCTCTATTTCTGCCTCATTAAAAACTTGTCACCCTTTAAAACCTCAATTGAGGAAAAAAAAACTCAATTTTTACGAATTTAAAAGAATTGGCAAACATACAACATTATGTTAGAGTCCCCGGTACACGTTTCCAAATCAATTTTTTTGTTAGTACTGTGTAATCAATCAGTGTAAGCGGTCGCTTATTGTTGCATTGTTATTAACTTGTATTGGTTATTTCAAGATACTTGTTGATTTTTTTATAAGCACCTTTATATGCTTAAGGTTGATTTGTTAATATTGTTAAAGCTAGTATATGAGGTCGGTACATACCCATTTCATAAGAGATGCAATACTACTTTATCTTACAAATATTTTCATGTGCGTATATATATGTTGGATTTATGTCTGGACATAAGTTTAATAATCTAGACCAATTTTGAGGTCAACTCACACTGTTTTGGTATAAACGATGTTTGCTATAGTTTTCCAATAATATTAGCTGGATGTATTTTCAATACACTTTATGTGCTCGGTTGGTAGAATAATTATTTTACCTCTGATGTCATTGCTACGGGTTTGGTTTAATCCTCAGAAACCTACGTGTAAATATATAATGTTGTATGTACGCCAATTGTATATAAAAAATTATCTTTTAGGTGGTATTTATATGTTTTCACACAATGATATATAATGTGTACCTCTTATGGGGTGATAAGGCTTAGACATATAGATTAGTATTCGGTTCAGAAAACCGAGCGCTAAGGTTGCGAAAAATGGTATTAGAAACCATTAGTCATGTAAAACGGTACTATTACTCAGAACACGCACACTTGATGTATGGGAACATAATTTTTACTCGATGCTTCCCATATAAGCTAGTGGGTCAGCTATTTTATTTTTGGCTTGAACTTGTTCAAACTATATTTGTTTGAGCTTAGATGTTGCATACAAAAGTAGCACTAAATAAATGATTAAATTATCCTTTTTTGTTTTGGTTTTCCCTAAAATATGACTTACTACAAGTTGAGAGTTAGTTAGAAGTCTTACATGTCGTGTCCCACAAATTTGGGCTAGCTCAAATCCAACTATTGTACTTGTTTTGATTGTATGAGGTGGAGAATTGAAATCTAATGAATTAATATAGAGAATCTCCCATCAAATAAATAAGTTGTATACCAGCGCCAACGCATTGACTGCTCAAAGCCCCGTCCGTACAGACTGTTCTGGATTCCGAGAAGGCGGGACGTTGACCTGGAATACAATAAGAAAATATAGTATAGCCTCGGCTTTGATAGTTGGATTTTCTTGATTCAGCGATATATATTATTGATTGCTAACTTATGAAAGATTATTGAATTCGAGAATTTCGTGACATCATGCTCAAACTAAACATTTGTATCCAAATTACCAGATAAATATATCAGTATTTCAGATCACATAGTACTCATATACCCTGCATTATATAGATCGTACGTTTGAAGGTAATTTTGTATTTTTATTGCTTCCCCATGCTCAATGATTCGAGAGACCTCCCTCGGGTGTTCTAGACTATTTAGGAGAATAGGTTCCTGACTAATTTTTATTTTTTTCAAAGTGAGAGAAAATGCATAATACTATTTGGTGACGGGTTGGTTGTTGCATATCATGATAATTTTTTTGTTGATGATATAGCATATGTATTGGTGCATATTTAATATGATAGTGCAAATTCGATATAGCTATTGTCAAACGAGAATAATGTTATATGACAATATTCTATCCATGAAAAAGGATTTGGATTTGATTTATGTAAATCCTCCCATCTGAGGGCTACTTCAAATGTCAGATAACTAAGCATTAGATTCTGAGAGCTATTGAAACCTGCAAGAACTCTTTGCTAGGGAAAAAAGAGGTGTTATGCCTTCGATTCAGTCATAAATCTTCTTATACAAAATGTTTGAAGAATTACACATTCCAATCATGATGTACCTGATGTCGGTTTTTAAGATATCGTTAATGATGACTACAACATCTTTGTGTAGCCTTACTACCCATCTTAAGTCACATTTGTCAAATATGATCAAAGAGATGAGAGGTCGATAAAGGTGGACCAAAGTCCAATTAGCCTGCTGAAAACCAAGGTTGGAGATATGGTGCTTTTAAGAAGTCTTAGAAATACTAGTGAGGGTATCTCATCCAATGATATTACCTACAATACGCATTTTCAAATTTGGATCCATAAATCTAAGGGTTGTTTCCATTAAAGTTATGGTTTAGTATACCAAGGGAACTGTGGCCTATGGCCCTTTCAGATGAGGTTTGACCTTGTATGCATGTACAAGAGTGCGCTCAACAAGATTATGAACTCGACCATTAGGAAATTCATGAAGCTTGACATTATCAATAAGGTATTAAATTTCATCATTCAAGGCTATAATATCTCGCATATGATGATTGTTATCTTGATGATACTTATAGAACTTGTTTGGGATTTTGGATACATTCAGACACTATATTTCATATGGATTTCAGAACCGGATAAAGCCTTAGGCTCAGACATAGATCGTGACTATGTCTGAGGTGAACTCAGTTTACTCGGTACTCGTACCCCTACAGTTGTGGGACTACTGACCTCTAAAGGGTCGTCAACCGTCTATTTTAGAATTCACGTTCTAAAAAGAAAAGCCTCGTTGAGAAGGTTCAGCATAAAAATCTATCATCATTTTCTAACCCAAGCATCATATTTTCTATGGTGGTGGCGATTGTTAGGATCTACATTGCACCATAATAGGGGTTTACGGGATGACGACAATGTTTGTCAAAATTTGTGTGGCTACGACAAGTTTACAAAGAGTCGACGGTCCCAACATGGTGAATAATACGTTTTCCTTTTCTGATCGTGGCCAGAAAGAGTTTTGATTTGTTTTTGAAAAAAATATCTTATGGGTAAGTTTCGGTTACAAACATATGGTTCCAATGATGTGGTTCTATTGTTTAGGGCCAACATAGTAGATTTTGAACAAGGATAGTGTGTTAGGTTAGTTTCTATTTAAAAAATAGATGTATCGGTTGGTGATATATAAGAGATAAATTTCAATGGAAAAGTTGAAAAGTTTAAACAAAAATATATATGAATGAAAATTATTGTTTAGATGCACAATAATACAAACATGGTGACTCTTCGCGTGGAGTTTTATTTATACATTATGTTATATACGTAAGTGTTTTACCTAATTGCATTTATTAAATAAGTAAGTGACTATAATGTTACATGATGAATAACGGTTCTATTTTCTTGTTGCCCAAGCTCGTTCCCAAACCCCATATAAACCAAGACCTTATCTCCTTGATAGTAATAGGGTTTAAACAAGATTACATATCTAGCTCAACATATGCTCCAGTTCCGTATGGTACAAATCTAACTAATATCAATATTATCTACTAAATATGACATATAATTTATTTAAAACTAACATTACTTTTCGCATCAACCATATTTTCATCATCATCCTCAACTTCATCTTCAAATTTTTCTTCAAAGTCCAAAGCCACACCCACCGACCTATGTTATTTGGGAATTTTGTCCACAAAGTACTTAACTCCAATTCAGGGTACATGTGAAGGGCCTCTATTTTTTCCTTTATTGGGAAAGTGTTATAATCTATCACTTTCACTCATTTTCTTGACGTCCGATACATGTTTGGTATAAAAGGTTGGTCTAAGGTAGCGTCATGACAGAAGCACGAAATCTTCATCAGAGACAAAAACTTGAAAGGAGACACCATCTAGGTTAAAAGTCTTCTCTATACTCCAAAACCTCGAACACATAATATTTTCTACAGCAAAACAATTATGAAACCCCAACGGTCTATAGTAAACTATCCTAGCTCCAAGAATCAATCCACAAATGTGAACTTCGATGAACCAAATGGTCATCTAAACTCGGCCAACAAACTAAAAGAGGTTAGTTTCCAAAACAAAGTAAAGAAGTAACTTACATAAAAATATAAAGAAAAGAAAATGCTAATAGAAAGAAAACACTCGACCAATCTTCAAATTCTTACTCGTATTCTTCCATAAGTTTTGGATTTGGCAGGGTTTTATCTCATTTTAGGTACCTCATTCTACCAAACTCAACTTACAAGAATAAAATGTTTTTTAAATATTTCTTCGATTCAGGAAGGTCGTCAAGTACCTTGTATTGGCTTGGTATAGAAATGTCGTAGAATGAAAGTTGTTGGTTTATAGTAAAACTAATTAGGAATATATATGTGCTCTATTTGAAGCTCTATTTTGGATATACCAAAATTATTAATGATGGCCATTACCATTCTTTGGGTATTTAGGTGGCCTAGTTTGGATACATCTATAATATTATAAAGAACTTACAAAGTTGAAGGTGAAATGAAAGCCAAAACCCCAAGTAAAATAGATTAGTATACAACACCAACTCAATAATCCAAGCTAAAATATGAGTTTACACAAGGACTGATATCCAAACCTAGACGTTCTCACGAATCCCCTACTCAATATGGAACTTACCGAGGTTTTAAGGGTCAAAATACATATACACGATGCATTCAAAGAAATGATATTTGTTTGTCCAAAAAAAAATATTTTGGGTGTTCACTAAATAATGAGATCTCTTATCTGTCTTGTCTTATTGACTTTAGTTTTTCCCAAAACAAGGGTAATCTAGAGTTTTTCCACAATAAGTATAAAGTGGAGGCTATGAGAAGCTTCCTTTGCTTTGGCTCTATAAAGCTTACATTTTTTATTTTTTGAATCTAGGTATAATGACTCCCCATAAGATAAGGTCTCAGTTGTGAGAGCCTAAACATCTGTTAAGTTTAATAGAGTTGAAGGTAATGAATAAGCAACAATTCTTGGGCTCACAAAATCGATTTCTTTAGGATTTCCCAGAGGTATCTGGGTTTGGCTAAAGATTTGTATAATGCAGAACATGTCTTGGACCTTTTAGTGTATGAAGGTGTCTCTACCTCCTAGATCTCAAAGTCTTATTTCTCTTATTCCTATAAAAGGGGGAAGTGACAAAATAAAAGAATTAGCATCGCTAGTACATAAGCTTTAACTATGTTCACTCTCAACCTAAATAGGTGTATTTAATCTCATAACATTTTTCAGTTTCCACATATAATTTATTTTTTCCATTAACTACTTAAGAAAAAATATGAAGACTAACTTATTTTAGGTGTTAGGAAGCTAGTTGGAAGCTCAGACAACTGACTAAGGAAAACAGAGGGGTGTAATCTAGCTTATGACAATAAAAGATGAGAAACTGATTTAAAAACAAACTACCTCGATAGTAAACTGAATAAAAATAACTATCAACTTTTGGAGATGCTTTAGATTGTTGTTTCTGATAGCATAAGGAGTTATTGAGCTTTGGATAGACCTTCAGACAATTGTTTATGAACCCAAAAAAGAGATCTTAGTGACCGATAATCTTTGGTTGGGTTTCGGGGTGGTTTAATTCGTCGGAGAGGAGTACACGATGGTTTGAAGTGTTAACTATACTTTCTCTCTATAAAGTCTCACTTAAAATACTGAAATGAGAAGAAGATAAAACCTATTAATGCTTCCAGCATAAGCTAGTGTTATTCTATAATCTTCGAATATTTCGGAGGGCTCGACCCTCTAGTGATTCTTGGATAATGACCCAAAGTTCTTTTTCAATACTTCTAGCAGAAGTTAGTACGTCAGCTATTTATTTTTCATCTCTTGTTACTTTTCTATACTACACTTGTTTGAGTTTGGAGCCTTGACTCATAATAATGCTAGATAGATGATAATGGTATCATTTTTGGCTTTGGATTATCCAAACTCATGACTGGCTACAAGTTGAGAGTCAATGAGAAGTCTTAGATGTCGTTCCTCATAAATTTGAGTGAGATGAAGCCTTTTAATTTATGCTTTATAATCAGTTTTGTTGTTTGAAACGGGGTATCTAAATCAGATGGATTGGTGAAGGCGAGTGTGAGTGCTCGATAATTTGAAGGGGGGGGGGGGCATTCTTGAGTTGTCTAAATTTTTTAGAAGGATTCCCCCATTTAATTCATATTCTCATGGAGTAAGGGAAGTGATGAAACATTCTTTAACGATGCGTTGATAGCCACAAATTACACTAATTTTTATGTTAACAATTTAGCGTATGTATTGGTGCTTAATTATTACAGTGCATAATATTTTATTAAGTTTTGATCGACCAAAATAATGTTGTAGGACGATGTACAATCTATTATCATGAAAAGGCTTTTTATATTCCATTTATATCCCCTCGTCTGAATTCGATATCGAGTTTAAGTTAGCCAATGACAGAATTCTATATTTTGTTGAAGCCCGTGAGGACCTTTTGAGAGGGTAGGAGAGGTGATATTCCTCTAATTTAGTCAAAAATCTTGTTATAAAGAATGTTACTTTGATTTCCTGTATCTAGCATAATTTTCCTGGCTTCGGCTCCCGTAATTTTGGCGGTGATGACCACAACGTCTTCGTGTAGCCCAACTATCCTCTTCAAGTCATCAACGTCGAATGTAATCGGAGGTATAAGAGACTAGTAGAGGTGGACCAAATTTTGATTTACTTGTTGAATATTAAGATTAACAATTTGATCTTTTTGGAAGTCTTTATGATACACGCAGAAATGTTTCCTCCATCGATGGTTACCATAATTTTTATGTGCATATTAGGATCAAATAATCTGTGTCGACTTTGTATAGATCCATGGTTTGGCCAACTTAGGACACCACAACTTCTGGTACTGCTGTATAGGACCCGGTCCACGCACCGACTATTGAATACGCTATGGAGATATGTGTAGCCTTATTTGACCTTCCATCTCGTTATGAAATATTTAAAATCTAAAAAATAACGTATTGTTCCATTATGGTTGTGTGTAGCTCGTAATGGTCTGATATAAAATATTGATCATATTATTTTATAACTAGCCTTTTAGTTTGAATTATGGTTCATATACCTTTTTAAAAGAGCCATTTTTTCTATAGAGGTTATAAGAATTGCTGAAAAGTAATAATTAGTCACTCATTTAGATGTTGTCAAATACATGTGTATTCAATGAAATTTTCTACTTTTTATAAGCTTGTGTTTTTATGCAGGAAATTGATTTATTGATTAGATATACATGTCACATGATTTCATCATTTTCTTTTGAACACCTACTAATATATACACAAGAGCACAAATAAACATAATTGAGCAAAAATCAAATCATAATTCAACGTAAAAAATCATAGATATGAATATAGTCGACGACAAAAGTAAACCGACTAATCCACCGTGAAAATTGACAATCGGTTAGTTTTATGCTATTATAACTAACGAGAATAAAGTTAACTTATTTTCTAAAAACACATGGTTTTAAAATTAATAAAAAAACAAAAAAAAAACAAAGTGTCCATATAAAGAATATGAGCTTTAATATCTTTCAACTTATTCGATAAATTAGTTTTGGTATTCTATATGAAATTAAGAATTTCGAACCCAATCCAAAATCATTTCTTCAATAAAAATAGAAATTCAAAACAACAAAATCCAGTAGAAAATTGAAAAATATATATTGGGCTATACTATAATGAGACCCTGTTTTGTTAGAATGTGACCCGACTATAATTAGACCTGGTTTTGATAGAATGAGACATCCATTAATTACAAAAATATCATTGATATAAAATCTATTTTCTATAAAAAAAACCAGCAAAAAAACTAAATATTGAACCTCTAACTCTCTCTAACTACCTAATTTAAAATTTTAAGATTTTTCAAATTTAACTCTACAAATCTATTAAGGTATGTAATGTTTACGTATTCACATATACTTTTTTCTTCAATTTGGATCTGTATTTTTTGTGATATTTATAGTTGAATATTTTGTTCAAAAAACAAATTTTTATATATTTGTAGTTTTTGTTTTGAATTATAGTTAGTTCCATATATTATGTTAGATCTAGATCCTCGATTAGGTAGCCTATTTGCTTGTTTTGGAGTAACATGCAGGTAGTTGGATCTTTTAAACTTCTATGGTCGTTTGTGCAAAATCACGTGATATGGCGCAAAGAACAGCATAATCACGCAACTTGGGTATGCGGTTCCGGTTGTTATTCACGTAATACCTTCGCGATTATGCACAAAATAGAACAGTCGATTGTGCGCAATCGTGAATGAAAAATTTCATCTTGTCCAAAGATCCACATTTTATTTTTTCGTGGTCGCTATCTTTGTGAGCACCCCTCTCGACTACATGATCAATTTCAAAAATCCAAATTACCATGCTAAGAGAAAATTATCTGCTAAAACAAAAACAATTCATTTACTGTATAAGTTCATTTTAGATTTCAAATCAGCCACTTGATTCATTTTGCTGCATAGGACAAACAATTTGTACAGAGCTTTTGACTTTATGTTTAGAAAATATAAAAGGAGGATAATTAAACAAATTGGAATTTTATAACTCAGTTGGCAAGCCTAATACCTATTACTTTTTCTTTTATGTTGATATTGAGATATTTAGATTTAATTTATGTTTTTTTAAAGCATAAGTATTTTAGTCATTTCAAGTAATTAGAATCAATCTTTCAATTCAATCATTGTAGCTTCTTAGCTATTCAAGCTCCAATATACTTTTCTAAGTATTCTTCTCAATCCTATTTAAGCTTCTCTGTAGATCTCTTGCAGAAAATCAAGAAAGTCATAACCAAGTCTAGTTAAAACAGATTATTTTCATAGCAATAATGATTTCGACCAACAAATTATATCTTGAGGCTGCAGCAAAATCGATCTTGAACAACCAAATCAAGCCAAAATCTACAAAGTATAAGACTGATCATATTGATCTACAATTCAACGAAAAAATCCTTGAAAATATATAGTTTTGCACTACATTGACATTAATCGGGAAATTCTCAAAAGGTCTCCCTAAAAAGCAGATTTTGGACAATTTTTTTAAAGAAAAAAGGTTTGAAGGAGACTTCTCCTATACAAACTGGGAATCGCATCATCTCTTCTTAGAATTTTCACTCAAAGGTGATACCAGCAAGATTTGGAGTCGCAGTTCTTGGAATGTTGGCCACCGTTCAATGAGAATTCTAAAATGGCTCTCCTCGTTTAGCCCTAAGAAATAATGATCTACGGTTCCGATCTGGGTTAAGATTAAAAAGCTACCAGAAAACATGTACAATTAAGATATTATTTACTCGATAGCATCAGCGTTAGGAAATCCAATTAAATCGTTGATACCTCTAAAAAACAAAACATTGTACAATGCTTGTTAGGCATGGGTCGAGATCGATATATCAAGGCAATTGCAACACAATATGTGGCTTGGCATTGGAGACAACTATGGTGCTTGGATTCAGCTCAGTTATAAGAATGTTCCTGCATATTGTGATCAATGCTATCACGTTGAGCATGGAAAATCGTTTTGCAAAAAAACTCAATCATCCCAGACAACATATCAGCACTCAAATGATCAAGTAAAAAACAATCCAGATGAAGACCAAGTACAAAAGCCAATCGCCCCTATTACAACAACAATGGATGCAAAAAATATAAATAAACTAACTGAGGAAGTTACCAAAAAATCAGATGAATCAGCCACTGATCTTAGCCTCAAACCAGTTGAACATAATATTACTAGCATTATTGAACATAATGTTACTAGCATACCTGATCTAAATCCCAAACCAGTTGAACACAATGTTACAAACATAACTGATGAAGAAAGATCGGATGAAGACATTGTGGAAGCTATCAAATCTTTGGAAACAGAAGAACTATATGAAGAGATGACAGATGATCATTCTACTGGATATATCACACTAAATAAAAACAACACATTCAGCCTCCTCAATACTCCTACTTTCAACAAGAGAGATGCAAACTCGAGTTTTCAAAAGTTTATAAACAGAAAGTTGAAGCTGGCAAGGTCAAAAATCACAAACAACTTACAATACAATCTCTTCCTTGTAAAGAGACAAGAATGCCAGCAAGATTAAATCCTAAATGATTAAAGATCTTTTTGTTATGCATTCAAGAACCTATGGTGGAAAGCATCCAAATTGAGTATCTCTCTACAAAGTTAAGTCTTTCTAACTTATTTTGCTAATGTGTCTAACAAAATATGGTTATTTTGGTCCTCTAATGATCAAATAAATATAATCCTAGATAACAATCAATGTGTTCATACTCATATTAAGCGTAGTTTATTAGGAAAGTACTTCTCTGTTACATGCATATATGCTAAATGCTAAAGATCAAATAGAATGTACCTCTAGGATACATTAAGGAATATAGCTGATCAGTGAGTGAATGTCTTTTAATGGGAGATTTCAACACTGTAACATCCCCCTCTGAACAAGCTGGATGTGTTCATTATTATAACCAAAGTTCTTCTAACTTTAATGATACAATCAAAGACTGTTTTCTTGAGGATGCAGTTTTTTTAGGAACTCAATACACATGGACTAACAAGACAAGGTGGAAATGATTAGACAGAATTCTCATTAATCAGGCTTGGGTTGATTACTTCGCAGAAACTAAGGTGGTGCACATGGAAAAAACGTGTTCTGATCACACCCCTTTGTGTGTATCTTTAACTAAAGAAAGAAACAGTATCATTAAGAGTTTCAAGTTCCTTAATTCATGGACATTAAATGATGAGTTCCTAAGCATTGTTGAGACCAGTTGGAAAGCCCCAATGAATGGATACCCTCTATTCATCTTCTGGAAAAAGTTAAAATGATTGAAAGAATCGCTGAAATGTTGGAACAAAACTCACTTCAAAAACATCTTTGACAAGGTGAATCAAACAGAGACAATATAAAACTATTTGAACAGAAGTTTTTCATTTCTAACAGCCAAAAAGATAAAATAGCTATGGAGAAAGCTAGAGCAGAACATCTTCTTGCCCTCACTATAAAGGAAGAGTTTTGGAAATAGAAATGTTATTCTAACTGGATCCAGGATGGTGATCGAAATACAAATTTATACCATAACTTTGTTAAAAGACGAAGGATAAAATCTAAAGTGTCTGGTATAAAGTTTCAAAATGAATGGATCTCTGATAATGAAATATCAAAGCTTCTGCAGAAGATTTCTTTAAAAAAATTAGCATCTCCTACTTATTCTAATCTCAATCAACAAGATTAGTATATGAATAATGGAATCTTTAATGGTATCCTTAAACTTATTGACAACACTGGCAATGTTTTTATCTTAGTTGTACCTATAGAACATGAAATTTGGAGTTCAATACAGAGCCTAAACTCAAATAGAGCTCCATGCGTTGATGGCTTTAACATACTTTTTTTACTTCTTGTTGGCATATTATTAAGATAGACATATGCAATGCTATAGAATCATTCATCCAAGGTCAAGCTATCCCAAAGGATATCCTAGCTAGTGGCATTTTCCTAATTTCTAAAGTTGAAGCTCCTTAGTTTTGGAACTAGTTCAGACCAATAAGTCTCTGTACAATGCTCAATAGAATAATATGTAAACTGTTAAACAATATATTGTCTTCTCTTTTACCTAAATTAATTTCAAAGTTTCAAGGATCATATGTTAAAGGAAGGTTGATTCATGAGAACATCCTCATTGCAAAGGAACTGATACATGACATCATCAAGATAACAAAGGATGTCAACATAATCATAAAAGTAGATTTGTCCAAGGCATTTGACAACCTTTCCCACTGCTTTATCTTAAGAGTTCTACAATTGCTATGGTTTCAACAACAGAGTAATTTCTTTAGTAACTAATATTATCAAGTCTGTTCAAGTTTTAATTATTATAAATGGTGAATTTGTTGGCTTTTTCAAAATGAAGAGAGGAATCAGACAAGGGGACCCCCTTGTCCCATAGTCTGTTCATTCTTGTTGCGGATGTCTAGTTAAAGGGCTTACATGAACTATTTATAAAAGAAAAATCTCTTAGATATTCAACTAGAAGTAAATTAATAATTCATATTCTCTTATTTGCTGATGACCTACTGATATTTTCTAATGGTTTATTATCTTCTTTGGAGCATATTGGCGATTTTCTGTAGATTTATCAAGAAGTCTCATGACAGTCCCTAAATAAAGAGAAAACCAATATCATTACAACATCAAACTTGACTCAAGACAGAATGAACTCTTTAGTTATCCAAACTAGCTTTAATATTAGAAATTTACCAACTACATACCTTGGAGTTACTCTTAGTTCTCACAATAAAGCATCAAACTACTATTCTTTGCTAGAAAAGATCAAAGCTAAAATTAAAAGCTGGAATGATAAAGCTCTTTCCTTTGGAGGCAGAATTACCTTGATAAACACCATTTTAATGCCAATCCCACAGCATTGGCTCCAAAGGTATTGGCTACCAAGTTCTGTCATCACCAATATAGAAAGGTTGTTGGACATGTTCATGTGGGGTTCATCAAATGAAGCAACTAAAATCCACCAATCATCTTGGTAAAACATCTGTAAAATCATATGGAGAAGGTGTATTAGACATTCAGAGGGCTGCAAGATATTCAAAAAGCTTTCTCTTGCAAATTATGGATAAATTTCAGATAAAACAACACGTTATGGGCTAGACTAATGCACAGTATTTACTGCAAATGATAGCATTCACTGCAAATTAACTACTCAAGAAAGCTTTTTAACGTGGAAGAAATTGGTTGATATTAAAGAGTTTGCAGAAGATAAAATCAAGTGGAAGTTAGGGGAAGGTAAAGTTGATATGTGGTTAGAAAACTGGTATGGCTCTAAATTTCTAATCAAACTAGATCATAACTTAAATGATAGATGGTTTAAGGCCATTCAGATATGTTCTTTCTGGGAAAACAATGGATGGAATGTCAATAAACTGCTAAAATATCTTACAAGCTTCAACATTAATCTAGTACTTAAAACTAAAATCATAGAAAATGTTAAATATAAAATTATTTGGAGCTTATCTAGCAATGGAAACTTCAGTTTAAAAGATATTTTTCAGGGCCTTAAACCAATCATTTTCAGTTATTGCTTATTTGAAAATTGTGGAATAACATATCTAAAAATAAATGGTATTTCCTTGCTTGAAAACTCTTGAAAAACGAACTGCCAATTGATTTTATAATAAAAAATAGACATATTCAACTTGTATCCAAATGCCAGTTTTGTTTTAATGAAGAGTCAAAAGATCATTTATTTGTTAACTGTAATTTTGCGTGGAGTATATGACTTTACTTTGCAGGGATTCTAATTGTGGATGTAAGAAGACGCATGACTACACAACATTTGCTCAGAACCTGAACTTGGTCATATCTAGGAAAAATTTAAGTCAAAACAATCTTACCTCCACTAATATGCTGGGTAATTTGGCAGCAACGAAATAAGACAAAAATCAACGGAGATAAAGTTTCTTCAAGGTCTACCATCAACTATATTACAAATATGCTTTCTAATCTAGACCACTTCAATCTCCTTCAGAACAAATATTGGAAATTTAGTGAAAAGGAAGAACCAACTCGTGGCTGTGTTAATCATCTCAGCACTAAACAAAAAATCACTCACCTTAAATGGACGCCTCAAAGACCAGGAAGATTCAAACTAAACTCAGATGCGCGCTGCTTATCATCTGAGGAATCAAACGGGGGGATAATTCTTAGAGATAACAAAGGAGTTTTAATCAATGGCTATGGAAATACCTACAATAAACTTACTCCTCTAAAATCTGAAGCAAGGGCAATGCTCGACGAACTTCTTCTATGCAGAATCATCGGTATAAGGGAAATGGATATTGAATCTGATTATAGAACTCTCATCTCTTTAATTTCTTCTGAAAAAATCTAAAATTCTTAGAATCATTAATCGACTGAATCAAATCGATTATCACAACCAATATATCTTTCCATTTTATCTTTAGGGAACAAAACAAAGTTGCAGATTGACTATAGCTCGCCGGACCCTAAAGTGTAAAATGAAGATTGAATTCAAGGATTTCAAACCTCCTCCTCATTTAGAAGCAATTTTGAAACTAGAAAGCCTAGGAATAGACTATATTAGAATGAACTAGTGATCAAATTTTACCTCTATTTTGTAGAGTCATCTGTTAATCCAAAAAGAAAGAAGCTAAAAGAAAAAATGGAGAACTGAAGAGATGAGAAGATGGAAGGTTGAAGGAATTAAGGAAGATATTTCAGGAAGTCTATCGAATTATGTTCTAAGGATGAAAACATGGAGTCAAAATTTGAAAATCAGAAACGGAAATGGGAGACATCACGTTTTCAGTTTCACATTTCAATTTTAGTCCCTCTACTCTGTAATTATTCAAATTGAGGACTCAAAGTTGTAATACCTATCAATTTTGCCCAATCAATAAAATTTCCTTTAGATTAAAAAAAAGTTATTGGAATTTTTGTCTCGAATTAAGAATCTCATTCTAATAAAACGGGTTTCACTATGACCTAGTCCAAATTACATTATAGCCAAATCTAAATAAATTTAGATATTCTCTAGGGTATAACAAACCAGATAAAAAATATATATGACCGTTAATATTTTTTTATTAATTGAAAAAAATAAAAGTAGAGCCCTGTAAAATAATTTATAGTATGGCTGTGTATTTGATTTTTAAAACATATTCTAATTTACAAAAATATAAAATATAATTTTAAAATAAAAAATTATATAATCTTTTATGAAAAAAAAATTATAAGTAATTTACAAAATCTATATAAAGTATATAACTTTTTCAATTAAATAGAATAGGTGTAGTAATTTTAAGAATTTATAAAAAAAAGCTATATTAATTAGTGACCATATAATCATAGCAAAATGAATATAGAAAGAAAATATAAATTACCGAGACCAATAACAAAAACAAATACATAACTATACACAACAACTTTTTTTTTTGTTGGTTACAATATTTTATTATTTTACAGCAAATTTTAGTTGTCCTGCTAAATAATCATACTTAGCAATATAAAATTTATTATTAAAATCTAAAGGATCAGTTATTATTAATAAAATATTATTATAATTAATAAATTATAAAAATAACATAAATTATATACATATATATATATAAATAATTATGTAAATGTAAATATATAAAATAGTTTTGTTATATAAATTTTTAATTATTTTAAAATTAATTAAATCATCTAAATATATATACAAAATATATTTAAAATCTCCTTATCTTTAATTATTATATTTACTACATGTTTTTAATGATTCGCCAGCTGTATAAATATTGTATATAAAAAAAATGTGATATATTAAATAACTTTTACAACTATCTAATTATAGTATTAGTTCGTTACCATTATTTCTTTTTCAAAGGTAAAACGTGTATTTTGTTTTTTAATAAGAAAATAACTTTGAATATATTACATAAAGATAAAAACTAAATAATATACTAATATTAAAATAATAACAATACCATAAATCAAGAAATAAAAAGTTAAAAATCAGGAAGCATAACTTTTTGATACATTATATTTTATTTTATGGTACCGGTGTATAATTATATATATATATATATATATATATATATTTTATATATTTGTGTCATCTTTTTTATTTTAGCAGTTGTTAAATATCACAGATATCTCTATATTTTTGTTTTTTGATTTAAAAACAAAAAATTAAATTATCAATGAAGTTTAAGTATCATAAGCATCTTTATATTATATTATATTATATTATATTTTTGGATTTAGTTGGTGTTAAAATATCATTTATATTTTTATATTTATTTATTTTTAAGTTATCCCCAATCATTTTTATATTTAGCTTGTATTTTTTTTTATTAATATAAATTTTAGTGTTTAAATTTAGATGGGTGACACTCGTTTCAAAATTATATATTATATAGGGAATTTACGATTATATATATATATATATATATCATAATTATAACATATGTAAATTTTATTATAATAAAATAATATTGTATTTAATAAAACTATAATTGATTTTTTATTAAAAGAACAAGAATCGGTTCTATTTTATAGTATTTATAGTATGAATATTTAAAAAAATATTTAAAAATTTGAAAATGTGTAAATTTTTAATAATTAATTAAGTAAAATATAAACATAAAACGATGAAATTGACCATAAAAATGCATGCGGCTTCTACTCAACAATCTCATCTCATCTCAACTATATATATGAAATAAATTCATGTATTTAATATTTTTATTTTGTTTATATTTTTATTTTATTTGTTATTTACCTCGCAATTTTTTTTTTGTTTGATATTTTTATTCTATTTGTTATTTTAATCCGTGAAATAATGCAATATACATTACCTCACAAATAGGTTTTCTAATTAATATATATAAAAGTTTTTTAAGTTTGTAACTGTTTTAAATCATTTTTATTATAACAAATTTTATATCTATCCATCATTATAAATATATATTTACTCGTATAGTAATAAAATATAAATTAGATTGAAGTTATCTAAATATATAATGAATAAATTCTCAATATGTATAATATAAATATGTTTTTATGATTATATATAAATGATATTTTTTTATTAAAAAATTTGTATTTAATTTTTTTATTATCATAAATTGATTTTTGAATGATGGAAAATGCAAAACCTCGATATAAATTCTCTGATATCCTCGGACGTTTTAAACACAAATACTAAATTTTTTTAAGTAAAAACTATATATATTATTTAATTGTATATCATTCAGTGGTCTTTTGAAATTTATACAACCATATCATTTTAATATGAATCGATTTCATATTAAATGTATAACAACATTTTTTTTAAAATTACATTGGGCATATTAAATCATTTATATATTTCACATAATATGTTCATGTAACACAAAAATAAAAAACATGCATATGTTCTGATCCAAATTAAACAATAACAATACAAGTACTAATATTCTCAATAAAATAATCATTTTGGACCGTTCATAGGATTTGTATGAATTTATCTTAACAATAACTATCACAAATTTAAAATTTACTCAATATTTAACATTTCATAATTTTTTAATATCTCTAAAAAAGTGATTATTTTGTTTGAACTATTTAAATTTTAGATTTTTAAAATATATAATTTTAAATTTTTATAAGTGATTAAAAAATATCACCCCTTATTATTTTTTACAATATTTTTTTTGTAAAACTACTTATTATTTTAAATCTTACTAATGAAATAAACATTTTCAAACCTTTTTGAACAATTATGGTAACTTCTTTACTAAAATCAATCCAAAAGATAATTTGATACTAAATAAATAAAATTATTTAATCTAATAAATAAAAAGTTGAAAACATTCCTTTTAAAATATGAAAAAAATAAAGTATTTACAACAATTTAGGTTACCAAAACACCATTGTATCTTTGCCACCTTTATATAAATCCTTTTCCATTCGTTTTTATTCTTACTCATTTGTATGGATTTCTCATCCCAAACTTTCTTTCTCTCTCAATGATGCTTCAAATGCCTAAAGATTTGATGGAAGAAACTTTTGTATGGGGTTTACCTGATCCTAACAATTCAAGTGAAAATCCTGGTAACCAACAAAAAACTGACGATGCTAATATTAAAATGGAAAATCATATTGATGAGAATGTGCATGGTGATGTGAAAGAAGAAGGTGAATCTAGTTATGCAATTCATATTTGGACAGAAAGGGAAAGAAGAAAGAAGATGAGGGACATGTTCACTATTCTTCATAGTTTGCTTCCAAATATTCCTCCAAAGGTATAAAAATATTCATTTTATATGTATAATTTTTTATTAGTTTTAAATGGTAAAATGTAATTTTTTTGAAGTATGTAAAACAAAAAGGTTATAGTTTTGCTTTGTTTAGAAATAGATTAGATTCTTGATGTTCATGTTTTTTTGAACTTTTAGTTAATACGGATAAAAAATAATATGCTAACTAATATTTTCCATAACCATGAGTGGAAAAAAATAATTATGAGAGTTTTTTTTTCATAATTTTTTTAAATTAATCTTCTTTATTCTATTTACTTTATGATTTCTAGTAAAAACAAAATTATTAATTTTTTTACCCCAAATAAAAAAAATTAGAATCAACTTTAATATTTTCTTATTCATAAAGAGAAAAGTTATTCTTATTAATATGCATAAAGTTTTTTGCTAATTTTATCTATCATGTTCTTATCAAAATTCTAAGGAATAATTTTTTACCATTTCCCAATATATTTTTGTTTTTCATTGTTAGAAGCCATTGTTTAAAAATTATTAGAGGCATAGAAGTTTGGGTTTTAGATTTATTTGTTAATGTAATTATTAACTTATTTATTCTGTCAGATCTTGAGTGTTGATTTTAAAGATGAATATTGTCTTGAGATGGATATAGATAATTATTTTACAAAATATTATCGACTATGACATCTGATGTGAGTCTAATTGTGTTTCATATATAAGCTTTAAACTCATTCTTTCAGTTGTTTTATCTTCTTATTTATGTCAATATGTAGAATTCATGAAATTATATGAGATAATTGAAGTATGCTTACTAGATTTAAGATCAATTATTTGTGATTTACACTTTGTGCATATCATCTTAGTAGTTCTCAGTCTAATCTTATCCTAAAAGATATTATTTTATCAATATTTTAAAAAAAAATATTAGTTACATCTTTGTATTTATCCATATAGTATAAAATAACAGTATAAAGAACTATATTTTTTTTTTCAATATCAGATCTTAATTTATAAAGTTTTAATTTGAACTTTCTAAACTTGAAAATGGTCCCCTACCTAACAATAAAAATATCATATAACATTTTTATAATTTTATTTTGTATATATTTTTACAATTTTATTTTGTATATATTCATGTAGGTCGATAAAGCCACCGTTGTTGATGAGGCAATAAGTTACATCAAAACTTTAGAGCAAAACTTGAATAAGCTCGAAAAACAAAAGCGTGAAAAGCTTAAAGCCATGGACTCAAGGGAATAT
This sequence comes from Limnanthes douglasii subsp. nivea, assembly GCA_036936605.1. Classification (NCBI taxonomy): domain Eukaryota; kingdom Viridiplantae; phylum Streptophyta; class Magnoliopsida; order Brassicales; family Limnanthaceae; genus Limnanthes; species Limnanthes douglasii. Next base: position 161,033,959 of record JAUPFV010000003.1, read on the forward strand.
ATTTTAGCTGATGAAGGGTCTTCAAGCACTTTCACCAACAACAATGCGCTTCCTAGCCCATTGATTTCTACTGCAAGGAATGCTCTGGTTGGTTTTAATATATGGACTGCACCGAATCTTACATTGAGCATTTGTGAAGGGGAGGCTTATTTCAGTGTGTGTTGGCCTAAAACTAGGCCAGAAGGCTTCACAAATATATGCTTTGTGTTAGAGAAGTATAATCTTGTGGTGGTTTCAGCTCATTTGTCATCAGATTTTAACAAGAGCATGTGCATGATTCAAGCTCGCGTAAGTATTATTTTTCTCAAAACTTATTATACATATTTCATATTTAAGATTTGTTTGGTAGACTATTGTATTTAAAAAATATCGATTTCAAGGAAAATATAATTTTGGTTATAGTGTATGAAAAAATTGATTTTTTCATATACTAAACTGAATTAAACTTTTTTTAAAAAAACAAACAAATTATAAATGTAAGAATTATAAGAATTTTATAAAACTATTTATATTTTTAATCAATAAAAAAGGAAATAAAAAACATGTAAATTTGACAATTAGATATTTTTAATTTTCAGATAACGATATTAGTAACATTGAAATTTAAAAAAAACATTGGTTTTATTTAAATATAAAAATAAAAATTTAATCAAATAAATTAATTTAGTATTTTTTATTTTATTTTATCCGATTACATTTGTCACGAGAAATGAATATGTTTAGTCATAAAAAAATAACACAACCCTAATAACTTGAAGATAATTAGTTGTTATCTTATATTGAGAAGTTTTTATACCCTATCTATGAACTTTATATATTAAAAAATACTAAAATATTTTAATTATGTGAGATTTGGTTAGATCAAACAGAACCTAAAGCTTCTTTATCTGTATAAGGTTTTAAAAAAAAACTTTATGTAACTTTAAAGTTTATATGATATTATATGTTTTGGATATAAATAAAGTTAATCAATATTGATGAAGCAGGCATATGGATATGGACAAGTGATAGGAGCATTTGAAGTTGCAGAGGTATTCAAACAAGCTGCTATAGAGATACTTGGACACCTCTCATCTTAAATCTTCGTCTATTTTTGTCAACATTGTTTGTCGCTTTATTTTAAAAACAATTTCTGTTTATTTGATTACCAAAAGGATTGGTTTGTTTTGGATTGTGTTATTATATTTTGGTTTTCTTTATATTTGTGTTTGAATTTGAGCTTTATAATTTTGTTTTGATTTGGATTTGGAAATATGTAATATGATATGTTTTTATTTTTAATCAATTTTTGGTTTTTATTTCTATTTTTTTAACAATAAAAATTATTTTGATAGACTTTAATTTTTATGAACACTAGATAGATATGCACCTCGATCTTTATGACATGACATATGAGTTTAAAAAATACATTATATTATGTTTTATGTTGTTTATGTATGATGAGTTTTAAAAACTATTAATATTTGATAAATTGATACAAAAACCCTAAAATAAAACCCATTTTAAATGTAACGAAACAAAATAATTTATATGCATGTGTGCATTAGTATACATAAACAAATAAAATCATACTGCATTTTTCAGAATACAAACTATTATTATTATTCCAAACTTTTATCTGAACTAAATGACCAATTTTATCCGATTAAAAAACATATACCAATATAGATTACATGTCTAAAACTAATATGAATGGACTCAACATACAAACAAAGTTTTTAAATTTAATTCTGAATATTGGGTTTGATTTTTGTACTTCATGAATAACTATTTTACATTTTTATATTGAGAACAAATATATTCAAATCATAAATTATATTGGACAATGTAAATCAAATATAAATAAATTTAAAATATTTATAAAACTCAAGAAAACATCATAAAATGTAGGTTGAAACAATTTGTTGGTAAAAAGGTTGATTTTGGATTTTATGATTGAAAACATGATTTGCATTTTGGATCCACGTTTTTTTTACTTCTTCATTCAATTAATAACACACATGATCAACGTGATACTATCTTTTATTTGAAGCTATAATATGTTTTCCTACAAACCAATACACATAATAATATTTATTTAACATTTTACTAAAACAACGATATAATTTGTCACATTTATAGAAATATAAGAATATCATAAATTTTATAAAACTTAGCAAAAATATATTTTTAAAATACATAAAATAATACCAAAACAAAACATCATTCATACAACCAAATTTGTAATTAATCATATGCTTAACCACATATGTGAATTAAGCAACTTCTTCCAAGCCTAATAGTAATATTTTACAATCTTCATATATTAAAATTATTACTTTCAGTTAAATGAACTTAGATTTAAATAATCGAAAGAGTTAGCTCTATTAAATAACTCATGAAATCTAGTAAAAGAATACGTATCCCAATCAGTCACTCGTTACAAACGCATATTTCATTTAATCTGATATTTACAAACAACATTCCAAATAAGTTTTACATTATGTAGCATCCTTTATTGAAAGGAAAACATTACAAATATTTTCAATTTTATTATAATTTTATGAGAGAGAATAAAAATGGAATATTAATATTTGGATACACTGGGAGTACATTTCAGCTAAATCTATTTTACTAAAAAAAAGTTCACTAGAATAAAGCATTAAATAAACTAAAATTATTCATAGAATTACTTAACATATTTCAAAGATTGGCATAAAAGACTTGACGAGAGCGATAAGATAAATAGTTGGACCCAAAATTGGACCAAAGAGTAACGAGATATAACTCAAAATATAAAGATGAGCACCAAGAAAATGGCCCTATGAACCTCATGTAAATGTTGCGACATGAACAATACATAATCAGTATGTGAGTAGGTATATCATGTCCAAAAATCAATATCGGTAACGAATACATGAGAGAGATGTGACTGCAAACAACAATAATACGTTAGAATTCATGTAGAGATTATAATGTTCATACAAGATTGACACAAAGAAATCTGAACTGAAAGGACGAAATCATACATTGCGATACTGTAGAGGCAAGAGAGAGAAGAACAAAAACTTATTGCGTTATGCTCCCACCAGACGTGGCATAATACCGGGCCAAAACAAGAACGACAAAGATGACGGTTTTGAGAAGAAGGCCAGTTTGACGCATCTCTAATCCAAGAATACTGGTTAGAGTCGTTTAGTGTGAACCCAAGATTGAACTGACTGATACTCAGATACTCTGAGTGACGCTACAATCATATATGATATGATTGATAAATTCGATATAACAGTTGCATAAGACACAATTCAGAGGAGAGTTTAATCACCAACTTATAAGTTCGTCTCTGGTTGATAATTTCATGTGGATTGCGAGCCATAAAATAATAGAATTACGAGTTATATTATATTTGTACCATACTAAACTAGACCACCCGACAAGATGGTAGACTTTTGGATGATGTTACATATGTATTTGATTGTGAACTTAATATTTCCACTCTTGACGGTTCAACGGTATATGTCATCGTAGTTGATGTTTGGAGGAGGGATAAAAAGAATAAATCTGTTAATCTCCTAAAGGTTACGATGATTCTTGGCGCTTGAAGACCTTAATTGGGATTACCAATTCCAGAGCTCATCCTGAATGATGTCTTATATCTTAAGATTCTTGTAATACCTTGAGTAATAAATAATAACTTACCCATAATAGGTTACCAGGAAGGTATGAAGAAGGCACATGTCGTACTAGAAGTATGTAGACACCCCATTATTGATCGATTCCCCTGTACATTTTGGTGGCCAATGACCTAAGACATAAAATTCTCCTCTAAGTCTATGAGGGAGATGAGCCAAGATTTAAAGCGTAAAAGTTATTATTTTAATCTTTTCGACATTAATCCAATCACATCATATTAAGTTGTTATTTTCACTAACTGTTGAGCTAGAATAGAATTTCTAAAAAGAAAATAAGAATGTAGGAGAGATTATAGAGAGAGAAAGATATTTCAAGTTAAGAATGTAATTTAATCTGTAAAATCATCTCTTTTTCATAGTCTTACTATCTATTTATAGGTGTGTAAGACTTCATCAACTAAATCAGTTACAAAATAGGGTAAATTACACTACAATACTTTATATTTATAAATAACACAAATCTCTTTTCATAATTTTATAATGTATCTTAAATAACCTTAATATTATTATATTAAGTCCATAATAATTCATATCCTTATTAGTAGTCCCCCTTAGTTCTTATGAAAAATAACGAATAAGAACTATAAATATTTGAAGTCATAGCAAATGAAGACTGCTAATTGCCAAATTCTAAATCACTTCGAATTTAAATCTCTCATCATCGTATCAAAATTATTTGCTTCAACATATAACATCTTCGAATGAGACCATATCCAAGTTTTCCTCGAATACAAACCATTCATTATTGCTTCAAAAATGCTAAGTTATACGTTTATCATCTTTGAACAAAAACACATTCAGATTGCTTCAAATTTAAACCAGTCAATATTATGTGTAAGGTCTCCTCGTTTCCTCACCCAACCCTTTTAAATATGCTCCAAATTCTCACGCGTATAGCCTTTCAATCGCCTTTTTACAACGGCTAGAAACGTTTGTAATACTCTAGTACGCGTGCTCAATCCACTAGGTCTAACAAAGTACACGTGTTATTTTACTTAGTAAGTTACCGTTTGGCGGCTCTTTAACAACTTTCAAACAAACCCTTAACCTTCTCTGCCCATTTCCTCCCCTAATAACCATCATCAAAATTTCATATTCTTCTGACAATTTCCCCTATCATCACACTTACGTCGTTCTTTATAAATACTTTCTCCTCAGTTATTTTCATTCCTCATTCAAATTTTGGAGAGAGAAATATATCAGCTTATAAACCTTTTTTTACTACCTCTTTTCACCGGAAAATCCCACTCTTCTGATTCATCTTCAACCTTTCATAGACTATTTTGAAGGTTTTTATTCAATTTAGTTTATGAAAAAACCATCATCCACCAAAAAACAACAATATTTGGTCTATATGATTATTTGTGTATTAGCGAAAGAGCTGTTGAATATCGTGTTGTTGGTGTAATAGACAAGACTCCCAATTTTTCAACCCATACCACAATTTATGGGAACTTAAATCCTATCCAAAATTATCATGGGAACCAAAGTTCATCCAAGCTTGTCCTTCACACATGCTTACCAAAACCTTCATCACAAATACTACCTCGAAATCTTTCACCATTACTTTATGGTTCCACAACAGTTCCTCCTCGAAGTAATCGTAAAGAAACACATAGAGTATCTTTTCACAAAGAATCAGAAAAACTCTTCGTCACCTATCAACATTGAGCGACCTTGAATTTCACGTAAAGAAACACTTGAATTCAATCAAAAACTCATCCTTCCCAAAACTTTCCTCTAAAAAAGAAAGCATTTGTAGTTGCGAGAGACTTCGAAAACGATACTATTCCACAGATTCCTACTCAAAATACCACATATAATCTTACAATATCTTCTCCTCCCCCGAAAACAACTGTTGAGACTAACATGGAGTCACAACAAACTCCTTTGAAAATCCAAAATCAAAACCTAGCCTCAAGCTCAAATCCTCCTAAACTACGAGATGAAGCTTTTGAAGAAGAAGCTGATTCAGAGGAAAAGACAAACACAAATTCTAATGACGAAGCTACAGAAAGCGACATTGCTTCTGAAACTGAGGATGATGCTCCGAAGAAAGTTGCATCAAATAAAAAGAAGAAGAAAAGATAGTGTCAATTGAGCTTCCGGAAGATGTTGTTACCACCCTATGTGTCAACTTAAAATTAGTCCTCCCCGAATATATTATGGCGCTGAAGAATGACTATTACAGTCAAGATTTTTCCGGACGTCTAAGGAAACAATGGGGATTATCAGATAATATAGTGCTTTGACTACCAGAGTCAGGAGAGACTACCCTTTCATGTGAAGGAAATGAATTAGTGCTTTACCCTGAGATCATCATTTAGGGACTTTGGTTTCCACTAGACCCCATGATTGTGGAGTAATTCAAACTTCTAAACATATGTCCAACCCATCCAAGCTCAAATTTATGGTTCACCATTCTGTCTGTCATCATGGTTTCGAGACTGGGCAAGATTCATCTTTCTATAAAAGATTTCATTGTAATGACATGTCTTTCAAAGAATCCAGTCCTAACTTTTTTACTTTCTCACCCTCGGAGATGACTTCAAGATAATTGATGACCTCCTTGAAGCTGATAATTTTTGGAAATAAAGATTTTTCTTTATTTTAGGAGCCTGGGCGAATGGCAGAGAAAATTCCGAGAACAATCCCTCAAAACTCAACCTTGTTTGGACAAGCAATAGTAAGGTAATCGAACTTTTTACTTTTGTGTTTTATATTTCAACTTGTTTTTTACATATTATTTATTGAATATAAAGATTTTGATGAGGTATAAAGCCTGTAAAAAGACAACCAATGAGATGTTTGATCGACTATCTATCTGGAAGAGAATGCATGGGGCAATGAATTCCACAATGCTTTTATGCCCATTAATTTTGTCATTAGTCATTTACGGAAAATATTCCCGGAAGAACTAATGGAGCCCCCAAACCCAAATAATGTTATAAAAAATACTATTAGCACCTGATGCGAAAGTCATACTCCCAGTTCGTAACTGATCTCAAAGCCACTTACCACCAAAGAAAAAAGATGGTGCCAGCTCTTCGACAAATCCAAAACCACAGAGAAGACACAGATAACCTAAAAGGAAAACAAGTGAAACAAACCTCTCCACAATTGAAGAAGGAATCGAGGCTGAACCATCTCCGAAGAGAAAAAAGATTGTTGATTCCAAAAAGAAGAAAACCTCCTCGAAAACTCTTACAAAGAGTTCAAAGAAAAAAGTCAATGTCCCTGCCTCGAATTGAAATGCAAATATCGATGAGATAGAAGAAATTATGCTGATAGAATCCCACAAGAATGAAAACTTCATCAACAATGAGAATATTTGTGAAGATGAAATTCAAGATCTGTGTAAAGATATGGACCCCAAGGTTCAACGGATCCAACAAAAAACTCAAACAAATTGTTGATCATGCTACCGCATTTATTCTGCCAAGTTTGCCATCAACTTCTCTTAAGCCTAATATAAATCCTTCTAGTCCTCATACTCCTCTTATTATACCTATGGAAGATCATTTTGAAGAGGGATCAAATATTATTCAACCATTCTCGAATCTTGAAGAAGCAGCAAAAACCTTAAGCAGAGAAGTTACGTTTTCTTGAAATAAAATCGAGGCTAGGGCTAAAGACATGATTCGGTACAAAAAGGATGGAGGAGAGATATAGGTGAGGGAAATTTTTGGTCAAAAAACACTTGATCAATTTCGAAGTTTCCAAGTTGATAGGTCAAAGTTCATAACTGAAGAAATCCATCTCAAGCATTTTTTGAAAGTTTTTCATGAATAAACAACCAATCTGAAGACTTCTCATCAGGCTGAGCTAATTGAGCTCAAGATAAAACATGCGATGGAAATATATTAGAGAAAAATAAGTAACCATTTCTTAAAGAGTCTCTTAGCAAATATTAGGATGAAAAGAAGAAGTTAACTGACGAATTATCATCACTTGTGACGATATTCGATGAGTAGAAAAAGCTTGTTGTAGAAGCCGCCAAAACTGAATGTGAGTTACGAAAACAAATCATCAATGGATCTAGTTTTGTTCATTTTAAAAATGATTTATTATGCATTGTCTTTCATGTTTATTATGTTTGGTCTTGCATGCTTTTTACACTTGTTCTTGCATGTTCGGTTATGCCTAGTCTCGCATGTTTATTTATTTCTGATCTCGCATGTTAGGTAATGCCTAGTTTTTTATTTGTTAAAAAGTTCAAAAAATATCATCAATGGATCTATTTTTTTCGTCTTAAAAAAATAAAATCGATGGTACTTTCAGATTTTTTTTCTGAGCTCCGGTTTGAAAGATACGAACTTTTTAAATAATAAAATAAAAATAAAAACTAAGAAAGAGAAGCTTTGGTTCAAGCGTGAGAAATGGTTACGTTGATGGTGATGAATTATGGGTATTTAAGATATTATTAGAGAGTTGGGTATTAAATGAAAGTTATTTACAAAAAATGGGTATTAAGTAAGCATAAATGATAGTTCGAGTAAAAGATGACAATATAGTTTATGGCTATGTACCCTTGGTGACATTAACCTTAATATAATACTAAATATAATCAAGTATAAGTAACAAACAAACTATCTAAAACAAAATCATAATACAAATCACAAACAAGTAAGAACTAATTTAATCACATTAAAATATAATTGATGGGTTTATAAGATAACAATATATAATGTATTAATTATCATATTATGTAGCATGTTGAGTGCTCGAGCCTCATAGCCATATAGTACATGAGATACTAGATACATTCATCACACGACATGCTTGAAATCAAGATTCAAGAGTCAAGTATAGTGCTAGAACGCTCATATCACCTAACACAAGCTGATGCTATAACTGGAAAAATACTATCTAATAATAGTATATGGAAGAAAAATTATGAAGACACATAAGAATATTGCATCAAATTTGTTAATGATATGATGCCTAATGGTAATCTAGTCGTGCTACCGACGAAGACAAACTGCACCACAATACAAAACATGTAATAATATAACATAAAACATATAATTATAAAAATGTAAAAACATACTATAAATAACATTAAGATGTTATACACCAGAATATATAACCTTTGAAAACGTATATTTTTAAGTGTTCACATTTTACGGGTGGAGGTGAAAAGACCCATTTGCCTCAACTAACTTATAAGTAACAACTTTTACGTTAATTGTCACAGTGCAGGGTCATCCTAATTTGGTCATATTTGTTGAGTGCTTTATCTTTTATGTGATAGAAAACCCTTCGTATAAGCTGGTCTCTTGTTTGAAATTGACTCGACCTCTACCCTATTTGAAGAGTAGTCAAATGCGACTAGGAAGAACCATCGTTTCATGGCTACCTTTGACAGGGCCTCACTATATCTAATCCCATTTTTCAAATGGTATAATTTCAGAGATCGATTTCATTCGTACTGCTCGTTGTATGAGACATATTTGTAAATTGATGAAATTTTTCATATGGTCATACGAGTCCCATAGCTTCCTCATGGATCGTATAGGATAATAGTAACCCGATAACAAGATTTTATTGTGGATGGTTTTATACCCATAATAGAAACCTTATTATTTTTAGTAGAGTTCTTCGAGTACAAATGAGTATTTGTTGGATGCTAAAAATAAAATAAAGGATCTTGAGATACCTTGGCGGTAGAACATATTTTCAATAATGTAACGAATGAATCCATTTTGGACACTTCCAGCTTTGATTTTTTCAGCCAAGAAGTATCCTTTACACTACGTAAACTCAGATTAGGGTTCATCAATCAGGTGGCTGGTTCGAAGGGCTTGACCCTTGTCACCTTGTAAATATCTAGTGATTCTTGGATAATAACCTAAAGTTTTTATTCAACGCTTCCATCAAAAGCTAGTGCGTTGACTACTTCATTCTCGTCTCATAATACTTATGCGTACTACACTTGTTCGAGTTTGGAAGGCTCAATCCATAATAATGCTAGATAGAGTCAAAGGATATCATTTTTGGTTTTGGAAAGTATAGTACTTTCCTGATTTTGCCAATTTGGCTTAATCGTTTAACCTCAACTATGCTTGCTTTAGTTTTCTCATGGGAGAATGACATACGTTTTTTTTGATTCACCGACAAATATTGTCTATCGATAACTTATGGAACACTATCAAATGTGGGACCCATATAACATCTTACGAAGACCAAGCAAAAATATCACATGCTAGATTAAAATGTTAGTATTTAAGACCGCAGAGCCCCTCGTAAGCCCTGCTCAATGCAGATCGTGCGTCCGTGAATGAGTGTGATTTCTTCCAACGATTCTCATGCTCAATAAATAGAGGGGGGGGGGGGGGGGTTCCCTTGGGTTTTTAAAATTATATACTGTGTCTGCCACGTCCCTTATCATGCCATTTAAAATTCATATTTCACATTTCATTTTAAACTAATCCTGTCCAGTTCCGTTCCTTTCTGCTCGAGCTTGAGAACCCTTGTTATGAATTTCTATAACCTATTTGTTAGTCACGATGAAAAACATCTTCTTCATGTGAGTGTCGTTTACAAATGGTCTTTTAACATATTAGGACTCATATTATCTCATTCATCTTCATCCACGGGATGAACATCATATTTGAATATAAAGACTTGATAAACCAATTATTCATGCAATAACCGCAAAATGATTTGCTTGTTCTTCCATCAACTGTTGAGCTAATAGCTCAAGGTCAGTGTGAGAGACTGTAGGAGTTTTCGATGCCACATTTTCATCAACGGGTTGAACATCATATTTGAATCTAATGGCTTGAGAGACCAATTATTCATGCAGTAACCGAAAATGATTTGCTTGTTCTTCCCTCAGCTTTTGAGCTAATCGCTCGAGGTCAGTGTGAGAGACTGTAGGAGCTGCCAATGCCAGAGGTTGTTCGTCAAGATTTTCCGTCTCCAACTTTTCATAAACAAGCGGATCATGCCTTTTTTTATAGAATTCGACATCATCTAGTTTTAAGTTTTATATTTTATTTTGATTGCGGGAATTAGATATATATTTCTTACAAATGACGGCAATTGACGTGATAAATTATGAGTAGTGATATTGATCCAAGATCGTAGTAACATGCGATAAGTTTGAGAGTAAAAAAACTAATGATTGCTAATACTTGCTAAAAAATAATAAAATAATAATAATAACGGATACGTTATTGATGGTTGTTATGTCTCTATTTATATTATAAATACATAACTATATTTCAAATATATTTGAAAGATATATGATTTGATACTACATTATTTTAACAATCTTTATCTCTAATAGATATTCTAGATTTGAAATATTTGATTGTATCTTTGAAATTTGTAAATTTTTGTATAGCCGACGAATATCACTTAGTAAATCCGATTATCTAGATTCTTATAAATATGAAAAAAATATTGAATTATTTGAACGAAATTGAAAATTATAAAAATAAATAAATATAAAAACAATAAAAATAAAAATATAATGAAGTTAAAAATATTTTATTTTTAGGACATATTAACATAATACAAATAAAAATACTTTAAATATTAATTTATGAAATCAAATTTTTACAATTTTTATATATATATTTTTTTTAATTTGAGATTAATGTATCTAACAAAATCCTACCCATTTAATTTAAAACTAAAACACGAGGATAATAAATAAGGAAAAGAAAATAAATTACATGTATTTTCAATCAGAAATATTAAAAGTTATTGATAATAACCTTATTTACGTCCATAAAATAAATAACTCTAAAATGAAATATCTTACATTTTATAAAAAATAAAATAAAAATAAAAGTTTTCTCAAACACATTTAAAAGTATGTATAATCCAATTTGTTAAATTTACATGTGAAGTATTTTGCCTTAAGAATACAAAATAAAATTTAAAATAAAATTTGTTAATTTTTGAAATTAAATTTTAACATTTTTTTAATATTCAATTAACATGATATCACTAAAATAGTAAAATTAATAAAATATGAAAAAAACCCAATAAAAAACAAAATATAAATAAAACAACTTATTTAATTTAAAAGTTATCGCGAAAATTTAGGAGATTAATTTAAAAAAATACCATACAATTTAACATGTATTAGAGTATCCCAACACTATTGTATATTTTTGTTAAATATCTATAAAATTTTAGTAACCAAATATTTTAGATTACGAATTAATTTAATAGATTAATTATAGCTTAAGTTACATTTTTTTAAAGCAGTAAGAAAATCAGATAAATTATACTTATTTTTATCCTCAAATTTCACGACCTCGAGTATTTATATTTTTTTAAAAATCTGACTCGACAGCTTTGTTAAGGTATGTAATATTAAGTTATCTATGTATTTTGTTTTAAATTTTGTTATGGTTTTAGTAATAGTTAAGTCATAAATTTCTATTTACAAAAACCATATTTTTTGTGTATTTGTAGTGGTTATTTTCATTTCTAGTTAGTTTTATTGATTATGTTAGGTTTTGATAATACTATCCGGTCATCTATTTTTTGGATTTCTCATAACATGCAAAGATTTTTAAGATTTGAAGCCCCATGTCGTGCAAAAACATACACTTATCACGCGACGAACAACCAAATTCGCGCATCTCGAATGCACGGAACCGACTGTTCATCGCGCGTTGTCTGCTTGATTTTACATGAACACCACAATGTAAATGGTATTTGTTCGCGCACATTGCCTGTGCGATTTTACATAAAAATTGCGTAGGAAATGTGCGTGAAAATGAATGGTCATGTATTTTTATTATATTATAGATTCAATTCTTTCTATTGATACGTAGAAATATGTATATGTTTCTTTTTATACATATTACAGTGTTATTGAATTGTTTGAGGTATCTTTTGGTATTAACTTAGATCTTTATTGTAATTTCAGCATGCCTGCTCGTAGACGAAACCGTTCTCCGTCCGTCTCGGACCATAAAACGACCGACGAAGAACCTATTCAGCATCGTAGACCTAGTTCAAGATCTGTTAGGGTTGAGTGTCGCAGCCGCATGCTTGTCGTTTAGCATTGACATATTACTCCAGATCAATTTTTTCAGGAGAGTTAATCCTCATATCCCGGACTTGTACTCGAGAATGAGCGAGTACAAATAACATGAGGCGTATAACATCTTCAACAAGGATGTAAGTTTGTTTTGGTGGTTTATCGTGTAGTAAATTATATCGTATATTTTGGTAATTTATTTTTATATTATGTAGGCGAGAACATCATTACAATGCTATGCGATGTACTTTACCCATCACAATTAGGATCTCACTCGACAAAGTAAGATTAGATAGGTAGGTGACGTGGATGTGTTTTGGTACGCACCTCGACTGTTTTTCGCATTAGTCTCCCATTGTGCATATCAAAGAAGGATTTTTGAAGAGATTTCATTTAGAGACAAATGCATTCATTTTTAATTCGATGAGATGAGGATCACACTAGATGACATCCACACCATCACCGGTCTTCCGATTGTATGTCAAGATTTTGATCTAATTACTTTTCTTTGTAAAGGTCAAAAAATATCTTGGTTTGCTCGATTACTAGATGTACATAATGACGATCTTAAGGAGAAGCTAGATCGTAACCGTGCTGGTAGTGTGAGACATGCACATCTCAGTTATTTGCGTGACGTTTACTCAATTGTCGAGTTTCATGACGATTTAATTACGGATAGGATGGTTACTCGGGTGGCGCATGAGTATTTGCTCCATATGTATGGTTGTTGTATTCTTACTAACAATACGATGTGCTACATACTGGATGAACCAACTTGGTACGGTTTTGTTATACCTTTTATCGGTGGAGTCACACTTATGGTACGTTCTGATTGATCCACATTCTCGTCCAACCGATGCATATGTTGGGGTTAACCCATTTGCGAACACTTATCATACTAGGTTATTTGACTCGCCAGATTGTCTTATCGATGTAGAGTCAAGGTTATATGAGATGGGTATGGAGGAGGTTTGTGAGCCTTTAGATAATTATTTTAAACTAGCGCACAATTACCAAGAGCATGATTGATTTTATATTATATTTTCTTTGATTATGTTACTTAACTATTTTACATGTATCACGACTATTTTGTACCGACTACTTTGTTATGTACGATTTTAGTTGTTTTATTATCTTTATTAAATTTGCTCTCATTATATTTTGTGAATTATAAGAAATATAATAGTATATTTCGCTTACTTTATGTATACGCCAGATCCGTTATTTAAGGGACTGCTATATCTTGACCTCTATTGATTAGAGCTCGACTTCCAAATCAAAATTTAAAGCATCACATGGGTTTATCCTGACATGCAAAAGGATATGCTATAGTCTTATGTAATAAGTGTCACAAGCTGATTAGTTTAGGGGATTGCGTTATCCATAATTGGCACGTGTTTAATATTCAGGCCTATTTGGATTATGCTATCATGGGATAAAATCTCAATAAATAGAGGTTTCACTCTTGTAAGAACTCAACCTAGAAAACTCAGACACACCAAAAAATAAAAAATGTATGGTTGGACTGCTTTAGAAGTTGAATATTTGAAGAAAGCCTCCCTAAAAGTGGCGATTTTATTTCCTACTGGGAGGCAATGTTATACCAATTTTATTTCATATACGATATGGATCATGTCCAACTGCCTAAGATTTTAAGACGTTTGGACGACGTTAAAACTAGGTGGACGTATATAATGAAACAACATATACACATAGTTTTAAACCTCAACGATGATGAACGTTATACTGCGTTTCAGTTGTTTAACTGTTTGGTCGCTAATAGTTTAATGGAGGACCAACTGGATACTGTCCATGCGCAAATGCTAACCACGAGAGAGGAAGCAGAGCATGGAGCTGCAGTGGACTACAAGATTGCAAAAGAAGAAATGAAGTGATAAAATGGAATTGGCGTGACAGATAAGTTGCGAGGAAAATGAATTATTGTTAATTTATAATTTTTTAATTATCTGATGTCATCAATTATCATTGAATCTCTTATATTACATACGAATTTATTGTTTGAGTTTAAGAATTCCTAAGTTGTTGTTTTACCTATTTTTAGTCAAATTTCAGTATTTTATTTTTCTCGTTCATTTTCGCGTCATGTATCTGTAAGAACTAAAGTGGCCGATTACAAAAATAATATTTAAGTTTTAGCTAGTATAATATAGTAGAAAATGAGAATAACCAAAATTTCCAACAGTATTTTCGCAATAGAGGCGCGCAACTGGGCATATTCATGCACTATCACACACATTTTATATAGAAATCACGCGATCCACTTATGAAACTTTTAGGATATTTTATATTCACTCTGCACGAGACTGTACATGAATCACGCATAAAGGGTGCGAAAATACTAATGGCAAGTTTGGTATTGCAAAATTTGAGTATGTTGTGAATAGTTTTGAAAAACAAACATAACATAGAATGATTAAAATAAAAAAGTCAAACAATATTAAAATGAGTGTTATAACAAACTTTAACATCTAAACGATGAGTAAATAAGTCTAAATCATTTCTCAAAACAAAACTAAAAACAAATAACACATGTAAATAATAAAGGGTCTCCGGTCAAATCATAAAAGTGTGTTGCTCCGTTATGCGCAGTAGATGTTTAGTCATGCTTGATTTGATGATATTTGTTGAATCACTATATTTGAGTGGAATTTCCCATGCGGTTACGTCTTTGTTGGTGCGAAGCGCGAATCAACTAGGATATATTTCTGGCAACGGTCCATCCAAGACATCATGTTAAATAAAAAAATTGGATTAATTTGCATAACATAAAATTAAAATAATATAAATGAATTATAGATCGATTACTTACTTTAACATAATGGTTACCATGTAAGAAATAAAAAAAATTGGTATAGGATACGAGCGAAGCGCTATATCGCGTAATGGTCGATACGTATATGAAAAATAGAGAGATACATAGTAGACCACACATTGATATCAAGCGGGTATCACTAAGCCAATGTCGAGTAATGTCATCCAATTCTTATTACCACCCAAGTACACATAGAAAAATCTAATCGTTCAAGTATATAGTTTACATGTTTTGTAGCATCAAGCACTCTCTCCAATAAATCATATTGAGCTTCAAATTTGACCATCAAATCCTGTCTCGCCAATTTCCATGAATCAGATTGACTGTATATAGATAAGGCTACGACCTAATATCCCACTGATCGTCAGGAGCAACGTCCATGTAATTATTTTGAAAACCAACTCTCATAATCGTTAAAATCTTTGGTCTTACGAGATATTTTTTGCTTCAGTAACTTTCTCTTTCTTAGACAGTTCCTTTGTCTTTGGGTACTACGAATGCTTTAGCTCTAGAGGAAGCCGTGCTAGCTATCATACCGGACGTGGTAGCGCTATTGTCTTGACGTTCGTCATATTCGAATACAGATAGGTCTTATTACTCGATTTATCCGGACCAACTTTTTTCCTACCTTTAGTGATAACCGGCTCCTTAGGCTTCAATACATGAATTGTTGTGAGATCTATAATTTGCATTATCCTATTTATAATATGATCTTGTATGTTTGGGCCGTAAGCGCGGTTGGTACTATCAATTGATTTTTTTTGCTTGTAAGTTCATCCATCGTACCAATTTTATCTCTAGGTATGATATTTAAAGTCTTCCTATGAACATCATATTCTTCAAGAAGAATGGACTACCTTCTAACTCGGCCATAACAATCGCGCATGCACACGATAACCCGTATGTTTTTCTAACAACACAACCACAAACTAAGAGATTTACGCCTATTTGCTAAGCATATTTTAGACTTTTATAAATAATTTTGAAGGCCGCACAAGATATTTTACCTTTTAATAAATATATTAAGTCTATATATCGTTTTTTGGACGATACTTACTTCGCTCGAATATTTTGAAAAATTGCCTAGTGTTGAGCATGAAGTAAGGCATAAACACTTTCTCAAAATTGTTCGAATGTGCATAGACTTCTACCGTTTGCGCATTTTAGGTTCGAATGATCACTCTCCGTCCTATACCAAATGAATAAATAAATTATAATTTTAACATAAAATCTCACAAAACTAATGTTTATAAATGAGAATAGAACTTATTGATTGCTAGTTTGGTTGCCCAAATATTTATGCTCGTTCGTGAGGATATTAAGAAATTGTTCTCTTTATAAGCTATCCATTGATTCATAACATAATCGATAATCTTCGGGCAAAAGGAGAACACATGCGTTACCTTTATGATTTATTTGCTATACTCTTCAACTGTTGCCGATTGGGAAGTCACATCATAAAAATCGAAAAAAATCATACACCATGTCTACTATGGGTAAAGCATTTTTACCGTATGATAAAATGTTATTGTTTATATCCTATTTGCATATCACGTGGGTGACATCCAGAAATATGTTCTCAATAACATGCATCAACGCCAACTCCCTATCAGTGACATTAATATTAGAAAATGCACAAATACTATTTGTCATCACAATCATTAGAACACTTAATGTCCATGCGTCGCTTGCTTCTCAGAACTGAAAAAAATAATAATAATACAAAATGTCTTGTTCGTCGATGTTACACTAATTATTTCAAGCAAACGCATCTTGCAACTTGTAGTATTGTCCGTGCTATACGTTATAATAACTTAGAGAAATGTGCGTAAAAGCTCGATGCTTGTAGGATGCGTGAAAAACAATTCAAGGATTTCGTCGCCATGCCGTTTGTTCGCTTCTAAACGAAGTACTTATGTTTTTTTAGTTTACCAAACAAGTTTTGCATTTGGGTATTTCCCGTTTTTTTTACCAAACGATATTTTTGACGAACATTGTAAAAGTACGCATGCAATATACATTTTAGAGTTTTTAATATTTAAAACCCGGTATATCTCTCTTCGCCGAGAACCGATTTTCGTGAGTTTACTTTTCTTTGTCCGCTTTTAGTCTATCGGCTCGGGAATGAACATCAAAATGTAAAATATCGTGGTTGTGTTTTCCGTTTACCACTATTAATCTTCAATAACCGGGTACTCCTATAATTGAACTTCCTCTTAACGTGAAAGGGCAACCACATTTTTTGGATGAACATTATCGTCGTTTCTTCACAAACCTTACTTTATGGCTAGGTTTATAAACACTATGCCTCTCACATTTATAATACATCATAAAAGTTTTTCCATTTTTACCAACGTCGTCGTCTTTAACATTACAAGTGATGAATCCTAACTTGCTGCTTTCGGATTTAATCCATGCGTCCAAATCAGATTTGGTTTAATAACTTTGAGTAGTAAAAATATGTGTGTAATCAGTCATCAAACATGGTGGTTGTTCCAAATTTTAAAACATACATGAAATTAAAATACACATATATTCACAACTAATTATATCAAAATCTACGTAATTCGCACGCACAACATTTAGCAAAATCGCACACAAAATTGCGCATTTTATAGTAAAATTGAGTCTAAAATCACACAGTCAACACGCACGATTTTGCCACACGATACGCAACCTTTGTGCGCGAGGATAGACAAACGCGTGAGCGAAACGAGTGAAATACTCTCTGAATTAAAAAAAAAAGATACGAAATGTACCATACCTTGTGTTTGCACATAAACCGTTAATAATTATTCTCTTCCATTACAAAATTTTCAATATTACAACTAAAATCGTCATTTAAGGCGTTCAAAAATCATGATCTATAATCTACGATAGTTGGTGGATAAATTAATTTCTAGATAGTTAAGTTGAATTTAATTTTTTTTTTATATAAAAATATTTTATAGACGATTCAAGTTATTGATATTTTTCTTTTAAAATTGAAATCTCGTTTTAAAAAAATTATATCTTATTTTAGCCTAACCTTCCATAGTTCTTGATGGAAAAGAACGTCAATCGTAACCGTTGATAACAGTTGGGGTCTCTTAACAGCGCTTAATTTGAAATTCGAAAATTTGAAGAAACAAATGGAGCGTTTTCCAGCGGTCCCCGTCTACCTTTTATATTTCCTTCGCAATAAACCCAATCCTCATTTTACGGGTTTGCAATTCACGCTCCATATCATAACATCCCAGTCCCAGACATAATTTCATACGTGTCGACATAATGTCGCGAGTAGTTTCTTATAGTTTAGACGCGTGTTAATTCAAAATAGCGATTCAAACTTGTTGTAATGTCAGGTTGTCTTTATATGTTCCCGCTCAGACATTTAACAAGGCAAAAGAACAAATCATTTTTATATTCTTCTCTCACTTTTGGTATTTCATATTTCTATTTTTTCTCTTCTAGTACCTGATATTTATAAAATATCAATTTCCCCTGACATCATTCGATTTTATAATCTCTACTTAGACAAATAGTATTATTGAAGGACTGTAAAATAAAGAGACAAAAATATAAGGAAACAGAAATATATGGAGTATAAATAGTACTCCACTGTACTCCAAAGAACCAAATCTTCAGTTTTGTTTTTCGAACATACATTCGACAATCAATGGAGGATCCGATCAAAGATCTGTCTGCTACTTCCGTCACCGGTAAATCTATTTGTTATCAGTTTCGATTGAACTATCGAAGTCGATTATGAGTTTCTTTTTTTGTATTGCAGGGAGTGTATCGAAGTCCAGGTTAAGATATCCGCTACGATCATCGATCAGGTCGAAGGAAGAGAAATCACCTGCTCTACAATTGTCGAACACTTCTTCGACTCCAACAAGGTATCCTGTTGTTCATGTTCCTGCTGCTGTTGCTAGGTTTTGTATGTCTGTTTTAATTGCGAATAATTATGAATCTTCGCTACGACTGTTGAGTTTATAGGTTTTTGTTTTAGAGGGAGTAGATTGGGAAAGTTTATATGGAAATGAGTTTATGCAATTTTTACAATGTTCATTTTGTTAGAAGTAGGATTGGATCATCGGTGAGTCAAAGCCTGGGGGTGCTTGATCTCTCCGGCAAGGATAAATCTATTAAGCCGCCTAGAAGGCTATCTTCCGTTCAGACCAAATCAACTGGTTCAGCTACAAAACGAGGTGCCAATATCACCCCTATTTCTGAGACCAGAGCAAAAAGATCAGCTGATAGTCAAGGGAAAAATGAAATACCAATCTCTTATGTCTCAAAGTCAACAAGTCGGAATAAGTTTTCTTCCCTGTCTTCAGCATCGTATTGGCTCTCGCAGATCAAGTTGTCTGAAACAGCAGCAAACCATTCGATTTCACTTGGTTTCTTCAAACTTGCCCTAGAAGCTGGATGTGAGGTAGATATATGACTTTTAGTTCACTTAAACATTGTCTTGTTATGGTTTTCCTTTAACAGCTTGTTTTTCTGTCATAATTTCCATTCTAGCCCATTCAACGAATGCGTGAGGAGCTCAAGTCATACGCGAATCGTCACAACCTTGGGGATGCTGTCAAAGAATTATTTGAAAGCTATGATATTTCGAACAACCCACAAGTTTCTAAAACTTGTTCGCATGTTGATGGAGAGGGAACTATAGTATCAGATGATGAAGTTCACACCACTTTACCTGTAGCAGCTAAGACAGAGCCTACGCCCAAGTTCCTGAACACTTCTAGTGCTGCTCCTGTTTCCACAGCACCCGTAGCAATCAAGAAACCCGGTCAAAAGACTAATAATCCTCTTCCGAAAATCAGAAGATCTTTGACCAAGAATTTTGTAAACACTAGAACTGTTCCAGACAAATCACAAAAGAAAGTAGAGAGAGTTACAAAACTCGAGTCTAAAGACAAACACAAGGTGAAGAAGCAGGGCAAGAAAGCTGCCGGTGGTCAAGAAGGCAAGTGAATGGTAGTTTATATTTGAGAATCTCTCTAATGTGGTTAAAATTATTGTCTACTAACTTTCTACTTGTTTAACAGGCCAAAGTAACCCTTCCACTACATTAGATAATGCTGAAGAGGACAAAGAAAATGCGGTATTACCACATACTTCGATATCCTGTTTAGTTCTTTATTTTAAGTAAAACATCAATACAATTCTAAGTAACTGCTCCTGCTCCATATTCAGGAAGGTACTCCGGTGGAAGAATCGAGTTTGATTGAAGCCTGAATGTCTTACCCAGATGTTGCATTTTCGTTTTTTTGTATAGAAAGGTGCCGGATACAGTGTGGACGTTAGCTCTCTTCTATTCTTTGTTTGTTGGTTGGTCTTGTTTCTTTGGACTTTGGATTGGTTTGTCATGACTCATGTTATCATAACTCTGTATAATGAAGATTCATCAAGCTTTTATGCTATATACCAGTTTGAATTGATACTATATGTTGTGCTAGCTGGTATTATGAGCCAAAATTATTCTGAAATATCATTACATTATTTTCTAAAAATAGAGCTATAATTTTGATTCCGCCAATCAATTTATAACACTCTAATCTTCTTAAGAAATCTTTTACAAAGGTGATGAAGCTAGATAAGTAATTCTCACTAGCAAACATAACTTGGTAATATACATTTTGTCGAAATGAGGGTTAAGTTTACAATTCTATTTACATATGTACGCTAGAAACAACAAGCAGGCTAGAGGATTTGGTGACTAACAAGGCCTACCAGCAAAGCACTGTAAAGTACCAGCATGGCGTGTGAGTTCTGCTGCAAACTGTCCTGGCTTTGCAGGGATGCCACCCCCATCGGGTATGCTGCCTATCGGCTTCCCCGATTGGATAAAGAAAGCTCCGTTCAATAGAAGATCTCCCTCAGATCTCCAATTCCAATTTTTCCACACACTTTCCGGTGCTAAGTCTCTCTTGGTAACCTCTTTAGCATTTTGGTCGAATGGTGCCACAAAGCGGTTGCCTTGACTGAGTATGGTTGGTTGGCTACTACCGCCGATGGCAAACATGAGCCAGTGAGTATAGTCATTATTAAGTACATGAGCAAATCCCCACCGGATTCGAGGCATTCTCTGAGTTAATCCCTTTCCAAAATGATTAAACGCCACCGTAACTTGCATTATTTTGTCTTTATCGTAGCTTTCGCTCGCACCAAGTAGCATTACCTACATCAAAGTTTTTTCATTATAAGAGGAGCCGCGTCAAAGACTCTGAACAAAGCACAAGAATCCAACAATTATGGAAGACCAAGCTTTGGAAAACAAATTACTTACATCGTTGTGATTAGTCATATGACAATTCGAGATTGTAATACCAGTCGACCCAGTATTAACATCGATCAATCCATCGGCACCGTTGGACAAAGAGATATGATCAATCCAAACATTAGTAGCTCCATAAAGTGAAATACCATCACCGTCGCTTTGCCCACGATTACCAAAGTGATCAACAGAATCCCTTATTGACCCACCACTACATACTACTGGATGATGAATGTGCAAATTCGTGATTATAACGTTTTGGACAAGCTGCACTGTAATTTGCCCGCCGTTCACCAATTGAATGTTGGCACCACGACCATCGATGGTCTTGTCACTAGTCACTAACAATTCCTGCTTCAGCTGAATATTCATGTTATGTGCAAAATAGATCCATAAGGGTTCTTTCTGGATAACTGCATGACGCAGGGTTCCGTTTTTAGGGTTTACAACATCATTGTCGGAGTTATCCGTTACGATGTAATATTTACCGGCTTTCCCTCCAGTGGTCTTGCGGCCGAATCCCATAGCGCAGTCGGCTAACTTTTTACGGTTTTCGGCCCAGTTTTTATCACATCTCCAGCAACGGTCAATAGGGTTTGTGGCTTCACAAGGGCCTCCTCTCTTTTTATTACCCTTCAAGCTCCTTCTTGTGCTATTTCTTCTTGCTTCCAAAGCCCTAATAACATGCAACCATATCAAAACAACTCTACTAAAATAATGTAAATACAGCTACCTAAGAATTTCAGACAGGACTAAAAACATGTACATTTAAAAAAAGTAAATAGAACATAGAATCATATTGAATAATAGGCAGAGTTAGGTTGAAGCATACAAATGGACTTGATGATTAAGGTGGTGCACGACTTCGTGTGGATTCGGATTATAAGCCTCCTTGGCAGCTTTGATGGCCATCATTTGTCGCTGTTGCCATACTCTATCGAAGTCTAGTATAGTCGCATTCAAGCTTTGAATCGTCACCAAAAATGTTGTAACTAGAATAACTAATCTGAGATATACACATTCCATTTTCCACCTTCAAATATATATACTATAATATATTTTTTTCTTTGAATTTTTTTTTTCTATTTTCTATATGTAATTTCCTCACAATGTAAGGAAAAGTAATTTTTTTTTTCTATTATCTAATATTTTCTTTTGTTTTTTTTCCTATTTTTTTTGGGTTTTAGTTTATTAGTTTCATGGTGGAAGAATGAAACTTGAAGAATACAATTGTGAGTTTGAGCTTAAATACAAAACTGAGGAATCTAAATGAAGCCAAGGAATGGAAAATGAGACGTGTAGAGGGAAGAGAGGATATCCATTTATATGAATGATACAGTATCCATTTCTTCTCTATTTGTAGTTTACTTTCTTTGCTATATATGTATATATATAGCATGAGTTGCTAATAACCCTACAACTTAAAAATAATGGATGTGCAATCGCACTTAAAATACTGGGATCAATAAAAGAGCAATTGGTGGATCCATCAAATTCAAATTTCATCTTAACAGCTCGTAATATCATTCGACAAAAATAAAAACATACGATTTTACTAATTTGAATATGATTTTTTTAATATTTGTAAAGCCTTCGCGTTATTATTTAGTTATCCCGTGTATTAAAATAGTCTTTAATTTTTATTTTTGTCTCATATCTATTTTTTATGTTTTAGAATTTTGCATGATCAGTCCATCGATACATGTAAAACTATTTAAAAATTTAATCCGTGATATCCAAATTTCAAGTTTTGTGTTATTTTTTTTATTTCCAAATCTTAAGTTTTGTATCATTTTTGGTCTCCAAAATGTGCAGGTAAGTTTTTAAAACATAAAAAAATTATTTAGATAAAAAATTAGATAAGAAAATACTATAACTTACTTGTACATAGAGCACAAACGGTAATTTTTTTTTTCTTTTTTCTTTTTTCTCATGCAAACTAGTAAGGTCATTGTTTCGAAATTATACCTGATAATACAGTTATTAATGGGCTGTCAAACGATCTACAACAATACATATGACAAGATTTGAGGTGCTTCACTCCTGATTCTCTCTCAAACGATCTTGATTGGTTTTACCAATACAAATACTAATTTGTTAGAAGGGCTCATTCTAAATGTCATCCTTGGGAAGGAAGATTTTAGAAATAATGTCCGATGCTTGTTAATTATATTAGAAACTTTTTTCTAATGCAATGTCATCTTGGGTAAATAATGAATAGATAAAATGGACGTTATTATCCCTATAATACATCAATGCCTTAAATTCACGATCAATAATAAAGTAGAAGGGATCAAAAGAAATCAAAATAATTCAAGGGAATTGTATGCAACATCCTAGCCCTCAAGAAATATAAAGTAGTATGGGACCTGGTCATCCTTGATATAATTTATGATCTAATAAACCCCCCATCTTATATAGTTAATAGAGGAAGTTGAAAACATCAACATGAAACGAAGAAAAACATTACAAATTGGGCATAACATGCCAAGAGAGTTGAGGTACATTATTTTGATATTTTATAACACAACTTATACATGTTTTCTTAGAATTATCAAAATATCATAAGGTCTTAACCAAAGTTATGTACCATAAATTATCTATCAATAATAATTTTTGTCATATCATATAAAAGTTGAAGTCTTACTCCCGCTACAAAATAGAGGGAATTATTAGAGATGTAGAAAAACTTACTTCCATAAGCCACATTTTGGGAATACCATTAACCAGTTTAGATAGCTAGTCTAGTACTAGTAAAATAATAATTACAAGAGGATGACGTGGGTAGACTTTACAGACTTCAACAAAGCTTGTATGAATGATCATTTCCATATTCCAAGAATAGATCAGCTTGTAGATAAAACCTTCGAGAATAATATACTACAATTTATTGGTGCATATTATGGGTACAACTCGATATAATTACATGATGATTTAGAGTACATATGTTATATCACAGAAAGAGGATTACATTACTACAAAGTAATGCTCTTCGAATTGAAGAACACTATGGCTACCTATCATCAATTTATCAATAAGGATTTTGCAGCGAAGCTTGACCAAAACTTAAACTGTTATATTGACGACATGTTGATTACCACATTCTAAGGAGAAAATCACCTGGTTGACTTGTTTAAAATCTTCGCAAAACTCATGCCAATCAGTCTAAAGATTAATATAGGAAAGTGCATGTAGACGTATCAATTTCAAATCTCAAACCCGACTTTCATATATCTCACAGAGAATACAAAAGAGGTAAATTAGTTCATTTCAAGATCCTTAGATAAAACGTAAACCTTTCTTCCAAGTTATATAGGAACATATAAGCTTAAGAGGAATCTAACGTGTTAGGAATAATTTCACAATATCCAAGCCCACACAATTAGTGTCCAAACGTCATTCTCTTTGAGGATTATATTAAAAAAATTATATGTGTATGATAGATTAACCAAGTGGTTTATGAAGTTGTGAGGCTATGACATTAAATCCAAACCAGAGAAAATAATCAAAGCCCAAGCCTTGATAGCACTAATTTCTAGTCTGAAAGACCGATATCTACTAGGGAGCATGCCTAATTAAATTGGAAAGTCTAAATGGATGATGGAAGCAATTACAAAGGCTCAGAGGCATGAATCTAACTGATGGTACAAAATATGAAACCTCCATTGCAACATTTGGATGGCCAACATCTATATAGTAAAACATACCTGAATCCTTACAGATGCTCATGTGGTGGTTCATCAGGCACTTGATCAAGTCAAAGCTAAGAAATATTCGATCATTCAATAATTAAAATATATTTGGAGAAAAAATATCTATTTGATGAGGTTACTTTAGAACAAATCCCACGAGTGGATAATATAGTTAATGATGCCTTAGGTTCTCCAACATGTACAAAATTAGAATCAAGGGTCATCTTCCAAAATAAACCTTCAATCATCTTTCCTAACAACTTTATATCCATAATCTTATATTCGAGAGTCATGGTATTCAAAAGGGAAGAAGTTGAAGACTAAAATATTCGAACACCCATCGTCAAATACCTCACTAAAGGACTAGTTCTGGAAAACAAGGTTGCAGCTAAAAAAAATCAACCAAATTTGTGTGGGTATTATATATACTTTACAAGTAAGGCCTCACTAACCCATTTATCCGTTGCCACAGCTCTGGTGAAGTAACTTTCATAGTGGAAGAGCTTAATGGCAGAGAGGAAATACCCATTATAGGTACAATATGCTACAAAGAATAATTTTGATACAATGATATTATTGGCCTACAATGATGGATGATTTAAGAAAAACATCAAGCAATATGACACATGAAAAAGCTTATCCAACTCAACTCGGGTCCTAAATGTGCTACTGAAAATAATTTCTGAAACCATTAATATTGGTAGATGTGGTTTGAACATTGTAAGACCCATTCCAAAGGCTATAAGAGGACACAAGTTCTTACTAGTAGCAATGAATGGATATTTTATATGGGTAAAGGCAAATTCGTTAGTAATAATTAAGATAAATGAAGCAATAAAATTCCTCAGATCCAACATCAGTAATGGATACAACAATACCCAGAGTCATCACAACGTAAAATAAGACTCAATTCCAAATCGAAAGATACACATGGTTTTGCGAAAAAAAAATGTATCAAACAAATTTATATTCTCCTTAAAAATCTAAGGTAAATTTCCAGTGAGCGGTAACCAACAAGACCATGTCCGATGGAATAAAATATATAATGGAAGGATCACAGACAATTAGCTATATGTTTTGCAAGAAATCATATCGTCTTCCAGAACCACTTGTATTCAACAATAGGCGAAACACCATTTACTTTGGTGTACGATAGTGAAACAGTAATGCTAGCCAAAACTTCTATGCCCTTATTATGAATTTCAAAATACAAGAAGATTAGTAATTTAGAAGCAAAGAGCGTTGAACTTTCAGTAATTAAGGAAATAAAGGTTAAAGCTCACATTCGGTTTAAACACTATAAAACTTTGATGCAAAAGAGGTATAATTACAATGTTCGATTTAGAAGTTTTGAGGTGGGATACAAAGTTCTAAAGAGTGGTACTTTATACCAATGATAGAATCTCAACAAACTAGCCCCAACTAGGAATGGCCTTACACAATTGAAGCCATATGAAATCGAGAACATACAAATTGATGGATGAATAAAAAAACCATATATGACACCATTGGAACATTGAGTATTTAAATAATCTATCAGTCTCTTAAGCCTCAACTATTTTTCATGTAATTACATATGTAAATAATTTATTATACTTGTGGTGTATTGTTTTCTACCTCAGTGGCACATGAATATTTTAAATAGTCCATCGTCTTTAGTAAAAGTAAATTATTTCTATTACACAAGTCTCAATTTATTTTATATCGTAAATATATAATAACTATACATGGATAAGTCAAACCGTTATATTTAGCTCCAAGGCAAGCTTTAGCCTCCATAGAAAATAATAATAATATAAGTTTTGACATAGTCTTCAGCCCCCAGGGAGCTTTGGTCCTCATTTACACAATAAAGTAAAACACAAATGGTAAGTTTGGACATAACCTTCAACACCCAAGGGATATTTGACCTTCTTATAAATAAATACGAATAAATAGGGATAAGTCTAGACATAGTCTTCAACTTCTAGAAGACCTTCAAACTTCATTCAAATAAAAATAAATACAAAATAATAGATAAGTATGATAATAGTTCCAGCTTCTGAGAGAGTTTCATCCATCTTCCAATGAAAAAAAGAACACAAAAGAAGAAGCTAAGTTTGAGATGATTAAAAAAATAATCCCTAACAATTCAGGGAGTCCACGTACCTCTCAAGTAAATGAAACTTAATAAGATGATTTTTGAAAGTAGTCCTAAAGAGAGTCATTCAGCCTTTATAACAAAACAAAACAGATATAGTTTGCTTATAGCTAGACATAATCCAAACAAAGACCCCACATGATTTTTTTAATGTCTCTACCTTTGGAACTGACCACTCCAACCAAAATAACGGAGTATCACACTTTAAAGTTCTTTGTCATGATAAATAAATAAAAACAAAAGTAAGTCAAAAGTCTTAAGAAATTGCAAGTGATAAAGTTTACTACACATATAAACAATCCAAATTTCTCCAACCATGAGGAATTTGTTCACAAAACTGTGCTAACCATTGGGGACGTTTGTTATATAATTTTCTCATCTCTTACAAAGATACAATATAGTAAAAAGTTATAAACTTTATATTAGGGATTCACTTTATCTTGAGAGGCAGAACCTCGACATTCGGTTTCTCTTGCAATGACTTGATTTCTAACATGCAGACCTATGGTTCCAGTTGGGGATGACATAAAAATAACTTTCCCGTGAGGTATAATATATGGATGAACAACTTCATTATAGCTATTATATTCTTCTTTCATCTGTGCCAACACTTGACTTTGAACTTCCATAATCTCCTAATAAACTTTATAACGTCCTTTCGTTGTGGTTATAAGAGGCTCATACTCAGGAAAAATTGGAAAACTCACACGTCTCGAGCCTTTCATCTTTATGAACATAGTTTAATAAGAAGTTCAAACTGATGTTTGATTAGTTTTTTCTTACAACAATGCAAGTCTTTTATAAGCTTATGCATAACATCATTGGCTCCTTCAATCATTTCTCCCTCAAAGTTAGCCACAAATTTATATCACTCAGCATATTTGGAAGAAAAACTTATTCATTTGGGGCACGACCTCTTCTACCTGTATGCACAACTCATCCTTCTTAAATTGAGATACGATCCTTTAGCCTCCGAATAGTTTTACACTTTTGGTTAATTCAACATTCGCAGTATTCAAATTCTTATAACATGAGTAAATGTCTTTGGTATAGACCGGTGAGGATAATTGTTTCCTGAGGGTAGGCTTGTAATTTGTTTTATGTTTAGTGTAAGTATGTGGGTGTTTAATGTTTAGAGCAGAGTCTAAAGGGAGAATTAAGCAACCTGGTTGTATTTAATTTTCATTACCCACATTTAATGCAGGTGGTTGGGTATTTATACCCCTATATTTGGGCCCTTATGGGCTTTCGGGTCATATTTAATGGACCCGGGTCATGTTTAAAGACCCATGAGCTCTAAGTAGGAGAGCAAGTAGCTTAGTCAAGAAGTGTTTAGGTTTTTAGTACTTTTGTCATAGTTCGAATAGTCCCATTAGCTAAGTGTTCGAAGTGCTCTGTCCGGTCCGGAGGGCTAGGTCCGATCTGTCCTTGTCCGGGGAGTAAGCAGAATTCAGACTCATCAGGAGCCCCTTTTTTAGGTGTTTGTTCAAATGCCTTTGTCAAAAACCTGAAAAACAGTCCGACGTGAGGGGTTGTTTTAATCCGGACAGGTCTATTTGTCTTATGGTTTTGTTCGGACTGATAAAGCTTCATGAATCCAAAACGGTTTTTGCCAGAGGTTGTGGGACACGTGTCGCTTTTTGGTAGGTTACTTCAGCCGTTTTTCACCTTGAATTTCGAACCCACCTTCTTCGAAAAGCAACCTCTTAATTAAAGGTGGTGACATCAGCGCCGTCTTCAATCATTACCAATCTTTTCGAATTCTTCTAGGAACCAAACTCCTTTTTCAGATTTACTATAAATTAAAACACTTTCTACTGTTTTACCATCTCTCTCAAGTTTACTCTACAACTTCTTAAAACTTTCTCTCTCTAAAGCAAAAAATAAACCAGAGATTTTATGTTTACAGCGAGGAACGCACTGATCAAAGGTGGATGGCTCATCGACAGACCAGTAACTTCAGCCACATAGTCGGATCAAGGCTCTTCTTCCTCTAAAGGCACCAAGCCGAAAAGCTTATTCCAAACCAATCTCTCCCCCATTATCTCAGGTTCCTCGGTTCAAGAATCAAAACCTGTGGTTGAGCCAGGCGTCACTGTAACCAGTTTAAAAAAACCCTCCCCCTTCATAGCTATGAGGTCAGATACTGAGCACTCCCCTAAAAAACTAGTCGACCGGAGAAAAGGCCGGTTAGTTAAAGGCCAAGGTTCTAAGAGCACTCCTTCAAAGTCGGGTGCTAAAGACAGCAGCACTGCGTCAGAAGTGCCCATCAGAGCTCCCAGGGACAGGCTGTCCGGTCCGGAGGGCACCAGTCCAAGTCTTCAAAGAGAAGCATCTGCATCAGAGCCCCAGCCGGAGGCCAGAAGCCAAAAGAACACTGAGGCCCAGCAGTCCGGAGACCAGACTGAGTCAGATGTGAACCCTCCCCCCACCACTGCTGTTGAAAATCCTTCAACAATTATGGAGGAAGTAATGGAGGACTCTGTTGAAGAGGCTCCATTTGAGTCTGAGCCTTCCGGTCAGACCAGTAGTGCTATAGTTTCCAAAACGGACAAAGGCAAAGAGAAATTGTGCTTGAGGTATCCGGATCTGCCGAAGAGCCTTGAAGGGAAGGCGGGGCCTTGTTTTCACAAGGTCAGCGTTAAGTACCTCCTCTCCTTGCAAAAAATCAACTACGCATTCATCCACACAGCTGAGCTGGGCCGGATGCGTACGAAGTGGGGAATACCGGAGAATGTGAAGATCAGGATCCCCATACACCCAGAGACTCCTATGGACTGCAAGTTAAGCGAAATTGTCATGTTCACGGAGCTATTCAATTGGGGGCTCAGATTCCCATTGGACCAAGACATTCTCAGGTACTTCCATCTGATAAAGCTCTGTCCGAGCCAGTTGAGCCCCAATGCCTGGTACACCCTCATGTCCTGCATCATGGCTTCGAGGCTCTCTGAGATTCCTCTGCCAATGGAGGAGTTTGCTGCTGTGGACAGTCTTTGTAGAAACCACCATATCCCCTTTTACCATTTCAATATGGGGGATAATTTCAAGGTTGTAGATGATTTGTTGGAGGCGGAGAGGAATTGGAGGACCCAGTTCCTGTTTGTTAGTGGTGCTTGGGAGAACGGAAAGAAGATCAAGTCCGGAGTGAACCCAAGCCTTCTCAGAAGCAGGTGGAGGAGTGACCGTAAGTCTCCCGCTTTATACTTTTGTCTCTTTTTTGTTTTTTTAGAGTTAGTCTAAACTTAATTGGTCTTACTTTTGCCTCAGCAGAACTGCCCAAGGAATTCAGTGATTACTTGAAAACCGGGCAGGCTACTTGCACCAAGATCAATGCTTGGGCTGCTGAGAGGTGGGGGAACCGGTTTCATGCTGATTTTACCGGAGGCAACTTGGCAAGGTCTCACTTGTGGAACACCACAGGTCGGAGAGACTTGACTTGGGAGGAGCTCACCACTCTGTGCTTAAAAGGACCCATGAACCAGATGGGACACTCTACTTGCCAGGCCGGGCCAAAGCCCCAAGCAAGATGAAGGGTAAAAAGAAATGCAAGAAGGTGGTGGGTGGTGTGAATCCTGCTGATGCAGAGGAGGATGCTCCAATAAACCCGGAGGGGCCAGTCCACAGCCAAATTGATGCTGCTCTTCTGGAAGTGGTGGAGCAGGAGACTGAAAGGCAAGAAGCGCACCCCCAAAACCTCCAAGGGCTTCCAAAAGAAATCGTAAACAGGGAAGCGAAAGCAAAGACCGGGAGGCCAAGAAGAAGAAGATCTCTAAGGGTGACGAGCTTTCTCTCCGGGCACTGGAGCCTCCTTCCCAAGCTGATCCTACTGACCCAACACTAGCGGAGGAGATACTGGGCGACTTCCATACCGATGAGGTCGAAGGGGGAGATCTCAACATTGATGGGGTAGACATCACCGGTCTTGGTGGGCTTGGTGAGTACTTCATCAATCTTCCCAGAGACGACTTTGCTGGGCCTTATCTCCCTCCGAGCACCTCAAATACGGTCACTTTCAATGGTAAGAACTTTATTGTTTCAAGTGAAAGGGACGTCATAGCCCACTCTTTATTAAGCAATGTTCAGCCTGTGCTTGCGTTGGAAAAATAAGTTCGGAATCAGGCAGACATTATCAAGGATCTTAAGTCTGACAAAGAGAGGCTGTCCAATGACCTTCGTACTGCCACTTCAAACGCTGCCATCCTAAAGGAAGAAAATGAGGAGTTGAAGAGAAACCAAAAGGCAAGTACCACAAAAGTCACCACTTTAGAGGACACCATCACAGAGCTCCGGGAGAAGCTGTCCGGACTGGAGAAAGATCTTGCCACCTCAAAGGGGGAATCCAAGGCCAAAGACCAAATCATCACCAACTTGACCAATGACAAAATTGCTCTTGAGAATACAGTGTCCAAGGCTGCTAAGGAGAAAGCTACTTTGCTAAGGGAGCAGGAGGCCAAGATTCAAGCCAAGATCGACGCTTATGCCAACAACGTGATCGACACCCAGGAGGAAATGTATGCCAAGGTGAGGTCTGACATGGTTCTACTCTTCCATGAGAAGTTTCCGAAGAGGAACCTAGGGGATTTATGGCTTCATGTTGAGTCTGACGATCTCCCGTATCATACAATGGCTGAAGGCGACATGCATGGTTACTCTAGTGCTTCCTCATCGGATGACGAAGAACACATCGGGGAGAGCCCCAATGAAGAGAAAAGTGATCTCAAAGGAAAGAAAAAGACAGATGAAGGTGAGCCATCTTCAAAGGCTCAACCTTAACTCATGATTTACTTTTTACTTGTTTACCCAAACTAAAGTCCTTGGATGGCCAAGGCATTTTTTTTATAATTGTGTCCGGTATCTGACCGGATAGGTTTTTTTTGTTTTATTTTGACAATTCAAAAGTCCTTGGAAGGCCAAGGCATTTTAATTTATTTTAATGAATATCTTTGTTTTGTGCAATTCTAATCCTCTTACATAGTCTGTTCCAATTTTGATGGCTAGAGTTTAAATAGTCCTTAGTTGTTTCAGTGAGAGTGTTTAAATTCTCCGATGACGAATGTTTAAGTGGTCATCACTCTTTTATTTCAATCCGGATGATGTGACAAAGGACAAAACTAAAATACTTTAGAAAACTTTTTAAGAAGGCATCAAATTTTATTCAAAAGCCCGGACACCTCATTAAAACCTCCCCGTGCCACCAGGGAGAGAAGAGTATGCCCCCAAATATTTACATGGATGTTCAAACAAGTAAATATTTACACAAATGCTACTCCAAGTACATCTGGAGATGTTCGATATTCCAAGGGTGGGTCAAAACTCTTCCATCCTTGTCTTCTAGCCAATATGTTCCAGGTTTAAGCCTTTCAACAACCATATAAGGTCCTTCCCAAGTCGGAGCCAATTTGCCGAACAGTTTTTCTTTAGTGTGTAAGAAGACTTTCCTCAATACCTTGTCCCCCGGTTGGAAATCTCTTCTTTTCACTCTGGAAGCAAATCTGCTCCTCATCAAACCCTGATAGTGCGCAACTCTAAGGTGAGCTTTAACTCGTCTTTCTTCTACCAGATCGAGCTGACCTCTGATTGCCACCTCGTTAGCGCATTCGGAGAAGTTGTGAACACGAAATGAAGGGAGAGTTTCTTCTATGGGAGCTACTGCATCCATCCCATAGACCAAAGCAAAAGGTGATTCTTGTGTTGCAGCCCCAGGTGTTGTCCGGTAGGCCCACAAGACCTCTTGTAAATAACTGGGCCACTTCCCAGCAGCCCCTTCCAAATTCTTCTTCAAACCGGACAGTATAGTTTTGTTAGCCACTTCAACTTGCCCATTTTCTTGTGGGTGGAAAGGCGAAGAGAAACAATGTTGTATACCCCTTGAGGCACAGAAGCTCTCCATTTCCTTATTGTCGAACTGTGGCCCATTGTCTGTCATTATCTTTCGTGGGACACCAAATCTGCAACAGATGTTGGATAGAATGAATTTTATGACAGCTTTTGACGTTGTTCCTGCTAGAGGGGCTGCTTCAACCCACTTCGAAAAGTAATCTATAGCAACAATTACAGTTCTGTGCCCTCCGGACGCCATAGGGAGTGGGCCCACTAAATCCAACCCCCATCGAGCAAAAGTAATAGGCTCAGAAATTGACTCTAGAGGAATGTCTGGGACATGAATTTCATTGCTGTACCTCTGGCATGGGTCACATCTTCTTACCAATACCTTAGCATTTTTCATGATGGATGGCCAATAGCAACCGGCCAGTAAAAATCTCCTTGTTAAAGCCCTGAATCCACAATGAGCTGATCCCTCACCATCATGCAATTCAGAGAGGACTACTTGAGACTCATCATCCCATAAGCAACGCAGGAGAGGTTTACTGTAAGACTTTTTATACAAAACATCTCTCAATATGATAAAACCACGAGCTTTGTGTTTCAATGTTCTTGCCAACGATTTATCCGGAGGCATGATACCATCGGAGAGGTATTGCAGGAGAGGAAATCTCCAGTCCTGAGGTTGTTTCATCTGTACTTCAAAAATTTCTTCTTCATTACCCATACCAAGTTGAATGGAGGGGCTCTCCAGCACCTGGATCCATGGATACGACTCTGTATATGCTATGGTTGCCAATGAATATGCTAACTCATTTTCTGACGGGGTATATGTTCATAAACAACACTTTTAAACTTGAGTGCTTCATTTTTAAGAAGAAGTAAGTATTTCACAAGCTGCTCCTTTTTAGCCTCAGATTGACCTTGGGCATGGTGGATGAGAAGCTGGGAGTCACTTAGTAGCCTGACCCTCTTAGCCCCACAAATGTAGGCTAACTTTAATCCAGCTATAGCTGCTTCGTACTCGGACTCATTATTGGATGCCCTTAAAGCAAAACATATAGCTTGGTACATGTTGTCACCATATGGGGAAGTCAAACACACCCCGGCACCACATCCCATAGTGCTAGATCCACCATCTGTTCGGACGACCCATACCTTTTTATCTTTTATGTCAATAGTCTGCTCCGAATCTCTGTCGGAGTGAAATTCAACCAAAAAATCAGCCACTGCTTGGGCCTTAACTGCTGTTCGAGGAGCAAAATCTATGTCGAAATCTCCCAGCTCTACTGACCATTTAGTCATCCTGCTCGAAATGTCTGCCTTTTGGAGGACGTTCTTCAAGGGAAAAGAAGTCCGGACGATGATAGGACGAGCCTGGAAATAAGGCCTCATTTTTCATGCAGCTATTACCAGGGCCCAGTAGGCCCCCTTACCTAAAATATATGTTTTATAATTTTTTTAAGGTAATAATTATTTAAATAATATTAAAATAAAAAATTCTACCCCCCTTTAACTAAAATATATATATTTTGTAATTTTTAAGATAATAATTGTTTAAATAATATTAAAGTAACAATTCTACAGTCCTTTAACTAAAATATATATTTTATAACATTTTTAAAGTAATAATTATTTAAATAATATTAAAGTAAAAAATTTAGATAATAATTTTTTTAGGAATGTTTTAAATTTAATGTCTGATATAATGATAGAAATTTTTTAATTTAAAAATTAGTATGTTGACTTTTTTAAAGAAATTTTTTAGATTAAAAGTCTCAAATAACGATGAAAATTTTAATCTACAAAATCTTGGATTGCTATTTAAAGAATAATTTAAGTTAGAAATCTTGAATATTTTAAAAGGAAATTTTAAGTTGATATTTATAAATGGTTGGATGTAGTCTCGAGCATCTTAATCTCTAGGAATATTAGAACTCCATTGATTTTGTAAGTATTCTCAATTTGTTTTTGCCATAATTTGTTTTGATTTAATATTCTTTAATCTTTCTAATTAATTATGTTTTATCTCTTACTTTTTTTTAGAAAAAGATATTGAGGTGGTGAAAAGGAACAACAAGATCCGAAAGAGTTTCACCAATTTATTTTTTCAAGGTATGTATATTTGTTTTGTTTTCTTTTGAAATTTTATTATTATTTTGATCTTAAAACACTTGTTAATCAATATTTTTTTTTTCTGATTTGTGTTCATTTAGGAAAGTGAAAATACATTTACTTAGTTTAAAGACAATATATGGAAATATTTGTTAGTTTTTTTTAAATAAAATTATATATTTATATTATAAATTATGTTTAATCAAATTTGATTAATTTTATATAACTTTTACATGAAATTTTGATTTTATCTATATGTATTTAAAAAATATTTGTATATAAAAAAATTGAATTTATTTCCATCCATTTCTCAAAAATATATTTTATACATTTATCTTTTGAAATATCTTTTATATATTAAATGATTTTGTTATATTTTATTTTTTTAAATATTTAAAAAAAATAATATATTAATATTTTCATCTATGTGTTAAAAATATGTTTTATATAACAAATTGTATTTATTTTATTTACTTTTATGTCAATTTTAAAATATCTTTTTAAGATATTAAATTTGGTTTTGTTATATTCTATTTTATTTTATATATCTTTTAAAAATAATATATTAAGATACATTAAGATTATAAAACCAAGGAATAGTGTTGGTTCTTTAAGTAGCTCGAGTAATAATAATATGATTCATCCTAATCTGATTGTCTCTATATCAAGACCTAATGATGATAGTGTAGAATTTTATTTGAATGAATATATAGTGAGTGATCCGGGACTACGCCAACTTATTGAAAATTCTGATAGTAATGTTAGAGATAAAATTCGAGAATTCGACGAGAATTTTGGCCCCCCTTACTTCAATTCCTAGATCCGCCATTGCCAGGGCCAATGCTAATTTCTCGAGTTTCAAGTAACGCCTTTTTGCATCTATCAAACTTTTGCTAATGTAGTACACCGGATGGGGATAATTATCCACTTCTCTTACCAATACAGCGCTAATGGCACAACTTGAAACTGCCAAATATACGAAGAGTGTCTCCCCGTTAACTTGTTTAAATAAAGTTTTGGGGGAGGACATGTGCTTCTTGATTTCATTAAAAGCCTCATCGCACTGTGAGGTCCAATAGAATCCCTTTGCACCCTTTAAGGTTTGGAAGAAAGGAGCGCACCTGTCCGAAGACCTTGAGATAAATCTATTTAAAGCAGCTAATCTCCCCGTTAGTCGCTGTACTTCTTTAACATTTCGAGGAGGCTCTATCTGGAATAGAGCATTAAGCTGGTCCGGATCAGGCTGTATCGCATGCTCACTTATAATATATCCTAGAAACTTCCCGTACTGCACTCCGAACACACATTTTTCTGGGTTTAATTTTAAATTCACTTTTACCAAGTTGGCAAAAGTTTCCTGGAGGTATGCCAAATGCAATTGCTCATCCATACTCTTCACCATCATGTCATCGATGTATACTTCCATATTCCTTCCAATCTGATCAGCAAAAGCTTTGTTGACCAATCTCTGATAAGTAGCCCCAGCATTTGTCAACCCAAACGGCATTACCTTGTAGCAATGAAGACCCCTGTCAGTGATAAATGTAGTATGCTCTTGATCCTTTGGATCTACCTGGATCTGATTATATCCGGAGAAAGCATCCATAAAGGATAACAGCTTGTTCCCAGAGGTGGAGTCTACTAACTGATCAATCCGGGGGACTGGATACAAATCTTTTGGGCAAGCTCTATTGAGATCTGTGAAGTCAATGCACATGCGCCACTTGACATTTTTCTTTTTTACCAGAACCGGATTGGCAGTCCACAAAGGATATTGAGACTCCTTGATATGCCCCATCTTTGTGAGCCTGTCAACTTCTTGCACAATGACATCAGCCTTTTCCTTAGAAACAGCTCTTCTATTTTGAACCACTGGTGCTATGTCTTTCCGGATAGACAGGTGATGTGATATTACTTATGCTGGAACCCCAGTAACATCAGCATTGCACCAAGCAAAAACGTGCTGATGATTCTTCAAAAACTTTAACATTTCATTTTTCAAAACGGGTGGCATCTTAGACCCTATCTTGACACTTTTTCCTTCTTCTAAACAATGCGTCTCTACCTCTTCGACCGATATCAATAATCCAGGGGTCTCTCTGGGTTCATCAATTTCACCCTCACCCCTAGAAAGCCCCTCAAACTGCTATTGTTCGTTGATACGAACTGCCCCCAGTGTCCGAGGAGCCAGAGCTGTAGCATAACATTCTCTTGCAACCTTTTGACTGCTCCGGACGACTCCCACCTGTCCCTGAACAACATATTTCAAGCACTGGTGGACTGTTGAAGCCACTGCATGCATCCTAGAGAGCCAAGACCTCCCTAGAATAGCATTATAGCAAGTGGGACAATCCACCACGATAAAAAGTATCCTGACCATTTTCTTGAAAGGGCCATTGCCCAATAGAAATTCTTCTTCGAAGTCTCCGATCACATCTGCTGAGCTGCTGGTAAAGCCCACAATTGACCTGTCCGAACTCTGAATTATAGCTGGATTTTTCATTCTCTTGTATGTGGTTAAGAAAAGGATATTGGCTGAGCTTCCAGTATCCACCAGAATTCGTCTTATGTCATTGCCTCCAATAAATGCTCCTATGACAACAACATCTTCATGGGGGCCAGCTATATCTCTTAAATCATCTTCATCGAAAACGATGAAGGGGAATGGATTTGGTGATTGATAGGAAGTCATGCCTCCTTCTAGCTGGGTGGCCAAAGTGTGTACATGCCTTTTCCTCGAAGAAGCAGTAGGAGCTGTCATAGTATCCCCTCCGAAAATTGTAAGTGACTCAAAAAACTTAATGAGCCCGGAGACCGTCCTAGAACATTCCTCAACTGCACCTACTCTGTTTCGAGTTGGATCAGGATCCAAGTACTCAGATTCCACATCAAACCTTTCAATTATAACCATGGCTCCCTCCGGAGCAGCATTACTTGGACCAACCCGGTGAGTATTGTCAGGCCTGTTACCTCCTCTTCTTTTGACATAGGCCCCCAGTTTTCCCCTTTCGATCAAGTTCTGAACCTCTTGCTTCAAAGCTATACAATCATTAGTGGTATGGCCAGTGTCATTGTGATACTGGCAGAAAGAGTTATTGCGATGCTCCCTAGGAGATTGCAGTGTGGTTGGTCTTCTATAGTGCACCTCTTCCTTTGTTTTATCATAAATGGTAGCCACACTTTCTTTCAATTCTGCGAACCAATCCGGTTGAACCCAAGGCCCTCTCTTATTTCTGGATTGCTGACTCTGAGCAGGAGCAGCTGGCTAAGACTGAGCTTTAGCCCTACCATGCCCCTGTCCGGTTTCCCTTGCCTTGTTCCCGGACTGATTCTGATTGGGATTTGGTGCCACCAGGGCAGACTTCACTTGCCTGTGCACCCTTGTTTTCTTTGTTTCGTCTACGTTAATCTGTTTTTCAACTTGATTCAGCAACCCTCCCCAGGTCATGGCCTTCTTTCTGGTCACTGAATCAGCCAAATTGCCAGGATTCAAGCCCTGTCTTAAGGATGCTATTGCCACTTGCTCGAAGCAATCAGCCAACCCATTCTTGGTGTTCACAAAACGACTTATATATTCTTTTAAGGACTCGTTTGGTTCCTGAGAACAATGGATTATTGTGTCTCCATTGCCCTTTAGCTCTTTACTTCAAACGAACTGCCTTCGAAAGGCCACCCAAAAAGTATCGAAATTCTTGATACAGCCTTGTGGTAAACTATTATACCATTTCAGAGCACTCCCCGTAAAAGACTGGGAGAATGCTCTACAAAGTAGCTTATCATCGTCATCAAAGTTCATCATAAAGTTCTTGAATTGCTCTAAATGGTTGTCCGGATCAATACTGCCATCGTACTTTTCCATTTTGGTACTGTCAAACCTCTTAGGGAGGTTTCCGGACAGAATTTTGGAAGATAATGGAGATTGCCTCCAATTTCTACCACGACTGAACACAGTATCCTCATTGGGAGTTGCAAAGATACCTGGTTCATCGTGAAAAGCGAAAGGATCCATCAGCATCCGGTCCACATGCCTCCGGCTATGAGATGACCCATTACCAATATTCCTCTTCATCCTTCTATGTCTATCTCTTTTTCTTGAATATTTTTTAATCTGCTTTTGCTTCTTTTTAGTTCGACCCTCATCGCTGCTAGAGGATAAGGATTCTTAAACGCCCTCATTGTCCGAAGAGCTATCAGAAGATTCTGAGCTTGAGTCAGAGCTCTCCACTGGCTTAGACCGGTGAGACTTTTTGGAGCTGGCATGAGTCTTTTTGGTACTCACATGAGTCTTTGAAGGCTCATGCTCTCTGGGGTTATCGGTGTGATGGGCAACTGATGCTTTGGATTTTTCCTTCATGCCTATCCTAGCCTTTTCTGCCATCAGAGCTTCTATTTCACCCTTCAGCCTATCGCGCTCTTCGATGGTGTATTCATCGTTTTCACCCACCACTTCGAGCAGAGCTGGTGGTACTCCTAGGGCGTCCGGATTCATTCGGACTGACTTTTCTTGCTGGTTTTGAATACTTGATTCAGGCACCTTTCTCTCCCACTGTGGTCGCCAATTTGGTGAGGATAATTGTTGCCTGAGGGTAGGCTTGTAATTTGTTTTATGTTTAGTGTAAGTATGTGGGTGTTTAATGTTTAGAGCAGAGTCTAGAGGGAGAATTAAGCAGCCTGGTTGTATTTAATTTTCATTACCCACATTTAATGCAGGTGGTTGGGTATTTATACCCCTATATTTGGGCCCTTATGGGCTTTCGGGTCATATTTAATGGACCCGGGTCATGTTTAAAGACCCATGAGCTCTAAGTAGGAGAGTAAGTAGCTTAGTCAAGAAGTGTTTAGGTTTTTAGTACTTTTGTCATAGTTCGAATAGTCCCATTAGCTAAGTGTTCGAAGTGCTCTGTCCGGTCCGGAGGGCTAGGTCCGATCTGTCCCTGTCCGGGGAGTAAGCAGAATTCAGACTCATCATAGACAAGATTCAACCAGTGCAAGAACCATCCAGAGCATAAAAATAACAAATGTTGTTGGTTGATAACCTTGACACGCAATTTAGTTTAAATATCAAGAAGAAACTGGCAGAAACTTTCTCTTCAAGTCGAATTCCAACCTTAACTTTGGATTGAAGTTCAACCCTCAATATTCCTTTGGTTATAACTTTAATTTAAAGCCCAACCTTAATATTGTACTTTTCATATATTTATGTTTTAAGGGCCCCATTCAACTATGTGCTATCTTTAAATGACTCACCAACATCCTTTAAAATTGGCCAAAGATCCGACATGAAAGTTGCAGAATTTTTACATGCTTTGCAGAGTAGTAAATGAATTGACCAGTGTTTGCTCCAAACATTCAAAACATACTTAAAACTAGTCTACCTACAATACAAGATTTTATAAGGAAGTATCATTTACCTCAATACCCAAATTTAGATTTCATTTAGTCAAATCCATAAGCGATAGGTGGTTGGGTAATTTTCTCACATTGATTGAAGCCACAAATTGACTCACAAAAGCAGAGATCCGTTCCTACATGGAAACAAATGATATAAATGTTGCCTATATTTGATACTTTAAATCCGAATTGGATGGCTTGAAACATTGTGATTCCTTTTGGGGAAATCAACTGCACCCATGCTCTACATCGTGACGAGCTGGAACCCCCATATGTTTGGATTTTCTACTATGCTCCAAAGTTTTCCTCATCCATTTCCATATCTGTTCGCTCGGAGTGAAACTCGACTAAACAATCCACTAACGCTTTTGCTTTAATGGCAATTGTTGCCTCAAACTTGATATCAAAGTCTCATAATTCAACAGACCACTTAGTCATTCTTCCTGACACATCAACCCTTTATAATATATATTTTCAATGGAAAAGATGTTCTTACGATGATAGAGTGTGCCTGAAAGTAAGGTCTCATTTTTCACGCAAATGTGACTAATGCAAGGGCTAATTTTTCTAACTTCAAGTATCGCTTCTCAGCACCCTTAAAACTTTTACTCACGTAATAAACCGGTCTCAGAGAGTTATCCTCTTCTCGAATTAGAACAACACTTATAGCGTAATTTGACACTGCCAAGTAGATAAACAGTTTCTCCTCCGGATTTGACTTTGTCAAGATTTTTGGTGAAGAAAGATACTCTTTGATCTGATTAAAATCTTCTGAATACTATTGGGTCCAATCAAAACAATTTGCTCTTCTTAACATTTGGAAAAATGGAGCGCATTTATCAGATGATCGTGATATGAATCTGTTTAACGCCGCCAATCTTCCTATTAGGATTTTTACCCCTTTAATTGTTCTTGATGGTGCCATAGTTCTCAGATCCTTTAGATGTACCACATCGGCTTCTATACCATACTCACTGACTACGTACCCTAAAAACTTTCCGGACCTCACAAAAAATGTACACTTTTTTGGATTTAATTTTATGTTTATCTTTGTCAAGTTAACAAAGGTTCTTATAAGTCTGCCAATTGGTTCTCATACCTTGAACTTTTGACTAATATGTCATCGATATACACCTCAACATTTCTCCTAATTTGGGTCTCAAAGGCTTTATTTACTAAGCGTTGGTAGGTTGCTCCAACGTCCTTTAACCCAAACAAAATTACCTTATAACAATGTAAACCTCTTCCGGTGATAAAAGTTGTACTCTCGTAGTCTTTCAGATCCATTCAGATCTGATTATTCCCGACACAAGCATCCATAAAATAAGTTATCAGTTTCCTGAAGTCGAATCAACTAACTGATCTATTTTGGGTAGAAGGAAAAGATCTTTGAGACAAGCTCTGTTTAGATCGGTGAAGTCCACACACATTCACCACTTGCCATTCTTATTCTTTACTGGGACCAGATTAGCAGTACATAAAGGATATTGTGACTCACGTATGTGACCCATTTTATTTAAACGATCCACCTCTACCATAATAACTTTAAATTTCTCTTGAGAAAAAAGCTTCTCTTCTGTATGATCGGATGAACATTTGCAAGCCTTTGAAAAATAAAATCTGCTGGAACCCCTGTGATAATCTATGTACACCATGCAAATAAATGTAATTTCGTTGATAAAAACTTGATTACATTTTATTTTACCTCAAGAGATAATTTTGTGCCGATTTTGAGGTTTTTACCCAGAGAAAAGACATGGTCCTCAAAGTTTTCTTCTGGGACCATAAATCCGAGGGATTCCCTCGGATTATCCACGAGATCAGACCCTGAAGGAACCTTCACTGACTGCTATTATTTCTTTGACTAAAACTCATTAATCTATTTAGGAGCCAAAGCTGCTCGGTAACATTCTTTTGCCATCTTCTGACTGCTTCTAACTGTTTCCACATTGTTTCTCATAACATATTTTAAACATTGGTGGACGGTTGACAACACAACATGCATTTTAGACAACCAAGACCTTACAAAGATAGAATTATAAGATGTTGGGGCATCTACCACGACAAACAATATTGTGACTACCTTTTTGAATGGTCCTCGACCTAATTCGATCATTCCCTCGAATTTTCCGACTACCTCAGTTGTAACCCTTATAAATCCGACTATCGTTTAATCTGAGCATAGGATTGTTGGTTTTTTTATCTGGCTATAAGTAGTCATAAATGAGATGTTGGCCGAGCAACCTGTATCAATCATAATTTTTCGTATCTCGTTCCCAACTATCTCTGCTACGATAACTACTGCATCCTCATGATCTCTCATATCTTATCTTCGAAACAAAGTATTGGAGACGAAATTCTATATAATTGTGGTGAAGCACCTGCTTCTAGTTGTGTTGGTAGACTAATAATATATCTTTTACGAGAATAATTTGATACTCCCGCAACAGTATCTTCTCCAAAAATTGTTAGTGATTCAAAGAAAGCACACAACTTACTAACCTTTCCTCTCACAATCGGCTCTTCCACTATATTTATGTTGTTTCTGCAGGGTTTTGGATCTGAATACTTTGTGGAGATGTCGAAAACATCTATAGATTCTTCATCAATTTCTTTTGACATCATTAAAGTATATTCTTCTTTTGGAACAACTTCATGTTTTGGAGCAACTTGGGAATTATTTCCCATTTACCATTTTTGATCAAGTATTGTATCTATTTTTTCAATGCCACGCAGTCCTTTGTACCGTGCCTCATATCCTCATGATATTGACAATATTTATTTTTTACATTCTCCTTTGGAGTTTTTATCGGAAATGGTTTTTTTTGAAATGTACATTCGAGCGCGCTTTCTCAATATGGTTGCCATGCACTCAGTCAATTCAGCAAAAAGAGCAGCTTGCATCCATTTGTTTCACATAGGTCGGACATATTGATAAGCGTTGACTACTGTTGTATACTCCTTCACTCTTGGAAGTACTTGACTTATAACCTGAACAAGTGCCCGAGGTCAAACTATACTTACTGGTTGCAAAACCTGCTGTCGGACATTTGCTGGTGGTGCAATGTTTCTTGTCAGTGTTGGATCTTAGTAAAATTAATTCCGAATAAAACTGTGACATGGACTCTAACTCTGGTGCCCTGGTTTCTTCCACCAAAATTTGTTTTTCAATCTGATCTAGTAATGCTCCGAATGTCATAGCCTATGTTTCTGCAACATTATCTTTTATTACCCTAAGAAGCAAGCCCATTCGGAATGTATCTAGGACCACTTTATCTTCACAGAATTCCATGTCTGTTTTGACTTGGACGAAATACTTCGTATATTGTTTTGAGACTTTCCCCCATATTTTCATTGTAGTAGATTATAGTATCCCCATTTGCTCAAAA
The DNA here is from genome assembly GCA_036936605.1 of Limnanthes douglasii subsp. nivea. Taxonomy (NCBI): domain Eukaryota; kingdom Viridiplantae; phylum Streptophyta; class Magnoliopsida; order Brassicales; family Limnanthaceae; genus Limnanthes; species Limnanthes douglasii. The sequence goes on from JAUPFV010000003.1 coordinate 161,078,294, forward strand.
CTTTTTGTTCCCCATAAAATTCTGGAGGAACATGCTCCAGAACATATCAACAATTTTTATACACCCTTGAGGTAAACGATTATACCATTTTGATGCAGTACTCTTGAAATTTTGAGAGAAATATCTACACAACAGTTTATCATCATCGTCATAATTGATTATGAAATTCTTGAATTGCTCGATGTGGCTGTCCAGATCTTGTGTTATATCGAACTTTTCAGTTTAGAGATATCAAACCACTTCAAAAGATGTCCAGATAAATGTTTTGGGGAGAGTGGAGATTATCTCCAATTGTGTCCCATTTTATACACACTCCCCCGGACCTTCATTCGCAGTTGCATACAATCCTTCTTCGGATGGGAACATAAATTAATTACTCACTCCGTAATCCTGGTTATAGGTTCCAAACTGAATTTTCCTTCAGGGAGTTATATGTTATTGTCGAGTTACATTTACCACATTATCGGGCTCTTCAAAGTACAAATTTTTATTTCCATGATCATGTTTTCCCCTTATTGAACCCTTTTTTCTTCGAGCTGCTCGATGAGAGGCTCTGTGTTCTCTCAAATTTATACGTCCGTGACTTGTCTTATGTCGAGTATCTGTGTCAGGAGTTAGAGTTTCTTCTGAGCTAAAAGACGAATACCCACTGGATTCTGTTGATTCATAGCATTGTCTCGTCTTTTGGAAGTATGATGAATTTTTATCTAATGACTTTCCTTGGACTGAGAAACATTTTGACTTGGGTCTGCTATTGTCTGTTCTCGTCGGACCTCTGACTTAATTCTTTGCGAACTGATTATCGCTTCCTTTTCAGATTTCATCCTCTCAATATCTTCTAACAATTCTTTTCGTCGAGCTACCAAGACAGATTATTCGAGTAGCTCTTTAGCATATCGACCATTATTGTTTCCTTCATTTGTTACTTGTTTCTCCATCATGAGATCTCCAGATGAGTCCCCGATCTCATGGTTTTTCAGATCAGTCTCTAACTCTCCGAGTACTAATTGTGTTCCCACAGACGGTGCCACTGATGAATTCAAATATTTCTTAGTTATTGATCCTGCCAAGACTATGTTCGTATGGAGGTGTCTTCAAAGAAATGTTCGTATGAGGTAATTTTGGAGAGAGAAACAGTGTGAATAGAGAGAGAAAGAGACAAAATGAATAAATGTAACAATCATTGACTAATTATTAGACCTTTTCCCAAAAATGGAATGTCCTTTATATAGTACATGAGGTAAGCTATGACATTACATATTTACCATAGTTTAAGTGGATCTCTCACCCCACTCTTATACTATTCATAAAAAAGTTTATTAGTTATTACATTTGACCCCCTCAGTCCTTATGTTTGCCTTAGATTATTCATGGGCAATAAATTGTACCAATTTGACCCTTGTATTAATTATATCAAATCTTATTTATCACCATATTTTCCTATCCTTATTAGTAACATTTCAAGAACACTAATGCATTAAAGAAGTTGGGAGGCAAGTTGTTAGAAGATATCCCTCAACTAAATGCCAAGAATGAAGCATTTTTGAATCAATCAAAGAAGGTCCGATCAGAAATTCAAAAATATGATAATAAAAGGAATCTCGATGAGGATGATTACGCTAATTCTGTTTTGTTACAGGTTGAAGAAAACTACCGAGGTTACCATTCTTAGAGAAAATAGCATAGAATAAGACATCGATATGTCCCCTTCATAATCAAGTGATTATAACACAACCAATTCGGAAGAATCTTCTATGTCTCCGGAGCATGACTATCATGGAAAACGAGGGAACTCTAACAAAAAGTATTGTTTGAGAAATATTATGACCGATATAAGAATTCTAGAAAAAAGAGAGGCTTTAAGAAACCGTGTGATTTTTAAGCTAAGCGAGAACATGCATAAGAGGTTAAAAAAAGACTAACGACTGAGGGAAGAGTGGGACCATACCAAACAACAATTCAAGTCCATCAAAGCCTCGCATCAATGTTTACAACCAATGGTGGATCCAGGACTAAAATTTAGGGTATACCTAAAAATATTATGGAAAACAAATTCAATAAAAGATAAATATCAGAGTATTGCATAATAAAAATATGTAATTCCAGTTACAACTCAAAATGAAAATATATTTTAGTCCAAAAGTAAATGCATTCTCCTCTTACTCATACCTTAAAAGCGTTAGATAATATCTAGATCACCAACGGTAGGAAACACTTCTTTCTCCACAAATGTCACTAGACAATCATTAAGCCATGAAATGATAAATAACATCGTGTTAGTAAAAAAAAACCAAATAGTTAATAACAACAATTTTTGGTCCATAAATTATAAATCAATGAATAAAAATATAATATATAAAATATTACAAATTCATCAATACAAAATATGCTAAAGAAAAAACTGTTTTCGAATACATAAATATAAAATATGTTAAAGAATTAATGATTTTCTTAATTATTTATGGTGTGGATGAAAGTAGCCTGAGGGTAGGCTGGTAATTTTAAGTGGAGTTTTAAGGCGGCGTAAGGGTGTTTCACGGTGGTGTGGTGGTGTTTTAAGATATTTCAGGGTGTTTTAAAGTGTTTCAAAGGTGGAGAGAGAATTAAGCAGCCTGGCAGCAGTTAATTTTTCTTACCCATAGTTAATGCTGGTGGTTGGGCATTTATAGTGTGAAATTTGGGCCCTTATGGGCTTTCGGGTCAAGTTTAATGGACCTGGGTCATGTTTAAAGACCCATGAGTTTTAAGCAGGTGTACAGGTAGCTTAGTCAGATAGTGATTAGGTTTTTTAGTACTTTAGTCATAGTTCGAACTGCCTTATGTTTGCAGTGTTCAAAGTCACCTGTCCGGTTCAACCAGTGCTGTTCGAACTGAGGTCATGGAGTCTGTCCGAATTTACGGGGTGACTTTACTTTGGACTACCCTTCCGGGGAGCTCTTCGAATTCGGACTCATCAGGAGCCCCTTTTTTAGGTATTTGAACAAGTGTCCTTGTTTAAAGAACTGAAAAACAGTCCGATTGAGGAAGTGGTTTTTCAATTCGAAGAGAATTGAGATAGGCCCGGACAGCCCAACTGTTATGAATTCCAAACGGTTCTTTGTCAGAGGTAGTGGGACACGTGTCACACCCTGGCTGGTCACTTCAGCCGTTTTTTCATCTGAAAAATCGCACCACTTTATTGAACAGGTAACTTCTTTAAATGTTTTTGATGACGTCAGCGCCGTTTTTTAATCATTGCCCAACTTTTCGGATTCTCCTAGGAATCAAACTCTTTTTTACATTTACTATAAATTACATCTGTCTTTTACAGTTTTATTTTCACTTTTACTTTGCCATTTCACTCGAAAACTTCATCTCTCTAAAACTTCAAACTTTCCTTAGTTGTTTTATGTTCACAGCAAGAACAGCTCTAATCAAGGGTGGCTGGCTCAATCTTTCAGAACTAGAGAAAGCTCAAAGGGTTGAAAAAGAGAAGAGACTTGCAGCAGGGCTTCCAGCGTCGCCTGTTGAAAAACCAGCCCCTTCAATCGAAGAATCTGATAGAGGTTCGTCGTCTTCGAAAGGTACAAAACCTAGAAAACTCTTTCAATCAACACTCTCCCCAATAGTTTCTGGCTCATCAGTCCAAGAGTCAATCCCCATTGTCGAACCGGGGGTCGCTGTTACCAGTGTTAGGAAGAAAACCACTTTTATTGCTATGGGGTCCGACTCCGATCATTCTCCAGACAAGCTGATCATGAAAAGACCAAGTAGACTGGTTAAGGGACTCTCCTAAAAAAATACCAGTGAGTCAGGGTCCGGGACAACTGTTAGGACCCTCCGGGAGAGGCCGGTTGGTCCGGAGGCTAGCAGTCCACTACCTCCTAAGGAAACTTCGACCTCAGAAACTCAAGCTGAGGTGAGAACTCAAAAACCTACAACGAGCCGTCAGTCCGGAGGATCAGCTGTGCCAAGCTTCATCCCTCCCCGGGCTGTTTCTGCAGAAGCTCCCCCAACAGTAATGGAGGAGAGGATGGAAGACTCTATTGAGGAGGCTAGGTTTGAGTCCGAGTCTTCCGGACAAGCCGACACTGCCATAGTTGTTGCCAAGAAGGGCAAAGAGGACTTATATCTGAGGCGTCCGAATCTGCCGGAGAGCCTCGAAGGGAGAGTAGGGCCTTGCTTTCACAAGGTAGAGTTTAAGTATCTTTTGTCTCTGTTAAAGACCAAGTATGCGTTTATCCATACTAGAGATTTGGGACGGCTTCGCACCAAGTGGGGGATCCCTGAAAACGTAAAAATCCGAATTCCTATCGATCCGGAGACCCCGATGGATTGTAAAAGGAATGAAATAGTCTTCTTTACGGAGCTATTCAACTGGGGACTTAGGTTCCCATTGGATCCAGAGATAGTGCGCTATTTCCACTTAGTTAAGCTATGTCCATCACAGCTGAGCCCCAATGGATGGTACACCTTGATGTCTTGCATTATGGTGTCAAGGCTGTCCGGAATCCCTCTTCCCATGGAAGAGTTTGCTGCTGTGGCTAATTTGTGCAAGCACCACCAGTTCCCTTTTTATCACTTTAACATGGGGAACGATCTGAAAGCTGTCGATGATCTCCTGGAATCGGAGAGCAAATGGAGGAGCCAATTTTTGTTTGTAAGTGGCTCATGGGAGAATGGGAAGAAGATTAAGGTTGGGGAGAATCCTAGCCTTCTTCGAAGCAGATGGAGAAGCGATCGTAAGTTCTTTCCTTAAGTTTCTATTCGAATCTTCCCTTCTTTAAGCTTTCACTAACTGGTTATTCTTTTGTTTTGTTAGAACTGCCAAAAGAGTTCGGAGACTATCTGAAAGCCGGACAGGACACCTGTGGCAAGATAAATGCATGGGCCGCAGAGAACTGGGAGAACCGGTTTCACAAGGCTTTCACTCCGGGAAACTTGGCGAGATCTCACCTGTGGAACACCACAGGTCGAAGGGATTTAACATGGGAGGAGTTCTCCACCCCTCCTGAGGATGACATAGTGCTGAGGAGGTCTCATGAACTAGATGGGACCCTTTTCCTTCCTGCCCGGGCCAAAGCCCCAAGTAAAATGAAGGGCCAGAAGAAGAAAGGGAGGAAAACGGCAGTGGATATGGAGAAAAAGGCTCCAACTGACACAGAGGTGCCAGTCCCAGCTCAAGTTGATGCAAACCTTCTACAGGTGGTAGAAGTGGAAAGTAAGAAACACGGAGAGACTCCCTCAAAACCTCTAAGGGCCTCCAAACGAACTCGCAAGCAAGCAAGCGATAGTGCTGACAGAGAAGTAAAAAAGAAGAAGACTTCTCAAGAAGAAGAGCTTGCTGTCCGGGATCCGGAGCCCACATTCCCAACTAACCCAACCTTAGCCGAAGAGATCCCAGGGAATCTCAATGAAGGGATTCCAATGGAATTCCACACTGATGAAGTTGCTAGGGGAGAGATTAACATGGACGAAGTGGATGTCACCGGCCTGGGTCCTTTGGGTGATTACTTCCTCGGCCTGTCAAGAGATGAGTTCGCAGGGCCATATGTTCCTCCCAGTAGTTCCAACACGGTAAACTTCAACGGTAAGACTTTTTTGGTTTCCAGCGAGAGGGATGTTATAGCTCATTCCCTCCTGAGCAACGTACAACCAGTACTTACCCTAGAAAGGCAAGTCCGGAGTCAGGCAGAAACCATTAAAGAGCTTAAGTCTGAGAAGGGGAAACTGTCCGAGGACCTCCGGAGTGCCACTACTATGGTTGACTTGCTTAAGGAGTCGAACGAACAGCTAAAGAATAAACAAGGGGAAAGCAACACAAAAGTTGCTTCTTTAGAGAAAACCTTAGAAGATCTCCGGGCTAAGCTATCTGAATTGGAGAAGGACTTGAAAACCTCAAAAGATGAGACTGCAGCAAAAGAGAAACTTGTCACCAATCTGACTACTGACAAACTTGCTTTAGAGAATGCAGTGACTCAGGCTGTTGGTGAGAAAGCTGCTATGGTGAAGGATCAAGAGGCCATGATCAAGGCCAAAATCAATGCTTATGCCAAGGAGATGATACGGAGTGAGGAATTATTGATTGAAAAGGTGAAGTCCGACATGGTCCTTCTATTTCATGAAAAGTTCCCGAAGAGGAGACTTGGGGACTTATGGCGTTATGTGGATGATGACGATCTTCCATATTGGACCATGGTTGATGAAGGGTACACTGATATATCCTCATCTGGTGACGAGGAGGAAACCGGAGAGAGTCCGGGTGAAGAAGAGGCTGACCCCAAAGGCAAGAAGGTCATTGAGGAAAAAAGCGATATCAAGACCAAGGGAACAGATGAGGGTGAGCCATCTTCAAAGGCTCCCCCTTAGTTGGTAATTTATTCTGCTTACTTTTTGTTCGAACCAAAGTCCTTGGAAGGCCAAGGCACCTTTTTTGTGATGTTGTCCGTTTTGTCCGGACAGATTTTGTATTGTGTTTAAACTTGTTTAAAAAGTCCTTGGAAGGCCAAGGCAACTTTAAGTTTATTGAATGAACGTTTTATCTCGCACAACCCTTCTCTTATTCCATAGTCTGTTTAAATATCTTGGAGTTTAAGTAATCTCGAGTTATCGTGTTGTGAGAGTGTTTAGTTTCTCTGGCTAGAATTTAAGTAGCCCTTAGACTTTTCAGTCCGAATAGTATGACAATCAACAGAATTTTGCAAAAACTTAGAAAATTAATTCAAGAAAGTTCCAAGTTTCATTTAAAGCTCTCCGTGTCGCAGGAGAAAGATAGTGGTATGCCCCCAAATATTTACATGGATATTTAAACAAGTAAATATTTACATAAGTTTTATTCCAAATACATTCGAAGGTGTTCAATATTCCAAGGGTGAGTTAAAACCCTGCCATCTTTGTCTTCTAACCAGTATGTGCCAGGTTTGATTCTTTCAACCACAGTGTAGGGACCTTCCCAGGTTGGGGCCAGTTTTCCGAAGAGCTTTTCCTTGGTATGCAAGAAAACTTTCCTCAATACCTTATCTCCTGGTTGAAAATCCCTTCTTTTAACCTTAGAAGCAAACCTGCTTCTCATCAAGCCTTGATAGTGTGCCATTCTAAGATGAGCTTTTACTCGCCTTTCTTCAATTAAGTCAAGTTGATTTCTAACTGCCATTTCATTATCCTGTCCGGAGAAGTTATGAACACGAAAAGAGGGGAGTGTCTTTTCTATGGGGGCTACTGCATCCATCCCATAGACCAAGACAAAAGGTGACTCTTGTGTTGCAGCCCCAGGTGTTGTCCGGTAGGCCCACAAGACTTCTTGTAAATAACTAGGCCACTTCCCAGCAGCCCCTTCCAAATTTTTCTTTAAACCAGAGAGTATCGTTCTGTTTGCCACTTCAACTTGCCCATTGGCTTGTGGGTGGAATGGTGAAGAAAAGCAGTGCTGAATACCCCTTGAGGCACAGAAGCTCTCCATTTCTCTGTTGTCAAACTGTGGCCCATTGTCTGTTGTTATTCTCTGGGGAACACCAAATCTGCAACATATATTGGATAGAATGAATTTTATAACAGCCTTTGATGTTGTTCCTGCCAAGGGGGCTGCTTCTATCCACTTCGAAAAGTAGTCAATGGCTACGATTATGGTTTTACGCCCTCCGGACGCCATAGGGAGAGGCCCAACTAAGTCTAATCCCCATCGAGCAAAAGGGATAGGCTCAGAAATTGATTCCATAGGAATGGCTGGTACATGAATTTCATTGCTGTACCTCTGGCATGGGTCACACCTTCTTACCAGTTCCTTGGCATCTTTCATTATCGAAGGCCAATAATATCCGGAGAGAAGCACTCTTCTTGTTAATACTCTAAATCCACAATGGGCTGATCCCTCACCATCATGCAATTCGGAGAGAACCATTTGTGACTCATGATCTCCTAAACAGCGTAGGAGAGGTTTGCTATAGGATTTCTTGTATAAGACCTCTCTAATCATGATGAAACCACGAGCCTTGTGTTTTAGAGTTCTGGCTTGTGATTTATTCAAAGGTACGATGCCATCGGACAGATATTGTATAAGAGGAGACCTCCAATCCTAAGGCTCATTTACTTGTATTTCAAAGACTTCTTCTTTTTCCCCTTCATCAAGTTGAATAGAAGGACTTTCAAGCACATGGATCCATGGATAGGACTCCGTGTATGCTATTGTAGCCAACGAGTCTGCTAGCTCATTCTCTGCCCGGGGAATATGTTCATAAATAACAGCTTTAAACTTCATTGCTTCATTTTTCAGGAGAAGTAAATATTTAATCAATTGTTCTTTTCTGGCTTCTGATAGGCCCAAGGCATGGTGGACAAGCAATTGGGAGTCGCTTAGCAGCTTGACCCTTTTTGCTCCACAGATATAAGCCAATTTCAACCCAGCTATCGCTGCTTCGTATTCGGACTCGTTATTAGATGCTCTGAAAGCAAAACAAATAGCTTGGAACATGTTGTCCCCATAGGGGGAAGTAAGACATATTCCTGCCCCAGATCCTATGGCACTGGATCCTCCATCTGTTCGGACAATCCACACTTTTTTGTCTTTTGAATCAACAGACTGCTCTGAGTCCCTATCGGAATGGAATTCGACCAGAAAATCAGCCACAGCTTGAGCTTTTACTGCTGTTCGAGGAGCAAAGTCTATGTCGAAGTCCCCCAACTCTACTGACCACTTTGTCATTCTGCTTGAAATGTCTGCTTTTTGAAGGACATTCTTTAAAGGGAAGGATGTCCGGACAACGATAGGATGAGCCTGAAAATAAGGCCTCATCTTTCTCGCAGCTATCACCAAGGCCAATGCTAGTTTCTCGAGTTTCAAGTAACGGCGTTCAGCATCAATCAGGCTTTTGCTGATGTAGTATACTGGGTGAGGATACCCATCAACCTCCCTCACTAGCACAGCACTGATGGCACAACTTGAAACAGCCAGATACACAAAAAGAGTCTCCCCATCGACTGGTTTGAACAAGGTCTTGGGGGAGGACAGATGCTTTTTGATTTCATTGAATGCCTTATTACACTGTGGTGTCCACTCAAACCCCTTTGCACCCTTCAAAGTTTGAAAGAAAGGAGCACATCTGTCCGAAGACCTTGAGATGAATCTGTTCAAAGCTGCTAACCTCCCCGTTAACCGCTGTACTTCTTTAATGTTTCGAGGAGGCTCCATTTGAAATAAAGCATTGAGTTGGTCCGGGTCGGGCTGTATTCCATGCTCACTTATAATATACCCTAAGAACTTCCCGGACTGAACTCCGAACACACATTTTTCAGGATTTAACTTTAAATTTACCTTGGCCAGGTTGGCAAAAGTCTCCTGGAGGTCGGACAAGTGCAGCTGCTCATCCACACTTTTCACCATCATATCGTCAATGTAAACCTCCATATTTCTTCCAATTTGATCAGCAAATGCTTTATTGACTAACCTTTGATAAGTAGCCCCAACATTTTTCAAACCAAAAGGCATCACCTTGTAGCAGTGTAATCCTCTATCAGTAACAAAAGTGGTATGCTCTTGATCTCTTGGATCCACCTGGATCTGATTGTACCCGGAGAAAGCATCCATAAAGGAGAGTAGCTTGTTCCCAGAAGTAGAATCTACCAACTGATCTATCCGGGGAACCGGATACAAGTCTTTTGGGCAAGCTCGATTGAGATCTGTGAAGTCAATGCACATTCGCCATTTACCGTTCTTCTTTTTTACCAAGACTGGATTGGCAGTCCACAAAGGGTACTGAGATTCTTTAATGTGCCCCATCTTTGTGAGTCTGTCAACCTCTTGTACAATGACATCAGCCTTTTCTTTTGAAAAAGCTCTCCTCTTTTGCACCACAGGTGCCACATCCCTCCGAACAAATAGGTGATGGGAAATCACCTCTGATGGAACTCCAGTAACATCAGCATTGCACCAAGCAAAGACATGCTGATGGTCTTTTAAGAATTTTAACATCTCTTCTTTCAACACTTGTGGCATTTTGGACCCCTATCTTGACAAATTTCCCTTCTTCTAAGCAGTGTGTCTCAACCTCCTCAACTGGGATCAACACTCCGGGGGTCTCCCTGGGGTCATCAATTTCACCCTCACCCCCAGAAAGGCCCTCAAACTGCTATTGGTCATTTATACGGACTGCCCCCAGCGTTCGTGGAGCCAAGGCAGTGGCATAGCATTCTCTTGCAACTTTTTGACTGCTCCGGACAACCCCAACCTGCCCCTGAACAGCATATTTTAAACACTGATGGACTGTCGAAGCCACTGCATGCATCCTAGAGAGCCAAGATCTCCCTAGAATAGCATTGTAACAAGTGGGACAGTCCACCACAATGAAAAGTATTCTGACCGTTTTCTTGAAAGGGCCTCTGCCCAATAATACTTCTTCTTCGAACTCACCGATTACATCAGCTGAGCTGCCCGTGAAGCCTACAATCGATCGGTCTGACTTTTGAATCACAGCTGGATTTTTCATTTTCTTGTAAGTATCTAGGAAAATGATATTGGCAGAGCTCCCAGTATCTACCAGGATTCGCCTTATCTCATTGCCCCCTATCGATGCTCCTATGACAACAGCATCTTCATGAGGGCCAGCAATGTCTCTCAAATCATCCCCATCAAAGACAATGAATGGGAATAAATTTGACGATTGATAAGAGGTCATGCCCCCTTCTAGTTGGGTTGCCAAATTATGAACATGCCTTTTTCTTAATGAAGTGGTAGGAGCCGTTACGGTGTCCCCTCCGAAAATTGTCAAGGACTCAAAGAATTTAATGAGCCCGGAGACCGACCGGGAACGCTCCTCTATTGCACCCACTCTGTTCCTTGTTGGATCAGGATCCAAGTATTCAGATTCCACATCAAACCTTTCAACAATTACCATGGCCCCTTCTGGGGCAGCATTAACCGGACCAGCCCGGTGAGTGTTGTCAGGCCTGTTGCCTCCTCTTCTTTTAACGTATGCACCCAACTTCCCTCTTTCAATCAGGTTCTGAACCTCTTGTTTCAAGGCTATGCAATCGTCAGTAGTATGGCCAATATCATTGTGATATTGACAAAAAGAACTGTTTCGATGTTCTCTGGGAGACTGCAAGGCTGCTGGTCTCCGGTAGTGTACTTCATCTTTAGTTTTATCAAAAATGGTTGCCACACTTTCTTTGAGTTCTGCAAACCACTCCGGTTGGACCCATGGCCCTCTTTTGTTTCTAGACTGTTGGCTTTGTGCAGGGGCAGCTGGTTGAGACTGAGCTTTTCCTCTTCCATGCCCCTGTCCGATTTCTCTAGCTTTGTTGCCGGATTGGTTTGGATTGGGAGTTGGTGTCACCGGGGTGGATCTCACCTGCCTGTGCACCCTGGTCTTTTTTGTTTCATCAACATTTATTTTCTTGCCAACTTGATTTAGCAACCCACCCCAGGTCATGGCTTTCTTCCTTGTTACCGAGTCGGCCAGGTTGCCCGGGTTCAAACCTTGTCTCAGGGATGCTATTGCCACTTGTTCAAAGCAATCAGCCAGCCCGTTCTTTGTGTTCACAAAACGACTTATGTATTCTTTCAACGATTCATTTGGCTCTTGGGCACAATGGATTATGGTATCTCCATTACCCTTGAGCTCCTTACTCCCCACAAATTGCCTTCGAAAGGCCACCCAAAAGGTATCAAAGTCTCTGATACAACCCTGAGGAAGGCTGTTGTACCACTTCAGAGCACTCCCCGTAAAGGATTGGGAGAATGCCCTGCAAAGTAGTTTATCATCATCATCAAAGTTCATCATGAAGTTCTTGAATTGCTCCAGATGATTGTCCGGATCAGTACTGCCATCGTACTTCTCCATCTTTGTGCTGTCAAACCTCTTGGGGAGGTTCCCGGACAGGATTTTAGAAGACAGTGGAGACTGCCTCCAATTCCTTCCACGACTGAACACGGTATCATCATTAGGAGTTGCAAAGATAACTGGCTCATCATGGAAGGCAAAAGGATCCATCAGCATCCGGTCTACATGCCTCCGGTGAGATGACCCTTTTCCAATATGCCTTTTCATTCTTCCATAACGATCTCTTTTTCTAAAATACTTTTTAACTTGCTTCTGTTTTTTCCTGGTTCTCCCCTCGTCACTACTGGAGGACAAGGACTTTTCATTTCCCTCACTGTCCGAAGAGCTGTCCGAAGATTCTGAGCTTGAGTCAGAACTCTCCACAGGCTTGGACCGGTGAGACTTTTTGGAACTGGTATGTGTCTTTTTAGTGCTCACATGAGTCTTTGAAGCCTCATGCTCTCGAGGGTTATCAGAGCGATGAGCAACTGATGCTTTGGATTTCTCCTTTACGCCCATCTTGGCCTTTTCAGCCCTCAGAGCTTCTATTTCAACCCTCAACCTGTCACGCTCATGGACAGTATATTCATTGTTCTCTTCCACCACTTCGAGCAAAGCTGGTGGAAGCTCTGGATTATCCGGATTCATTCGGACAGAATTCTTTTACTTGGTTTTGAATGTTTGATTCAGGCACCGTCGCCTCCCACTGTGGTCGCCAATTTGGTGTGGATGAAAGTAGCCTGAGGGTAGGCTGGTAATTTTAAGTGGAGTTTTAAGGCGGCGTAAGGGTGTTTCACGGTGGTGTGGTGGTGTTTTAAGATATTTCAGGGTGTTTTAAAGTGTTTCAAAGGTGGAGAGAGAATTAAGCAGCCTGGCAGCAGTTAATTTTTCTTACCCATAGTTAATGCTGGTGGTTGGGCATTTATAGTGTGAAATTTGGGCCCTTATGGGCTTTCGGGTCAAGTTTAATGGACCTGGGTCATGTTTAAAGACCCATGAGTTTTAAGCAGGTGTACAGGTAGCTTAGTCAGATAGTGATTAGGTTTTTTAGTACTTTAGTCATAGTTCGAACTGCCTTATGTTTGCAGTGTTCAAAGTCACCTGTCCGGTTCAACCAGTGCTGTTCGAACTGAGGTCATGGAGTCTGTCCGAATTTACGGGGTGACTTTACTTTGGACTACCCTTTCGGGGAGCTCTTCGAATTCGGACTCATCAATTTAGATATACAAAATATTATTTATATAGGAGTATTCATTACAAAATATTCATTGAGAAAAAAAGATCAATACAATAATTTGCATAAATATATATGATGAGTCCGAATTCAGCATGCTCCCCGGAGGGGTAAATCAGTCTATGTCTCTCCGAACACCGGACAGGCCACGAAGACATAAATCGAACAGATCACTTCCGGACAGATTACTTTGGACACTATAAACTTAAGACTGTTCGAACTATGACTAAAGTACTAAAAAACCTAAACACTTCCTGACTAAGCTACTTGCTCTCCTGCTTAGAGCTAATGGGTCTTTAATCATGACCCGGGTCCATTAAACATGACCCGAAAGCCCATAAGGGCCCAAACATCATACTATAAATACCCAACCACCAGCATTAACTATGGGTAATGAGAATTAACTGCTACCAAGCTGCTTAATCATCTCCCATACACCACCGTTAAACTCCCATACACCATCGTTAAACACCCTTTCACCACCTTGTAACTCCACTTGAAATTACTAGCCTACCCTCAGGCAGTTATTATCCACACCAAATTGGCGACCACAGTGGGAGGAGAGAGGTGCCTGAATCAAGCATTCAAAACCTGCCAAAAAATTATGTCCGTATGAATCCGGACAATCCAGAGCTTCCACCAGCTTTGCTCGAAGTGGTGGAAGAAAATGATGAGTATACTGTCCAAGAGCGCGACAGGTTAAAGCTTGAAATAGAAGCTCTGAGGGCTGAAAAGGCCAAAATGGGCGTGAAAGAAAAATCCAAGGCATCGGTTGTTCATCACACCGATAACCTCAGAGAGCATGAGGCTTCCAAAACTCATGTGAGCACAAAAAAGACTCATGCTAGTTCTAAAAAGTCTCACCGGTCCAAGCCTGTGGAGTGTTCTGACTTAAGTTCAGAATCTTCGGGCAGCTCTTCGGACAGTGAGGGACATGAAAAATCCTTGTCCTCTAGTAGTGATGAGGGTCGAACCAAGAAAAAGCAAAAGCAGGTTAAGAAATATTCAAGAAAAAGAGATCACCATGGAAGAATGAAAAGGCATATTGGAAAGGGGTCATCTCACCACCGGTGGTATACGGATAAGATGCTGATGGATCCCTTTGCTTTCCACGATGAGCCAGGTATCTTTGCAATTCCCAATGAGGATACTGTGTTCAGTCGTGGAAGGAATTGGAGGCAGTCTCCACTGTCTTCTAAAAATCCTGTCCGGAAACCTCCCCAAGAGGTTTGACAGTACTAAGATGGAGAAGTACGATGGCAGTACTGATCCGGACAATCATCTGGAGCAATTCAAGAACTTCATGATGAACTTTGATGATGATGATAAACTACTGTGTAGGGCATTCTCCCAATCTTTTACGGGGAGTGCTCTGAAATGGTACAACAGCCTACCTCAAGGTTGTATTAAAGACTTTGATACGTTTTGGGTAGCCTTTCGAAGGCAGTTTGTAGGGAGTAAGGAGCTGAAGGGCAATGGAGACACAATAATCCATTGTGCCCAGGAGCCAAACGAGTCTTTGAAGGAATACATAAGTCGTTTTGTGAACACAAAGAATGGGTTGGCTGATTGCTTCGAACAGGTGGCAATAGCATCCCTAAGGCAAGGTTTGAACCCAGGAAATCTGGCTGATTCAGTGACTAGAAAGAAGGCCATGACCTGGGGAGGGTTGCTAAATCAAGTTGGTAAGCAAATAAACGTTGATGAAACAAAGAAGACCAGGGTGCACAGACAGGTGAGGTCCACCCCAGTGGAACCAACTCCAAATCAAAACCAGTCCGGGAACAAGGCAAGAGAAACCGGACAGGGGCATGGTAGGGCAAAAGCCCAGTCTCAGCCAGCTGCTCCTGCTCAAAGTCAACAATCCAGAAACAAAAGAGGGCCATGGGTCCAACCGGAGTGGTCTGCAGAGCTCAAAGAAAGTGTGGCTACCATTTTCGATAAAACAAAAGATGAGGTGCATTACCGGAGACCGGCAACCTTGCAGTCTCCCAGAGAGCATCGTAACAACTCCTTTTGCCAATATCACAATGATATTGGCCATACCACTGATGATTGCATAGCATTGAAACAAGAAGTTCAAAACCTGATTGAAAGGGGAAAGTTGGGAGCATACGTTAAGAGAAGAGGAGGCAACAGGCCTGACAACACTCACCGGGTTGGTCCAAGTAATACTGCCCCGGAGGGGGCTATGGTTATAGTTGAAAGGTTTGATGTGGAGTCTGAATACTTGGATCCTGATCCAACTCGAAACAGGGTGGGAGCTATAGAGGAGTGTTCTAGGTCTGTCCCCGGGCTCATTAAATTCTTCGAGTCACTTACAATCTTCGGAGGGGACACTATGACAGCTCCTACTGCTTCTTCGAGAAAGAGGCATGTTCATAATTTAGACTCCCAGATAGAAGGAGGCATGACATCTTATCAGTCACCAAACTCATTCCCTTTCATTGTCTTTGATGAGGATGATTTAAGAGACATTGCTGGCCCTCATGAGGATGCCGTTGTCATAGGAGCATCTATAGGGGGCAATGAGATAAGGCGAATTCTGGTAGATACTGGAAGCTCTGCCAATATCCTTTTCCTAACCACTTACCAGAAAATGAAAAATCCAGCTGTGATTCAAAAGTCGGACAGATCAATCGTGGGCTTCACGGGAAGCTCAGCCGATGTGATCGGAGAATTTGAAGAAGAGGTGTTATTGGGCAGGGGCCCTTTCAAGAAAATGGTTAGGATACTCTTCATCGTGGTGGATTGTCCCACTTGCTATAATGCTATACTAGGGAGATCTTGGCTCTCTAGGATGCATGCAGTGGCTTCAACAGTCCATCAGTGCTTAAAGTATGCTGTTCAGGGACAGGTTGGGGTTGTCCGGAGCAGCCAAAAGGTTGCAAGAGAATGCTATGCCACTGCCTTGGCTCCTCGAACGCTGGGGGCAGTCCGTGTAAATGATCAATAGCAATTTGAGGGTCTTTCTGGGGGTGAGGGTGAAATTGATGACCCCAGAGAGACCCCTGGAGTGTTGATTCCAATTGAAGAGGTTGAAACACACTGTTTGGAAGAAGGCAAAAGTGTCAAGATAGGGTCCAAGATGCCACCAATGTTGAAAGAAGAGATGTTGAAATTCTTGAAAGACCATCAGCACGTTTTTGCTTGGTGCAATGCTGATGTTACTGGAGTTCCATCAGAAGTGATATCCCATCACCTATCTGTCCGGAGAGATGTGGCACCAGTGGTTCAAAAAAGAAGAGCTTTTTCAAAAGAAAAGGCCGATGTCATAGTACAAGAAGTTGACAAACTCACAAAGATGGGGCACATTAAAGAATCTCAGTATCCTTTGTGGACTGCCAATCCTGTCCTGGTAAAAAAGAAAAACGGAAAGTGGCGCATGTGCATTGAATTCACAGATCTCAATAGAGCTTGCCCAAAATATTTGTATCCAGTCCCCCGGATTGATCAGTTAGTAGACTCCACCTCTGGGAACAAGCTGCTATCCTTTATGGATGCTTTCTCCGGATATAATCAGATCCAGGTAGATCCAATGGATCAAGAGCATACTACATTTATCACTGACAGGGGTCTTCATTGCTACAAGGTAATGCCGTTTGGGTTGACAAATGCTGGGGCTACTTATCAGAGATTGGTCAACAAAGCTTTTGCTGATCAGATTGGAAGGAATATGGAAGTATACATCGATGACATGATGGTGAAGAGTATGGATGAGCAATTGCATTTGGCATACCTCCAGGAAACTTTTGCCAACATGGTAAAAGTGAATTTAAAATTAAACCCAGAAAAATGTGTGTTCGGAGTGCAGTGCGGGAAGTTTCTAGGATATATTATAAGTGAGCATGGGTTCGAGTGGACCCCGCAGTGTGATGAGACATTCAACGAGATCAAGAAAAATTTCTCCTCTCCCAAAACTTTGTTCAAACCAGTTGATGGGTAGGCTCTTATTGTGTATCTGGCCGTTTCAAGTTGTGCCATCAGTGCTGTGTTGGTAAGGGAGGTCGACGGGTGTCCCTACCCAGTGTACTACACAAGCAAAAGCTTGATTGATGCTGAGAGGCGTTACTTGAAACTCGAAAAACTGGCGTTAGCTCTGGTGATAGCTGCAAGAAAGATGAGGCCTTACTTTCAGGCTCATCCTATTATCGTCTGAACATCTTTCCCTTTAAAGAATGTCCTTCAAAAAGCAGACATTTCAAGCAGGATGACGAAGTGGTCAGTAGAGTTGGGGGACTTCGACATAGACTTTGCTCCCCGGACAGCAGTAAAAGCCCAAGCTGTGGCTGATTTTCTAGTAGAATTCCACTCCGATAGAGATTCAGAGCAACCTACTGATTCAAAAGACAAGAAAGTGTGGATTGTCCGAACAGACGGAGGGTCTAGCACCATGGGATGTGGTGCAGGAATATGTCTCACTTCCCCGTACGGGGACAGCATGTTCCAAGCTATTTGTTTTGCTTTCAAAGCATCTAATAACGAGTCCGAATACGAAGCAGCTATAGCTGGATTAAAGTTGGCCTACATTTGTGGGGCTAAAAGGGTCAAGCTACTAAGTGACTCCCAGTTGCTTGTCCACCATGCCTTAAGCCAATCTGAGGCCAGAAAGGAGCAGTTAGTAAAATATTTACTCCTACTCAAGAATGAAGCCCTAAAGTTTAAAACTGTTGTCTATGAGCATATTCCCCGGGCAGAAAATGAGCTAGCAGACTCATTGGCAACAATAGCATATACGGAGTCCTACCCATGGATCCATGTGCTTGAAAGCCCTTCTATTCAACTTAGTAAGGGTGCAAAAGAGGAAGTTTTTGAAATACAAGATAATCGGCCTCAAGACTGGAGATCTCCTCTCATACAATATCTGTCCGATGGTATTGTGCCTTCAGATAAATCACAAGCCAGAACGTTGAAACACAAGGCTCGTGGTTTTATTATGTTGAGAGAAGTGTTGTACAAAAAATCCTATGGTAAACCTCTCCTACGTTGTTTAGGGGGTGATGAGTCACAAATGGTCCTCTCTGAATTGCATGATGGTGAGGGATCAGCCCATTGTGGGTTTAGAGCTTTAACAAGAAGAGTATTACTCTCCGGATATTATTGGCCATCAATTATGAAAGATGCTAAGGAATTGGTGTCCCACAGAAAATAACAACAGACAATGGGCCACAGTTTGACAACAGAGAAATGGAAAGCTTCTGTGCCTCAAGGGGTATACAACATTGTTTTTCTTCACCTTTCCATCCACAAGAGAATGGGCAAGTTGAAGTGGCTAATAGGACTATACTGTCCGGTTTAAGGAAGAATCTGGAAGGGGCTGCTGGAAAGTGGCCTAGTTATTTACAAGAAGTCTTGTGGGCCTACCAGACAACACCTGGGGCTGCAACACAAGAATCACCCTTTGCCTTGGTCTATGGAATGGATGCAGTAGCCCCCATAGAGAAGACACTCCCTTCCTTTCGTGTTCACAACTTCTCCGGACACGCTAATGAGATGGCCATCAGAAATCAACTTGATTTAATAAAAGAAAGACGGGTTAAAGCTCGCCTTAGAGTGGCACACTATCAGGGCTTGATGAGAAGCAGGTTTGCTTCTAAAGTTAACAGAAGAGATTTCCAACCAGGGGACAAAGTATTGAGGAAGGTCTTCTTACACACTAAAGAAAAGCTCTTCGGAAAGCTGGCCCCTACCTGGGAGGGTCCATATATTGTGGTTGAAAGAATCAAGCCTGGAACTTATTGGTTGGAAGACAAAGATGGCAGGGTTCTAACTCATCCTTGGAATATTGAGCATCTCCGAATGTACTTGGAATGACACTTGTGTAAATATTTACTTGTTTAAACATCCATGTAAATATTTGGGGGCATACCCTCCCCTCTTCGGTGGCACGGAGAGTTTTCAATGAAATTTGGTGCCTTCTTCAAAATTTTCTAAGTATTTTCAAAATTCTATATCTTGTCATACTACACGGACTGAAAGATCTAAGGGGCTATTTAAACTCTAGCCGGAGAGTCTCAACACTCTCACAATGCAATAACTAAAAGCTACTTAAACTCTAGCTGTCTAAATTAAAACAAACAATGAAAGAAGATGATGGTTGTGCAAAATAAAAACATTCATTCAACAACTTAAAATTTCCTTGGCCTTCCAAGGACTTGTGGATAAGTCAGGGTACAGCAAAAAAAAAACCTGTCCGAACAAATACGGACACCATTACAAAAAGAGTGCCTTGGCCTTCCAAGGACTTTAGTTTGAATGAAAGATAAACAAAATAAACCATAAATTAAGGTTGAGCCTTTGAAGATGGCTCGCCCTCATCTGCTTTCTTGCCCTTGATGTCGCTCCCCTCTTCGACTACCTTCTTGCCCTTGGGATCAATCTCCTCTTCGCCTGGGCTCTATCCGGTCTTCTCTTCATTATCAGATGAGGACTCACCGGACAACCCTTCTTCGACCATTGTATAAAATGGAAGGTCATCATCATCCACATAGAGCCATAAGTCCCACAGGGTTCTCTTCAGGAATTTTTCGTGGAAAAGAAGAACCATATTAGACTTCACCATTTGAACCATTAATTCTTCGCTTTTAATCATCTCCCTGGCATAGGCATTGATCTTGGCTTTGATTGTGGCCTCTTGGTCCCTTAGCAAAGCATTTTTCTCCTCAGCAGCCCGGGTTACTGCATTTTCTAGAGCGATCTTGTCAGTAGTCAGGTTGGTGATGAGCTTCTCCTTTGCTGCAGTTTCTCCCCTTGAGGTTGTCAGGTCCTTCTCCATACCGGACAGCTTCTCCTGAAGATTTTTTATGGTTTCTTCTAGGGTGGCAACTTTTGTGTTGCTTTCATTTTGCTTCCTCTTCAGCTCCTCATTTGCTTCTTTAAGCATTTCAGCATTGGTGGTGGCAGTGCGGAGGTCTTCAGACAACTTTTCCTTATCAGACTTGAGGTCTTTAATGGTGTCTGCTTGACTCCGGACTTGCCTCTCCAATGTGAGCACTGGCTGCACATTACTAAGCAAGGAATATGCTATAGTGTCCTTCTCACTAGAAACCATGAAAGTCTTACCGTTGAAATTGACTGTATTGGAGCTGCTCGGAGGGATGTAAGGCCCTGCGAACTCGTCTCTAGGGAGGCCAAGAAAGTATTCACCAAGTCCACCTAGACCGGTGATGTCCACTTCATCCAAGTTGAGCACTCCTCCCTCAACTTCATCAGTGTGAAACTCTCTTGGGATCTCTTCGGCCAGCGTTGGGTCAGAGGGGCCAGTAGGAAAAGAGGGCTCCGGGTCCCGGAGAGCAAGTAAAGTGTTTTTCTTCTTAACTTCCCGATCAGCGCTTTCACCAACTTGCTTGCGAGTCCTCTTGGGAGCCCTTGGAGGTTTTGGAAGGTCCACTTCCTGCCTCTCAGTCTCCTGCTCCACCACTTGCAAGAGGGCTGCATCGATTTGAACTTGGGCCGGCCCCTCTGGGTCTGTTGGGGCATCCTTCTTAGTATCACTCGCCACTTTTTTGCCTCTTTTTCTGCCTTTCATTTTGCTTGGGACTTTAGCCCGGGCAGGCAGGTAAAGTGTCCCATCTGGTTCATGGGACCTTCTAAGCACAATGTCTTCATCAGGCTGGGTGGTGAGCTCCTCCCAAGTTAGGTCTCTCCGGCCTGTGGTATTCCACAGGTGAGACCTTGCTAGATTCCCAGGGGTAAAGGCCTTGTGGAATCGATTCTCCCAGTTCTCTGCGGCCCAAGCATTGATTTTTCCACATGTAGTCTGTCCGGCTTTCAAGTAGTCTCCGAACTTCTTTGGCAGTTCTGCTAGAACAAAAGAAAAACTGGTTAGTTTAAATTTAACTTAAAAAAAGAAGGGGAAAAGAGAGAAACGAATAGAAATTTGAACTGAGAAACTTACGGTCACTCCTCCACCTACTCCTGAGGAGGCTTGGGTTCTCTCCGACCTTGATTTTCTTGTCGTTTTCCCATGAGCCACTGACAAACAAGAATTGGCTCCTCCATTTGCTCTCCGACTCCAAGAGGTCATCAACAGCCTTGAGATCGTTCCCCATGTTGAAATGATAGAAGGGGAACTGATGATGCTTGCAAAGGTTGGCCACTGCTGCGAACTCTTCCATGGGAAGAGGGATCCCAGACAGCCTGGATGCCATGATACACGACATCAAAGTGAACCAGCCATTGGGACTTAGTTGAGTTGGGCAGAGCTTGACCAGGTGGAAGTACCGTACGATCTCCGGA
The DNA here is from genome assembly GCA_036936605.1 of Limnanthes douglasii subsp. nivea. NCBI lineage: Eukaryota > Viridiplantae > Streptophyta > Magnoliopsida > Brassicales > Limnanthaceae > Limnanthes > Limnanthes douglasii. The sequence continues at coordinate 161,099,558 of JAUPFV010000003.1, forward strand.
TCCAGTGGGAACCTAAGTCCCCAATTAAATAGCTCCGTAAAGAAGACTATTTCATTGCGTTTACAGTCCATTGGGGTCTCCGGATCAATGGGGATCCTAATCTTCTCGTTTTCAGGGATCCTCCATTTTGTGCGCATTCGACCCAGGTCTGAAGTATGGATGAATGCGTACTTGGTCTTCTGCAGGGCCAACAGGTACTTGAGCTCGACTTTGTGAAAACACGGCCCCACTCTTCCCTCAAGGCACTCCGGAAGCTCCGGATGCCTCAAGTACAGATTCTCCTTGCCTTTCTGGGCAGCAACAGCAGTAGTATCAGCCTTTCCGGAAGACTCGGACTCGAAAGGGACCTCTTCAGCAGAGTCCTCCATTCTCTCCTCCATAACTGTTGGAAGAACTTCTGTGGTAGTGGTCCGGGGAGGGTTGATGCTTGCCACAGCCTGGCCTCCGGACTGTTGACTGTCTGTTTTCTTCTGACTTCTCACCTCAGATTGGGGCTCGGAGGCAGAAGTCTCTCTTGCAGGAACCGGGCTACTGGCCTCCGGACCGGCTGGCCTCTCCCGGGGGGCTCAAATGGGCATTCCAGACCCAGAATCACTATTTTTTGCCCTCGATTTTGAGGGAGTATTTTTAGAGGTTAGCCCCTTGACTAACCGGCTTGGCCTTTTAATGACTAACTTCTCCGGAGAGTGGTCAGAATCAGACCCCATGGCTATAAAAGGTGAGGGTTTCCTAACACTTGTAGCGGTAACTCCTGGTTCAACAGCAGGTATTGACTCATGAACTCAGGAACCAGATACTATGGGTGAGAGGGTGGATTGAAAGAGTTTTTTGGGCTTGGTGCCTTTGGAGGAGGATGAGCCTCGATCCGATTCTGTAACAGAAGCAACTGGTCTCTCAACTGGTGATGATGGTAGCCCTGCTGCTATTCGCCTTTCTTTCTCGACCTTCTGCGCTTTCTCCAACTCCGAAAGGTTGAGCCAACCGCCTTTAATCAATGCTGTTCTTGCTGTAAACATAAACTGCCAAGGGAATTTTTGTTCTAGAGATAGAAAGCTCTGAGTAAATTTGCAGAGTAAAATTTGAAAGAGATGGTAAAACAGTGGAAAATGAATGTGAATTTATAGTAGATTTGAAAAAAGAAGTTGATTCCTAGGAGAATCCGAAAAGTTAAGCAATAATTAAAAGATGGCGCTGATGTCACTATTGGTAATTAAAGAGGTTACTTGTTAAAGAAGGTGGAGCAAAATTCAAGGTGAAAAAACGGCTGGAGTGGCCAATCAAAGAGCGACACGTGTCCCACTAACTCTGGCAAAAAACGTTTGGAATTCGTAAAAGCTTAACCTGTCCGGGTATACTCACAATTCTGTCCGAATTGAGAACCACTTCATTCATCGGACTGTTTTTCAGTTCTTTGACAAGAACACTTGCTCAAACACCTAAAAATGGGGCTCTTGATGAGTTCGAATTCAGCATGCTCCCCGGAGGGGTAAATCAGTCTATGTCTCTCCGAACACCGGACAGGCCACGAAGACATAAATCGAACAGATCACTTCCGGACAGATTACTTTGGACACTATAAACTTAAGACTGTTCGAATTATGACTAAAGTACTAAAAAACCTAAACACTTCCTGACTAAGCTACTTGCTCTCCTGCTTAGAGCTAATGGGTCTTTAATCATGACCCGGGTCCATTAAACATGACCCGAAAGCTCATAAGGGTCCAAACATCATACTATAAATACCCAACCACCAGCATTAACTATGGGTAATGAGAATTAACTGCTACCAAGCTGCTTAATCATCTCCCATACACCACCGTTAAACTCCCATACACCACCGTTAAACTCCCATACACCACCGTTAAACACCCATTCACCACCTTGTAACTCCACTTGAAATTACTAGCCTACCCTCAGGCAGTTATTATCCACACCAATATCTAAGCTGTAATTTGCTTAAAAAGAATCACTATACTAATTTCCTTAAATACAAAATATTGTTTCCATAAAAAATATTACAAATTCATAAATAAAAAATGCAAAAATATTATAATAATAGTAATTTGCTCAATCAACTACTTTAAATTAGTATAATAAATAATAATATTACTTGCTTAATTTTGGAATTTTGCCAAAGTCCTTTAGTATCAGCTTTTCCAGAGCTTCACAAAAAAATATATCAATAATCATGTAGATATAATTCAACTATTAAACAATATATACCCCTAAATAAGTACTTTATGCTACCATATCGTTTAAGAAAAATAATTGTAAAAGGAAAAATCTTACAATTTAGCGGGTGAACAAAATATTACAACAAAAATATGTCAAATCTTTATGTTCATTAACCTGCAAGGAAATATGCAATCATTCATGAATAAAAGATTAACAACTAGGCATAACATATAATTTTCTTATAGAAAGGAAAATTAGGGTTTAAAAATCCACAATTTTTTGGTGATTTGTTATATCAAAATTGAAGTAAAACCAATGAAATTTTATACTACTTTGTTGAATGAAAATCGAAGTAAACTTTAACTAAGGAAAAATCTTAAAATTTAGTAGGTGGACTAGATATTACAACAAGCATATGGAAATCTTCCTGTTCATTAATCCTTAACCTTAAGGAAATATGCAATCAATTTCATTCGCGTTCATTAATCATTAACCTGTAATTTTTTATCAAGGAAAACTAGGGTTTGAAAATACCCAATTTTTTCAATGATTTGTTGAATCAAAGTTGAAGTAAAACCCAATGGAAAATTTTACTACTTTGTTAAATGTAAATCAAAGTAAACTCCAATGGAAAATTCATTAACTGAATCGATTTACTCTTTTATTTCGATATGTTACTTTTATTTGAGATAAGTTGAGAAACAGACGTGTTCATTAATCCTTAACCTTAAGGAAATATGCAATCAATTTCATTCGCGTTCATTAATCATTAACCTGTAATTTTTTACCAAGGAAAATTAGAGTTTGCAAGTACTGAATTTTTTCAATGATTTGTTGAATCAAAGTTGAAGTAAAACCCAATGGCAAATTTCACTACTTTGTTAAATGTAAATCAAAGTAAACTCCAACGGAATTTAACTGAATCGATTTACTCTTTTATTTCGATAGTTATATGTTACTTTTCTTTGAGATAAGTTGAGAAATAGACAGGTATCGAGAAGGTTTCGAACTCATAACCACAAGTAGGTTACTAGAGAACTTAACCACTATACCAAATTTGTTTTTTGTGACTTAGTGTTGTCCTAGGCATACCTATCTCCCCCCTGAATCCACCCTTTTTTACAACCCCCATGGTTAACCAACAACAATATCAACAATGGGGTTCGGGAGATGAAACTTTGACTATAATTGCATCAGTCAGTTTTCAAATCCTACCGATCATGGTATTTATACCACGGTTTACGAAGGTCCGGGAGGACATCAATATAGCCAAGCGCACAACTAGAAGCAATCTCATTTATTGATAGAAATCTTGGCCATGCACCTTCCAAAGCATTTTGACATTTCTAAAATTGAAACTGAGATCGAGATAACCACACTGAAAAATTCACATGTTTAATGATGAATTCTGATGATGATGACAAACTATTATGTCTCACTTTCTCCCATACCTTTTAAGACATGGATTTCAAGTGGTAAAACTGACTTCCGTAAGGTTCCATAATTCTTTTATATGTTCTGGGGTGCTTTTGGATAATAGTTTGTAGGAAGAATATAAATGCAGTAAATAACGACACTATCATCCAATACAAATATCTAGTTGGGGAGAGTTTAAAAGATTACACCAAATGTTTCTTCCATACAAATAAAAACTTAGAGGACTGTTACGACCAAGTTACAATCAACGTTTTTAGGAAAAGGTTCCTCCTCCAAATTTTAGCTGACGAAGTTACCATGAAAAAGTCTCCGACCTTTGATTCCGTGCTAGCTCAGGTTGATGAGAAAATCAAGAGCGGAAGATTCTAAAAAAATTAAAACTTATCCCCCTCCTCACAATCTCAACAACTCCCCAAGATCCGATTTACCAACATGTTCAAGTTTTCCAAAACCATAAAGTTTTATTCGATCAAAGATTCCAAGTCAAGTGCCCAGAGGCTGAGAGTGGGTCAATCATCACATTACCCTTTGACTATTTTGCTGAATTCAAAAACAGTATGACAACTACCTTTGACTATCTTCAAAGGATATACTATTTCGTGAACCAAACATTATTCTAAAAAAAGGTCAATCGTAAGTTTAACAATGCATTTATCTAAAGGAATGTCAACTTATTTATACAGAAGTCCATTGCCCTTCATAACGTTTGATGATGGTGAATTGAGAAAGGTGGTTGGGTTTTGGTAATTGGAGCAGATATTGAAGAAACTAAAATTGGAGGGTTTTAATCGATACATGCATTTCTATTAATATATTGTTTATGTAAACTTACAAAGAAATAGAAGACCCTCATATTATACTCCGGTCCGATAGAAAGAAACCGTGCTTCACTTGAGCTGCTCTGCTGACGTCGTTGGAAAGTTTGAAGGTAATGTACAGCTATGGCGAGGGCCATTCAAAAATATGGTCAAAATACTATTTATAGTGGTAGATGCTATGCAATTATAAAATGCTATTTTTAGAAGATTGTGACTATCATGAATACACACAATTGCCTTTATGGTCCATTAGTGTTTGAAATACGTGACTAATAATTAGCTATGAGTGGTTTGGAGCATTCAGAAAATTACGAGAGAGTGGTACACAACTACATTGGCTATGGAACAAGTCAAAAGTGTTGGAGAAAAATCAGAATAACAATTATAGGGGTCCATTTCAGAGTTAGAGGTTGAAGACAATCTGAGGGAGACCCATAGTTCATTAGATACTGATGAGGATGTAGATGTGTATCAGGTAATGAAATAGAAATAATGTAAAGATTGGCACTTTGTTACGTCCACTAGTAAGAGAAGAATTGATAACCTTTTTGTCCAGAAACCTACATATGTTCGCTCAGTATTCTAAATATGTGACAGACGTGCATGCAGATATCATTTGTCACAAACTAGCATTTCGAGAAAATTGCACCCGATGATTCAAAAAAGAAGATAATTTTCTATTGAGAAATTGGAGACAATTATGGTGAAATTGGATCGACTAATGAAAGTAGGCCACACCCGAGAATCCTAATATCCATTATGGGCAGCAGGTTCGTTCCTCATTGAAAAAAAAATGGAAAATAAAGGATGTTTGTTGACTTCATAAATCTAAAAAAATGTTGTCTGAAGGACCCTTTTGTAGTCCCAAGAATTGATCATCTAGTACACTAGACTTCGGGAAACATTATTTTATCTTATATGGATGATTAAGACTGGTATAATCAGATACAAATGGATTCAATGAATCAAGATACTACTATGTTTATAACTGGCAAGGGGGATATATTGTTACAAAGTAATGCCATTCGGGTTTCAGAATGCTGGGGCGACTTATGAACGATTAGTGAACAAAATTTTTGCTAATTAAATCGGAAGAAACATCGTATTTTATATCGAGAATATGCTAATAAAGGGCGCCAAGCATGAGGATCAATTCTCAGATTTAGAAGAAACCTTTCAAAACTTGAAGGCCATAAATCTGAAGCTTAATCCAGAATAATGTAACTTCGGGGTACGCTTCAGAAAATTCTTGGGCTACATACTCAGCGGGAATAGTATTGAAGCTGACCCATTATAATTATAAAGAGATACAAATCCTGGGTGGAAGGTTTACCGCTTTCTACAAATTTATCTCAAGGTCATCAAACAAATGTGCTATATTTTTCCAATTCCTAAGAAAAGTGAGTCGTTTCAATTGGACACTAGAGTGTGATGAAACCTTCGTAAAGATGAAAGAGCATCTTTCATTGTTAGAGATATTTGAAGATAGAAAAGGCTATTAAACAATGAAAAATATATTTAAAGATTGAAAAGATGGCCTTGGCCTTGGTTGTAGCAGCGTGGAAAATGAGACCATATTTCCACGCATATTAAATTATTTTTTGTACTTCTTTCCCATTAAAAAATATAATGCAGATGCCTGATATTTCTGGGCGGATGACCAAATGGCTAGTAGAGTTGTGATGTTATGACATCGATTGCGAGCTCGTAACAACGAGAAAATCCCTAGCATTTGCAGAGTTTCTAGTACATTCTCATCCCGAACTACTTGATACGAAAGAAAATTAAGAGCAACTTAAAGATGAGTGGGTCATTCAGACTAATGAGAGTTCAATAATGAAAATTTCTTATAATAGTTCTTCCGACATTATTTGGAATGACTTGAGATGCTATTGTTTGACATTTAGTTGTTCTTCCTACATTCTTTGAAAGAGCTAATAGGATAGTCTTAGGTGTACAATAGTTGTTCTTACATTCTCTCAAGAACTAGTGGACATACTATTCATTTTTTATTAGTTTTCCTACATTATTCAAAAGAACTAAGGGGATACTATGACATACAGAAGCAATACGAAATAATTTGAAAAAAATATGGAGTTTCTTCGATACAGTAAATATTTCCATTAATCTTAGTAATCTGCTATTTGTTTCGATAAAATCAAATTTGTTTTTTTCAAATGATATTTCGGCAAACATTTTTTTAATGAGACAATAACATGGTTAGCAAGAACTAATCCAAAAACACTTACGATGTTTGTTCGGCTAATAAACTCATCAATATATAACATTATTATACTCCAAAATTGTTAAAAATCCGACATAAAAAATTAAAATATAATTTGATATACTTTCATGATGTACATACAATATGATAAACAAAATTTTAAGTAAACTCACGAGTTGAAATAATATTATCCTTGATCAAACAATTTAAAAATTATTATTTTTTCAATTTTTTGAAAAATACTAAAAAAATGCTACAATAAATGTGTAAATCATCCCCTCCAATAGATTCAGTCCATCGTCAGATTAAATTCCATTCGACCAAACCGCAGAAGGACTGAAGCCAATTTAGCTAAGTTATTATAGGTCCAAAACTGGACGGATCCGGTAAAATACCGGAGCTCGGCCACACACATAAGAAAATGAAATGTAAGTACCAACATATTATAATACGGTTATATCTATAAATATTATTAAATATAAAATATTATAATATCTGGTTGGCTATAGATAAGTTATAATATATAAGAGATAACTTTAGTATTTGTCTAGGCTAGTTAGTGCCGTCGAAAAACTCCGAAAAAATTGGATATCCGACCAAAATATTCGATATCAAATGCGAAGAAAACGGATAATATCTGTATTTGAAAGAAAATGGATAATATTCGTATCCGAATTCGGATCCGAAAATAGCGGACATGGATATAATCATATCCGTATTCGAAATATCAGATATCGAAATTTTATAAATAAATATATATAATTTTTTTTATTTAAACATGGTTTTTTAGCTATCTCACATCATAAAAAGCAAAACAAATTACTAACAAAGTTGACTATAAATATAGAGGGTTGCTTCTTTAGAAATTGCATCTTATTTTTTTTGGTGTGAAAAAACATTAAATATATAAAAACAATGTTCATACAAGTACCTAGGGCATACCCCGAGGAGATACAATCGACATAAGGAGATCGATATACAGGATTGCTAAATCAAACATAGTAGGAATGATAGAACATCAAAGATAATCTAATATTACTAAAACAACGTAACAATGGCCTCGAGCCGACAGAGAGAACTCCAAGGAAGTCCACAGCAAAGAAAAATAAAGAACGAGACCGAGATGAAGAGGACCTGCAAATAAAATAGAAGAATAAATTAAAATAAATTACAAGCAGTTACATAGGCCAGCTAATCTTGGTACCGTGGAATCTGTACCGAAGATCAGAGAAGATTCAGCGAGAAACCAGAGAGGCATTGGGTGGAGGAGAACAAAAAATTCTTGAGTTCCTCTCCTTCCAGACGTGATAAATAATCGCGCCAAAGAAAGAACGCCAAATGTGACATTTTCGAGAGTGAGACCTGATGAGTCTGAATTCTGCTTACTCCCCGGACAGGGACAGATCGGACCTAGCTCTCCGGACCGGACAGACCACTTCGAACACCTAGCTAATGGGACTGTTTGAACTATGACAAAAGTACTAAAAAACCTAAACACTTCTTGACTAAGCTACTTGCTCTCCTACTTAGAGCTCATGAGTCTTTAAACATGACCAGGGTCCATTAAACATGACCCGAAAGCCCATAAGGGCCCAAAATGTAAGGGTATAAATACCCAACCACCTGCATTAAATGTGGGTAATAAAAATTAACTGCAAGTAGCCAGCTTAATTCTCCCTCTACTCTCTACTCTAAATATTAAACACCCACATACTTCTTTAAACCACCAAACAAATTACAAGCCTACCCTCAGGCGATAGTTATCCTTACGAAGACCAATTTGACGCCTAACATATCCAAGATTGCCAGCACGAAGCGGGAAAGAGAAATTTAGTTTAGAACTAGCAAAGGTCCAAATACTCTGCGTGAAACTATAGTCAAAGAGGAGATGAGCAATAGTTTCAGAAGCAGAATTACATAAGACACAATCAGGTAGAGTAATAAAACCCCAGCTAAGAAGCTTATCTCTAGTAGAAAGTTTGCCCAGGATAGCGAGCCATAAGATAAAAGAGTGACGAGGAATATTGAATTTATTCCATACTAAACTGGCCCACCCCACAACAGGGATAGGCGTACGAATAACGTTATAGGTATATTTGATTGTGAAGTTGTTGCAACCAGCCTTCACAATCCAAAAAGAAACATCATGTGAGTTGATGTTAAGAGGGGGCAGGGTAAGGATGACGCTATTGATCTCCAGAAGATTAGAACGATTTCTAGATTTAGCAGATCTGATGTTTGGAGGCCAATTCCAATTACCATCGATAATGATATTTGATACCTTGAGGTTATTACCGAGCCGTGAGTCCTTGATGATATTGGTACCATAGTGCAAAGCTAGTGAGGTAGAGAGGAGCCATGGGTTATACCAGAAGGAAGTACTTGAGCCATTGCCAATAGCAACCCTGTACAAATTAAAAGCCAACGGGCGAAGACGAAGAATTTTCCTCCAAATCCAAGAAGGGGATGAACCAATAGAAAGATTCCATAAATTATTATTTTTGATTTTTTCTATTTTTATCCAATCACACTAGATAAAGTGATTGTTATTACTAATAATAGACCAGAGATGCTTAAGGACAGCCGCCTGATTCCAGATTTTTAGATCCAGGATCCCAAGACCGCCCTCTTTTGTGGGAAAGGTGATATTAGACCAGGACACTTTGGCCCCATGGATTTTCATAGCGGAACCCGACCAAAGGAAACGGCGAAGGTTCTGAGTCAGCTCTTTAATGATCATAGAAGGGAGAATAAATATGGAGGACCAATAAACTTGATCAGCAAATAAGACAGATTTGATAAGCTGGAGTCTACCCGCATAAGACAGATGCTTGGAGGTCCAAGAATCGATCTCAGCTGTAATTTTATGAAGAAGAGGACGACAGTCCGTGTGGGTAAGACTACTAGTAAGAAGGGGGACTCCAAGATATTTAAGTGGGAGAGAACCTTCCAAATAACTCATAACAGACAAATGCTCAGAGTGAAGAGGATTATTTATACATGACAAAAAGATATGACTTTTAGAGGGGTTGACTTTTAAACCAGATATAGAGTAGAAATCATCTTATCCCACATCTAAAGTTGGAAACAGAGTTGCTACCAAACTTTTCATAAAAAACATGGTGGTTTTTCAAAATAAGTATATTTTTCCTAGCCTTATTCCACATCTAAAATTGGAATATGGATTTCTACTAAGGTGTCAATAAAAGTAGCCTAACCAATAATGCAATTAGTTAAAAACTTTAGTAGAAATTCAGATATTCAGATTCAGATATTATCGTCGGATACAGACTCATATACTATTTTGAAAATAATTTGGATTCAGATAATGACTTCGGATTTCAGATTCGGATATAGACAGATTAGTATCCGATATTATTTTTAAAATAATTTGGATTTCAAATAATGACTTCGGATTTCAGATTCGGATATAGGCAGATTAGTATCCGAAATATCCGTTTGACATAGGGAGAGTTCAATTAAATAAATAATTTATTATTATTATCAAACCTTTTATTTAGTGTTATATTTTGCGATTATCTAAACTAAATTATCCTTATCTTCCTTAGCCGATACATCAAGTTACAATTTATAAATAAAAAATAATATCAAGCGCAACTTGGATTAGAAAAAACGTCTCGGTGATGTCCGGACTCATAATTATTACATACTATTTTTCTTTTACTACAAAAGATAGCGGAGAGCTAATTAAGTTACTCTCATTTGTAAAACACTTGCTATAGACATTCTATAAGAATGCGGAGAGTTAAGTCGTCTGTGACTTTATATAAAAATACATATGTACAGAGAAAACAAGAAGCTGGCCAGACGTTTTGGTGATTAGCAAGGACTACCAACAACGCAAGGTAGAGCACCAGCATTGCGTGTAAGTTCTGGCACTGCCGTTCCTGGCTTTGCAGGGATTAAGCCACCTTGTCCGCTTATCTGCTTTCCAGATTCAACAAATTTAGCTCCGTTCAGTAGAACATCTCCCTGGGATCTCCAATTCCAATTTTTCCATACACTCTCTGGTGCTAGGTCTCTCTTGGTGATCTCTTTAGCGTTCGCATTGTCTGGTGCCGTAAACCGGTTGCCTTGACTGAGTATGGTTGGGCCGCTGCTGCCACCGAGGGCATACATGATCCATTTAATATACTCATTGTTAACTACATGAGCGAAACCGAATCGGACACGAGGCAACCTCTGGACTAATCCTGCTCCAAAAACGTTGAACACCACCGTAACTTGCATTATTTTGTCTCCGGGGGTTGAATCGCTTGCTCCGAATAACATAACCTACATCAAAGTTGGACTTAAATTATTGAAGAGAAAAACTCAAACTTTCATATTAACATTATTAATTAAAGACTATGGAGACAAATAACTCACGTCGTTGTGGTTAGTCAGATGACAATTGGAGATGGTAACAGCAGTCGATTTTTCAACAACATCGATCAATCCATCAGCACATTTGTAGAGAGTGACATGATCAATCCAAACATTACTGGCGCTCCAAAGTGAAATACCATCACCGTCAGCTTTCCCACGGGGACCAGCATGACCATCTTGATCCATTATTTTCCCACCACTCGTGACTACATTGTTGTGAACGTGTATGTTGGTGATTATAACATTTTTGACTAACTGCAATGTTATTTGCCCGCCGTTTAAAATGTGAACTTTGGCACCACGTCCATCGATTGTCTTGTCACTACACACCATCAGTTCCTGCTTCAGCTGGATATTCATGTCTTTTGCAAAAGTGATCCATAAGGGTTTATGTTGGGTAGCTCCCCAACGTAAAGTTCCTGGTTTAGGGTTTATGACATCGTTGTCAGATGGATCAGTTACTACGTAAAATTCACCGGCTTTCCCTCCTGTGGCCTTGGAACCGAAACCCAAGGCGCACCCAACTATTTTTTTACGATTTTGAGCCCAGTTTTTATCGCATCTCCAGCACTGGTCAATAGGATTTGTAGCTTGACAACCTCCTCCAGCTCCCTTTAAGCTCCTTCTCGTGACATTCCTTCCTTCCATAGCCCTAATGACAAGCAACCATATAAAAAACAACTATTTTAAAACCAAAGTCGGCAAAATGATTATACACTATAGATGTTCATTACATAAAAATTGAATTATAGATAGAATTAGATGAAAGCATACAAATGGACTTTGTGATTAAGGTGGTTCGCCACTTCTATGGGATTCGGATGATAAGCTTCTTGGGCAGCTTTCTTGGCTATCAGGTGCCGTTGTTGCCAATGAGAATCCCAATCAAGAATACTAGCCTTGGAGCTTCCAATTATTGCAAAACATGTTGTAAACAGAAGAATCAATCTGACATAAACACCTTCCATTTTTCACCACCTTCAAATGTATATAATAATATAATATATTCTTCTTTGATTTTTTCCTTTTTCTTTGATTTTTTCCGCTTTTCTTTTTCTATATGTAATTTACTTACAATATAAAAAAAAGTAATATTTTGGTTTTTGTTTTTCCTTTTTCCTTTTTTTTTTGGATTTTAGTTTATTAGTTTCATGGCGGAAAGAATGAAACTTGAAGAATACATTTGTGGGTTTGAGCTTAAATACTAAACGAGAACTCTAAATGATGCCAAGAAATAGAAAATGAGACGTGCAGAGGGAAGTGAGGATAGCCACTTATATAAATGATGCTATATATATACATGAGTTGCTAATAACCCTACAACTTAAAGAGTAGATGTGCAATCCCAGTTAAATACTGGCATCCATACAAAAACATATGGGTGGATCTATCAAATTCAAATCTCATCTTAAAAAACTCACAATAGGATTTTTTAAAAAAACATAAGATTTTATAATTTGAATATGACTAATTTCTTTTAGAGCGTAATTCAGATCTAAGAAGACGTTATTTAATTAGTGTAGAATTTTATGCACATTGTTTTTGCCTTATGCGAACCATGTCATTGTAAGACAAGTAGTATTATTCAAATAAACAATATTATTAAGAGGGAGACGAAATGATGTTAAACAAGTTGATTATATTTTACTGTTTGCAAAATTGATCTCTTACCAGCAGTCCAGTTCTATTATAGTTGGTTTCTGATGGACCAAACAAGACTCTGGTTGATAAACTCAGCTAGGGAATAAAAAAACAAAACCAAAAAAATATAAAATAAATAAATAAAGAAGGAAGCTAAATGATTAATATGGAAACACAATGGTGGTGTCCTAAACTTTTGATTATTATAAATGAAAGTATTTATATTTATCAAAATAAATAAAATAAGATAAAAAATGGTTATAATAAATATGGTTTACATTAAAATTTCGAATTAAAAACTAAAATAAAAACATAAATACAAATTAATTTTACTTGTAATTCCTCCTACTCATAGCTTGAAAATGTTGAAGGATAGTTGTGTTAGTAATCGTGGTAAATACTTCATTTTCAACAAATGTCACCAAACAATCATTAAGTCATAGATCACTCATTCTATTTCTCAACCCGTTCACATAATTCAAACTTGAGAAAACTCACATAACACTCGTCATTGTTAGAATTAAAAAAAAAACAAACTTCAAAAGCTCATATACCCAATTGAGAATTTTATGTTTTTTTGTATTCACAATAATCCTAGAAAGTTTCGCAAGTCCTTTTATCTCGTGTCTCTCCTCCGATTAACTCCACTAACTAAATTAGAAACATTTGTATTTATTCTTTTATATTTAGGATTTGTTTTAAAATATATATGCATCCTATAATGACAAACATAAAAACTCAACCAACAATAAAATTTAAACTTAACATTGCAAAATAAAAATTATGATTTATGCATGTCTATTTGCTCTTAAATTGAACTCTACGGCTCTCTATCTTAAAAAAAACATAGATCAACCAATATTATTCTTACATAATAACATAAGACATGTAGCAAATATTCAATTTTGAAAATCAATAAACGTAAAGACATAATATATTTCTTAGTGTTTGAAGCTGGTTAGTGTTTTCTAATTGATAGTAAAAGAACAATCGTTTTAAAAGATTGTATCTTGTAGTTAAGCTTTTCTTACTAACACTATTAAATCTATATAAATTTATTTTATTTTTTAAATCAATATATTTATTTATATTATGTTTTATATCTAGATGAATTTATACTGTTTTTTAAATCAATATATTTATTTATATTAATATAAATTTATATGATTTTTTAAATAAATATATTCATTTATATTAAAATAATATAGATTTGTATTATAAAAAGTGGTATGAAATAAATATGATACGACAAAGTTTATAGAATTTATAGTATTGGATATAAGAAGTTATAGATTAATTTTGTACGAAGTATTATAAAACATAAGTTGGGTTCCCGGCATGGTTCTTTACCGGCTAGACTATGGTTTGATGCATTTATTCAAGTGCTAAAGATATATTTTAAGGAATCATGTGGGTTTTTGGGACCCCACCTGGCTCCGTCTATGGTTATAAGATATAACTAACTTTTTAGCTGAAACTCTAAGCAGTTTGAAAAATAAAATAATTTTTTTCTAAGTTTTTAGTCTTTCATATTTTTTTTATTAAAACAAGAAACAATGACCTACTTTAATTTTGGATGAAGTTAGTTATTGGAATTTTACTAACACAAATTCAACAAAATTTTATATATTAAATTTAAGTTTTTTTTTATAAAGTTTTATATATTCTTTTTAAATTTTTTTAATAACAAACATTCTATCTCAAACTTTAACAATAAAAAAGCAAACAAGTGAAACTGCTGAAGCTTATTGACGAAGCTGAAACTGCATATGCTGTAATATATTATTTTTTAGAGTTCGAACAAGATTTTAGTTGAAACCATCCACATAGTTTTTTGATTTGGAAACATTCTTTGTGCAGGCCACAAACGGTGTAGCTATTTGGCGTCGTCAGTCTAGGTGTAGTAAGTTGTCAGTGTTTAGGGGTAGGGTAGGTAGGATGTATGTTTTGAAGTCTCCGGTGGTGTAACGTTAGTGCGTTGCTGGTGCATCATCACCACGTCGATAGTGTGTAGGGGGCCGTTGGCGGTAGGCTGTGTTAGTACAATGCTATATAGGTTTCAACGTCGTCGTTGGTGTGAACTCCACTACCAACGTATAAAACACCGACATTATACAATTTTTACACTACCGATGTTTACTTATGTTACCAGGGTTTATAATTTTTAACCGTCAGCGAGAAATACCACATACAATGTTGAGTAAGATCAGCATTCAGTTTTAATATTTATACATCGGCAGCGAGGAATTTGGTATTACCCAAACTTTTGTTTTAATTTAACGGTTTTCCTTTCATAATAATTTGTGATTGTTGTAGGTAGTCAAAGAATCCAGATTTGCTGGAGTGGATTTTGGTGTTAAGGATACCGGTTTAGCGGGAGATGATTTCGATGATAAGGATATATGGAGAATACAAAAGGCTCTACATGTCGATTATGGTGATGTGTTTACCGCTAAAGCTAACTATACGCAACAAGATTTAGTTTATTGGGTTACGCAAACCGCAAAAGACAACGGGATAGTACTTGTAGTACGACATCACGACGATGTGAAAAGTATAAAAAACTCATAGGCTATTATTCGAATATGAAAGATCCAACACGTACATGAAATTGATAGAACCGAATGATCTAGATAGTCTAATGGAACCAAGAAATGAAAATTACCTTTTAATATAAAATAATAAAAGGTAAAAGATGACGAATGGTCCTTAACGATCGTGTGTGGGGTTCACAATCATGATAACATGAAATACAGTGAAGGTCATTCTTATTTGGGACGGTTGTCAGAGAAAAAAAATGTAATTTGTAATTAGTTCTACCAACATGTGATCCACTCATTGTGTAATTTTGGGCGCAATGAAAAAGATGAACCCTAACAATTCGTCTTGCTTGCGCATCGTATATAATGCTCAACGTAAACAACACATGGTTGACAAAGGCGATCGGTCGCAAATGCAACATTTGTTTGGTGAACTTAAATGGTTAGACTACTTCGAATGACATAGACTGCCTATAGAAATGAATGGTTTCATAAGAGAAATTTTCTTCACATACCCGACTAGTTTAGATTCACTACAGACATTTCCAAACGTGCTAACAATGGAAAACACCAAAAGGACAACCAAGTACGGAATGCCGTTGTATGAGGTCGTTAGAGCCACTAGTACGGGTAAGATTTTCTACATCGGATTTGCGTTTATGTCCAAAAATAAACTTGAAAACTACGAGTATGTATTATAATGCTTACAATCGTTGATGATAACTCACTCTATCGAACAACTGTCCATTATTTTGACGGATAGAGACTTAACGTTGGTTAAGGCGGTTGATTTAGTGTTCCTCAAAGCAACTAATTTGTTATGTCGATGACACATCAACATGAACGTCTTAGCTACAATTAAAAAAATATCAACCATAAAAAGTATCCGATGCATCTTTGAAGATGTGGAATAACATTATATTGTCGGATATGGAACTCTCGTTCAATAACTATCGGGCTGAAATGCTCAGGGACTTCAAAGATTATCTGAAAGTAATCGAATACACCGTGAGTTGGTTAGAACCTTACAATGATAAGTTTATCACGTAGAAAACCAACAAATTGTCGCATTTTGGTAACCAAACCACCAACCATATTGAGAGCGCTCATACCAGGCTTGAGCGGACCCTCGGTACGAGCAAAGGTAATTTTGAGTATTTTTAGTTAAAGGTTCATACTTTGATCTGTTTGCAACATGAAATAATTAGAGGGTTGTTCGAGACAAGTTGAGATTTAGCCATATACAAATTTTTACACAAGGTGTTTGGAGATCTAAGAGGTAACGCCTCTCACGAAGCTTTAGAATTATTTTCTATAGAGGTGGGATGTTCCTAAAATATGGTAGCTAATAACAATTCAAATTTCTCATATCCTATATGAACTACGTTTGGTATATCTTATTCATACGACATATTTGATTTTGTAAGTAAAAGCATAGTAGTTTCTTTGCACTAGTTCCATGATCATTGAAAGAGATTAGATATACTTGCTCGTAATAATGTGACGACGAAAGAGGTATTGAAAGAAAAAGTAGATATTCTAGTTAACATTTTGATACAAAAGGAAGACGATGCACGCATAAAACATGTGTACAAGAAATAGTTTAACGTAGTATATCCGAAAATATCTTCCATAGAGCCGAATGATAAATTAAAAGCACATGGTCCTCTATTCTAAAAAAAAGAATAATATTTTTATGCACCAAATTCATCTACGAAGTGAGACAAATCATAACACGAACATGCGTTAGATGGAAGAAAGTGAATAAATCATTGTTACACCAAACTTTCAATACTCCATCGACCATTATGTGAGGGAACATAACTCCGCTGATCAAAGTATGAAAAGAGAGCGGAGTTCCTACACAATTAAGTGGCCATATTTCTGCTCTCGACAACCCATTTAATCTTAAATTATCATTTAGAACTCATACGTTTCATTGAGCGTAACAGTTGGTTGTAGCTCAAGCGATACGATGCCTTCTAAGGTAAAATGAGATTTTCATATGGAAGGTTACTTAAGAGGTAAGATACCATCTATGAGGTTGAAGCAGACGGGCATTATAGATATTGGTCGATTGCTTTTGGCTTGTACCAAAAAGAAAATCGATGAAAGTCTATTAGGAATACGTTATGCAACAAGCTTATGGATTATCTGGCCGAATACATGAGGATATATGGTAGTATTGAGGATTTATCTAAGACCACAAAATATGTAAAGTGAGAAAATGGTATCAGTATTTATGAGTATTGAATAAAGATGTCCGAGATACGAACCGCGATCGCGTTGAAATTTAACGACATCCTCCACTTTGTAGCGCAATCAGGTTAGAATGATGTTAGATTCACTTATTTGGATTTACGAGCATCACCCCCTCCAATGTCAGGAAGGAAGAAAATTGGATTGGGTTGTGTCAATGAAAACCACTTTGCCAATGTAAGTATCAACTAAAACATACACTTTTCATTACAACATTTTTAGATAGTTACATTGTAACCTTTTTTCTTATGCAACTTACCATTGTAGTTCACGGTCCGTGTAACAAGATACATCATTCTTGCATAAAATTGATGAAAGAAGAGGAAAAAGCTTGGGCTTTGCAATTACCGATTCTTCCCCGTTGTAAGCAATATGTTGAAATTCAAAGCCAATATTTTGAAGTAACCGATGTGTCTGCTTTCATTTAATCTACTTGTAATATTATCATCAAACTATTTTTCAATGTAATTTATCTACTCTTTTCCATAGACAAAACTTGACTACCACACAAAGGTTTAGTATTTTTATAATCTTATTGAAATCGATCTCATTAAATTCTATGTTTATCAACTTCAATTATCTAACTATTTTTCTTGTTTGTGTGTGTATTTCGATTACGTTTTACGTATGAATTATGTAATTTTCTTAACTATGTAAAGTAATATATGTCTAATCATATATGTTTTTAGTATGTACATTCCCAGTAGCGAGACAAAAAACCGGTGGTGTACACATGACACACCACCGGTGGGAACTGTAAAATAATATTACAATTTAAAAATAAAAAATTTACACACCACCGACATCACGCGATTTACATGTGGCCAGTGCATACATCTACGTTACCGGTGAAAAGTTTGGATACCTTTAGTGGATAATATAATCGGTGGTGCTGCATATATCACACCGAAGATGTGAGTACAACAAAAATACCTTGAGTTATAATTATTTTTAGTTACTAACACCGCTGGTGCCTGAGTTTTACACCACCAGTGTGTGTCAACGTTGTCGGTGTTGGAATTTTACACCGCCAGTGTATTATTTTCCCGATGGTGCTTTGTTTTTACATTTCCAGTATCCTAGCATTCTGGTGGTGCTTGGATTTTATACTGATGATGTCATGGTCCACCATCGGTGTATACGTGTATGTACCGACATTATAGAGTTTGAAAATGTCAAAATAAACACATATTAGTCAACTAGCTTAACGCAACATTTAAACTAACATGTAATGATATTGATGATTCCAGATATTTCTTATTGATGTTTTCTAATCCCAGATATGTTCGTATGAGAATATATGTCACAGTTATATTTGTATGCTGATGTTCTTAGAGATAGAAACATAATGAGTAGAGAGAAAATGAGCCGAAAGTAATAATGAGGTAATAATTGACTAATTATTGGACCATTTTCCTAATATGGAGTTTCCTTTATATAATACATTGGTAAGTTCTTAAGTTACGTATTTACAACTTATAAGTGGATATTTTCACCCCACTCCTTTACTAACTATTAACGTACACACTAGTTATTACATTTTCCCTAAACTCTTATACTTGCTTGAGTTTTGTCCTTACATTTTATTAAATCAAATTAATCTCTTTATTTACAATATTTAGCTTATTTACCATCATATTTTCTTCCCTTATTAGTAGCCCCCAGTCTTTACGAAGATATTTGAACAAGGACTGATTCATTGAGATAAAATTTTCTTCATGTGCACAATCAGGTTTTTCTTCCCTAGAATCTCCAAGGAATATTCTTCCTCTGGGTCTGCTCGTCGAATTATTTCTCCTCTAACATTTTTTTTAAACTAATGTAATCATTATAAGAAATAATGACCTCATACTTATCCATTGCTTGATCCGGGTTACGTGTTTAGGTAAATCTTAACAGGTGGCCTTCATACGATGGCTTCCGTGTCAGAAACGTTTTACGTGGATGTCATCGTTTAATTCCACGTGTCAATCACTTCCTGACGTAATAAGCATGCCTTCCATCAGAACTTACACCGAATAAAATAGTTTCGTCAAAAATCCTTTGAGCTTCTTTAAGCATAAATATGTCAAGTCATAGGTTTACCGACTGTTCTAGAAAACTTCTCGTCTTCCCTAAATTGTTACCTAAAATTTGTTTTTTACTTATTTGGGCTTTTTCACCCCTTAAAAGCCCACACCACTCTTATAAATACTTGAATTTTCTCACAGTTTTAACGCTAGACATATTTTTCATTTCTAGAAAGATAAACACACACTTGGTTTGGAAAGAGAATCAATCCATCCCATTAAACACTTTCTTTACCCGTTCATGCTTACGAAATTTGAAGGGATTGAACGATATAAACTTTGGGAATGGTTTAACATAGCAAAAAGGAGTTGCGGAAAGGAAAACTTCTTGTATCGAAGAAGAACCCAAGCCTTTAGAAATCATCCAAACAACGTTTTATGGTAATTACCCTCCTCCCCAGAAACATCCCGACATAGCAGGAAACTCAAACGATACAATTCCATCCAATCAACCTCTCACTCAGCCCCCTGATCACATTTGTCCAAGGTACGACAATGGTGGCCTTAATTCTGCTAAAGAAATTCACAAAAACTCTCCTTTTGTTTTCGACGGGTGATAAACACCAGACTCTTGAAAAGGCTAAATGGAGTCGATCCAAGAGAAAGAAATATCCATCATCAGATAAAAGGTTTACAAAGTTAAAAATCATATAATCCGATCCGACCCCTCAAGCTGCTCCACAATGTACTCCCCAAACAATGCCTGAGGTCACTCCTAAGAAAACCTCATTTAAAGCTATTCTAAAGGCTAGAGTTGCTAGCTCATCTTTGCAATCTATTCTAGAAATACAAGAGAATCATTTAGTTGATGAGGTAGATAATACACAAAAAGGGGACAGTGTAACTCCTGTTGAGGCTCAACCCATCCAAGCTATCCCTGCATTGGAACCTTTCGTCGGATAAAATATACGAGAAGTTAAAACTAAACTTATGTTGGCGCTTCACAAAATAAAATACAAGTACTTTCATTCGTCTGAGGAGGTTAAGTTTAGGGACCGATGGGAAGTTCCGGAATCCATCAAGATCCGATTTCCAGAGGTTAGCGAGACGCTTTTGTCTGTTAAAGATCACGAATTAATCATTTACACAAAGATTCTAAATTGGGGGTTTCGAGTTCTTTTAGATCCCGCATTGGTTGAATACATTCTCTTGATACTACTATATCCGACCCAGGATGGACCCAACATATGGTTAACCCTCATGGCATGTAATATGGCGTCTCAGATTTCTCAGATCAAATTTTGTTTGAAAGAATTAATTGCATTAACAACCGTAGCAAAGAACTACCATTTCTTTTCTATTCGATATCACTCGCGAAGAAATACCAGATTGTGAATATTCTTTTTGAGGGAGATAAGAAATAGAAACAAAAGTTCATTTTCGTATCCGGATTGTGTGAGACAAGTTTTGAAAATTCCGGTCAGCTACCTCATCGACTTACTTTGAAGTGGACTAATTGAGATATCTTTCTTCTTCTTGTCTGATCTGTACCTATTCAGATTATTTTCTTCAGTAAAACCTTTCTTTGGGTGCAGCAATAAAGGGGACCGCTAATCCGTTTGAGAACGATCTCAAAAAATCTAGTCAGACCTTTGCTCAATTGGGCCATTGAAATTTTGAAGTTTTGATTCCACAAATGTATAACTCCTTCGAACTTGGCCAAAAGTCAACTGTGGAGGTATGATCTAACCCAAGCTAAAATAATGAAAGAACTTCTGATTCTGCCCACGGTGAATGCTGTACTCAAGAGACTAGAAAGTCTGAATAACCTTATCTTTCTTCCCACTATGGCTAGGGTTTCTAGTCACAATGATTCAAATACAGATGAAGATGAATAAAACCACTTCGATGGTGATAGTAGTTCGTACACTGAAACAGGACGAAAACAAGAATTTGAGGATGAGGAGATACATGAAGTTGTGTCCGGGGAAGGACACACAATTGTTGCGGAGCTAGAAGTTGTGGCTAAATTGAAACCTACTTGAAAAAGTGATGTTGTTGGGCCATCAAAAATACATTATGCAAAAGTTAAAGGTAAAAAAACATTAATCGATGAAGACGAAGATGACAATACCACTACCCTAAGTTTTCCTCCTATCAAGAAGGTAATTGTTGTCGATTCGGATTCTGATGGAGAAACTACTTCTCAAAGAAAATGTTCAACTCGTCAAGGGGACCAAGAAAGTCTTCCGGGGAAGATGAGACCCACAAACAATTTTGTTCATGATAACCATTTTGTTGCCAGTGAACTTAACTGATTATTCCATGCTGTTGCTCTCCTCGAATGAACAACCAATCAGAAATATCTTTGAAACAAGAGGGTGTTTCTCGGAGAGCAGATGAATATGTTGAAAGAGTGAAGGATGAACCGAGTAAAACAATCATCCGAACGCATAATATATAAACAATCGAGCGTGATAAAGAGGAGAGATAGAACGCGAGGCTAAATTAATATAAGAAGTAAAAAATGGTCAAATTGGACGAGCACGTTGACGACCCAAGCGACGAGAAGTAAGAACGACTCAAGGACCGAGCGAGTGGTAAAACCGCACAGGTCACGCTCAGACCAACGCGCTCTTAGTACCAAGTGAGGAGACTGAGCTAGGAGACTGAGCTAGGAGACTATTGAACTAGGCTCAGTCGAATATGCGATCGAAGAAGATCGAACGTATTCCAAAAGAGAAACGTTTCAAACCATGACTTAATGCCATTATAAGAGACTTAGTCAAACCATTAAGAAACTTAGTCATAAATATAGGCTCCATGATGTAAATGAAGTTATGAGTGTAATTAATGGAAATAAAAGTCATTGTAACCACCCATGAATGGGAAAAGCATATAAATAAGGGAGAAACCGTAAATACATGTAACTTCTCTTTTCTGGCAATGATAGTTTTTCTACTTGGCAAATTCTTTGTTATTTCCCTTAACATGGCACATTTTAAAAAAGCTGCCAAAAATATTGAGAAGCTTGATACTAAGAACAAATCCCATAAAGATAACACCAAGGAATACAAAAATATATGTCTTGTGGAATATGCTGCTGATATAGTTACTCGCTTAGAAAAAGAAGATGCTAACATCCAATCAGCTCTGATAGGAAAGATTCATGAACGATTTCCTAACCTAAAGTTAGGCAGTCTTTGGGAACATGTGATAGATCGGGGGGGGGGGGGGAGGTTCTTTATTCGATGAAGACTCGCTAACAATAGCTCGTCAGAAGAAAGTGAAGATGGGAACCTTTTGAAGTAAGGTTGGAGTTATTACTTAGTTTTTGTTTCCAACGCTTTTTGTATAAACCTTGTGAACTGGCTATGCCATATGGGGGGGGGGTGGGGGTTCTTTAGTCGATGAAGACTCGCTAACAATAGCTCGTTAGAAGAAAGTGAAGATGGGAACCCTTTGAAGTAAGGTTGGAGTTATTACTTAGTTTTTGTTTCCAACGCTTTTTGTATAAACCTTGTGAATTGGCTATGCCATATGTGTGTTTTTGTTAAACTTTTGGATCTTGACAATCTACTATGTTTTGTGAAAGTTATTTGTATGAAACCTCTTTTGATCGTATGTTTTCCCTTAAACGTTTGATATAAGAATTTTTTTTATGCTCATTGTGCTCAAGTTATTATTAACTCCCTCTTTGAAATGTTTTCTCTAAAAAAATTCATATGAAAATTGGTATTCATAACTTGAACTCTGCACTTTAAACATTTTCATATGGAGAGTTTTATACTTATCTTTTATATAAGACTCTTAACATTTTCCTCAAACATTTTTATATAACAAGTTTTATACCTATCTTTTATAAAAGACTTTTAATTATATTTTCCAAACGTTTTCATTTGAAAACTTTTATATTTATCTTTCATAAACGACTCTTAATTTTTTCCTCCAAACATTTTCATATGAAAAGTTTTATACTTATTTTTTACAAAAGACTTAATTTTCCCTCCAAATATTTTCATATGAAAATTTTTATACTTATATTTTACAGAAGACTCTTAATTTTTCCCTCCAAACATTTCATATGAAAGTTTTATACTTATATTTTACAAAAGACTCTTAATTTGTCCCTCCAAACATTTTCATATGGAAAGTTTTATACTTTTCTTTTATAGAAGACTCTTATCTTTTTCCTCCAAATGTTTTCACATGAAGAGTTTTGTACTTATATTTTATAAGAGACTATTCCAATCCAAAAAGAACAAAAAATTGTAAATTGACAGAGTTTAGAGGACCTTTCCGATCCAAAAAGATAAAGATTGTTGACCAACATTGGTTGGAAGACGCTTCCAGTCCAAAAGGGTAAAAATTGTTAACATTTATTGGAAGACCATTCCGGTCCAAAAAGATAAAAATTGTTGACCAACATTTATTGGAAGACCCTTCCGGTCCAAAAAGATAAAGATTATTTACCAACATTTGTTAGAAGACCCTTCTAGTCCAAAAAGATAAAGATTGTGGAAGTTGTTCTAAGTTGGAAAAGAAATTATATATATAAGTCGCCACCAGGGTAGGTTAGAGTATGCCACCAATATTTACATAGGTTTTCAAAAGAAAATATTTAAAAATTTGCATATTCATTCTAAGTATAATTTGAGATGCTTAACATTCCACGGGTGAAGAAGTTCTCTTCCTTCTTTATCTTTGAGTCTGTATGTCCTCGACTTGATTTTCTTCGTTATTATATACAGACCCTCCCAATTAGGTCATAGCTTACCAAGTTGTTTTTATTTTGTATGAAGAAATACTTCCCTCAACATTTTGTATCCTTCTTTAAATTACCACATTCTAACTTTGGAAGCGTACCGACTTCTCATCAAGGTCGAATAATGTAAACAATTTAATTGTGCCCTCTATCATTTATTCTTCTATCAAGTCAAACTATGTACACTTTCTTTTATCATTTGTTTATTTGGAATATTCACTAATTCAGCACGAGGGAAAGATCATTTCAGATGGAACCACCACGTCCAAAATTATTCAATTGGGAACCTCAACTTGGCCATTAGTTTGTGGATGTAAAGGTGTTGAAAAGTATTGTTGTATTCTTTTAGCAGCACAAAAAGCCTTCATTTTCGTGTTATCAAATGTATGGCCCATTATCCATCGTTATCTTTCTTGGAACCCCAAAACGACAACAAATATTGGAAACAATAAACCTGATCACATCCTTAAATTTTGTTCATGCTAATGGTTTAGCTACCACCCATTTAGAAAAATAATCTACTGCG
The DNA here is from genome assembly GCA_036936605.1 of Limnanthes douglasii subsp. nivea. Taxonomy (NCBI): domain Eukaryota; kingdom Viridiplantae; phylum Streptophyta; class Magnoliopsida; order Brassicales; family Limnanthaceae; genus Limnanthes; species Limnanthes douglasii. The sequence goes on from JAUPFV010000003.1 coordinate 161,124,341, forward strand.
ATAATTTTTTATTGTCGTCCTCCTGATGCCATCGGTAATGGTCCGACCAGATTAATACCCCATTGGTCAAAATGTATTGATTTGGAAATTGTTTCGTTAGGTAATCCTGATGCATGGATTGTATTAGAAAATCCTCGACATATGTAACATTTTTGAACCAACTCCTTGGCATCCGAAGAGATTGTAGGACAATAGTACTCTGCTAGAAGAACTCCTCGTATCAACGTTTTGTACCCATAATGCGCTGATCCTTCCCCATCGTATATTTTTGACAATATCATTTGCGATTCATTTTCTCCTAAGCATCGAAGTAAAGTCCGACTAAAATATTTTTTGTATAAAACATATCCAAGGAAAACGTAGCTATATGCCTTAAAGAATATTATTTTAGGAATTAATTTATCAACGGGCAACACATCATTCACTAAAAATTATGTAATTTCACTCCTCCAATATTTTGATGTACTTGTAGAAATTTGAAAATCCTCAATAGAACCTTCTACCAATTCAAACCCCTTTGCTTTTGAAGGATTTTCCTGTGTGATAATCCAAGGATACTCATCGAAATACGAAACCATTGCCAAAGAATCATCTCTAGAATTTACAGGCCTATGAACATGTTCGTATATGATGCTTTCAAAAACCAACGTTAAAGCCTTTAACTCCCTCAAATACTTCACCAAATGATCTTTTCTTGCCTCAGGCTGACCAGATGCATGATTAATGATGAGTTGTGAATCACTTATTAATCTTAATTTTTAGCCCCACATATTTTAGCAAGTCTCAACCCTACTAAGACAGCTTCGTAATCTGCCTCATTATTTGATGCTTTAAATCCAAAACGAATAGCTTGATACAAGGAAATTAATTATGAAGAGATCAGTTTCACACATGCTCCACATCCTGGCGCGCTTGATCCCCCATATGTTTGTATTGTCCACTATGATTCAAAGTTTTCTTCATCAATTTCCATATCTTCCCATTCGGAATGAAACTCGACTAAAAAGTCTGCTAAGTCTTGTGCTTTGATTGCAGTCCTTGGCTCAAATTCAATATCAAAGTCTCCCAATTTTATAGACAACTTAGTCATTCTTCATGATACATCAGACCTTTGTAACATATTTTTTAATGGAAAAGATGTTTGTACGATGATCGAATGAGCCTGAAAATAAGGCCTCATTTTTCGCGCAACGGTTACTAATGCGAAGGGAAATTTTTCTAATTTTAAATACCTTTTTTTAGCATTGAGAAGACTTTTACTGATATATAATATACTTGATTTGTAGAATTACCTTCATCTCGAATCAAAACAACACTCACCGCATAACTTGATACAACGTACAACTTCTCTCCCAAATTAGGCTTTGTCAAAATTTATGGTGAGGAAAAATATTCTTTTATCCGGTGAAACGCATTTGAACATTCTTGAATCCACTCATAACAATTTTATCTTCTCAACACTTGGAAAAATAAACCACACTTATCTGATGATCTTGATATGAATCTATTTAAGGTTGCCAATCTTTCTATTAGAATTTGCACTTCTTTGATCGTCGGAGGAGATTCCATAGTGCTCAAAGCATTTAACTACACCGGATCAGCTTCTATCACACGCTCACTGATTATGTATCCCAAAACATTTTTGGATCTTACTCCAAATGTACACTTTTCTGGATTTAATTTCAAATTTACCTTTGTCAAATTAGTGAAAGTTTCTTCTAAATCTTTTTAATAGTTCTCATCTCTTGTGTTTTTTCCAGCATGTCATCAATATATACTTAAACATTTCTCCCAATATGAGTCTCAAAAGCTTTGTTTACTGAACGTTGGCAAGTTTCTCCAACATTTTTCAACCCAAACGACATTACCTTATAGCAATGTAAACCTCTTCCGATAATAAAAGTGGTACTCTCCTGACCTTTTGGGTCCATTTGGATCTGATTATATCCGGCGTATGCATCCATAAAAGAGAGTAATGGTTCCCAGAAGTTGAATCCACTAACTGATCTATCCGTGGAACGGGGAAAGGATCTTTGGGACAAACTCTATTTAAATCAGTGAAATCCACGCACATCCACCATTTGTCATTCGTTTTCTTTACCAGAATCGGATTAGCAGTCCATAAAAGATATGACGATTCGCGTATATGACCAAATTTAGTCAAATGATCTACCTTTGCCATGATAGCTTCAGATTTTTCTTGAGAAAAAGATCTCCTCTTCTGGATGATTTTACGAACTTTATTTTGCACTGCTAACCTATGACAGATGATGTCCGCAGGGACCCTTGTAACATCTTCTATACACCATGCAAACAAGTGTAATTTCGTTGGCAAGAAATATATTAACTTTTCCTTCACCATCAAAGATAGCTTTGTGTCGATTTTTAGACTTTTACCCATAGAAAAAATACGATCTTCAAAACTGTCATCTAGGACCATAAACCCAGGGGTCTCCATCGAATCATCCACGCGATCGGATCTCGGGGAAAACCCCACTAACTGCTATTATTTCTTCGACTCGACCCCCTTAATTTGTTTAGGAGCCAAGACTGTTCGATAACATTATATTTCTATATTTTGATTGCTTCTAACTGTTTCCATATTGTTCCTACCACGTATTTCAAATATTGGTGAACATTCAATGGCACTGCATGCATTTTAGACAACAAAGATCTTCTAAAGATAGCGTTGTGGGATGTTGGGGTATTCACCACAATGAATAAGACTATAACTACCTTTTTAATGGTCCCATGCCTAGTTCAACTCTTCCCTCAAATTATCCTACCACCTCATCTATTACTCTAGTAAACCCCACAATTGTCCAATCTGAGCGTAGAATCGTTGGTTTATTCTTTATCTGACTATAAGTAGTTATAAACATAATGTTGGTTGAGCTACCAGTATCAACCAAAACTTTTTGTATCTCATTTCCTGCAATTTCTGCCACAATAACTACCGATCCTCATGTGTACCAGCTACATCCCTCATGTCATCATCTTCAAAGAAAAGTATTGGAGATGGATATCAGTATAAGTATGGTGAAGCACCTGCCTCCAATTGAGTTGCTAGGTTAACAATATGTCTCTTTCAAACATAATTCGATGTCTCTGCAATAATATCTCCTCCAAAGATTGTTAGTGATATAAATAAAGCACACAATTCACTAACATTTCCTCTTACAATCAGCTCTTCCACCATATGTATGCTATTTCTGCCCGATTTCGGATCTAAATACTCAGTGGAAATGTCAAACGCATCAATTGATTCTTCATCCACCGGTTCTGATATCACCACAAAATTATTCTTCAAAAATGTTGTGAGCTTCCCATTTTCGATCAAGGCTTGTATTTGTTTTCAACTCCACACAATACTTTGTATCGTGCCCGATGTCCTCATGATATTTACAATATCTATTGCATCTGTACTCCCTTGGAGTCTATATAGAAAAAGGCTTACGAAACTATACATGTGGACATATTTTTTCAAATATTGTTGCTACACACTCATTTAGCTTGGAAAAATGTGATGGTACGATCCATTTGTTTGACATGGGTTGGATATATTATTTAATGTTAACAATTGGTGCATACTCCTTCATCTTGGGAGGTGCTTGATTTACCATTTAAACTGGTGTTCGTGGTTAGAAAATATTTAGTGGTTGTGAATTATTGCGCGATCCTATCAAACTTTGACGAAATTGATTTTGCTCGATCTGTGACCAAAAAATCCTTTCGGATGCTTGAATTTCTTCTACCAGAATTCTTTTCTCCATCTGGTCCAACAAAGCCCCAAATGTCATAACTTGTTTCTCAGCAACAATATCTTTTAAAATCCCCGGAAACAACCCCATTTGAATAGCTGTTAGTGCTAATTTATCCTCATAACTTTCCATGTCTGTTTTTGTATTGATAAAATGATTTGTGTACTCCTTGAGGCCTTCCCCTACCTTTTGCGTACAGTAGATTATCATATCACCATTTACGCGTAACGTTTAAATGCTAACGGAAGATACTCCAATACATATCAAATTTTTTGATACAACCCTCTGGGAAACGATTGTACTATATTGAAGCCATGTTCTTGAATTTTTGTGAGAAATATCTATATATTAATTTATCGTCATCATTGTAATTGATCATAAAATTCTTGAATTGTTCGATGTGGTTATTTGGATCTTGTGTCCCATCAAACTTTTCCAGCTTTAAGATATCAAACCACTTAGGGAGACACCCTGAGAGTATCTCCGGGGAGAGAGGAAATGACCTCCAATTATGGCCCAGTCTATACGCACTTCCCTTCGGACCTTCGTCCATTGTCGTGTTTAAACCTTCTTTGGATGGGTTAGTGAACTGATTACTCAGACGATATTCAAGATTATGACTTCCAGAAGGAATTTTCATGTGATGGTTCACTTTTTTTTTTCTATTAACATTCATATTTCTATCATTCTCCCCAGAACAAAGTCATTTTTTCTCCTTGGAACCAAAATAAAAATAAACAAAAACACATAAAACTTACTAAGGTGAGATTAAAATTATTATTACATATTATAAGTTTGGAGTCAGAAAATTGAAGATAAAAATATATTAAAGTGAGAATTAAACTTACCATTACATATTATAAGTTTGAAGGTAGAAAATTAAATATAAAAACATGCTAAGGTGAGATTAAAGTCTCAATGTAAACCACCAAATCTCCAACGTCGCATACTGTAGAAAGCTGATGAGACATAGTGTTATCAATAATGCACAACAAATTCGTCCTTATAAAATCAATAATTGCATCCTTCTATATACTAACTCCTCCAATAGTGGCATATAAAACTTTTGGTGGTTGATTCAGAAACCAAAAGATTAGTATCCACCCAATAAATAACTCTGTTACAATGTAACCTTATTGAATCGGGTGCTTCATCAATATAGGTTACGATTTTCCAAGGATATCATGACTTATGCGAGTAGAGGCAAAATCCAACTCTTCAATTCTTGGAATTAGAAAAAAACAACAATTTTATAATCATCGATGGAGTTATCATAACCAAAGCCAAGATTCTTTTTGCATATATTCATTTTGTGTAATTCTTTACAAAAACGAGTACATGGGTTCCATAAGCACACCCTAACTTCTTCACACGTATATCTAGAATTGAAAACTAAACCGTTCAATGATGACAACAATTCAAAATACTCATTGGTTGAATATTTTAAAGTTTGAGCGCCGATTCATGGCCAAAACAACATATATTATAACCAAAATATTGTATTGTACCACTTCGATTCCAAATTAGTTTATCACACAAAGGTCCTTGTTTTAAATACAGTTTAGCAAACCTTGAACTTGATATTAAAAAATATCATGGCTTTGATACACACTTGAATCTGCACAGAAGTTTCACCGGTAGCCTTGACAGTATGTCTTCGGTGATGGATTCCGGTATTAAATTACAAAAATAAAATAAGAATATCAATCAAGTCAATTAAAAACCTCTAAGAAAGTTCTTACCATACCATGCTACTAGTGTAATGCATCTACGCCGAGAGCGTAAACGCAGTATACCACCAGTGTTAGACGCTCACAACGTTATTTTACCCTGCAAATGTAAAGAACCTTAATAGATCTACAATATAGACAACACCGACAATACAACATGACTTCTAACGTTTAACGTTGACGATGTAATATATCTATATTGTCAGCATAACCACGTTACACCGACAACGTCGAAGAACAATAGTGAATACAGTCTCCTATTCTTTAAAAACTAAATCCACCAAATTAACAACCAGTGCAATGCTAAACCACATATCAAACACTCAAACGCTAATATTTGATATGAAAGTTGATTATAACGCTAAAACTAAGTAGTTAAAATACCTAAATAAAAATCTACCTAATAAAAATCTTAAAATAGAAACTAACCTTTTCAAAACAAGAAAACGCATTCTTTACCCCTTTCGTTGATTAATTAATACATATGTGTTTGTTGTTTGAAAATGAAATGCTTGAAATTTTCTGAAAAATATCATCTTTTTTTGGTGTTTTTGAGGGTGAGAGGTAGAAGATAAATATATATTGTGAAGATGTGAGAGGCATAAGTTATTTTTTTGGATAAACTTAAAGTATTTAAATTAGGTTATTTTTGGAAGAAATTAAGTAAACTTATAATTAGTTTTGGGTAAATTTAAGTTGGAACCATTTAGATTTTTTGATGGAATAATTTAACCAAATCCTATGTTATATAGATGTTAAAGTACAATAACTAATATGAGAAATAAATATATGAACTATAGAGATAATGAACGTATATAAGTATAAAACTATACAGGGAAGATAACTTGAAACTAATGCATTTCAATTTTTTAGTTGAGTTTATATAATCTTTTATCAAGAAACATTCAAACCATAATTAATGGTTTCTTGTTAAACCACTTAAATGTCAAGTTAATTCTTATTAAATATTAGAATTTAAGTTTATCAAGATTTCACATAAATTTAAATGTTTTTACTATCATTCTCGTCGATTATCCTTGTGAGTTTATTGAAAATTACTTATAACTACAAGTTGACCCTAACTTGCTATATTTACTAATTTCTACATTTTATTCTTGAACATGATCATGGATAAAGTGAAAACAAATGTTGACATGTTTTATTTTTGTATGGTTCACTAGACATTTTGCTAGCTTAATTTCTAATTTATTATCAACTTGAATTATGGTTGCACCTTTTTTCTTTAGCTCCATCTTACTCGACGAATATTTAAGATATATAACATGACATACACACTAAAATCTTGCAACATATTCAGCTTGAAAATTTGAGAGTGTCACTATCGGTTGGTTTTTATAAAACCAAGTAAATATAGTGTCTCTCATAAACAACACACATCTGACAGTACTTTGTTGATCGTATATATCTCTGCATCAATCTTCGTTGGAGTAACCAACCAACTTATAGTCTTCTGCTTTTGAGAAAAAGATTATAAGTGAGACATTTCCTTGGATGTATTGTAAATATTATTTAATGCGTTTCAATGTGAATATACAGGATTCTCTATGAACCGACTTACAATGCGAATACTTAAAGAAATAAGCAGCCTCGTGCATGTGAGATAACGAAGACTTCATATCAAATTATGATATTTTCTAACATCAACACGTTCTCCTTCATCAAACTTCAAGAGATTTACATATGGTTCCATTAATGTTGAAACAAAATTGCATTTTTCTATATCACGCTTCATCAATATCTCTTTTGCACAAGTATCTTGTGACACAAAAGTATTTATCTATACTTGTCTAACCTCCAAACCGAGGAAAACCTTCATATAGTCCAAGTTTTTCATCTCAAATTCTCATGTCATTGTGTCTTTAAACTCTTTTTTATCTCATCATCATTACCCATTAGAATAATATCATCAACATAAAGAGCAACAAATAACACGTTAATTCAAGTCTTTTTTTAATGTAAAGAGCATGCTCATATGGACATTTTTTGAACCATATCTCTTAGAGATACAAGTTCATACGTATATTTCATGCCCATGGTTCTTGCCTTAATACGTAAAGTGCCTTCTTAAATTTTAGCATATTCATCTATTCTTCGAATTTTACTAACACGGGTGGTTATTCGATGTAATATCTTCTTCGAGAACACCATTCAAGGATATTGATTTGACATCTATTTGAAATACTGGTCATTTGATTTGAGAAACTTCTGATATGATTAAACTATTTCCATTCTTACAATAAGAGAGAATACATAATCATAATCGCTCCATGTACAATTTTATCTCACATTGAGCATTCATATTTTTTTATTGGGCATCCACTTCACACCAATATGTTGACTTTTTTTTAGAAAATATAGCTAGCTCTCATGTGTTGTTGCGGTAAATAACCTTAATTTCTTTGTTTATAGCTGTTTGCTATTTCTTGACTCGCACCACCTTGTCAACACTGATATTTATAAGCAGACGCCAAAAGAAATACAATATATATCTCGTTTTTTGAGTTATATAGATCTGGAAAACTTTATCATTTGTAGTTTCAGAGTTTGTGGTGATGGAATATAAAATGATTTACCATCTTCGGTGTTAACTTCCTTCAAAGCGTTCAAGTCCAATTTACTTGCTCCATTTACTCGCACATTACGACTTTTCATCACCTTCTTGCTTATTGAGTTGAGTGGCTTGTAACCTTTTGTCTTTTAATTATATCGAATAAAAATATACAGTATGCTCTTGTCTTCAAGCTTCTTTTTTCTTTGATCTGTAACGCGTGGATAAGTTATACTAACAAAACATGAGAAATTATAGATTTTTTTCTATTTCATACTTTTTATGGGATTACATCATCTAACTTCACATGTGGACATAAATTTTGTAAATATATACCCGATATCACAACTTTTTCCCAAAATAATTTTGGCATATGCTTGCTCTTGAGTATTGATCGAACCATATCAAGAATAGTCTGGTTCTTACTTTCTGCCATATCATTGTTTTGAGGAGAGTGTGGTGTTGTTAGAAATATCCTTATGCCTTGCTCCTCGCAATAATCCATGAATATTTCCAAAGTATACTTCCCACTTCTATCAAATTGTTTAGATTTTATATGTTTCCCACTTGCCTCTCATCATCACTTTGAACCTTTTGAACCCTCCGAATGATTCAATATTTTCTTACAATATATTAAGCCAAGTTTTTATTGAGAAATCATCGATAATATAAATAAGTTATATTATACCATTGATATATTCAAGGGAGATTGGTTCACATATGTTCATATGTATCAAATGAGAATATGTTCAGCGTGCGAGTATACCTTCTTTTGAAACGAGGTTCTCGTTTGCTTTCCAAGCACACCTTCTCCATAAGATTTTTAATCATAGTCCATGTATGGCATCCTCTGTACTAGTTTATTCTTTGCTAACCTTTTTAGGCGTCTCATGATTCAGGTGACGAAAACGGAGATGCCACAGTGACGTATTGTCTTCTATGTCGATTCTCTAATATTTTTGCCTATGTTTCTCAATTTCAGTTTGTACATCCGTTTTCTTTACATCTTGATTCGAGCAACCAAAAGTATAAAGTAAAATTTATTTGTGAGTTTTCCTAAATTTAACATATTGGTCTTAACATTTCTTACACAATAAACATCGTGGATCGATCCTATCAAACCATTCTTTTGTAAGAAATAAATTTTACATTTTCTTTTGACCTCCACTTTTGATGCATCTTCAAACGACACATCTTATTCTTCAATTTTTTTTTGCATATTTTTGAATACATACCCATGAACTCACATCTGATTGCTTGCCCTCAGGTAAAGATACCACAAACTGTCATTGTTGATGTTCCCTTCATCTTGAGCGATTAAGAGAAAACCTTAATTCTCTTTATCTTCCAAAACAAGCTTAGTTGTTTCTTCCATTATTTTACCGACTCAATAATATTTTTCAAGATTCGTCACTCAATCATAATTTTTACATTTATTAGAATATAAAATTTTCTCATGGTGACCATACATGTGGCAGTTTAGCACTTGATATAGTAATAAGTTATTCGGTCATATCTTCCTAGACCGTGTTTTTTTCCACTACGATTTGGTTAATTTAAATGTTAATTTCTCTGTATGGTATCCTTCGTGAATACTGTAACCGTATCCAAGACTTCCATGGATATGCTCTCTACCTCATAAATTTTTAAAATAAAATACATCTGTAATTACCCATTGGTTTGAATTGCTTGCTCTAGTGTCTCCTCATTCTTTTTCTTCTTACATTGTTTGTATGCATCGAGAGAACAAACAAGCTCGTCATCTGTAAGCTTTGTAAGGTCATTTCACGTTTCTATCGCGTACAAAACATTCTCAAAACTGTCAGTTAAATATCACAAAAGCTTCTTTACAACTGGAACATCACTTCACCATAATGTCTAATTTGGTTTACCACAATTTATAAACATGTGATATATTTGAAAAATATAGCTTTTAACTCTTTGATCTTTATCTTATCAAATTTGCCATAAGTGTTTGTAGAGAATCTTGGTTAACTTAATCCGATCATTATTAAGATTTTTTTTTAAATATCTGATGTTTCTTTTAAAATATTTGTTGCAATAATCTTCTTAAAGTCTGACTCGTCAATTGTAGAAAACATGTATAATATTGTCTAATCATTAAGTCACAACTCTCTCAACGCCTTTGTTTGAGCAATCATCTGTCTAGTGGTAGTTGCTGGTTCTTTGCCAGTCTCCCACACATCATGGAAGACCTATTTATCACAAGTTATATTCGTTACTTGTGGTAGCAAAAATTGATCCATCTTGGTTGTTATCGACTATGGTAGCAATTTGTGAAAATAGAATTATAAACTATAAAAAGAGCATAATAAGAATTTGTATATAATTCTGAACAATATTACCTTTATATATGATTCTTACAATAAACCATTCAAATTATAACCAACGACTATTAAACCAGCTAAACATTTATTTAACGGATATCCAACAATTCAACCACTAAGTTAATTTTTTTTCAACCAGTCAAACATTAAGTTAATTTTTATTCAAAATTATGCATTAAATTTATTCAATAATTAATATTAGTCATTTTCAATAATTAATATTTTTTTTCAACCAGTCAAACATTAAGTAAATTTTGCATGCATGCATATAACTTTCATAGATTTTTGCCATAAATAATAAAAAATAGTGTTCTAAAACTCTTGTAAATGTACCAGCCTTTAGATATAAACCAAAACCAAAGGTTATATATATATATATATATATGAAGGAATGAATAGATAATCTTTTGCTCTTTCTAAAAATAAATTTAAAATTTAGTACATAATTTAGTATATCTTAGTTCTTTTCTATAATATCTTAAACATCCGATTCCGAAATTATATACATTGTTTTGAAAAAACAAGCTCAATGCATATTCATGCGTCAAGTGAGGACCATAAGTTTTATTGGCTACATAAAACCATTAACTCAAGTTCTTGACTAATTAATTCTCACTAACAATATATTTCAGCCAAACTAGTATTACATAACTAAAAGTTAATAACACTACTCTAAATCATTAAAACTTGATTATTGTTCTCATTAGACCATCATTCATTATAAATATATACTCTAAATTTATAGTAGATTAGACAAGCCAATTCAAGAATCTTTACAATTTTTGACTTTTTGATCATTATTTTTACACAATGTATCTCATAAAGTGCGTTTTGAAAGATAATATTACATTAACAGATAATCCAAAATACCTTAGAACTGTAAATAATAATCAGTAAAGAAGTAAAAGGGTTATTTCACTTAAAAATATGGCGTAATAGTTCCCACGACAATCACATTATCAACAATCATCTAAATAAACTTAAGCATCGTATGATAGGTAGTATAAGAATTGTACTACTATGTAATTCCAATGTACCGATTTTCAATCTATCATGCTTAACTGAATATATATATATATATATATATATATATATATATATATATATATATATATATATATATATATATATATATATATACATATATATATATAAACTTATAAATTAGATAGAAATGACAATTGGGTTATTAATATGAAAGCACACGTACTCAATATTATAGAATCTAAAAACATAGTGAAACTAGATATTTTAAAAAAGAAGTTAAAACAAGGTAAACTCGCCCGACATCTAAATACCCTCCTAACTAAAGATATTCATGCAAATCGTATTTTTATAAAATACTTTGGATAATAATATCGCAGGAATATAATTTGCAGCCATAGAGTTTGTGTTGATATACTTTAGTCTAGTTTGGCTATTATATACCCTATATTTCACCGATACAAACTTAATATTTATATGCTTATACTTGTTCGAGCTACTATTGTTATTAAAGACATGACTATTGAACTACTACCATTATGGTAGAAGTAACTATAATAACTATTTTGTATTATTTCATAAAATCATACAATATAAAATACGTACCCACCTGTGGACTTATGAGTGTTCACATGACTAGCTAATATGTACATAAAAATAGCCTTCAATCTCTAAGCTACCTGAGGACCCTCGTGATTTCTTTGTAGTGGGTTATACCTAATCTGTTCAAGTCAATATCCAACACTTTACTATAAATGCTAATGGTACCTGATTGAGCATATATGAGAGTTTCAACAACCAAAGTGTTTCAAAACATGTACATTAAATGAAATTTTAGATTATCCACTAGGATATTGACTTAATGGGAACTTATTGATTTAGCTATATGACAAACAATCAGGATCTTAAGACAATATACATTTCGTATGATATTTTTAGTCGTATATAATAATCTCATATAAATTAGTAGCAAAGAGCATACATTAACATAAAATAATAAATATATTACTTCTCTTTTATCAAATTTTTTATTCACATAATCTTCTACAAAATTCATGTCAAAACTAAATGTGGTGATAATATTCAATAATGTATAGTATCATTGACGAGACTCCTACTTAATTCTATATATGGATTTAATATATTTGTAATCTCTCGAATTTGGATCCATCGTAACAAAATTTTTAGGTTACATCATATAGATCATTTCATTGATGTCTTTATTAAAAAATAATGTCTAAATATCCATATGATAAAAATCAAAATTATTATGTGCAACCATATTCATGCTTGTCCTAAACGAGCTATTTAATTAAATTTGAAAAAATTTCTTAGAATAGTTAATGGTTTATAAGTGGTATAAAAGATCAATGGTTCTTTCATGTTTGTCACGTTTTCGACTCCATGTTTACTTTATAATATTTTGGTCTCTTTTGTTTGAAAACATGACAACTTTTAGTCTTTTATGTTAACTTTTGGATCAATTTGGTCATCTATATCTAAAACAAATGACACATTTTAGTATATTTCATTCCTTTACATACAAAAGTGAATATGTAAGATCAACACATGACATTTTTTGAACATATAAGAGTGAAATATTATAAAAAGTTACCATGGAAGACCAAAACGAGACCAACATAAAATATAAGAGACCAATGGTTAATATTTCACAATGATAAGATAGTGTCATGATACTAACTAATGTGAACAATTAGTGTGAAAGTATGGTTCTGACTTGGCTGATCATAATATAACTAATTAAATGCATTGGTTGAATATATAAAAGGGTTGTTGAGGCATAAATTGTAGAGACATAGCCATTGTTAATGTATCAAATTCTTGGTTAAGGTATTGGTTGCTTCAGTTTGAAACTCTTTGTTAAGATCAAGGAACAACTTATACCAGAATGACATTATCCAAGCTACTGACTGCTTCAGCTAGGAGGCCATTGGTCAAACCGAGCAGGTTCATTTTCCAGGAAGCGTTAGGAAAATGCATTGGCTGCTGCATTTGGGAAACACTTGTACATATGAAGGAGGTCATGGAAGTAAGAGCCTTAAAGAGGAGATGAAGGTTGGTTGGGACTAAAAGACTATGGGTGAAGTAAAGTCTACAATATCCTAGATATTGAGAACCTGGTATAAAGTGTCATTTATAGTGGTTAGATTGGTATTCTGTTATACCAGAATCAGTTATACATTCTAACAACATAAATGGTTATTTTTGTTGAGGAGATTGTTATATTATGTTGATGATATAGATTGGCACAAAAAATTATACATATTGCTCTTTGGACTTCGAAAATAGTTGACATGAATTTGGTGGAGTGTAAAACATGGATAAAGAGAAATAATATACTTAGTATATTAGAGACAGATCTTGGAAGAGTATCGAGCATGAGCTATGAATTTGGAGTTTCTGTAAACACTCTATTTTCTCCGTTATCCCTATCTTGTAAATTATTGTTATTATTGAAGAACCATCTATATAAAATTTATTGCAGCTTATAGTGGATGTAGGCAAGTTAGTGTACCACTATAAATCTTTGTATTCAAACTTTCACTTACTCTATTATGGCTTAGTTTTGATTTTCAGTAGAATTACTACTTGTTTAGTGACATAGTTCCTGGAACGATCAGTTTGAGATATAATTGAATGAACATAGCTTGTATAAGCGTCACACTTGTTATTAGAGCCTGGTTACAAAATGATTCTTATAGCTGAAATGAGACTGGAAAAGTTTGAGATGAAGAGGTTTAACAAGACATAAGATTTTGAAATCTGGCGACAACAAATGCAAACAGTCCTAGTTCAACATAAGTTTTCCCTAGCTATACCAAGGGATACTAAGCTGCCTGAAACATTGTATGGGGTTGAGAAATAAGAAATGATTAAAAATTCTTACAATACGATCATTCTAATTCTAAGCTATAATATTTTGAGGCATGTTTTCAAAAACAAATTCAGCAACTAGAGTCTGGAACAAAGTGGAGAGCATGTACATGGCAAATTCCATGATAAGTCGAGTTTTTTAAAGGCGAAGTTATTTGTTTGAAGATGCACGAGGAAACAATTCTTGACGAGAACCTTGATGACTTGTCTAAAATAGTGATCAATCTGGTGAACATCAGTGAATAAATCACTGATATAGATGAGAAATTGATATTATTGAACTCATCTCCTTTTGTATGTGAGATACTGAAGGATAATATCTAATACTACAAAGAAACATTGTGGATGGATGATTTGGAACCTGAAATTAGATCCAAAGAGTTGGAACTTGTACAATATCGAAGAGTTGAGAGTTCAAGAAGTAACCCTGAAGCTTTAATAATTAAAGTGAGATTAAAAAGAAATGATACTAGTGAGGTTAGAGTAACATCTTGATCAAAATTAGAAAATAAGTTTAAAAATTCTAAGATTAGATGTCATCATTAAATGAACTTGAGTCATTTGAGGAAAGTGTCCCAAATAACTAACAAGGCAATGTGATTGCATATCAGATCAGAGGGGTGTTTTTGTTCGTTCTGAATAATATGACTCTATAGAGGTTCTAGTGCACTCTTTAAATGAAGTCCATATGAAGTGAATTTTTGATTTTGGATGATCATTTCTAATGATTCATCATATGGACTGGTTAGACTCATTTGAATAGAGTAATGGAGACAATGTGTGACTTGGCAATAACAAGGCCTACAAAATAGCTGGAATTGGATCTGTAAGGATTCAAATGTTTGATGATTGTGATCAAATTCTGACGAATGCGAAGTATGTTCATGATCTGTGAAGAAATCTAATTTCTCTTAGCATGTTGGATAAGTTAGGTTATCTTATCAAATTTATTAATGGTTACATAAAATTTTTTAGAAGTGTCATAAGTTTAATGAAGGAGAAACCATCCAATAAATTTATTTCTTGATCAATGATACCATTATAGGAATAGTGGCTCGCTTATCTGAAAGACCGGTTGATGGTTAACCCTATGGAACATAAGGTTAAGGCATGAAAACCAGAAGGGATATTTGGAGTTGCATAAGCAAAGTCTGAGGGACCTGCAAGTGGTCAGTCTCATGAAGGTAATATATAATTTTTATTATTATTATTCAAGAGAGTTATGGATTTAGTTGTTGCAGTCGAAGGTAGAGGCTTTTGATAGGTTCAAGAAATGGAATATCATGGTTGAAAAACACGTTGACAGATAAGTACAGAAGTTTAGGATGAACAATGATATTGAATTTTATGCAAATAAATATACTAAGTACTGTATAGCAACACAAATAGTTTGACATAGAATTATACGATATACTCAACAACAAAATGGTATTGCTAAAAGAATGAACAAAACCCTTTTGAGAGGATAATGTGCATGTTGGTTATTTCTAAGCTCCAAAAGTTGTTTTAGGCAGAATTGGTAATGAATACCTGCTATCTCATAAACAGATGTTCGTCGACTACGATTGGTTTCAAAACCTCACATGGAATATGGTACGAGAAGTCTTTATATTATTCTAATCTGAGAGTGTTTGGTTGCGTCGCTTATGAATATAACATACATGATAAGCTACAACCAAGACAACTTAGTACTTATTCCCTAGGCATCCGAAAGGCGTCAATGATGACAAATTATGGTGCCTCAAAACGAGATATAAGAAGTGTCTATTCAGTAGGGAATGCGACATTCAAAGAGAACGATTATCCTGGTATGGGTGATGAAAATGACGCATTTAAGATAAAAGTAGAGTCATCTGGATCAGAACGTGCTAGTGACTTAAAGGGATCTGAGCCATAAAATAAACTTGGCCACAAAGAGTTTATAAATCTAGAAGTTTGTCGGGCTCAACATGGCTACCGGATAGCAAGAGACATGACTAGAGGAATCATCCGAGCTCCTCAAAAGTACGGGTGTGCCGAACTCGCAACTTTACAATGGTTGTTGCATCAGAAGTGATTCACTCTAAACCTAAAAAATTCAGGCATACAATGAAAAATGAGGATAAATCCAAATGTCTTATTGCTATAAAGGAGAAAATGATTTCACTTCAGAAGCATAACACATCGGATTTGGTAGATAAACCTAAAGGACACAGGCTGGTTAATTGCAAATGGATTTTAAAGAGTAAGAAAGAAATTCCTAATGTTGAAATGGCTCGGTAGAAAGCTAAACTGGTTTCTAGATGATTCAATCAAAGGGAGGATATGGATTATAATGAGATTTTCTCTCATGTAATGAAACATAGTTCAATCATGATCTTCCTTGCAATGACCGTCAAGTTTGACATAGAGTTAGACCATGTGGATGTTAAGAAAACTTTCCTACACGGGTCCATTAAGGAAACCATCTACATCAAGCAACTTAAAAATGTTATAGACAAGGAAATGAGTGACCATGTATGTATGTTGAATAGAGAATTGTAAAGTCTGAAGCTATATATTTGGTTCCAGTATAAGTGTTAAGATAATTATATGTATCTGAAGAAGACTAATTCTACCAATATATATTCATTGTTGTATGTAAATGATATGTTTATTTTTACTAAATACAAGACATATATTAATTCCTTAAAAGTAATATTGAGAAGAAGGTTTGACATGAAGGACTTGGGCTCAGCCAAGAAGATTTTTCTAGTAGAGATAACTAAGAATAGACAAAAGAGAACTTTGTTATCTAAGGAAGGTGCTTGATAGGTTTGGTATGAAAATGGTGAAACTAGTAACTTTTACCATTTTTTAATACTTTAAAATGATATCTTTAAAGGTTGATGTTGAAGATGTAGAGATGCAAAAATAGAAAACGTTCCTTATTCGAATATTGTGGGATGTATAATGTATGCCATGGTCTATAGTAGGCATGAGTTGGCTTATGTTTCGAGCTTGGTGAGAATATTCATATCGAAGCCCTCATGGGAATATTGGAAGACTATTAAGTGGGTTATGAGGTACAACAATGGATCTACTAGTATAGGACTAATGTATGGAGAAGCTGGTTTAAGACTCGAATGTGCTGAGGATTTTGCTAATTTTTTTATTATGTTAGTTGTATGGACACTTGGAAATCTTTGACTTGATATGTGTTTGTATTATTTGGTAGTATTGTAAATGGGTAAGATAATCTTTAACCCCTAGTAATATTGTCCTACACCGAAGCTGAATATATTATTGTTACCAAAATATAATCTATGTGGTTGAAAGGAATGTTAAGGAAATTTGGGGTGAAACTGGAAATTCACATAGTGCATTGTCATAACGAGAGTGAAATGCACTTGTCAAAGAATTTGATTTTTTGTGAAATGATTAAGCACATTGATGTTAAACTCTATTTCGTAAGATTCTTGAGAATGAAGAGATTTTGGTAGAAAACATTTATACAAATGACAACCAAAATATATGTTTACAAAACTAGTGACAACGAGCAAGTTAAAATATTGATTAGGTTTAGTTCATATTTGAAGCATCTAAGGACCTTACATGGGGAAAAAACATCCAAAACGTTTTTTAGAAATCAAAACAAAAATGAATAATTTTAAAGTATGGTTATGACTTGGTTAAGTAAAGCATAATTGACTGAATGCATAGACTATATATATGCATATGCATCATTGCGACATTAACTGTATATGCTTAGGCATTGTCGATGCATCAGTGCTTCAGCTTAGGTATTGGTTGTTTCAGTGTAGAAACCTTTGTTGAAGCCAAGCAAACGCTTATACCATATTGATATCAACTGAGGAATTTACCGCTTGAGTTATGAAACCATTGGTCAAATCGAGAAGGTTTATCAATTATGAAGGCTTATGCAAAAGCATTGGCTGCTACGGTGGGGAAGATATTGGTTAAATCGAGTGAGGTCATAAGGTTAAAGGTCGAGTTGAATATTGATTGAGATTGAATGACTACATATGAAATAAATTTACACTAGCCAAGATATGACAACCTTAACTTGAACTATTAAGTGTGACATGTGGTATAATGTGTGAGTTATAGTGGTTAGATCGATCTCATGTTACACTAGAATCAGTTACATTATGTTACAACAAAAATGATTATTCTTGTTGAGAAGATTGTTATATTGTATTGAAGAGAAAGATTGGCACAAAAAATTACATATAGTGTTTGGACTTCGAAGAGAGTTGACAAAACTTTAGTGAAGTGTGTAATAAAAATATAGAGAAATTTTTTAGTAAATGGGAGAGTAATCTTCAAAAATACCGAACGTGAGCTCTGAATTTAGAGTTTTGTAAATTTTTTGTTTTCTCTTATATCTCTATATTGTAAACTATTATTACAATTGAACAATCATATGAATGAAATTTGTTGTGGCTCTCGGACGTAAACAAATTTAGAGTTTTGTAAATTTTTTGTTTTCTCTTATATCTCTATATTTTAAAATCTGAAATTATCAAATATAACTTATATAAACTTTAAAACTACCTCAACTAAGCATATAAATAACTAAAAATCCATAACACCATCCTACCGTTATCCAATAACTGAAGCTAAATTATCAAATATTTTCACTTTTTTTATGGGTCCAAAACTCCCATTTGGTATGCTCCTATCACTTTAGAATATTCCTACACACAATAAGTTGTTAGTTACTTAGTTTAGCTCAAAAGTCAAATCCATAGAAAGGATAAAACAAAATATTTTAACTATTATAGTCCATAACATAAATTTTAGGATACATCAAGCCTATAAAAATATAGGTGTCACTTTTGTTAACCAGAATACTTTTTTATTGGTTTGTTTTAACTTTTTACATTTTGATGTATTTGGTGTCCACTAAAACGAAAACTCAAACCGTAATATAATTTTATTTGGTTTTCTCAAAACCAAAACAGAGAACGAAAGAATCAACTAAGCCGTTTTTTATTTGGTTCGGTTGATCAACTCAGTTATCTCAAATTTGTTCTCACTCCAGTAATTGATCATAATAATTTTATATAATTTGATAAAAATAATTAAAACTAGCTATTTGTTTTCGCGTAAATATAGTATTTATGTTTATACATATTAAAATAATACATCGCTTCAGCTTATATTAAATTTAATATTAAAACATTAATATAATTTTAAAATAATTTGAACTATTAAATATGCAATAAGATATACTAAATATATTTGTACTTTATGGACATCAATATTATATTTCTGAAAAAATATAATAATAGAGAATAAGATATACTAAATATATTTTTGGGAAATTGTATTTAAAGTATCCACTCAACTATTCAATTGTCACTTACCATCCAAGGTTTGATCAATTGTTATTTAATACCCAACTCAACTACCTTATTGTGACTTACAACCTACTATTAATTTAATACCTTAACTACCCTTAACCCACTATATAAACATAATTTTCTGTTTTCTTTCTATTTTTTATAGCTTTTTGAAGATTTGAATTTGTTAGCCGCTCTAACCACCTAACCCTACCAACCACCACGAGACCGGTTGAAATCACATTTTCCGGTGAACGGAAGCTGCTAAAGGTTTGTTTCTTTATGTAGGTTGTTGTGTTAGACCTGTCTAACCTCTGTTTTATACGTATAGGAGTTGATCGTCGCTTTTTGGAATCTTATAGCTTACAAGTAATCGTGTTGCGAGCTTTTTAGGTAATTACCTACCGATTTCGAAGTTTTTTATTGGTTTTCTCTGTTGGAATAGGTTCTATTCTACTGTTTTTAGATGCCATTGCCTGATTTCGAGCTTTTCTCTGTTTTTTTTTGTTATAGTGATCTGTTATTTTTTAGTTAATATTGTTCGTTATATAGTTATGTCCTTGTTGTCTGATGTTATATTCTAATTTGGTAGTGCTTTAGTTTTGTCTTGAATGTGTAGATTACGAGTTTTTAGGTCAATTAGTTTATTGTATTTCGAAACAAATATCAGGACTTTTTTTACATAGAAATACCAGGACAAGATGCGAATAGCTTTATGTAGGTATAAACAATTCGCAAGATAGGATGCGAATTGTTTAATGCAGTAGTAAATAATTTGCATATAGTTTTTGTGACTAATAACAAATATCAGGACTTTTTTTACCTACAAATGTCAGGACACGATGCGAATAGCTCGTTGTAGGTATACACAATTCGCAAGTTAGGATGCGAATTATTTGATGCAGTAGTAAATAATTTAACAACATAGTTTTTGTGACTAATAACAAATATCATGACTTTTTTACCTACAAATATCAGGACAAGATGCAAATAGATCGTTGTAGGTATACACAATTCGCAATATAGGATGCAAATTGTTTGATGCAGTAGTAAATAATTTGCACATAGTTTTTGTGACTAATAACAAATAACTTGTACTGTCCAGGGTAAGAGATGTCTAAATCACGATTTTGTATTTTTAAATATGGTCACCAAACTGCAATTGTGCCTTTCACGAAGTTTGAAATATTCGAAAGTATCCAAGCTTATGTAGAGAACACATGGGAGGAGCTTACCACAAGTGACTACCTAATTACTTACTCCTGCAGGGATCACAATAATTATTTCTTTAATAACGAGAATGATTTTATTGGGTTGGTGTTATATCTTGATTTGGAGCATTTAAAATGTGTTAGTTTTCTCATAGAACAACACGTCTTCGATAAGGGTTCTGGTAATAAAAGTTATGTTGATAAGAGCTTTGGTGGTAAGGATTGTGGTGTAAAGCGTAAAGAGCGTAGCTTGATTTTGGGAGAACCATCTCTTGATCAACTAGTTAGCGGGGAGAGTAGTAATGGTTTAGTTAATTCTGATCAGAGAAAAAAACAACTTACTACTGCTGGTTGGGCTGATGCTATTACAGGAGTGGGTCAAGCTTTTGAAGAAGGTGCTGCCGGTCTGAGGGTATCTTTGTGCAAGTTTGCGTTAGAGCATGGTTTTTCTTTCAAATACTTGCACAACACAACAAATAATATCACTGCTTATTGTGAAAATAAGCTCACAAGCGGGTGCAAATGGAGGGTTTATGCATCTATTGACTCAAGCACCGGCCTTATGACGATCAAGAAGTATGTCCCGTACCATACTTGCAGTCCTGTTTTCCCCCAGAAGCATAAGCATAAGCGGCACAGGCATTTGACATCAGATTTGATTGCAAAAGAAATTCAGGATTCTCTCCGGACCTGCCATTCGTTGACAGCCAAAACCATACAATCGACTGTCAAACAAGATTACGGTCTTGACATCTCTTATCGTTTTTCATGGAATGCTTTAGAGAAGGCTATGAGGGGAATTTTTGGAGATAGTTCAAGTTCTTTTAGTTTACTAAGCGGATACTTCAAACGCTTGAAGAGCCGGGATATTACTTTAGACTGCCAGTTGGAGTTGTCAGCTGGAAACCGATTCAAGCACTGTTTTGTAGCATTCGATTCGTCCATTCGAGGTTTTCATTTATGCCGTCCAATGTTGTTTGTCGATGGAACCCACTTATATGGCAAGTACAAGGGTACATTGCTCACTGCTGTAGCAAAGGACGGAAACAACGGTTAGTTACATTTATCTAGTTAATCTGAACGATGTTTTTGTGTGAAAATACTGATGCAATTCGCATCAGGTGATGCGAATTAAGCAGTGTTGTGATCCTCATATTTCGCATTTGAGGCTGCGAATTAGGTATTATCTGAGTAAACTGTACTTACATCGCAGCTTGAGTTATAAACAATTTACATGACAAGCTACGAATTGTTCGTACGAGCAATAAAAATGTCACGCATAATTCGCATGGAGAGCTGCGAATTGTGCTAGGACAGCATGCAAATTTCTTACATTTTTTAAATGTTTGCATACTGTTGTAGTGTTCATTTGATCTGCCTTTTTCCAGGAATATTCCCTGCTGCTGTTGGTGTAGTTAGCATTGAAGTTTGGGACAATTGGATGTGGTTTTTGGGGTGTTTGAAACAACATTTGCTGGATCGCCATATCACATTTATTTCAGACCGTCATTCTGGTATTGTTAATGCTGTTTCTGTCTTGTATCCAAACTGCTATCATGCGTACTATTATTTTCATCTCATGCAGAATTTGAAAGCCAAACTGGAACATACTAACAGGGAGTATAAAAAAAGGATGTTGAGTTTCTTCCATCGTCTTGCTTATGCTCCCAGTCAAGAGCTTTTTAAAGATATACTAACAGGTTTTCTATGAGAAGGTGGTGAGAGAATGAGTGATTTTCTTGCAAATTTACCCCCTGAAAAGTATGCGCAGGCTTACATAAAAGGGAAGCGATACGACTCTATGGCTTCTACCGCAGCTGAATCGTTTAACAGTCAGATTAAAAAATATTGCGGCTTACCAATTGTTGAGTTTATTGATTGGATTAGAGTCTTGCTTATGACTCAAGTTTCACGGAGCTACGAAGAAGGTCTCAGCTGGAGTACTAATTTGGTTCCCGAGTACGAGAAGCAGCTAAAGCAGAATGTTGACATGTGCCGAACTTGGGTAGTACGTAAGTCCTCTTCCGCCATGTTCGAAGTCTTTTCGAATCCTGTGGCTGTTGTTAATCTGTTGGATTTCAGATGTTCATGCGGATCATGGCAACAAGAGTGTTTTCCATGTTCTCATGCTCTAGCAGCATTACAATACACCGACCAGGATCCATTGACTGTAATAGAACCCTTCTTTACGGTTAAGAATTACAGGGAAAGTTACTCTTTCAGCATACCAGCTATAACTGATTTCGGCGAAGGGTCCAACGCTAGCGATCCTTCTTTTGTTGAAGTTCTGCCTCCGAACGTTAAGAGACGCTCTGGAAGGCATAAGAAAAAGCGAATCCTTTCTAGAGGAGAAATCTCAACCAAGAAGTTGAGGTGTGGCCGATGTTCGAAATCAGGCCATAACCGGAGGACTTGTGATGTTCTAGTTTAATGACAATTCTGGTTGGCCATATCACATTTATTTTTGTAGTATAGTTATTGTTCTGTACATCAAACTAAACATTCATACATTCTTGTGTTTTTGTATTGCTATTATTGGAGGTGTAAGCATTTCGCATCCTGTGTTGCGAATTATGTACAATATGTTGGTATATTGTTGCAAACATCTATAAGGATTACATGCGTTTTTATGTGAAATTTCATAAGGATGCGAATCGCTAGTAAAATCATATCAAATATTTATTATATCAAACGTTTCGCATGATATGCTGCGAATTAGGGCCAGAATTATGATGCGAATGGAGAACAATTAGAAGTCCTGATATTGGTCATATGATAAGCTGCGAATCGTGCTTTAATAAAAATACCAGGTTATTCAATAAGGTTGAAAATAAGTAATATAGCAGGTTAACATGTGAATGATGTGCAAAATGTATTTGATGCGAATCGTTTATATCATTGAAACTCTGTAAACAAATTGGATTACAAAAAAGAGGATTACAATATTTTCATGCACTAACAACCGTTTACACATATCACTACAAGCTACTGGTGCTAGTTAGTTGCATTCCAAAAATAAACAAAAAACAAAAACCAACTCTAGCAGTTGGTAGAGGATTCATCACCATCTTTTTCTTGTTTCTCCTCTTTGTGCTGATCATCTTTGTCTTTCTCCTCTTTCTCTTCCACTTTTTCTTTCTCTTCCACTTTCTCTTCAGCTTCAATATCTACGTCCATCATGCTTAAAAATATTGTCCTTGATCGACCAGCTTCGTCTTCCCTCTTCCTTTTGTTGTTTCGAACCTCTGTCGTTTGAGGTTGCACCTGTTCTGGCTGAGGTGCAGCAGGAAGCATTGGAACCTGTTCTGGCTGAGGTTCAGCAGCAACCAGTGGATCAACTTCCACTGGTTGAGAGTCAGCAGAGTAGTAGTCATCATACATGTCTAGTTCGAAGACAGAGACTGGGCTGGGGGTGGTACTGCTGGCATGATCAACTCATCACTCCAGTTAACGGTTATGGATGACCAGGAGTCACCCAGAGAACCGAGTAAACCAGAGTTTGAGTATGAGGTGGTGGTTGTGGTGGTGGAAAAAGACATGACTGTTTTCCTTTCGAAGAGAGAAGAGGTGTTTTTAAAAATATATGGAGTTTGGTGTAAAATTAGCCTCTGGTTACTAGAGGTATTTGTAGGGAAAGGAGGTAATCATTACATAGCCTCCATGTCCAATCAACATTTAATGAATTATGTACTTGATTAGATTGTTTTTTGTGTGCTCAATGGAGAAAACGTTTACCAAAGCATAAGCCACAACCTGTTCATATCCTTGTACTTTATATTTTGAATTTTTTATTTCTGCACCAGGCTGCGAACTGATTGTAAGGTGGTATACCAGGCTGCGAACTGTTTTGTGTAGTGATAAGCATCTATCAGGTTAGGGTGCAAACTATTTGATGATAAATTAGGATGCGAATTATTTAATGATAAATAATCATCTATCAGGTCAGGCTGCGAACTATTGGATGATAAATTAGGCTGCGAATCATTTATCGATAAATAAGCATCTATCAGGGTAGGCTGCGAACTGTTCATACATATCAGCTAAGGAATATTCAAATTTCTGAAAATGTAATTTTTTTATGTATGCACAACAAAACTGAAAATTACAACAGATGTATTTACAAGCAACATTTGTATTTACAAGCAATACACGAATCAGCCATATGCGATGCGGTCTTTGTCATTTAAAAAGTAATAAAACATTTCTGCTCTGAAGGCAGTTACCATATCTGCATCGTATTTTTTCTGCACTGATCCATGCTCGATAATATCTCTTGCATATTTGCAGACAAAGATACCACAGTCCAGGGTGCCTCGCTTTTGTTGTGGGATGCCTCTTTCCACTTTCACCTTCCACCCTATAGTATATTTAGGTAGGAATTCTCTATCCAACAAATATTTGATCTGTGTATAATAATTAGTGTTAGGAATAAGCACAAAAACAAAAACAGTTGGTGACATACAATTCGCACTTTAGGCTGCAAATTATATGACAACAAATCCAACAAAATTCGCACCTTAGGCTGCGAATTGTATGACAACAAATCCAACATGGGCATGTCACATGATTCGCAGCTTAAGCTACGAATTATTTGATATGCACCCCATTGTTCGCATCATATGCTGCGAATTATGTTATGGATAGGCTACGAAAAGCAATTGATTTACTCACAATTCGCAGCATATCCCGATAAGTGTATAGTTTGGAATATTTACTAGTAGTGCAGGTGTCCTTGTGGTGTGGTCTATGGCTTTCAGCTTAGGCAGCAGCGGATTGTAGTTTGAAATTGTCCTGGTGTCGATGTCAATAACGAGCAACGTCCAGTGGTTTACAGTGTCCTTCATCTCGGTGCATACTGGAACCATGATGATGTTGGCATCTTTGCGCCCCATTCTAAAAGCCATGTCAACCAAAGTTTTTACTTGCCAGCCTGCTTTTATTTGATGCTGCATCCAAGCAAGAGTATATTAAAATGAGAACATTTTCTGAGAACTTTGTTCAATTTACCTGAGCTAAACTTACCGCAGTCATGCCCGAAATCAGTACGGTGTCATGATGCTCTCCTTTAGCTTTAGTGCATGGAACTTTGAAGTCTGCATCTTCAAGCATCGATAACCTAACAAAGGAGTTGTAGATTTATGTTAAATATACAATACATATTTGAAACATTGAAAATAGAATTGGTTGACAATTGGATACCTTTACGTCCAGTTCCAGTTCTAAAGGTAGTGCCATGACATCACTCGCTTGCACCCTGATTCCGTATGTAAACTTGGACTCTGGTAGCTGCCATACCACTGGATCAGGTGTGTCGCTCTCGTAGGCTTTAACTACCTGTATTTTGTGGTATTCTTGCAGATCGATACGTTCAATTACTTTTGTTTTCTTTGGCGAGTTGCTGTATTCTACTGCTGGCGGTTCCCGTATTGTTATTACGAACTCTTCTTCTTCCTCTGCCACTTGAGGCTGCGTTTGTGTCAGTAGAGTAAAACTTGGCTCCTCTATCTCTTTACTGAGCTCGAGCTTAATAAATAAGAAAAATCAAAAGTAGAAGGGCGTCAGTAATTATAATTGCAACGACTCCAAACAGTTCGCATCTTAGGTTGCGAACTGTTTGGTTCCAGTCTAATAAATTTATTAGTATCTATCAGGGTAGGATGCGAACTGTTCGAGGTTCCACTGAACAGTTCGCATCCTACCCTGATATTCATTTGTAATACCCCAATTAGTTTTCTAACACAAATCTCATGTTATGATGCGAAATCATTATAAGTAGGCCTTACCGCACGGTCAACGACAACCAATACCGTTGACTTGTTCGGCATATGAACTGGATCGTGTCGGCAGAAATCATTAAAGTCATCCTCCGACATGTTCTCAAAAGACCGTTGTATTATAGAATCGTAATATACATTATCAAGTTCATTTAAAATTGTCTGTGAAACTTGAGTGTAAATACCATCAACAAAAGCATCGGGTAAACCTACTGTGTTATCGCGGGACTCTGGAGCTTGCAGTTGATTTGTTACCGGGCCTACAGTTTCACGTTGGCTTAGTAATTCTAACTTTGCTGACAGCACCATTGGTCTTTGAGGTTCTGACTCTTGAGGTGCTATCTCTTGAGTTAGCCTTTCTCTCTTCGCCAAGGTTATCCATTGCTGCTGTTGTTGTTCTCGTTGTTGTTCTTGTTGTTCTTCTTGTTGCCGGTCTTCGTGTTGAACTTGTGGCTGCTGGTGTTGTTGCTGGTGGTGTTCTTCTTGTTGTTGTTGCTGGTGGTGTTCTTCTTGTTGTTGATGTTGTTGCTGTTGGTGTTGTTGTTGCTGGTGGTGTTCTTCTTGGTCTTGATGTTGATGTTGTTGTTATTCTTCTTGTTCTTGCTGTTGGTGTTGTTGTTGTTCTTCTTGTTGTTGCTGTTGGTGTTGTTGTTGTTGTTCTTGTTGTTGTTATTGTTCTTGTTGCTGTTGTTGTTCTTGTTGTTGCTGCTGGTCTTGCTGTTTCTGCTGTTGTTGTTGTTGTCTTTCAGTCTCCTGTTTCATACAAAAATCCAAAAAAATAAAAGGGTGGAAGGGTTAAGCATAAGTTAATCATTGTTGAGCACGGTTCGCATGCTGACCTGATATCTGTGTTGTACATTCTTAACAATTCGCAGCTCAGCATGCGAATTGTGTAATAACCAACCCAATGGTTTATTACACAATTCGCAGCTTAAGCTGCGAAACGTTTGGACATGACTACACAAGAGTCCTGATATTTGTTTGGTAACATCATATCATCCACTTACATTATCTACCTCCTCTGTCTATGTCTCCAAGATGTCCATCTCTGCAGATATTTGAAGGGGTATGGGTGAATGGTTGGCATCATCGTCCTTTTCTTCTGGCAGTACTCCATCAGCATGGTGCTGATCACCATTAGACACGGAGGCTTGCTGATCAGTGGATTCTTCTCTCTCTGGAAGTGCTGCTGGTACCTGCTCTATTGGGCTTTCAATCCGGCAAATTGGCTGACAGATAACATTGGGGAGCTGTTGTGCTTCAAGTTCCGCAATCTTGCGTTTCAATTTTTTCAGTTGTAAAAATGTTAGCAAACTTTTTATAAACATATTAAGTGTTGATTGTAGTGATTATTTAAGGTTCGAGTCATACTTACTTCTCTGGCCTGTTTTTCTATCTTTCTCTCGTACTTGTTCTTGTCGGCGTATGTCTTCAAACGCTTTGATGTCTTGTGATTAGGACCTCTGCGTTTGAGTACATAATCACAGATTGTTTCACTCGTACTGGTTGTGTCGTCGCCGGAGGGCTCCTGCCTGGATTTGCCTTTTGGTTGTGGTGGAATCGTTTGCTTGGGGAGTCTTGGTGGTGGAATCATTGGCTCGGGTGGTGGTGGTTGTTCGGGTCTGGGAGATATCACCTTATTCATTGCATTTTGTGATGCTCGTCTCCTTTGTTTTGGTTTTGATGCTATGTTTTTCTTCCTCTTCCTTGGTCTTTCTTCCGTTGAAGTAGAAAAGGTTTCCGCATCTTCATTATCTTCTCGTTCTCCGAAAGCTTCAATTTCAGCCTCGGTAAGCTGTAATGGACCTTCTAAAACCTATCAACAGAGGCACATGTAAGTAAATTAATTGTTTCGAAAGTATGAGGGTGTAGACAAACAAATTGTTTTTTAGAAACAGTTCGCATCATATGATGCGAAATGTGTGATTTTAATCATGTTAGAGTTGTAAAGAATTCGCATGCTGAGCTGCGAAATGTGTATGAGACAATATGCTGCGAACTATGTGCAAAAGATATGCTGCGAACTAAGTGTAAACTATAGGATGCGAACTATGTGGAAAAAGAAGCTGCGAAGTAAAATTCATATCAGGCTGCGAAATGATTGATACATTTTTCTAAGCAAAACGCATGATATGCTGCGAACTGTATGCACCCCCAGTCCAATACATATATAAAGCTTATACCTGGTCATTATCCAGGTAGGGTGTTCTAAGAAGATATGACATGGTTGATGCTTGGCACTCTAACCCCAACCATTTGAATAACCTTGGTATCGAGGTTGGCTTCGCTACCTCGTGGCCCATTGTTGTGTGCTCCATGATGAAGGGCTGCATGGGGACAAGTTTTATCAACACGATACTATGTACATAACTAATTTTTATATTGAATAGATCAATCTTACAACTACAAGGGCGACGTAGCCGACGACTTTATCAGCTCTTTCTATTGCTAAGCAACTCCTGATAGACTGTCGAAGCTTGTACAATATTGATCCAGCCCAGTCATAATTGTTTATTCTGTTGAGGTCTTCAACGTAATAAACCGTGCTCCAGCCCAGGATATCTCCAGATACGGAGTAGAATAGTGTGGAGCACAAAAATAGTATCAACAGCTTCGCAACATCTTCCAGCTCATGCTCCCCTCCTTCGTTTATGGCCTTCTCTATACCCTCCTGTAAAACCAATGACAACATGCTATGTTAGAAATGTATAGAATCTTGCTTTATAAAGATGAAGTCCATTTTAGACGTACCTTTATAATGGCATTTGTTATTGTTTTGGTATTACTAGCTGCTACTTTCCTGCCAGTTTTACCCATGAAGTATTTCTTCATCGTCCTTGATTCGTCCTCCTCGCCGGGTGCATACTTGTTGTGAAAAGCTCCGGTTTTTGTTAACGGTATTTTCTCGGTGCCATGCCTCAACCCGAATATGATCTTGACATCGTTTTTAGTTAGATTTATATACTTCTTGCCAATCCTAAAGGCATCTCTATCCACAGATAATCACTCGATGATATACTGAATGATTGAGTAGAATTTCTTCTTTGGCAGCTCTACCTCATTACGGATTTGGAAAGCTGTTTTCAGCAGTGTGTAGAAGGGGGTGTTTCTTGCAGCTTCAATGTGGGACCTTGTAATACGCATGTCTTTGAGTAGCTTCAGAAGGCTCACCAACCCTGATCTGTAGTAGCTAGGTTTTGTTGTCATACTTTCTGCACAAACACAAATCAGTTGGAGTATCACAAATAATTCGCATCACAAGCTGCGAATTGTCTGTAAATAAACATAAACATACAATCGAGCTGCGAATTGCTTGCATAATGGGTGATCAGGATGCGAACTATTACACTTTTTACATGCACGTTGCAGGGATCTGGGAATTATTCAACAAACACCAAAATTAACAATGAACTACCTAATGCAGATCTAACATACATAATATTTCTCAGGAAAGTATTAGTATTACATGCAACTAAAATTCTACCCTGCCTTCGACGATAAACCCATAAACTGAGCAACTATCGTCAGTAGATACTTCATTCTAGTATAAAAAGCAACGCCTATCGTGAATTAACAGAAAAAAGTGGTTCAAATTCGTCAAAAATGCAAAAAAACGTACACTTTCCACGATGATGCATACCTGTTAAATTTCACCGGTCGGAGAACGAGATTGAACTTTCAGAGACGATTCCACGACAACTTTGTCGAACAGAAGGTGTGTAGTCTGAGTGAGTAAAAGACGCTGACCGGTGCGATAGTGTCGAAGGTGCGAACGGTGAGAAGCTGTAGGGTTTTTGGGTTTGAGAGAGAGAGTGAGTATCACGAAGTCGAACGATTTTCTGGTGGTTTCTAAAATTAGACTTTTGCGTTTGTTTAGGGTGATAGGAAGGTGGAAAAAGTGGGATGGAATTGAAAAATGGGTATATATAGTGGAAGGGTATTTTTGTCCAATTTATTAGTCTGGGTATTAAGTAACACTATGTTAAATTTGGGTACTGTCGGGTAACAAGATAGTTGAGTGGGTATTTTCAGGTACTTTTCTCTATATTTTTATTCTATGAACATTAATATTGTGCTTTTAAAAAAAAGGTATGATATTGTTTATTTATAATTGTTTTTATCAAATATCATAATTTTTTAATTAAAAATTAGGACAAATAGAATACATAAGTTGTATAAATATATTATTTATGGAAAAAATTGTCTGTTATAATATTTGATGAAACTTAAAAACGTAATATGATTATAAAATAATATTGGACAAAATTGTATAATATTTGATGAAACTTAAGAACATAATATGATTATAAAATAATAAAAACTTGACCTACTACTAGTATTTAATAAGGTAGTTTTAAAAATTATGAGCCAAAAATATAAATTACGGGTTCATATAAAATTTGAGGTAATTTATTACAAAGATAAGTTTTAAAAACAATGAAATACAATCCTAGGTTGTTTAAATAATTAAAAGATATTAGAAATTTTAGTTGAGACTTTATTTTTTAGTTTGAAGTTTTATTTGTGTAAAGATTTGGAAACTATTTTACCGCGTGAAATCAAAACTCGATCAATTAGTTTATGTCGTAGATCATCAGCATGAGTAAGGAATATTCTCTCTCGAAGATTATCCAAATCTTAATTCTGTCTTACGGAACCAAGCTTATAAAAATTCCATGCAAAACAACAAAAACATCAACAATAGGTCAAACAGTAAACAAATCCCAAGAACAAAATCCTATGTAGATATTCTCACAAACCAAAGCAACAACATAGACACCAATTCTAGCTTTAAACCAACAAGTGTGGTGCAGAAAAAAACACATTTTAGTTCAATTTCTACAAGAAGAAATAGATAAATTAAAGCTTAGTTCTAAGCATACAATAATCGTAAAATTCAATCATGGAATTCCAAAAAGAGATAAGGTGGATAAATTCTTTTATCTTTCAAGTTTGAAAGAGAATACAACTATGTGGCTTGTCATTCTAGGCATATCTTCTTGGAAGTTGATTACAAAGAGAACTTATGTAAAATTTGGATGAAGTTTGTCTGGTTTTTGAGTGAATCTA
This sequence comes from Limnanthes douglasii subsp. nivea, assembly GCA_036936605.1. NCBI lineage: Eukaryota > Viridiplantae > Streptophyta > Magnoliopsida > Brassicales > Limnanthaceae > Limnanthes > Limnanthes douglasii. The sequence continues at coordinate 161,156,010 of JAUPFV010000003.1, forward strand.
ATATGAGGCTTTTAAAATAGAAGCTAGACTTCAACCCTAAATATGAAAATCCTACAGCTCCTATCTGTGTAAGGTTTGAAAACGTTCAAGAATTTCTATTTAATGAGAACATGATCCAAACGTTAGCTGAAACTATAAAGGAACCCTTAAAAATCAAGATACTTGGAAAAACAGAGAATTTTATAATGCCGTCTTTGCGTGGATTGAAGTTGATCTTTCAAAGGAGCTGCAACACCAAATCTGGGTAGGCTTTGGCGAAAATAATTGATGTTGGTTAAGCGTAAGCTATAAAGACGTTCCTAGATACTACAAGGCATGTCACCACCTTGGGCATGATCAAATTAACTGCAAGAAATTGTCTAAGAAGTTTGTTAATAAAGAAACTTCAACCACAAAAGAAGATGCTAACTGAATATTGAAGAGACCATTCAACATAAGAACTCTACTCAAAGGATCAAATATATAATAGTTCAAAATACTGAAACTTCATGCAAGGTACCATAAACTATAAGCAACAAAGATCAGGAAAATAAATTTGTAACTCATAGAAGGAATCTAGAAGAAGACAATATCAAAGTTCTTGAAGATGAAGAAATAATTGATGCTATTAAATCCTTAGAAGATTTTAACAACACAACACCATACTACATTTTTCAAAATCAAGATAATATTCGAAGTATGCCACCTAATCCAATATATGACAAGACATAAGTGAATACAGAGTTCCAACAGATCCTAAACAAAAAGCTGAAAGAAGCAAGAGGAAAGAAGATGAATACAAACCTAGCCATCAAATCTCTAAAGTTTCCAAGATCAAACAGATTTACTCATTCCAAATCAAGATGATTACGGTCTTGAATTAGAACATTTGTGGTATTAAGAATAATTCATTAATTAGAAGACTCAAATATATTATAAAAAAGATCATATTAATTTTGTGGTAATCCAAGAACCTCTCACTAAACATGTCAACCTCCCTATCATTGCAGCTTAAATCGGTTTGATGAACTATACTACTAACTACTATAATAAGATTTGTCTATTTTGGAGTGATGACTTAAAGGTTAAAATCCTAATTGATCATCAACAATGTTTGCATAATGAAATTAGTTATGCCAATTTGAATAAAAGTTTCTTACTAACAACTATTTATGCTAAGTGTCAAAGGTAAAAAAGAAAGGAACTTTGAAATATTATGAGAAATATCTTTATAACTGAGAAGGAATGGCTAACAATGGGGGATTTAAATATGGTGACATATCCGGAAGAGAAACTTGGATGCTCTACTTATTGTCTCAACAATTCAGAATAATTTAATGAAGCTATAAGAGATTGTCATCTCGAGGATGCAAGTTATGGTGGCTTTAAATACACTTGGTATAACGATTCCAAGTGGAAAAGACTTGACATAATTGTAATTAACTCTGCATGGTTAAATGTTTTCAATGAAACCAATGTTTTTCACATGGCTAGAACCTGTTATGAATATGCTCCTTTAAATATCTTCATTTGTGTAAATAATTTACAATATAAAAAAGTTTCAGATTTTGAAACATATGGACTTTGGATGAATATTTTCGAAAACTTGTGGATAAGAGTTAGAAGAAACCTTTAAAAGGATTCCCACTCTATATTTTCTGGCCAAAATTAAGAAGACTCATAGTGGATTTTAAAGAGTAATAAAACTCACTTTGGAAATATTTTCGCTAAAGTGCAGGATTCTGATGAACAGGTTAAAAAGATGGAAATTAAGCACCAAGAAAGCAATAATATGAAAGCTAAAGTGGATCTTGCTAAAGCTAAAGCTACCCTAATACTAGCTCTTAACATGGAGGAATATTTTTGGGATTAGAAGTGCTACTCTAAATGGGTGTCTGATGGGAATAGAAATACTAAGGTCTTCTATAGCTACGTTAACAAATGAAGAAGGAAAAACAATATTTCCAGCATTAAAGTTGGTAATGATTGGATTCAGGACAAAGATCTTATTAGCAAATTTGTTGCTGACTATTTTAAAAGGCATCTTAACAGAAAATCCCTATCCTAACAAAGAAGATGAGGACTCTAATATGCATAATAGTATCTTTGACAATATTTCATACCTAATAAATGGTGAGGATAATGTTTATCTTAAGTCTATTACTACTGAAAATGAAATCTACCGAATCATTTCTAACCTGAAAATTCGTAGCGCTCCAGGCACAAATGGATTTAACAACCACTTTTTTTTTGTCAATATAGCATTGTTGATCTTCTTTTGTCATTATAAGGGATTTTCCATGCTCAGATCCTCATTATAGCCTCACAGTCCTTGCTGATTTCAACATTAGGATTCAACGATTTACAGTTAACTGCAATCTGCTTCTGGGTTTCTTTGGTGAAAAAAATCAAGTTGGAGAAAATATATTATTTCCTAAGCTAATTAAAGCGGATTGAAGATTTAATCTCATAGAAGAGATGATTATGAGTGTCTAGGGTGTTAGCTATCTGTGTCGTATGTAGATCTGTTTTACCCTTAACTAAGATTAAAGTCTTTGGCATTGGACCCGGGTTATCCTTTGGACCTTCTCAATTCTTGTATTGGTTTTTTCCCTTCAACAATTATATCCTCATTTGATTATGTTTTTATTATTTATGTGAAGACTTGGTGAGTCAAATTATGTTTTATGTTTGATTATACTCCGAATATTTTTATTTTTATTTTGTCAAGCTATTTTAAGTGGCGTGTATTGCATATTTTTTTAAATCAATATATTTTTTATTTTTCTCCTCAAGGTTTATGATACATGAAATTAAATTATTTTTATTTAAACTCTATCTCATTTTTAAACTATAAGGTTAGGTAATTATTATTAAAAAAATGTAAGATTATCCAAGCATAATCTCCTGAATAATATTATAATCTATGATTTAAAAAATTAATTAATCAAAATTTAGATTGCATCAGTATATATGTGAATATCCTAATTTTGCTTTTAAATGTTTTGGTTCTCCTTGAAAGATTTGGATTTGGTTATTCCAGTTGAGCATGGATTAACTTTTGAAATAGAAAAATATGGAATCAAAATGGAAGATCTAATGTAGAACCCTAGATGTTTTAAAATAAATATATATAAAAAAGAAAAATAAGATTTAGAGTTCTTAATTGTGTTTTAGTTTTTTATGACCAACCTTTATATATAATTTAGAAAAAAAATGATGAATTGTATCTTTTTTTTTCTTTCATATTCTACATTTGAACATTTCTCTTAATCACATCTTATGGAGTCTAGATTCATATCTAGTTCATTATTTTTTCCAATGCCATATGAAGATCATAACCTCTATTAGACATATAAAATCCATTAGATTAATTTATTAGACTAAAAATTATCCATCGCAAAAAACTATTTTCCAATCTAAGTAACTAAATAAATTAAAGATCATTGATATTATCTTATTATTAAATAATTATCCAAACTAAATCTATATAAAGTTTGACTATTTTTATTATTAGACTAACTATTTATAATGGATAGAATACTTTAAATTTATAAAAAATGAGATAATCCAAACTAATATATTATTATATTGTTCATATATAAATCAATCTCGTTTTCAGGTTTCTTATAAAGAGCGTGATATAAGATTAAGTCATCATAGTTCTCAAACTCTTTCATTTTATAAACTATAAATTTAAAATCATAAAATGTAAAATGCATTCAACATTTCTGAGATGAATTTTTAAACTATAAAGTTAAAATCATAAATGTCAAATACATTCAACATTTCTCATATGAATGTAAATATGACATGACTGAGTCTATTCTTTATAAACATTCACATTCACATATTACTCGTTCTTCATATTTGATTCACACAGATATGTTCAAAAGGGTAAAATATTTTCAAATATATAATAACTGAGTTCAATATTTTTTTTTGAATATATCCATTAAAATATGAGTATGAAGTTTTACTAAATTATAAGATATTCAATAGCATGTGAAAATTTAAGTTGAAAGTTTTGAAATAAAACTAAAATGAAAAATACAGGCATTATATTTTATATTTTATAAATAGAGGGTTTAAATTAAATATTTTATACCCTTACTGTTTTGTTCAAAATAAGACAGGTGGAAAAAAATATAGGTGTCTTGTTGAGATGATGTTGGTAACCTCATAAGATCAAACTAAAATACTCGTTGGATGGAAGCAGATGTTTGTTTATTACACGACAGTTGTTTCAGCGACTATACATTAGAGACGTTACCCATTAGAACTTATCTATTAAAAGAGACAAACCTCTTACTTAATTCTCACTATTTATTACATTGCTTCTATAATTTGAGAAAACTCTCCTGTTTTCATTTCTCATTGATCAAAGTTCTTATATTTTCAATCTCTCTTTTGTTTAGCCTTACTAAATTCTCATTCTTAGTCCGTTATAGAGTTTTTTACTAACAAGTTCTCATTTTTTGCAAGTGGTTTACTCACGATCAAGGGATTCGACACATTGAAATGAGGGTATTAGTGATTCTAAGTGCTCGGTATCTTTAATTTTAATTTTATGACTAGTTGCTTTAATTTGTTTCATTTTATTATTTGTTTGTTTAAGTTGCAATAAAATTAAAAAGATATTAAGAGTTTTGTTAACACTAAAACTATGAGTATAATGGAATTTCAAACATGCAAATGTCTAATGTTCAACATGATAATAACATTCAACGCGATAATAATGATAGTAAAGACATTGATTAATATAATAATTATGCTTTAGATGAAGACATATATATTAATGTTCAACATGATCATCTTACCCCTGTATCTAACAATAGTCGGCCAAATTTTATCCGAGACCACAATTATCCTAAAATGCGGAATCCCCTATAAATAGTTTAAATTTTAAGAAGAAAATATCTTGGATATGAAATTATTTTATTTCTTTATAGTATCTAAAAAACGTAAGTATAATTTTTTTGGAATTGAAATGTAAGTATAAAGTTTGTGGGAATGAAATATCCTATAAAAGGGACAATAAAATAGTAGAGTCGGTGTTATGACTTGAAAACTAATTAAACATGGCGCAATATATGAATTTTTATTTTTAGTTGGGATGATGGTAATAACACAATTAAATCTGAATAACATGGAAGTATTTCATTTAAATAAGATTGAATATAGGTTAGAAACGATGAAATTTACCATTGGTAGTGCACTTCATTTTAGTTTTGCCAACATATGGAGATATAACGAATGTATGGATAAATCGGTCAATCCACAAGTTGATCGCATCCCACAAAACTCTATGAGAACTTTAGTGTTCTAATATTTTAAAACAAAAAATCTATTATTTGTAATACAGTTGTATTTTTTCCATAAAGAGTTTATTTGACTAGTGCTATAATAAAATCTATTATTATGCTTATTACTCTACATTGGATCGATGAAGATTGGGTACCTCAAAAATGAATTATATATTTTCCTTCTATTGTCAAACATAATCTCGTTCAAATTTCAAACAATCTTCTAATATGAATGAATGAATTTAATGCTTGAACAAAATTATGGTAATTTCTTTCAATAATGCTTCCGCTAACAACACATTTATTGTTAGACTTAGACTTACATGCAAACCGAAATTAAAGATATTTTTTCATACTATATGTTTATGTTATATACTTTAATTGGTTGTTAAAGATGTAATGAAAGTAATATCGAGTGAATATTTAGCTTATTAGACGGTTGGTTCAATTTATCATTAAATTGGGTTAAAAAAGACGTGAAAATATACAGATTATCTTAAGTCTACTTATGATCTTCTTGTACATGCTTACATATTTCTGGAAGAGGTAACACATTTCTAAGAATTATACATATATATGAACGAGGATAATGCATATTATAAAGAGCCTCTCACACCTCAAACTTGGAAATATTATCTAGAAATGACGGATTTCCTACCCATGATTAAAGACTATACTCACGTTTTTTCTAAAAAATATAGTCTTAACATTCATATGAACCTTGAGTGTATTGCCAATCTTTCTATGTATTTACATATTCATATGGAAAACATGTTTGTGGAAAAATGGTGCCCGATATGGAAATCAAATTTATTAAGTATTTTCATCCGATCCCACACGCTTATCCTATTGGGTTCATTTGAAGTACTAATATAAAAATAAAATTCTTTCATAAATATATAACCATTTTCATAATAATGTTTGAGTTGATAATTATGTTGATAAATGTTATCGAGATATTGAAAATTATTTGTATAAAATTTATAATTTATATGTTTCAAAATACGGGACCAATAGTAATGGTGATGCCTCAAGTTTGTATGGTAACATGATAACTAAATTAAAGGATCAGTACAATCACTTTGTGAGAGCTATGGAATATACCCTAGAACCATGAAGACCTGCATAAGAGTCTTCTGAACTGACCTAATATTTAACAACTTTGTTTGATTTGAGTATGTATCTCAACATGGTGGAAGACCAAATCCAAACTTTTTTGTATAGTCTTTCTAAGTTAGCAAATAAGGATCTTACTATACCTATATCTACGGTGGTAAATTAATCCATATTTAATATAGTTAAGGTGCAATACACACTAAGACAATCAATACTGACTAACCAAGCAATTCAACTATGTGTTGCAATCAAGAATTGAGGTGTGACGGATCATATGATGCAAAACAAAAAATATATCATGTTAAACATCAAATGGACATGTTTGATGAATTAGGTGACATCGAAGAAAAAGTTCAAAAAGAATCTAATGAAAATAAAGACTCTAAAAACAATGAATTGCTTCATGACATTCTAGAAGAAGAAGATTTTCAATCGAAATTTATTTACGAATTTGTAATATACTAGTTTAAAATGATAACATTTGTATAACAATTGGATTGCGATGATATAAACCGTGAACTATTTCAATCTGATATGGTAAGTTTGTAATAATACTTATCACATATCATATATATTATAATTAAAAACTTATAATGTTAGTAGAAAACTTATAGTATAAGTGTAGTACCACTTATACTAAAAGTAAAATAATTATATTATAATATATTATAACAACATATTACACATATGGTATAAGTATATTGTGTATCGTAAGATGTGAGACAAATAATTTTCTATTAATTTGATTACAATGTTAGATAAATAAAAAAACTGTTATGTTTACATCTTAAACGAGCAATTGGTTAAGCACAACACGTATCCGTTAAGACAAAAAAACATGCTCGCTCTCATAAATGGGTGCCTATTTGAGTGACCATCCAACTTTAGCACATTCGTTTTATAGCTGGAATTCGATGCCCGTTTAACCAAAATAAAGACCTTATTACGTATTTAGTGTTCGTCATGAAGGACGAGATCCCGTTTGAGTCTAATAGTTTCCATTGATGAAATGGGGATCCCATTACGTAACGGGTTCCTATTTTTTAATAAAATAATGAGTGTTTGTTAGACATAATTGTGACACAAATTAAAATTGAATGGACATACGTGTTACATAACGGATGCCCGTTATGATACTAACAGATACCTGCTAGATAAAAATGGATGATTGTTGTGTAATGTACGACAACCGTTAAAATGCGAAAGTAGATTTTGTTATTGTTATATTGTTAAATAATTGTTAGTTTTAATTAATTATGAATACAAATTCTCTCATTTAGTTATTTTTTATTTATTAGTGAATATGTGAGAAAAAAGTAAAAAATAATGAGCTAAAATTGTAAATAGAAACTATAATTAAAGAAGAAGACAAACGCCAAGACTTGAAGATAATTAAAAAAAAGCAAAAAAACAAAAAGAGATGGAGAATTAATTGAAGACCAAGATGTAAATTATAATATCTTATTATTTAATTTAAAAAAAGAAAATAATTCTTTTATTTTATTTGGTGAGAATTATGATTTTATTCTTAGAAAAAAACGATTTTGTCCTCTACAATAAATTATAAAATATTATATTTAATTTAAAAGGATAAATTAATTCTTTTATTTTATTTAATAATGATTATATTTATTCTTTTGAATATGAGTTTTATTTGTAGTATATTGAGGTTCAATCGGAAACCCATAACCCTTGCTATAAATAAAACCCTAACGCATCATATGATACTGGAACGAGACAACTAGACTATAAAGAATTTGCACTATTTTTTTTCTTTTATTTATTTAGTTATTTATTTTTATTTTTAATGTTTATGTTAGGATTCTGCTCAATATGAGCTACGTTTCTTATATTCTAGGGTTTTGTAACCTCCGTATACTTATATTTATGAATTAATTTTTATTTATTTACATAAATTATTTTTTAGTATTAGTAGTGTTTTTAATATTTTCAATTTCTTATGTGTTTAATTGAATGATAATAGATTTAGATTGAGACACATGGGTAAAATCTACTTATATCATGTACTAATATCATTGGATTGAATAAGTAGTATACTACAGACATGACCGAATGAAGTCTGAACTACATTTTTAGATATTATGGCCTAATTGTAGTAGATAGAAGACTAGAGATATAACGAGTCATATAAAAAGGTTAGTTGTGTGAGATCGAGAGATGATCATAACACTCTAAAAGAGAACCTAGCTTTGAAAAAAAGGTTTGTTGCTAAAAATTCTAAATAAATTGTATATGCATGTAAAATATATTTGCATGCAAACAGGTTAGTTGCTAAAAATTCTAAATAAATTGTATATGCATGTAAAATATATTTGCCTATATAAAATCTTGATCCTAAGGATCGGGAAAATAAATTATTTCTTTCTTTTATTTACTTTTTATTAATTAGAATTTTTTTATACATTTAGGTTTAAATAAAAATAATACTTTCTCCATTGGATTCGATAATCTCACTTTTTATTCTTAATATTACTTTAACGATAAATCATACGCTTGGGATTTTTGTAATCAACTTAATAACTTTGGCTTCGAATGTGTCTTATCTAAACTATATATTTTTTCTCATTATTTGTATGTTTTAGCACTTTTGTGCTTAGGAGATATAATCGAAACTTATCTAATGCAAAAACTACTGCTAGGAATTCGTTTTTAGTCGTTTCATAATGCAGTTGTACAGCTGCACAAGTACATCCTCTGTCGCATAATTGCTAGCATCACACACAAATTCAAATGGTAAAGTCCAATCAGGAGATACAGTAGTAGACATATTGATCAACTTATACTTAATCGAATTAAATGAATCTAAACACTCATCAAAAAATAAAAATTCAGCATCTTCAATAATAAATCACAAGAGGTTTAGAGATTTTCAAAAAATCCTTAATGAAATACCCATAAAAACCTGCATGGCTGAGAAAAATTCGAATTTCTTTTACCGAAACTGTAGCTGGTAATTTTTCGATGACTTAAAATTTAGCTTGATCTGCATCTATACCCTTTTTTAAATTCTAATGTCCGAATATAATCTTGTCTGTACCATAAAATGATCTTTCTTCCAATTGAGAACAATATCATTATCTACATATCGTTGGAAAAGAAGTGATGGACAATTATCAAGATATACCAATAACTAGAAAAATTATCCATAAATGATAAGGCATAACCCATTAACCGGTTTATACCCATCGGCCATGACGAGGTACCTTCATCTATGAAGCAGAAGTAGAAGGATATCTACTAAAGCACCACCCTCCATCAGATTACACCTAAGGATCAGGTTAAGCCACCACCGATCATATAGCGGAGTATCAGTAAGCAAGATAGCCTCATCGAGAAGAAAGAGGTATGATCGTTTACTAAGAAGACCTCTAGCAATATGCAGACCTAGACGTCACCCGTGTGGAGGTAAAATTATACCTCAGAAGTATTAGCAATAATCAAATAAGTGAAGCCACTAAAGCCACTAAGAAGGAGACAATAAGAACGTGGGAACAGAACATGGACCCACGATCAAGCGTAACTAAGAATGAAAAATTATTATAAGATAGTGGTTTAATGTATAACGTATATAGTATATAAAGGGATTGAAACACTTAGAGCAATAAGAATACTATACCTTTATATCCATATCAAACTACTACTATCAATAAAATCCCTCATCAATAAATATCTTTACGAATTTTTCAACAATGTCTGAAAAGATAGACATCATACACCGCTGAAAAGTTGCGAGCGTTACCTAACCCGAATGACATGTAAAAGTAGTCATATCTTGATCCTCTGGTCGGATAGAGATCTATTTGTAATCTAAATAAACAGTTGAAGACATGTTAAGCTAATTGTTCCAATATTTGATCGATGAATAAGAGTGGAAAACGATCTTTACGTGTCAAGTCATTTAATCACCTATAGTCAATACATACTCTATAACAAATCATTGTTCTACTAGATATAAAATTATCTTTGTTGTTCTTGATCACTATCATCCCTCCCTTCTTTAAGACTACACGTAGCTTACTCTCCCATGTACTAGTCTGAAATATAATATATTATTTATGCATCCAACAATTTCAGCACCTCTTTCATCACTACCTCTTGCATTGCTGGATTTAATCGCCTTTGAGGTTGCACGATTGGCTTATAAAATTCCCTTATTAGTATCTTGTGATGATATAAAGAAGGATGGATTCCCTTGATGTCTACAATCGTCCATCCAATGAATTCCTTGTATTCCCTTAACAACCTTAAAAAATTTATAGTATTTGTCCCACTAAATGATGCATCAATAATCACGAGAAATTTATGAGGTTTTTTCAGAAAAGAGTAATACAAGTGCGAAGGTAAATATTTTAATTCTAATTTAAGTGCTTTAGCTTTTCGTGATTTTAACTTTAAAATATGAACATTTAAAGGTTGAAATTGTACTTTATTTAAGTGCATCACATATTCTCTTACCTATTCACTTTCAATTTCAGTTTCATCTAATCTACCATGGACTAGAAACTTTTCTAAAGCAAATTTAGGAAATAGTTCATTCATGTAATTATCAACCAATCGTCTTGCACATCAATCATATAAGCATCAACATCATTAGGAAATTTTGAGAGACTCTAACATATTTAATTCAACTTCTCATCTCCTACACGTATGATTAATTTCCCAACCTCAACATCACTAATTGTTTGAGTATCAGCTAGAAATGGTCGACCTAGTATAAATAAAACGAGTCTCTTCCTTCATGTCTATAATAATAAAATATATCGTAAAGATAAACTTGTCAACTTTAATCAATACCTCTTCTACTATGCCTTTTGGGTATACAAAAGATCTATCCGGTAATTCAAAAGAAACAATTATAATATTTATTCCCATTATCCTTAGTTTCTTATAAATAGAGGGCTTAAATCGTTGTCTAGTCCCTCGACTATTACGTTTTCTGTCATTTAGTCCATTGACTAGAAAATCACCGGTGAGGGTCCCTCGACTATCCTATTTTCTTTCATTTAGTCCTTCGACTTTAAAATCACCGGTGAGAGTCCCTGGACTTTAAAAAATCTATAAATTTAGTCCCTGAATCTAAGAAAAAAACCCCAAACCAGGGACTAAATTTATATATTTTTGCAAAATCCAGGGACCCTCACCGATGATTTTAAAGTTGAAGGACTAAATGAAAGAAAATTGGATAGTCGAGGGACCCTCACCGGTGATTTTTTAGTCGAGGGACTAAATGAAAGAAAACGTGATAGTCGAGAGACTATTTCCTGATGTAAGCCTAAATAAAGAGATGCATCGAATTAATACTAGCACCTAAATTACACAAATATTTATCAAATGCTAAATTACTAACTCTACAAGGAATAGTAAAACTCCGTAGATATTATAGCTTGGATGGTAATATATTCAGAATTAGCACACTGCAAAATAAGATATGCTTAAGGAATTTGGCATATCTCGGCACTTGTTCAACCAATTCTTAAAAATGATTGTTAATTTTTAAGCTGCAAAATAATTCATAGAATCAAGAAAATTCATTGTTAGACTTTTGTTTCTTCTTCCTACTTAGATAGGGAATTCGTGCTGCATAATTTAGAATTTAATGAGTATTATAGGCTGCACTTTGGGTGAGATCAAAGTCGAGTGCAGGTTTGTGGTTGCCGCGTCCATGTTCATTGTTACGTACATGTATGTTTTGCTTTGAACTGGTATGTTGTTATCAGATACATGACCTGCAATATTGGTATGATCATTACTGTAATCAGATGGCGCTAGGCCACTATCTCCAGACTTTATATTTTGTCGACCTTTGCTGGCATTTGGGATGTCAAGTGTGCTACCAGTCCTGCTCCGATCACCTTTAAAAACTTCAATTTTGTCAGCCCCAAAACCTACATTTTTATCCAAAAAGTTGCTCCTCCGATCAACCCTAAAATTAGCCAAAAATCTGTAATTTCATCAGCCCCAAACCTATAATTTTGCTCATCGATTTAGTGGTCCGATCAGCCCCAAAACCAGCTAAAATACCTACAATTTTGTCCATTAAATCGTTTTTCCAACCAGCTCTAACACGTGCAATGTTGATATATTTTCTGATGCGATCGTATGGGTACGCTATGTGCATGTAACACCACGTTGCTAAGTGTATCATCCAGACCAAGTATGAATTCATGTATTTTTCCTTGAATTGCAGGACCTATTTGTCCCCCATTTTCAGCGTGATTTCATTAACTTGTTTCAGGTTATTTTCTATGTTAATGTGCCAAGTTCCGTGAACTTTAGATGTCATCACTAAGTGTAGTTTTCTTAATTGAACATCTAAGTTTTCAAGACTTGCATCGTGACTCTGAATTGAGACTTTGATATTTTTCATTATCAATTCGTTATTCTCAAAGTGAGTTGTATCGCAAAGCTCCAAAAATACTGTCTACATGTGTGTTTGGGCACAATTTTGATTCTCCGAAGAACATATAATTCTGAATCATATTTATCAACACTCATTTGATCAAGAAATAATTTCCCTCTACTATTTGTCTCGCTATACTTGGAGTGAATCCTGTAAGTGAGAGAATAACATAGTCCCTCATGTTTCTGATATCAGCAGCTAGTTGTACTGCTAGGTTGTTTCCATTCTCTCATGTATTGGCCCTTTTTACCAATCTTTTATTCGCTGGTGAAAAGTTCTTTCAATTTCCGGATCCAAAAGAGAAATATTTTTACACGTATTGTAAAAAGATGGAAAAATATTTTTTTTTAATAATAAAAAATATATCCAAAATAAAACTAGTTTACCTCCCCGACAACGACGCCGAAAACTTGAAGATAAAATTCGCAAGTGTGCGATATGTTGTTAAAGTGATAGTAATTATAAAAAAGAAGATTTCTTCAATTGGATTGGACAATATGAGTTTTTATACTTACTATTACTTTAATAACAAATTATATATTTGTGGTTTAGGTCATCAACTGATTTTCGACAAGTAATCCATCGATACTTTGGATGTTTGGTCGAAACAAACAAACATGATCATGGTTTGATGGAAATCATACATTAATTCATTTTTTGTATTCATTAGCAAAATATCTCTGCTTTGATCTTGTTCAATTCTGGAGAACCACCAAAATAATATATATGAAATTGTTTACGTACAAGACTTCAGAGGCTATCCTGTAAATCATCAATAAAATTCCAAACAAAATATTAAATAATTTGTTTTATGAATATTGAGATGAGGGACGAAGGAGAATCAACAAAGAAAAATACAAGTGAGTTTGATAAATTAGATAAGTTTGAAGGCCATGATTTCATAAGGTGGCAAAAAAAGCATTTTTTGTTGACCACCCTAGAGGTTGTTTATGTATTGAGTAATTCCTCGTCGGAGATCAATGAGAATTGAATATTGAACAAACAAAGAAATGCAATAATTAGGAGAATGGTTATTACATATGTCGTGGCCATATATTAAACAATATGCCTGATCTTTTATTTGGTGTATACTTAAATTTCAAATATGCAAAAGAATCATGGGATTCTATTTAATGGAAACATATGGCCAATATGACTGAAAATAACAGATTCTTTAAAAATGTAAAAACTAGAAAAATGAAATAAATAAAAGTTTAAAGAAAACAACTACAACAATTATTCCAACAAGAAGGCTACAATGTAATGTTGGAAGTGTGGTAAAACGGATCATTTCAAGAGGGATTGTCTATTTGGAAAAGGGAAAAACAATGCTAGTCCAAGTGGGAACCATGTTGGTCCAAATAGAAACTGATAATTATTGATGATTCTAAGGAAATAAAATGAACTTTAACAAGAGTTATTGCAGAGTTTTAAAGAGAGCATATCACTCAAGTTTCTACAGATAGAAAGTTATCACAAGTCAAAATATGCAAAAGTGTCAATCAATTTTATTACCAAGGCATGATTAGTTATTGTTATGGATACTTAACCCCACTTTACCACTTAGTATAAACATATTTAATACAGATTACATATATGGTCTCTTATATTTACAATTTAAACCATGCTTCTCTCAGCTACTAAATATTTATTAAAAAAATTCTTACTAATTACTTTTACTCCTCAATTATTTATATCCTTATCAGTAGCCCCCTAGTCGTTGCTAAAAAGCTTGAGGAATGACTACAAATTGATGTTTATAGGCCCATCTTTATCTCCAAATTATAAAAGGTCTAAACTCCTCTTCGACATCAGTCTAACAGAGTGTCTGTAAATTGTGAATAACGCGCTAAGAATTCTCTCTTCTAGGATATTCATGCACCCTTTCAAGCCATACATCATTCCTCTTCGAAAAAAACATTCCTGATTGATACGTCATCGTAATACTGAAGGAGCATAATTGTAAATTTCTTAGAATGAATTAGAATGTAACAAAAGCTTCCTGGCATATGCACTGTTTTATTCTGACACACTACACGTGTCTGCCTACTTCAAACTCGACTTTTATTATCTGTCGATTCAAATCCTGTCCAATAGATGCTTGTCAAATTTTCAAATCTCTCTTCAAAAATCCTAGACACATCTTCACAAATTTTCCCTATAAATAGTACCTCATTTCTCACTTTGCCTATCACCATTAAATTCTAGAGATAGAGAGATAAACTTCCTTCATTTATTTATTCTTCCACAACTATCGCTAAATTCAAGCCTATTAAATCGTATTCAATCTCTTTCCGATTCCACGCTTGATGTGTTTAGTTAAGTTTAGCGAATTTTCAGGATTGGCTTGTCATCATGCATACAACCGCTAAAAGAGAAGCTGGCGATATTATCAACGATAAACCCAAAAAATTACTCAAAATGTTACCTACGGTCCCTAGCCTCTTACCAGAAAATCTTCACCTTTTGTTCCCCTCAAAGGTTCTTTAGTCATTCCTTCTGATCTAACCCCGAATGTTGTTCACAAAAACCATCTTGAACTAATCAAAACCAGTTGCCTCAAACTAACAAATAAATACCTCCTCGAAAAAGGAAAGAGTTACCTTCTCAGAAAAACTGATCTCCTCGAACAAACAGAGAAGTACATCCTTGCAAAAGCTGATATGTTTCCATGGGAGACTTTGAAAATATCAATACTTTGCCAAATCCCACCACTAATACTATTACACAACCTCCTCCGTCGAAGGGAATGTTTGTGATAAACAAAAATTCATAGGGGATCCCTTCGGAAAACACCCAAGAAGCCATTTTGAACACCCCTAACAACATCGAAGTCATCCTCCCATAATAATGAACATCACATTACTACTGCTTCTCCTCGCCAACTTCAAGACGAGATATCCGAAGAGGTGGCTGAATCAAAATCCAAGAAATAAACTGACTCAGATATCCAAAACCTGGGTAGTACTCCTCCTTCTGATTCTGAAGGCGGTGCTGCAGACATAATAGATCCAAAGAAAAAGAAAAAGAAGACAAAAGAGACTATCACCCTTCCCGAGGACATCGCTACCAATCTGAGTGTCAATCTTAAAGATATTCTCCCCGAATATATTATTGCACTTAACAATGTGAAATATGAATAATTCAATATATTCGGGCCTGAGATTCTCATGAGGCAATGGATGATTCCTGTTAACATTACCCTTCGATTATCTTTTGTGGGAGAGACCCTACTTCCATGTAGTGAGAATGAACTAGCAGTCTACCTAGAGCTTCTGAACTAGAGCCTTCAGTTTCTGTGGTATTCAGTTGTGGTAGACTACTTCAAACTAATCGATCTATACCTGATCTAAAAAAGTACCAACCTATGGTTTACCATGTTTTCCATCATTATGGCATGAAGACTTAACAAAATAGCTATACCCATAGAGAAATTCATTACCCAAACTAGACTTTCTAAGAGCATTATCCTTCATTTCTACTATTTGACCCTCAAAATTCATCGAAGATCATCAACAATCTCCTTGAGGAAGATAAAATGTGGAAGCATAAATTATTCTTTATTTCTAGCTGTTAGGCAAATGACAAGGAAATCTCAACGGATAATCCTTCAATACTGTATCTAAAATTGAAGAGTACAAGTAAGTTATAGGATTCTCTAATGCACATTCTCCTCAATTCATACAAACTTTTGTTGTATAATCTAAAACTTTCGAGATGATACAAGATTCACAATGCTGCTATCGAGGATACATTTGCCAAGCTGAGTGAATGGGCATAACGAGTACGGTCATCTATGGAAGCTCTCCCTGAATTTTGTTTTGTCTGTTAATAAGTTGATGGAACCTTATGGTACAAGAGATATTATGAAGAGATTTCCTGCTCTCGAAATAATTATTCAAATAAAAAATCTCAAGGTGGTTCCTCGAAAGAGAAAAAGAAGGGGAGCCCAAAGAAAAATTAAAGAGGAATACTGCAAAAGTTATCATTCCTCAAAACCGAATAGTCCCAAGCTGCGGCGTCCAAAAGGAGAAAGAAAGTAGTTGCCTCGAAAAAAGAGAGAAAATCTTATAAAAAAAACCCTATAATTGTGGCAAAGGACATAGTTTATGTGTCCTCCCCAAATCGGACGCCAGATGCTAATGAGGGAGAAAAAGATAACCAAGGTCGAGACTTCTACATGGAGTCCCAGGTTCAAGAAATTCAAAATGACGTTGTTGAAATGGGCAATGAAAGTGTCAAAGCTGCCCTAGAGAATGAATTAACATTGGTTAACAATCAACCTCAATTACCCCAAACCTATGGTCCACCATGTCCTTGGGAAACTCATTCAGATTCATCATCTTTCTACAATTCATTTCATCCACACCCTCTAAATGAATCATCCAAAGAAGTTATGAACTTGCTCATCCCTTTTTTAAACCTTAAAAGTTCTTCCAAACAGATATGTGAAGAAGCTAAATGTGCTCCAAATCAACTAGTGGAACTTGCAAAGGATATGGTGTGGTGGAAAAAAGTATCAGCCCATAACAAAAAAAATTGACTGATATCTGTAACAGAAATCTTATCGAGCAATTACAAGATTTACAAATAAACATGTCAAATTCCATAATAGGGCTATTGAGATAAAAAAATGTCTTGGCCTAGAATCATAAAAACTAATTGGAGGAACTCTGTTCGAAGCACAAAGCGAAATTAAACGAAGAACATTTCAAGCATATAGTAGTAAAGAAATTGTACAAAGCGATTGAAGAAGAGAAATATAAAGAAATTCATGACTTAGAGTCGTACAAGGTTGAATCCGAGAAGGAAAAATTGTTGCTATAAAGGTTGTTTTGAATGCTAGTCCAAGTGACTGTTTTAGTACTATGAAGAATTCTGAAGATGAAGCTAACATTTTGATAGTCCTTGATTTCCTCCAAAGATTTCTGAGGGCGACATGATAGTAAATAGACGATTTAAAGGGGAATTTGTCATTATTACAAGTGACTCAGAGGATTCTGAATTCGAAGACAATGGTAACATCAAATTTGGATCGTTAGATAATAAAGGCAGCTCTTCGGAAGACAACTCGAATAGTGCACCTAGTGATACTCAAATAAATATGAGCTTCCATGTTTGTAACTTGTATTATTTTGTTTTTTAGTTAATCACCTCTATATTTTATCCTCGTAACTATTGTAAAAGGTTATGTTTATTGGGAAAATATTTTTGGTCGTAAGTATTAATCATATAACGCATTTGTTTTGAAAATGCTAAGTGTTATTTCCATTTTTTAACTTATAATTAAGAAATTATTCTTCCACCCATATTAGTACCTCGTATTATGATTTTATTAACGTTAAAAGTTTGAATTATATCACCATTAACATTGTAACTTCAAAAAACGCTTTGATTAATGTTAGCACCTCGAATTATATCGCCACTCACATTGGCAATTTAGAAAATGCTTTGATAAACGTTAGCACTTTGAGTTATATCGCCAATTATATTGATACTTTAAAAAAACTTTGATAAATATTAGCACGTCAAATAATATCGCCACCCACATTGACAATACAAAAAATGATCTAAGACGTTAGCACTTCGAATTCTATTGTCACTCATACTGACACTTCGAAAAATAATTTGATAGACGTTAACACTTCGAAATATACTTCTACTCACGTTATCACTTTGGAAAATACTTTGATAGACGTTATACTTATGTAAATTATGTCAAGGGTTATCAGCCTTTGTGTAATTACAAAATAATACTCTTATTATCCTCTAATAACCTTTTAACTTCATGGTATAAAAAGATTGTCATACAAACAAATGAATTTAACCAATAACATGCTATACTCACAAATATTTAGCCAACAAAGAAAATTATATTTATAACCCCGGCTATCTGAGCCACTAGGAGAGGAAAGAGTATCCCATCATTCAAAATATTCAAGTAAGAAAATCATAATGTCATAAATGTGCAAAAAACTACTCAATATACAATTTTAAATGCTCAATATTCCAAGGGTGCTGCAAAAATCTCTACCACCGAATAAGGTCCGTCCCAATTTTGAGCCATTTTACCCAACCTTATATATTTCGTATGCAAAAATAACGTTTTTCAAAACGTTTTCTCCTACTTTGAAGTCTCTTCGTTTCACTCTCGAATTGTAACGACTTCTCATTAAAGTTGGATAATGCATTAAATTCAAATATACTATAACCTGTTTTTCCTCAGTAAAATCAAGATATGTTTGTCTAGCCTATGTGTTATTATCCTTGAAATAGTTAAGTAACCTGTATGATGGAAGTTTTAACTCCACCAGACTAACTGCATCCATCCTATATACAAAAACGAAAGGAGTTACTAGAGTTGCAGTTCGAGGTATTTTTTTTTATAGGATCATAGTATCTCTTGAAGATAATTAAGTGATTTCCCAACTGCACCGGTCAAGTTTTTCTTAAGACCTTCCAAATAGTTCGATTAATAAATTCCACCTGACCATTTTCTTGAGGGTGAAATGGTATCGAAACATATTGTGTGATTTCCCTTGAATTACAAAAGATGTCATCTCTTTGTTAATAAACTGTGGCTCATTGTCTGTACTAATTCTCCGAGGAACCCCGTATCTGTAACAAATATTAGACACAATTAATTTATTACTTCTTTAGCTCTTGTTCCAACCATTGGTTCGATTTCAACCCATTTTGAAAAATAATCCATGTCCACTATAATGGTTTGTCATCCTCCCGAAGCTATAGAAGTGGTCCCACTAAATCCAATCCTTATCTATAGAATAGATTTTTTTCGAAAAGTGAGATTAAAGGTACATCTGGTTTTGAATGGAATTTGCAAATCTCTGACAAGTAACATAATTTTGTACTAAATTTTTAGCATCACTCATTATCGAAGGCAAATAATATCCTACCAACAAAACCCTTCCCGTTAAGGCTTTAAATTCATAATGAGCATAATTCTCCCCATCATGTAGCTCAAATAATATTTCTTGAGATTCACTTTTTCCCAAACATTTTAATAAGGATCCACACAAATATTTCTTATACAATATTCCATATAATATTGTACACCCGTAAGCTCTAAATCGCAGTCTCTTAGCTAATTTTGTGTCAAGAGGCGTACCTTTGAGTAATAATTCTTTTAGATCAGATCACCAAAATTCTTCGGTCCTCCTCAGCAATCACAAACACTTCCTCATAATATCCACATTGTTCAAACTTCAACAATATTGATCAACTCTCTTATTGTAAAATCCATGGATACTCTTCAGATTAAGAAATAGTTTACAAAGAATCTGCAACAGTATTTTTCTCTTGGTTAATCTGTTTGAGTGTCATTTCACTAAACAAAAGAGCCAACCATCATAATTCCCGCAAATACTTGACCATCTGCTTTTTCTTAGCCTCAAATACTCCTATCATGTGATTCGCTACAATTTGTGAATTTTTTTGTAAACAAACTCTCTTCGCTCCACAAATACTTGTAAGCCTTAACCTAGTTATAGCTGCCTCATACTATACTTCATTATTTGACACACTGAATCTGAACCGTATAGCCTAGAACATAGATTCTCCGGAGAGAGTAATCAATTGTACTCCTACAATTGATCCCAAAACACTAGAGTTTCCATCAGCTCGAACCATCCAATCTGTATCTGTTGGTAATGTACTCACATCATTATCCTCATAAGAACGACTCAACGGAATTCAACCAGAAAATTCGCAAAAGCTTGGGCCTTAATAGTTGTTCAAGGGGTAAAATCAATATCGTAATTCACTAATTCGACAGACTATTTTTTCATTCATCTAAAAAAATTTGGTCTTTGTGGTACATTTTTTTAAATGGAAATGATGTTCAGACAATGATGGAATGAACCTTGAAAGTAAAAGCGCATTTTTTGGCAACGACAACCAAAACTAAAGCCAAATTTTTTAGCTTCATTTTTTTTTTATGCAATCAAACTTTTGCTTACATAATGCACTGGCCTAGGTTATCCATCTACCCCTCTTACCATCACAACACTGACTGCATAATACGATAGAGCAATATATAAAAATAACTGCTCCCCTGCTTGAGGCTTAGACAAAACCTTTGGCGATGATAAATATTCTTTAATCTTGGTAAATTCCACCTCAGACTTTGGTGTCTAAGAAATTTTTTTAAGTGTCACAACACTTGGAAGAAAGGGGAACATTTATCAGAAGATCTAGAAATGAATCTTTTTAGAGTTCTCAACCTTCCTATCAAAACCTGCATCTCTTTAATTGATCGATGATGAGTCATGATATCAAAGCCTTCTACTGATCAGGATCTGCATCTATTCTTTGTTCACTTATGATATATCCTAAGAATTTCCCCAATCTCATACAAAATTACACTTTTCTGGATTTAACTTTAAGCGCATGACTCTTAAATTCTTGAAGGTTTCTCTCAAATCACGAAGGTGTTGGTCATCTTCTGAACTTTTAACTAACATATCATCAATATAAACCTTCACATTCTTTCCAATTTGGTTAGAAAAATCTTTGTTCACCAATCGTTGGTATATAGCTCCAGAATTTTTGAGGCCAAAAGGCATAACTTGATACCAATGCAATTCTCTTCAGTTATAAATGTAGTACTTTCTTGATCTTTGGGATTCATCTGAATGTGATTATATCTTGTGAACGCATCCATACAAGAAATAATTTTTTTTTCCCGAAGTCGAATCAACAAGTTGGTCAATCCTTAGCACAATAAATGGATCCTTTGGGCACATTTTATTGAGATCGGTAAAGTCGAAACACATCCTCTATTTTTCGTTCTTCTTTTTCACTAACACCAGATTCACAATTCAAATGTTTTTCACTGAAAAATTCCTCATATTTCGAATGATCGACTAAATTTTGAGTTTAAAGCCAAGATATGGCATATCACCTTGGAGGGAACCCTGACAACATCTTCGGTTTTCTAAGTGAAAACCCATTAAATTGTTAGACAAGTACCTTAACAATTGGTAGCGTAACATAGGTGACAACAACGTCCCTTTTCGCAAACTCGTCCCATTAGAAAACACATGTACTTCCATAATTTCAACTGATATTAATGAAACCAAGGTATTCCTTAGATCATCTACCCCATCATAATAAGAGAACAGTCCTCTTGACTGCTATTTTGTCTTCTGATCACTAGCTATAGTTTTCTGGTGTGCAAAACCGTTACATAACACTCTTTAGCCACCTACTGATCACTTTGAACCACCCCAATGATGGACATTTTGAAGCTACATCATGCATTCTGTATAACCATGATCTCCCAAAAATAACATTGTAGTTGGTCGTACAATCCACCACAATGAACAAGACTTGATAATTTTTAAAAAGGACTACGTTCTAATAAAACTTTACCCTCAAACTCTCATATAACTTTCATTGTTACCCATGTAAATCCAAATATAGTACGCTCAGATCGGAGAATCACATGTAGATTGTGCATCTTATTATATGTTGATTTAAACAACACTTATGTTGAACCAATATCGATGAGTATTCGTCGAATCTTAGTTCTCGTTATTTCTGCCTAGATCACCACTACATCTTCATGTGGACCAACTATGCCTCTCATATCATCCTCATCAAACAAGATGAAAGGTATGACATTCCTCCCATAGAGATGAGTGGACACTTTTTCTTTCTATTGGGTTGTTAGACTTACCACATGTATTTTCCTAGAGCTGTTAGTATTTTCAGCCATAATATCTCCTCCAAAAATTGTTAAGGACTCAAAGTACTCACATAAACTATGAACCCTTCCTTGTTCCACTAGCTCATTCACAACCATCACTATCCTTCGATCTAGATATGGGTCCAAATATTCCGAAAAAACATAAGAGCCTTCTTACTTTTCTGGCTTTGAATTAGCAATCATCAATGAATTTTCTTGCTTCGGAGGCACATTCACAACATGTTGGGCATATGTACTCGGATTATTCCGACCATTCCAATGACCTTTAACAAAAGTTGTTAACTTTCCATTCTCTATCAGGAATTTGAATCTCTTTCTTCAATACTATATAATCTGTTGTGTCATGCCCCATATCATTATGATATTTATAAAACTTGTTGTTCTGCTCCTCCATTGATTTAGTTATTGGCGATGATTTTTGAAAGTTAACATGGTTCTTGGATCTTTAAAGAATTATGGCCACATCCTCAGTCAATTTTACAAAACATGTTTGCCTTACCCACTGGATTACAAAAACCAAGGCGGCTGGTAGTTAAAGCGCCGGTATGATTCTAAGCGAAGAGGTCAATTAGCAGTCACCCTCGGTCGGGATGGCCCTCAGATTTTGAAGCACTACCTTGGTATCCTTGGCGAGTAGAGATATTTCTTTGCCCTGAATTCCTTTGAGATTGACATGACCCACTCCTCTAATTTAGCCATTAATTCCACAAAAATTAATGTCATTCTCTTTGTAGTTTCAAAGAAAATTAATGACCCACTCTGAATTCCTTTGAGATTGACATGACCCACTATTTGTGTTTTTTAAACAATAAGGGTTCCAAACAAGTGTACGAAAGATTTTATATTCATTCAAATGTTAATGTTTTATTTTAACATGAATATGTTTGCATGGCTTCTACTCGTATGTGTAGAAATTTGAATAAAACAGAATTACGACATGCTAGATTAGGATATGTACATTATAGAAGAATAAAAAAAATATCAAATATGAGTCTTATACCTCTTGTTGATGTAAATAATGAAAAATGCCAGACTTGCATGTTAACTAAAGATAACCAAGTAACCTTTCAATAATGTTAACCGAGTTTTTTAAATATTGGAAGTAGTGCATAATATTTTACACCTTTGTAGGAAATAAAAATTATATTATTACTTTTACTGACGATGCATTTAGATATTACTACATTATTTGCATGCTAAGAATGAAGCTATTAATAAATTTAAAATCTATAAATAAGAAGAAAAGCTACATCAAAATGATTTGATAAAAAATCTAAGTTCAGATAGTAGAGGTGAATGTTATGATCAAATTTACTTTCAGTTTATAGGTGTAATACATCAACCACGACATCTTATACACCATAATAGAATGGTATGGCAGAAGCGAGGAATAAGACTTTGAAAGAAATTGTTAATTCCATATTGTTTTATTCGGGTTGAGTGAAGAATCCTTGGGTGAGGCTATGTTAACAACCTATTATTTATTTAATTGAATTCCAACTAAAATGAACCCATATGAGCTTTGGTTTAAGAAGCCTCCAAAATTTAGTTTTCTGAGAGTCTAGATTTGTAGAGCAGTTGTAAGGCACACTGAACCCAAAAAGAAAAACTTGGGTGAAAGATATATAAGTTGTATGTTGAGAATTTCATTGTGAATAGGTTTCATGTGCTAGAATATAATGAGTATGTGTTAATGAACAAGTTTACAGAGTCAAGAGATGAAATATTTGATGAATAAATATTTACTTACATACCTAAACGTAGAGACATACTTCGAGAACTCTTAGAATTAGAACTCAATTCAAGCTAAAAACATATCATGTGGTACTATTTGTGTAATAGATATTTTTGAACCAATGATAAGTATTAGAGCTAGAAAAGGTAAGTCTTGAGGTTTTCGAAATTCAAATTTATTTTCTTGAAAGGTGAAGAGATAAGATTGACTATTAGTATCAATATTTTTTTATTACTGAGGATGATCCAAAGACTTTTAAAATGCTATAATGTTAATGGATGCTACATTCTGGAAAGAAGCTATCCAGAATGAGATAGATTCTATCATGTATAATAATAAATGAAAATTAGCTGATTTACCTCGTGGTTGCAAATGATTGGGAAATATATGGATTTTAAAAGAAAAATGAAAGTAGATGGTACTATGGAAATGTATAAACCTAGAGTCGTTATTCAAGATTTAAAAAAAAAGAAAGAAACAAAGAAAGAAATAACTTCTTTGATACTCATGCTCTAGTTGCTAGGATTATCATTATTAGATTATTAATAGCACTTGCATATGTATACAATTTTGTAATCCATTATATGGATGTGAAAATTATATTCTTGAATTATGATTTACATGACGAGATTTATATGAAACATCCAGAATGGTGTTTTTATGTCTGGTTGTGAAAACAATGTGTGCAAGTTGAAAACATCTGTGTATGGTCTCAAAGAAGCTCTAAAAGATTGACATAAAAAATTGATAATATGGTATTGTCTAATGGATGTGTATATAGAAAATTTTATGTTTTTGGACTCATGATTTGTCTATATGTGGATGACATGTTAAATTTTGGTCTTGACCAAAATCAGGTCGATAAAATGAATAAATTGTTCTCATCTAATTTTGAAATAAAGGACTTGGGGGGAGCTAAAACATTTATTGGTATAAAAATCAAGCGAAAGAACAATAGTATATCGATTAATCAATCTCATTATATTGAGAAGATATTGAATAAAATTAAATTTTAAAGCTTGTTCTACGGTTTTAGCACACTTATAGATCATCTCCTAAAGAGTTTACCTAATAAAGTTGTTACGATATCTCAACTTAAATACTCAATAGCCATTGATTTTCTTATGTATAACATGACTAGCACTATGCCATATATTGCTTATGTTGTTGGAAAGTTTAGTAGGTATACTAGAAATCCTAGTTCACATTATTGGCAAGCTTTAAACCAAGTATTCAAGTATTTGAAAAGAACTATGGATTATGGTTTGACTTATACTAAGTTTCCTTTGGTTTTTAAAAGTGATTCGGATGCAGGTTATATTTTCAATACGGAAGATCATTCTTCCACAAGTGAAGGGGTATTCCTTTTTGGAGGAGGTGTTATCTCTTGGGTATTAAAAAAACAAACTTGTATTACTGATTCAATATTGGAATCTAAGTTTGAGGCATTAGTAGTAGTTAGTAAATAAGTTCAGTGGCTAATAATTCTTATATACGAAATTCTGTTGTCACCCCAACCGATATCACCAATATCTATTTGATATGATAGCGAAGCTACCTTCGCCAATGTCTATAGAAAAGTTTACAAAGGATATCTAGACACTTAGGTGTTAGACACGATATGATTCGTGAGCTCATCACGCACGATGTTACATTAGTAGAGTTTATGAAAACTCAATCTAATTTAGCCGATCATTTAACCAAAAGGTTATGTAGAGATCTTGTGTACAAGTCGTCGATCATGATATAATTAAAATTTATATGAAATCTCTTATGTTGAGATACCTACATCTAATATGACATTAGGTGCTGAACTCAATGTGGAAAACTTAACGTCTAGAGATTGAAATACGTTAATATGATCTCCAAGTATGTGTTCGAATTTGCAAGTTCTGAAGGTTGAAGTTTATCTCTTCAATAGTTTTTTTAAAATATTACATATGCATGTGCGAGACTAAAAAAGCTACATATTTGAGAATGAAGTTTAGTTGCTTCAAAAATCTAGGATTTGAAATCGATATGATTAAGAAGTCTAAGGACAAAAGGTTAGTAAAAGATATTGTTATGTAAGAAAATTAGAGCATGTAAATTTATGTGTATATTGTCTTCATGCATTCGTTATGAATAGTAAAGGTTCAATCTTTAGTGATACCTTGATATTCGAATATTTGAAATGTGTGATATACTAATATGAAATTCAACTGTCACATATTCAATTTATGCACAAATTTGTTATTTGTTGTGATTTTATCCTATATAATCATGAATTTCACTAGAATTGGAGAAGATTGTTAGATGTTTTAGTGTAATTACATTGACTAGTTGACAACGATAATCATAATATATTATCGAGCAAGTTGAAAAGTGCAAAATGCACACTTATTAGAATATATTGTGAAGTTTGAAAATTTAGTCAAAAAACGTACCATTGACCGTTTGAAAGTTTGGTCGAAATAGATAAGCATGGTTCTGGTTATTGGAAATCGAGCAACAATCCATTGTCTATGTTTATTAAAAAAAATCGATTTTATCCAATTAAATTTTGAAAAACTACTAAAATGAAATTGTTTACCTACGTTGTTTTTATCTTGTAGATCACGAACAAAAGCGCAACTTTTCTTTTTTACATATATTTAAATCCGATTACATTTCGTAGTGCGTACGATTTTCCCATTAGATTCATTGTATATTCATGCGAAATTTTGGTGTTGAGATGTTGCCTAACCATATTAAACACATTAAGAAGTGTAGATTTGTAGTTGCATCTAGGATTTTTTTTAGGCCAAAGCTATTTCCTGCATGATAATTTTTATTTCCTCCATAATTTGAAAATAACCCCATCTTGTTATTTCCTCCATAAAGGAAATTACATATTTGTCCTTCTACCCATTTATTCTATCTATTTCCTTTTCAAGAACGCAATTATTCTACCCATTTATTCTATTATCCTAACTATTAACAAATCCAAAGAAAAAAACCATACGTATATCTCTCTTCAATTTTCTACTTCTTTTGTTTCCCAATTTCTTTTCAAACCCCTAATCTCTTCAGTTTTTTACTGTCTTTTGTTTTCCAGTTTCTTTTGGCTATGGCTCTTCTTGTTAGGTTAGGATTCTTATTTGGTAGATTTAGGGTTCGATTAGGGTTCTTATTTGGTAGATTTAGGGTTCGATTAGGGTTTATGCTTTTGGTTGGATCTGTTTTCGAGTTTTGTTCGATTTTGTGACCATATGGCTGTTCTTTTATATTCTGTTTTTTTAGAGAAAGCATGTGATTCCGAGAGGCCATCTCGGAATCACATGCTTTTTTTTTAACTACAAAACATCTGATTTTGAGTGGCCATCTCGGAATCACATGTTTTGCAGTTAAAAAAAACATGTGATTCCGAGAGGCCATCTCGGAATCACATGCTTTCGCTAATGTTTAAATTTTTTGGCTAGCAATAGTTACTTCTGAACAAAACAACTGATTCCGAGATACCATCTCGGAATCAGTTGTTTTTCGTTCAGAACTGCAGAAATCGGTTTTGGCTGATAAAAAGAAGTTTCGAAATGGTAAAACACAAAAACAAAGATTACAAAACAAAGATTAAATTACCTTGTTCGTTCCGGTTTAGTTTGGGTTTTTTCATTTTCCATGATTAATCTTCAATAAAATTGAAGTTCTTTGTTTTAGGGTTAATTTTAGAATTAGAATCATATATGTTGGATTAAAGTTAGGTTATTGGTGTGTTTTTTCATATAAGACTATCTATTAGATCAATGACATCTAGTGTTAAATTTGAAATAAAAATAAGGGTAATTTGGTAAAAGCAATTCACTAGTGTTTTTAAAATTTTGAATGATGGAGGAAATAAAAAATAACATGGAGGAAATAGCTTTGACCTTTTTTTATGGATACGATGTACCTCAACCTTCAAACATAAACCAACAATTTAAGAACCGCTTCTGTTTTCGGCGGTGGATGAAGTCTCTTTAGATTTTATAAAAAAAATGTTTCTGTTAAGCTGGATTTGTAGTTTTGTATACTCATTAGTTTATTGGGGTTATTTGTTAGAAGTGAGTTAGTGCATGAATCTAAAATTATTTAAATATTTTACATAGGAAACATTGTTTTTACACGGCAAATGAAACATTAGTTTTAGAAATTTTGAACAATAAATATAAAGGAAGAAAAAACTCTAAAAAAGGAAAATGGAAAAAATGGGTGCATGACTTTTCAACATGTTAAAGATAAAAATGTTATTGGAGTTGTAGGACTATATCATCATTTGGTGGCACCATTTTTTTTCGGAGGGAACCCGTAGCCGCTACTCAAAGTGCAATGAGTGCGTACAAGGTAAACTCTCAGTCTGACGCGATCGGTTGCAAACCAACGCTAGAAGGTAAACCACACAAGATGACAGGCTCAGCGAGAAAGCGTATGTAGAGGGACTCGAACTCATCACCTTTAATCACAAATATGCCATACTCAACCAACTCGACTACTTCTTAGGGGATTGGTGGCACCACCTTGTTAATATATACGTCTGGATTATCTTTGGCCCTCTTGTTAATTCATACGCGGCACTCACTAGCTTTGTTGAAATTTAAGAGTTACAAGATTCCACCGGACGTTTAGAATTCAAAAGAATATATATCGTCTTCCATGGTTTTAAAACTCAATTCTTATGTACAAAGTTATCTTATAAACCCATCGTGATTTACTTCATAATTAAACACCGTATATGTCACAAATAAGTGCATTTTTTATTTTCAGTAATTTCAGTTACTAGTTCTAACGTTTTTTATTAACTTTTCATTCTTTATAATTTCAGTTATTAGTATATTAAGGATGTTAGTGGAGCAGTGGGAGCCTTATTTTGCTATAAGTATTGAAATCGAGTTTCTTGATCATTTATATATATATATATAAAAGTTTATTCAGTTTGTTTCATGGTATCAAAGCAAGGTCTCTGCATATCAAATCTTTGATTTTATTACCGAGTGAAATAAAAATCATGTCAAGTGTTATTACCTTAAAATCAATATGAATGGAAGTAATTCAGTTTCTCCTATGTCTACAGAGAAGCTTGTTGGAACTAATTATCAATATTGGCGGTTGTCTATGGAGGCTTTCTTTCAAGGACAAGATTTTTGAGATCTTGTTTCCAGTACCGAGACACTTCCTAGTGAAACTCCGGAAAACGCTGAGTTAAAGAGGAAATTGAAAGTAAGGTGCGAAAAGGCTTTATTCGCGTTGAGAAATTCGAACGGTAAGGATTTTATTGATTATGTTCGTGTCTTGGATTCTCCAAAAGATATCTGGGATGCTCTTGACAGGTTATATACCCAGAACAATCTATGCGTCTTCAATACCTTGAGAACGAGCTTCCTTCTTTAACCCAAGGTAATATGGCAATCTCTGATTACTTTCTTAAATTTAAGAATGTATGTTCGAAAATTTCAAGTTTGGATAGTGATGAACCTATTAGTGATGCAAGGCAAAAACGTTTTTTGGATTTGTGGATTACGACCTGACTTCATGCCGTTTATATCATCAATACAAGGATGGGTTAAGCAACCATCAATTGTTGAGTTAGAGAACCATAAACCATTAGTTAAACAAATGCTTGGTAAGTATTTTGCTGATGTTGAAGATAAAGTCTTTACTAAAGACAAGTTAAAGTGGAAAAATACACAAAGTCATTCTCAAAATGGTGGTAAGTAGAAAAGGATTGAGGAGGAGTCAGTAAACCACTCTAAACTGACATGTTTTAGATGTGGAAGGATTGGACAGATGAAGTCTGATTTTTGTGCAAAGTTTGTTTGTAAGAAGTGTGACAAACCAGGCCATAGTAAGCCAAATTTGTATACGAAACTCGTCAAATCGGATGCAAATGTTGCACATGATGTTGAAGATAACAATGAGCTACAATAGGAAACTTTTATCTCAATTGAGGTTATTAATCAACCGGACAACATGGCTTTGGTTACACGTCGATCTAAAAAGAAATCATAGGTTAATACTAGTTGCATTGACTATAAGAATGAGTGGATCGTTGATTCGGGTTGCTCACATCATGCTGCCGGTAATGCTTCTATACTTTGTGATGTTCGTCCTCATTTGAGCACGCGAGCAATTGTGAGGGCGGATAACTCACTACATCCAGTAGTGAAAGAATGTGATTTTAATGTGAAGGCTACTAATTCAGATGATGAAAGTCCTACACTTGAAGATGTATACCAAGCACCGGGTTTAAATACGAATCTTGATTCTATTTCTCAAATCACTAATTCTGGTAAGTATGTTTTATTCTGAAAAAATGATGTTCACATTCTTGATGATTATAAAAGTGTTGATGCTAATGTTTTTATCTGCAAATGAAGCGTATGTAGAAAAGACAAGTCAAAATACAACAATTTCACTTTGGCATGCTCAACTCAGACACGTTAATAATCAATTGTTACAA
The DNA here is from genome assembly GCA_036936605.1 of Limnanthes douglasii subsp. nivea. Lineage (NCBI taxonomy): Eukaryota > Viridiplantae > Streptophyta > Magnoliopsida > Brassicales > Limnanthaceae > Limnanthes > Limnanthes douglasii. The sequence goes on from JAUPFV010000003.1 coordinate 161,186,748, forward strand.
CAAATATCAACTAATAGATTACTTGAAGGAGTTCCCTTGTTCAAATCAACACATCATGATGTTATTTGTGCTGGTTAAATATGGTAAGTCACATCGACTCTTTTTTCAGAAATATTTGAACAATGCATCGTCGATGTTTGAGCTTGTACATTATGATCTCATGGGACCTACAAGAAAACCAAGCTCTAGTGGCTTCCGTTATATGATGGTTATTGTTGATGATTTCTCTCGCTATCGTTGGGTGTATCTCTTGAAAGACAAAGGCAAAGCTGTCACACAATTTGTAAAATTCAAACAAATAGTAGAGAAACAATTCAGGTATGTCTTGAAGTGTTTACGAACTGATAATGGAGGTGAATACCAATCGCACGAATTTTCCGAATTTTATCACAAACATGGTATTCATCGACAACTAACATGCTCGGATACCCCACAGCAGAATGGAGTCTTCGAACGTAAGTTATCACATCTTATAACAATGAATTTGTCTTGGCTGCACAATGAGAACCTTCATCGAGAATTGTAAGGGCATCAACTATGCAGTGTGCTTGTCATGTGATAAACCGTCTGCCTCCATGGCCATGTACATTGAAATATCATTTTGAGTTGCTATATACTATCAAACCTAATGTAAGTTACCTATAGAGTATTGGGACTCTTTGTTATGTTCATAAACCTAATCATAATCGAACTAAGCTTGATCAGAAAGGAAAGAAGTGTGTGTTTGTTGGTTATGATGCGAACATGAAATGATGAAGATGTATGGATCTTATCACTAAGAAAATTGTGACTTCTCGTGATGTTGTTTTTTACGAGGTTTCTAATTTTTACCCAACTGCTGGTCCGGAAGAAAATTTGTATTTATGTCATTTGTTGAAACTGATCTTGAGCCGATCTCTACTCAAGAAGATCTCAGTGATAGGGGGAGTCCAGAATTTTCTCGCCATAATAATTCACCATAAAGTGGAATTGTATTGTGAAGAAATACAAGACCTAGGATGCCATCTATTTATTTAAAAGATTATGAAGTTCAAGCAAACCAATGTACTACTACATCTTACTTTATGTTGGAAGATATGTTGGAAAATGAGCCTTCATCCTATATTGAAGCTCAAGGGAGTCAGAATGGGAGAATGCAATGAAATATAAAATTTAAGCCTTGGACATCATTTCTACTTGGGTTCTTGTACCGAGACCGAAAGATGTTGAACTTGTTCCATGCAAATGGGTTTACATGTTAAAGAATCCACCTGATGGGAGTGTTTCCAGACACGAAGCTCGTCTAGTTTCATGTGGTTTCTCTCAACAACATGGTTTTGATTATGAAGAAACTTTCAACCTAGTTGCAAAGATGGTAACAATTCCTACTATTATATCTTTGGCAACAAACAAATGATGGACTCTTTGGCAGTTCGATGTAAAGAATACTTTCCTAGACGGAGAACTGGATCGATATATATATATATATAACAATCACTTGGTTTTATTTCAGAAGAATTTCCAGAATATGTCTGCAAACTTAAGAAAGCACTCTACGGTCTTAAACAAGTACCTCATGCATGGTATGGTAAGATTGCTGAATACTTCTTATTCTGTGGTTATTATCTTTCTGATTCATATCCAAGATTTTTTGTAAAAATTGATGGAAGTTTAAATACTACGATTCTTCGTTACGTTGATAATATGATTATTACTGGAAAAAAAAATCAACTGAATAAAAGGATTGAATGAGGATTTATCTACTCGTTTTGAGATGAAAAAACTTGGGGAAAGCTCACCGTTTCCTTGGTTTAGAGGTTGAAGAAGCAAATGACTATTTTTTGTCAGAAAGAAGTTATGTTATTAAGCTTTTAGCACAGTTTGGTATATAAAATGCAAACCATACAACCACTCAAATGGATCCGGGTCTCAAATTACATAAGGATGAAGGTGAATTATTAGATGATGTGACTGAGTAACGCAAACTTGTTGGTTGTTTTTTTATACTTAACAGTAACTCGTTCAGACATTAACTTTTTTGTGGGAATAGTATCTCAATTTATGAATCAACCATGTATTAGTGATATGGCTGCTGCAAAATAAATTCTTCGATATTGAAAGGAACTTTAGAGTATGGGTTGAGTATCAAAATAATACAAAATTCTGTTTATGCGGGTTTGTTGATACTGATTGGGAATGCAATGTGAATGCTAGATGGTCCACTTCAGGCTATTGTTTTAATACTAGTTCAGCAACTATCTCTTGGTGCAACAAGAAACAAGACACAATGGCATTATCAACTGTTGAAGCTGAATATGTTGCGGCCACTTTAGCTTCCGAAGAGTGCAATTGGCTTACAAGACTTCTTGGAGATGTTAATCAGGTGCTACACTTTCCTATTTTCATCTTTTGTGACAATGAAAGTGTTATTAAACTTGCTGGAAACCATGTGCTTCATGATTTCACAAAACACATTGATACTCATCATTTTGTTCGAGAGAAGGTACATAATCAATAAATTGAGTTGACATCTATACAGAGAAATGAGCATGTTGTTAATGGCCTTACTAAGGAGCTTCCCAAATCGAAAATTGAAGAGCTCAGAGGAGCTCTTAGTCTAGCTGATCGAGAGAATGCACTAAGGGGGAGTGTCACAAGTTAGTGCACTCTTTATTTCTCGTTATGTCAGTTACTAGTTGTAACTTGTGTTTTGATTAATTTCTTATTTCTTGTAATTTCTGTTTCTAGTCTACTAATGATGTTAGTGGAGTAGTGGGAGTCATATTTCTCTATAAGTATTGTAATCGTGTTTTCATTCTTAAGGATAATAAAAATCAAGTTTCGTGATCACTTATATATTATATATATATATATAAGTTTGTTCAATTTGTTTCATGCATCTGGTTGTTTGGTTTTTGGTTCAGTTTTTTATTTTTTTATTTTTCATAGATAATGTAACACTTTGGAAACCGAATATAATTTTGGTTCGGTTTGGTTCATCTAATAAATATTTAGGAACCAAATAAAATTTGATTCGGTTTGTTTGTTCTCATTTTGGTTTAGTTTGTTTTGGATATTCTAAAATATACTGTGTATTGAAACAATAAAAGCATATTATAGAAATTGACTATGAGATACACATTTCCCCTCTAATCAACTTTAAATAAGTGGAAAAATTGAAAACGGGTTTTTGACCAAACCACAAAACATGAGAATATGTTATTTTTTCATTTTTATTATTATTAATATTTTACATTCTATGGAAGTTCTCATTGGTATCATTATTTTATGTCATATATTGAGAAAACAAATGTTTGATTAGTTTGATTTTTAAGTAATAGTAGTCAGTTTATTATTTTTTAGAAACTAACTTTTTATTGGTTTTTACTTTTGTACCGCAGTCTTTAAAAATTAGTTTTCTGGAATATTTATCAAACAACATATAACATTTTAAGCTATTTTTTTAGCTTCTTTGAACAACAAACAATCTTTAACTATATTCAATTATCAACATGTTAGTTGAGGTAGAGCAAGAACCAACTAGGAAGATAATTTTTATGTTTTAGTTTTTTAGTTGTAGTACCTGATTGGTTCCTTATTGGTTCTCGGTTTGGTTCGGTTAGGAACCGAGAACTGTGAGTAATTAAAACCGAAATCGTTCAAGGTTTAGACAAGAACCAAAATGAGACTCAATCTTTTATTTTGGTTCGGTTCGGTCTAGTTCTAAAACCGAATATATGTCCTTGTTCTTAATCATACGTTGAATAAATTAAAATTAAAAAAATTCAATACCTCACCTTTATTAGACTAGTACTTTTTTGTAATGAACAATTTGAACTAATTTGTTCAAAATCTTAGAATAGCCCACTTAAAAACAACTATACATCATAAGATAATTATAAGAAATATCATTATGTATGCATGCGCTATAAAACAAACAATAGGGAGATTGTTTAAAATTTATTGATCAATATGCTAATGATCTACTCTCTCTGTTTCATAATATTAGTCGTTTAAAGTTTTTTCATCAATATTAAGGAAAGTAATAATGACTTCGAAATAATAAAAGAAAATAATTTTGATTGGTGGAGTTAATAACTTGTGCATAATGTTAACTATTTTATTGGTTGAAAGTGGAATATATGTAACACGGATAATGCACAAATAATTTTACTAATACATTTGTGTATTATCCATGGAATATTTGTGTTCCCGATAGCACTTGTACAGAAGGTTAACTATTTTATTGGTATCTCTAGTAGACTCGAACTAGCAAGATCAAGAACACAAATATTACACAAATAAGTTTTACAATCAGTGGTTTATATAATGAATAACTTTACTAATACATTAATTATGCATGGTGTGCATATTAATATAATCTATATGCAAAAGAGAAACTTTGTTCTTTATATATAATATATGTATTGATCAAATCAATTTAACCCATCAATTGGTATCAGAGCTAAAGCTCTCTCGTGAATCAATATAATGTTATGTATATATTTTAATTAATCGAAAGACATGTTGATTTAATTTCGATAAAGAATATTCACTTTTGAAATTAAGTTTTGATTAAGCTAGTTAGATAGATGGATTCAGGGTTATATAAAAGCATCTTTCGATTAATTGAATCGTAGAAGCATATTTAGGATAACATGTTCCGATGTTTGACGTTCTTACATAATTAAGTTAGAATTTTGCCGCTTACTTTAAGGCTAACTTTTTTGCTATAAAAAAAATTGATTTTAGCAGCAACAAAATCCAATATCGAAGAATAAAATGAAACCGTAAGGGATTCTCTCAACAACCTCGTCCTATCACCTCTAATATAATCACGATTGAAGGTGAGAAGATATTCACTGTGGTCACCCATGTAATGACCGCGATAAAGTGTTGATGTTCGTCGCAATCAACATCAGTTCGTCGCGGTGACCACAAGTTACCGTAGCAAATAAGTTATTCGTTGCATTAGTATATCCATGAGGATTGTTAGGCTTTGGTCTTCCTTATTTTTGGATATATAAATACTTATATATGTGTGTGCATGCTTGTTTGTATGTTTATGTAGGTGAAATGAGATATGTGTTACTAAGGTTGCTCACATTACGGTAGATGAAGCATGAAATCAATTAATTGGTCCAAAAGAACGTTACTTGGTGGATTGAGGATCCTAAGGTGTGAATAGTTCATGATGAAATTTATTGCAAGCATTTGCAGCCCATAGGAAGTTTAATATTTGGTATGAATCACGAAAGAGAGAAAATCAAGAGAAGATTAATTATTAATTTTTCATTAAAGTAGAGAGAAAATCAACAAAACAATAATTATTAAGTTTTAATTGAAGTAGAAGGAATCACCGTAAAAAAAATGTTTTACCAATACTTAGCCAATTGAAAAATTGATTAATAGTGATTTTTTCAGACTCATATATACATGTTAGTATATTTGCACAAAGATATCTTATTATCATAATATATTGTGTTTTATATGTATTATATAATGTTTAAGAAGGTTTCATTAAATGTTATATGTCAATGAAGTGTGTATGTGTTTTTTGTTATATAAAAAGTTGTTTAAAGTTACCAATAATGCAAAAGGCAATAAATCTTTGTATGAGAATAATCAAATGACTATTATTTTAGATGATAATGCGATAAACATTAAATATTTAACAATGAATACTAAATTGTACTATTAAAAATCACAACGAAGTAATGAACATACACATATCTGGAAACTAAATTGAAAAGGGTACAATTAGGTAATCTTTGACACAAACACATAAGTAGTATTCTAAAAGGAAAACTTGATAAATTTATCATTACCAATATAATTTAGCCCATTTTATTATTTAGATTTCAGTACTTGTATCAAATGTATCTAAAGGAAACATACCAAAATGAAAAGGCTAGGAGTACAAATAACAAAAGAAGTCTTATAATGGATCCATATCAACATATGTGGACTGTTCCCTAAGGAATCATGGAGGGGAACGCTACTTCATATCATTTATAGGTGATTTTTCTTGTTATGGGTAACTATACCTTTTTTATGTGAAAAAAAACCCATAGAAAGTTCATAGCTTTTGGATTGGGCGCAAGCTTAGCTTGAAACATTTGTATGCTGGGGATGTCCATCTAAAGAAAAGTTTTATCAGTCTAATCTAAAACATTTGGACAATAAGAGGTTTAGTTGTTATTTTATTGGAGATGATGACCATTAAAAAGGCCTTTAGTTTATGATTCTCCCAATATAAGTATACTTTGAGACGAGAACGTTAAGATTCTTTGAGGATGTTAAGTTTGGGGGAATAAATTAAGAATAAAATTTTGTTTTGAGGAATAATATATAGAGATCCATAAATGTTCTAACAAAGATAAGAAGTCATCAAGCCAACATACCGGCACAAATAAAGGTTTTTGGTGGATTGATGATCAAAGATACAATGGTAATAAAGCCAACATATCGACCCAAAAGAAGGTTATTGGTGAATTGATGTTCATGTATTAGATTATTAATTTTAATGCCAGTCATTGACGTCCTGTTAGAACATTAAATCACACAAGATAAATATTATATTCCACATAGAGAACGAAACGAAAATTTTCAAAAACGTTAAAACTCTACCGCCGCAGGAAAGTGCAAAGTTAAGAAATACTTCCCTTTAAAAAGGATCCACTAAAAATAGGAAGAACATTATAAGTTTGGATTATATAGTGTATATTCGAGAACATAAAGATTCAGGTGGGTAACGATAAATGATTCATCTTGTTTCTATAAAATCATGAAGAATTATGATTATCATCTGTAGATCAATGCTACAAAGAAAGTGTATAAATAAATGCAGATAGCACAATTTGTTAGCCTCTCTCATTACCTTAAAAAATAAATATGATTGGTTGTAAGTAAAGTTACAAAAACCAAACGAGAATCTAAGGGTAATATAGAAAGACATAAATCATGAGTTTTGATAATATGATATGCCATTATAAAGGAATTGACTTTAAAGTACATTCTCTCAAGTTTTACGAAGGAATTAGTATGAAAATTCATAGCACTAGTAGCAAATTTTAACCTATTCATCAAATGGATAATGAGACTGTTGTATGTAAAAAAGTGATATTAAATCATTATATATGGTAAAATGTGAGAATTTTTTTAATGGGTGACTCAAAGTATATGGTATGCAAGTTTGAAAAATCCATATATGGACTCAAACAAGCTTCTTGATAGTCGTAACACAAAATAATAGTCTCATATAATTTTTAGATGAGCTCGGTTGAGGAATGTGGCTATCAAATGTTCAGTGGAATTAAGTTTATAATTTTAGTACTCCTTTGTATAAATCTATTGAAAATGAGACAAATTAAGTGTAAGTAAGTATGCAAAGAAATCTAAAATGTTCCATATGCTTTGGTAGTATGATTAATATTCAAGTTTGGGCAAGATCAAACATTGCATGTGTTGTCGATTTGTTAGGAATATATGTAAGTAGTCCAAAGATGAACCTTTACAAGGCATTCAAAAGGGAATTTCTGGTATAAATAATAAACAAAAGGACATATGTTGAGCTATAGAAAATCGGGATAATCTAGAAATCATTGGGTATTCCGACTCAGATTTTAGTAGGCTATATGAACATAATAGGTAGCATGTTATACATTATATTCATACTGGTTAGAGATAAAACATTATTGAAATGTCTAAAGTAACGCTAGTTGCATCCTCTTTATGAAAGTTAAATATTTTGAATATTTACGTGGGACTACCTAGTGGATCCAACCTCTGCTAACATTTTATACCAAAGACTTTGGATTTTTAAATGAGTGAAAATTTTGTTCGCTACACGATCAAAAGTGATAAAGATATAATATTCAGGATCAATTATAATAAATATGAAATTAGAAGGACACGTTATTTGTATTTTAAATTAAACGTTACATTTATATTATATTCTATAACGGATGTAAATAATAAATGTAACATTAAAACATCTTGTACAACTCTTATAAATAGGAGCTCTGTTCGATATGTAAAGCATCTCAAAATATATACAGTAATACAATTACATATTTTTTCTTCATCTTCTCTCTATATTTCTTTCTATTTTATCTCTTTTTATATAATATGACTTAGTTAATTTGTTACGTAGTTTATCCTTATCAAATTTGGTACCGTCCATGGCAAACGAAATATCTCATTTATAAAAACCTAAATAATTCTTCAGAAAAATATCAAGTAGTAGTTTTGTGTTTTCCTAAACTCCTCCTATTTCTATTTGTCGCTCCTCAACGTAAGTCCACCGCGTCCGAACAATCTTTACAAATTTGTTTTTACAGATAAGTGTTCTTATCTCACTCTTTTATTAATATTATTTATTCAATTCATATATTTAGTAACTCAACTGCAAACAATTAAAAAAATTAATAAACATTGTAATTTATAAATTGATTTTAGAATATAGAGAAAATATATATAAGTATATTTAAATTTAGTGAAAAAATGCTTATCTATGAATAAATCAATCTAATATTTAGACACTTCAAAATATTTAATACAACGGAAAAATGTTTTTTTAAAATTTTTATATATGAATATTTTCAAGTTTGAGTGTATTAAATTATTCATTTATTATACGATAAATATTAGTGAAATAAAAATAACTTTTAAAAACAAGATTCATTAATAATACACTATATATTATAGTCATATTACTAATAATATGTTATTAATAAATACATGATTGTACTAATCAAACAACGTATATTAATTATTTGTTGGTCAATATATTCGGATCATATTTTCTAAGTAATTTAATTTTATAGTCTCATGCTTAATAGATATTAGTGATATACACCAATGTTATTGATGAGGCAATAAATCATCGGATTCGAAATTGAAAAAATATTAATTATTGAGCAAAAGAAATGTATTTGTCATATTCTTATATTTATTATGGGATTGCAATAGTTGGAGGAGAATATCCCTAAGTATATAAAAATGAAGACCAACTTGTAAAAGTAAACTAGAATTGTAAAAGGATCACAAAGGAAAAAGGTGGGGGCCACCCCACCCACTATATAAGGGAACCTTTTTTTCTGGGTCGGTAGACATTATTAAATACAGTCTCCTTCTACTTTCTCTCTCTACACTTTCCTCTCTAGTCACATCAAACCCTAGATCCAAGATACCTACGTTAGTCACTTTTTATCTCATCATTGGCGCTGTCTGTGGGAAATAGTGATATCTGAAGGTCATATTTTTCCTCAAAATCACGACTAACTCAATTAAGGATGAAGAAATGACTATGGACGGGATCGAGAGAGATCCAGCCCGAGCTAGATCATTGTCTGAAGGAGAGAGATTCCCCGACCACAACCATTACGGATGGGGTCGGGACAAACAATCTACCTTAATCATGACAAGGAGACAACTATTGGACAAAATTGCAAAGCTGAATGCCGAGAAGGAAAAAGTGTTGAACGAAAAAATGATTCGGGAGGGGAAAGGCAAAGAGCATGTAATTGACACCGATAGAGAAGATTATTCGGGTGAGGATCTACACGAGAAACATCCCCATGGCAGATGGCGTCAGGAACCAAAACCAGTACAAGAAGTGGATAGAAGGGTTAAGAGTCCTTCAAGACATGATTGTGATGATTCCACCGATTTCACTACCGATGAATCCTCGGATCGAGAATCCCGACGCAGAATTAGATGCAACAAGTTGGCCAGAAAGAGTAGATCCAGACGCCATAGAGCAAGCTTATTCAACTCGCCAAAGCACAAGAGGGATAACACACAAAAAGAACATCAAACAAAATACACAGTCAAGTTATATCCCGCAACTGCAACCAATTCCACCAGAACGCGCAGGCCGCGATCGTCACTGGACATAATACAAAATCAAGTTATATCCCGCAACCGCAACCAATTAACACACTTCCCCCCGGGGGGGGCAGCCTAATCTAGTTAAAAGCCAAACATCTTAAGTACAGAAAGACAAGAAAAACAACCAAATGGTAAGCCGACCCATTTCTAACAAATGGATATGACCCGCTCATTATGCCGACCTGTCCGAATGTGTGTCAACCATTTATGAGAAGACAAAAAAAATGGAATCTACCAAAGACCGTTTCCAATCCATATCCCTCGGGAGAGCAGGAATAATCAATATTGTAGATACTATGAATACGTAGGGCATGACACAAAGGATTGTATCTCTTTGAAAAAGGAAATACATATGCTAGAATGGAAAGTTACTTGAGTACGTGAAATAACGAGTGCAACAAGGAGCCGCATCCAAAGAAATCGTGGCCGTGCAGAAACCAGAAACGACGATGGTCATAATTGAGGTTACAGACCTCTTTAATATATCATTGGAATATCTGGATCCCGACATCAACCGCAATGTCATCGGGGTCATTAAAGAAGAAATCATGGAGGGTCAGAAGAAGGTAAGTAGTCTCTGTCAATTTTTTGAGTCTCTAACGATCTTTGGAGGCGACTCAATGACATGAATTACCAATTCTTCCCAAAAGCGGCACATCGTGAACCAGGCAACCCAATTGGAATCTCGAACGTCTCATCATATGTGTGGGAGTCCCTCGCCCGCCCTATATTTCGATGACAACAATATGAGGGATATAGCAGACCCTTACGAAGATGCTGTCGTAATTGGAACGACAATCGCGGGAGAGGAAGCTTGTCGTATACTTGTGGACACCAAAAGTTTCACGAATATAATCTTTTCGTTTACTTTTACTCAATTCAAGAAACCACCAATAATTTCGAGGTCAGATCGGACCATCATAGGGTTCACAGGCTCAACGACAGTGGTAATTTCCGAATTTGAAGGCATTGTGCAGCTCGGCCGCATGCCGTTTGAAAAAGAGGTCACGGTTTTGTTCGTAGTTGTTGATGCGCCCGCTTCATGTCACAAATGCACACGGTGACGTCCATAGTACATCGGTGAATAAAGTATGTGGTCGGCAACAACGTAGGCGTCGTTAGAAGTAGTCAGAAGGCTACCTGAGAATACTACCGAGCCGCGCTGGCAGCAAAGGGTGACTAAGAAATGATACAGGAAAAAGACTAGCAATTAATGGGGCTTCTTTTGGGATCACTACCGGTGGACGATCCCCGAGAAGCCTCCGGTTTGTTAACTACCGATGAGGAGTGTGAAAACCTCAAGTTTGCATAAGGGAAAATTTTGAAGCTCAGAACTAATTTATCACCGTACTTCCGTGAGAAACTGATTTCGTTACTAAAAGAGAGGCTACATTTATTCGCTTAGTGGTCGGAAGATGTAACCGGGGTTCCAGAGAATTTAATTATCCGTAGTCTAGCAGTTAATCAAAACGTCCGACCTATTACGCAGAAACGTCGGGCCTTCTCACCAGAAAAAATCGAGATCATGCTACGAGAAGTTGAGAGGATGATAAGCGTCGGGCATATCAAAGAATCAAAGTACCCGCGGTGGACATCCAACCCTGTTTTAGTTAAAAAGAAGAATGACAAGTGGCGGATGTGTGTGGACTTCACAGATCTCAACAAGCCATGTCCCAAGAATCTATTCACGATGCCGAGAATTGATTAGTTAGTTGATTCCACGTCAGGAAATAAGTTACTTTCTTTCATGGATTCGTACACCGGATACAACCAAATCAAATTAGACCATTTCGACCATGAAAGCACAATTTTTATAACCGAACGAGGACTATACTTCTACAAGGTTATGCCCTTCGGGCTGAAAATAGTTGGCACAACGTATCACATACTAGTGAACAAGGCCTTTGAGAAACAGATCTGGGGAAACGTGGAAGTTTACATTGACGACATGCTCATCAAAAGTAAGACCGACGATGACTACTAGCTGACTTGAGGAAAACCTTTGACAATTTAAGGGATATAAACCTCAAGATGAACCCTGAGAAATTCTCTTTTGGCGTTCCCTCAGGGAAGTTTTTGGGTTTTTTTAGTCAGTGAAAAGGGTATTGAAGCAGACTCGCCCAATTGCAAGCTTTAACCAGCATGGCACCCCCGCAGAACGTTAAAGAAGTACAGATACTAACGGGGAGGTTGGCAGCTTTAAATCAATTTATCTCTCGTTCCTCTGACAACGGTGCCCTGTTTTTTCAGGTTTCAAGAAATGCCAAAGCATTCGCGTGGACACCTGCCTGCGACGAGGCTTTTTTGGGAATCAAGAATTATTTTTTATCCCCGAACCTCTTAACAAAGCCTTTGAAAGGAGAAACTTTGGTTTATACTTATCGGTCTCTGATTATGTAGTAAGTGCGGCTTTGGTCAGCGAGGTTGGGGCAGACCCAAAGTGGTATACTTAATAAGAAACAGTTTGTTAGATATTGAAACAAGATATCTAAAGCTCGAAAAGATGGCTTTGGTTACCGCGACGCGAAAGATGCAATCGTACTTTCAGGCTCATTCGATAATCATCCAAACATCTTTCCCCCTCAAACACGTGTTGTAGCGACCGGACATCTCTGGATGGATGTCCAAGTGGTCGGTCGAATTAGGTGATTTCGACATCGATTTTGAACCTCGAACGGCTATAAAGGGCCAAGCTCTGGCTGATTTCCTGGTAGAGTTTCATTCTAGCCGTCCGGAGGAAGCGGGATTGCCCGAGGCCAGTAAACTGGAATAATGGGTAGTCCGAACCGATGGAGGGTCAAATATCAGTGGATGCGGAGCTGGCGTGCAGATCACCACACCTTTGGGAGTAATGATGCACCATCAAATTCATTTTGGTTTCATAACATCTAACAATAAGGATAAGTATGAGGTCGCTCTGGCTAGATTAAGGTTAGCATAGTTATGAGGTCCCAAACACGTACGTTTTGTTACTGATTCCCAGTTACTAATAAACCAAACATCGGGTGCATCAGAAGCCATGAAAGAACACCTTGTTCAATGCATGTTCTGGCTGTCTCTTTTACAAAGGTTACATACGAGCACGTCCCCAGAGTTGACAATATAGTCGAGGATTCCTTAGCGTCTGTTTCTTATTCGAATAATCACCCATGGATAATAACTTAGGAAAAACCTTCAATCATCAAGAGAGCAGAGATAGATAACCGACCTGAAATCGCATGTCAAATATCTTCGTTAGCTTTGTCGAACTGGAGAAGAGATATTATAAATTTCATAGCAGAACATTCCTCACCTGAGGACAGAGCATCGGCAAGGAAGATATAAAACACAGCTCAGGGATATGTGCTTTTGAGAGATGTGCTTTACAAGAAATCTTTTAGCAGACCACTGTTAATATGTTTGGGAACAAACGAATCACAAATAATTTTGTTCGAGCTTCACGATGAAGAAGGTTCCGCTCATTGCGGTTTCAAAGCACTGATAATGAGGGTTTTTCTCGAAGGATTCTATTGGCCGACCATAACCGCCGACGCAAAAAGCATAGTGAAAACGTGTGATACATGTCAGAGGTCCGCAAACGTAATTCACACACCCATTATTTCTCTGGAATGGATCTTAGAAGGCCTCATTTTCGACCGATGGGGAATCGATTTGGTTGGGCCATTACTGATGGCATCTGGTGGAAGGCAGATGATAGTAGTTGCGGTGGACTACTTCTCTAAGCGGGTCGAGTCCGATCCATTATCGGGAATGAAGACTAAAGGTATCATCAAATTCAACTGGTCAAACATCTGTTGTAGATATGAGATCCTCCAGAGACTCACCGTGGACAATGGACCACAGTTTGATAGCAATGAAATTAAGTATTTTTATTCGTCTCATAGAATCAGGCAGTGTTTTTCAGCACCTTTCTACCCGCAAGCCAATGGCCAGGTCGAGGTCACAAATCGGACTACTCAAGAAAAACTTAGAAGGAAAAGTTGGCAAATGGTCGGACTACCTACATGAAGTACTTTGGGCCTACCGCACAACTCCCCGAACAACAACCCACGAATCACCTTATGGTCTAGTTTATGGAATGGACGCGGTAACCTCTGCGAGAGGATAGTTTTCCCCTTCTTCAGGGTCAAGAGCTATGACGAGAACCGAAATGGAGACGACCGATCTTTGGCTCTTGACTTGGTAGAAGAGAAATGAATTCGAGCACATTTAAATTCACTACATTACCAGACACTGATGAGGAGTCGATACGCGTCGAGACTTCGCCGGCGAGAGTTCAAAGTTTGAGATATGGTTTTGAGAAGAGTTTTTATGCATACTAAAGATAAAAGCCTTTGTAAGCTCGCACCAAATTGGGAAGGTCCATATCTAGTGGTGGAAAAATTCAAGAACGACACCTACAGACTTCAAGACAAGCATGGGCGACTCTTGCGACTCCCTGGAATATTGAGCATCTAAAGATTTATTTGGATTAAACTTGTTCTTTTTATGATTAATTATGACTGTGTAAACAAATTGATCGGGGGTGCACTCTTTCCTACCTTGGTGGCGCGATGAGGTTTTAATGAGGCCTCCATAGCAACTGATCTGTTTAATCTACTTGTTTTGCCTTTAAAATTACAGACGTGTTACTAACAGAGAATACCTCTAGGAAAGTCCATCAACTGACGAGTTGATGAACATAATCCTCGAGTTCGGTAATGCAAATTTTTCAGTTTTAACTGATCTACATGTTATCCCGAACCTTAACATGTGTTTTAGTTACAACTGATCTACACGTTATCCCGCACCGTAACAGGTTTTTCAGTTTTAACTGATCTACATGTTATCCCAAACCTTAACAGGTTTCTCTTTTTCCAGTTTTAACTGATCTACATGTTATCACGAACTTTAATAAGTTTTTTAACTTAAACTGATCTACATTTATCCCGACCCTAAGAGAGAATTTTTTTAATTTTAAATTGATCTACACGTTATCATGAACCCTAATAGGTTTTTCAGTTTAAGCTGATCTACATTTTTATCCCGACCTTATTTAAGTGTCTTGAAAAAAAAACACAGAGATCGAACAAAGCCATAGCATAACCGACGATGTTTTCAGTTTGTTTCTACAAAACATGCCTCCGCGGGCGAAAACTATAACAAAAAATTACAACTTGAAACAAATTCAGGTATACTCATCATCAAGATCGGTATGAGACATGTCAGTGTCATCTTTCTCCTCATCTTCACAAACAGCACCATCCTCTTCTAGAACATCCAACCGCATCGAGCCCAATGGCAGGTCGAGAAATTGGCTATGCAAGTTCAAAATATAAGCGGCTTTCGCATCGGCTACTTCCCTCTAGATTAACTTTTTACACTTGGCGACAAAACGGGCGTTTTCAGCCTTGCTAAGATCCTGAAGCTCGTCAGTTTCCTTAGACTTCTATACCATTAAGTGGCGGAGAAACTAATTCTGGAACCTCAGTGCCGCAAAGTGGCGCCCTTTATTGTCAAGATCTTTCCTGACTCGCGAAAGAGAGTAGCTCATTGAATTGTTTTTTGCCTGAAGAGATGTCAGTTCTACCTTGGATTTTGTCGCTTTCTCTTCCGCGGTTTTAGCTCTATCATCCAGAAGCTTTTTACATACCTTTCCTTAAGTGCGTTCTCCAACTCATCTATACGATCTTTCGCATCGGACAACTCTTGGCTGAGTTTTCCAGCCCGTCTTTTTTTCATGGCCAACGGTAATCATGCTATATAGCGATAGAGAAAGGACATCATTATATTGCAAGGGAAAAGTATTTGAACTTCCAGGCACCGAAAGCACGAGTAGTTTCATCCCGCTAGACGAGGCTCCCTCAGCTCTCTTTCCATCAAAGAGGCCGACCCTTTTTTCTCTGGAATAAGCACCCGGTGTCTTGACATAATTATTTACAGTTTATATAGAATGGAGTGACAAACTTGGGGTAAGCTCACCAGTTTCATCTTCATCGGCAATCACCACTACAACGACGTTCTCCACTGAAAGCGTTGCTGGCGCAACAAGATCCCCGACATTGGCACCTTCTCCGTACTGTTCGAAACGAGCTGGAATAGTAGTGTTCTCGACCACCGGCAGAGCCGTCCAGATCGCTCCTGACATAGAGTCTACCTTATTCTTCGTTACTTTTGACCTCTTAGCTTCATTACCATTAGTCACAGATCTCTTACTCTTCTTTTTAACCTTCTCCTCCTTACCATTGGCACCGTAACCGCTGACCTTTCCACTATCCGCAGCGATTACTAGTTATTTCCCCTCAACCTCAACCTCAGCTTCGTCTTTGTTTTCCTGCTCGACAATTTCATCAGATTTGGAACGCTTACTTGGCGCCCTAGTACACTTTGGTAGAAATAAATGTGCGTCAGACGCGCCGGTCTTTGCAACTAAGTCCACCAAACTGGGTGGCTGGCGCAACTGTTCTGCAGTCAGAGGCTCATTAGAGCACCGCCAGAGGTTACTACCTATCAACTTGGTGTTTTTGAAACACCGATGGAATGTCCGACACCAGTTCTTCCGAGCGTAGTCTTTTAGCTTTTGGAAGGTCACCTTGGCAGCTTCAAAATAATCATTTTTTTAGCTCCTGGATATGCTCCTTGTACACTGAAACAACGACTCGGATATGTAAAAAAAAATTTACTTACCGTCATGAATCCACGTGCGCAGCAGCCGCCTCGGGTTCTCAGCAGAATAAAGCCGTATGTTTTCCCAACAACCACTGACAAAAATAAACTGATGCTTCCAAGAAATTGTTTACTATCATCCAAGTACTTCCGAGAGAAGAGTAACTTTGGTGAATTAGAATGGCCGGACATGGCGACATACTCTTCTATTGGCATAGAATGGCCGGACAGTCGGGAGGCCATGATACAGGACATTAGTGTGTACCAAGTATTGGGAGTCAGCTGGGAATGACAAAGACCGATAACCTCCAAATACGTTGCAGCAGTCTCCTATGATGTCGCAGGTTTTTTACCAGCAGACATGGCACCCCCGCAGAACGTTAAAGAAGTACATATACTAACGGGGAGGTTGGCAGCTTTAAATCAATTTATCTCTCGTTCCTCTCACAAGGGTTCCCCGTTTTTTCAGGTTTCGAGAAATGCCAAAGCATTCGCGGGGACACCTGCCTGCGACGAGGCGTTTTTGTGAATCAAGAATTATTTGTCATCCCCAAACCTCTTAACAAAGCCTTTGAAAGGAGAAACTTTATTTTATACGTATCGGTCTCTGATTATGCAGTAAGTGCGACTTTGGTCAGCGAGGTTGGGGCAGTCCCCAAAGCGGTATACTTCATAAGCAACAGTTTGTTAGATGTTGAAACAAGATATGTAAAGCTCGAAAAGATGGCTTTGGTTACCGCGACGCGAAATATGCAATCGTACTTTCAGGCTCATTCGATAATCATCACAACATCTTTTCCCCTCAAACACGTGTTGTAGCGACCGGACATCTCTGGATGGATGTCCAAGTGGTCGTTCGAATTAGTCGATTTCGACATCGATTTTGAACCTCGAACGGGTATAAAGGCCAAGCTCTGGCTGATTTCCTGGTAGAGTTTCATTCGAGCCGTCCGGAGGAAGCGGGATTGCCCGAGGCCAGTAAACTGGAAGAATGGGTAGTCCGAACCGATGGAGGGTCAAATATCAGTGGATGCGGAGCTGGCGTGCAGATCACCACACCTTTGGGAGTAATGATGCACCATCAAATTCATTTCGGTTTCATAACATTTAACAATAAGGATAAGTATGAAGTCGCGCTGGCTATATTGAGGTTACGATAGTTATGTGGTGCCAAACACGTACGTTTTGTTAGTGATTTCTAGTTAGTAATAAACCAAACATCGGGTGCATCAGAAGCCATGAAAGAACACCTTGTTCAATGCGTGTTCTGGCTGTCTCTTTTACAAAGGTTACATACGAGCACGTCCCCAGAGTTGACAATATAGTCGCAGATTCCTTAGCGTCTGTTTCTTATTCGAATAATCACCCATGGATAATAACTCGGGAAAAACCTTCAATCATCAAGAGAACAGAGATAGATAACCGACATGAAATCGCTTGTCAAATATCTTCGTTAGCTTTGTCGTACTAGAGAAGAGATATTATAAATTTCATAGCAGAACATTCCTTACCTGAGGACAGAGCATCGGCAAGGAAGATACAAAACACAGCTCATGGATATGTGCTTTACAAGAAATATTTTAGCAGACCACTGTTAAGATGTTTGGGAACAAACGAATCACAAATAATTTTGTTCGAGCTTCACGACGAAGAAGGATCCGCTCATTGCGGTTTCAAAGCACTGATAAGGAGGGTTTTTCTCGAAGGATTCTATTGGCCGACCATAACCGCCGACGCAAAAAGCATAGTGAAAACTTGCGATACATGTCAGAGGTCCGCAAACGTAATTCACACACCCATTATTTCTCTGGAATCGATCTTAGAAGGCCTCCTTTTCGACCGATGGGGAATCGATTAGGTTGGGCCATTACTGATGGCATCTGGTGGAAGGCAGATGATAGTAGTTGCGGTGGACTACTTCTCCAAGTGGGTCGAGTCCGATCCATTATCGGGAACGAAGACTAAAGGTATCATCAAATTCATCTGGTCAAACATCTGTTGTAGATATGAGATCCTCCAGAGACTCACCGTGGACAATGGACCACAGTTTGATAGCAATGAAATGAAGTATTTTTATTCGTCTCATAGAATCAGGCAGTGTTTTTCAGCACCTTTCTACCCGCAAGCCAATGGCCAGGTCGAGGTCACAAATCGGACTACTCAAGAAAAACTTAGAAGGAAAAGTTGGCAAATGGTCGGACTACCTACATGAAGTACTTTGGGCCTACCGCACAACTCCCCGAACAACAACCCACGAATCACCTTATGGTCTAGTTTATGGAATGGACGCGGTAACCTCTGCGAGGATAGTTTTCCCCTTCTTCAGGGTCAAGAGCTATGACGAGAACCGAAATGGAGACGACCGATCTTTGGCTCTTGACTTGGTAGAAGAGAAATGAATTCGAGCACATTTAAATTCACTACATTACCAGACACTGATGAGGAGTCGAGACTTCGCCGGCGAGAGTTCAAAGTTGGAGATATGGTTTTGAGAAGAGTTTTTATGCATACTAAAGATAAAAGCCTCGGTAAGCTCGCACCAAATTGGGAAGGTCCATATCAAGTGGTGGAAAAAGTTAAGAACGACACCTACAGACTTCAAGACAAGCATGGGCGACTCTTGCGACTCCCTGGAATATTGAGCATCTAAAGATTTATTTGGATTAAACTTGTTCTTTTTATGATTAATTATGACTGTGTTAACAAATTGATCGGGGGTGCACTCTTTCCTACCTTGGTGGCGCGATGAGATTTTAATGAGGCATCCATAGCAACTGATCTATTTAATCTACTTGTTTTGCCTTTAAAATTACAGACGTGTTACTAACAAAGAATACCTCTAGGAAAGTCCATCAACTGACGAGTTGATGAACATAATCCTCGAGTTCGGTAATGCAAATTTTTCAGTTTTAACTGATCTACATGTTATCCCGAACCTTAACATGTGTTTTAGTTATAACCGATCTACACGTTATCCCGCACCGTAACAGGTTTTTCAGTTTTAACTGATCTACATGTTATCCCAAACCTTAACAAGTTTCTCTTTTTCCAGTTTTAACTGATCTACATGTTATCACGAACTTTATTAAGTTTTTTAGCTTAAACTGATCTACATTTATCCCGACCCTAAGAGAGAATTTTTTTTAATTTTAAATTGATCTACACGTTATCATGAATCCTAATAGGTTTTTCAGTTTAAGCTGATCTACATTTTTATCTCGACCTTATTTAAGTGTCTTGAAAAAAAAACACAAAGATCGAACAAAGCCATAGCATAACCGACGATGTTTTCAGTTTGTTTCTACAAAACATGCCTCCGCGGGCGAAAACTACAACAAAAAATTACAACATGAAACAAATTCAGGTATACTCATCATCAAGATCGGTATGAGACATGTCAGTGTCATCTTTCTCCTCATCTTCACAAACAGCACCATCCTCTTCTAGAACACCCAACCGCATCGAGCCCAGTGGCAGGTCGAGAAATTGGCTATGCAAGTTCAAAAGATAAGCGGCTTTCGCATCGGCTACTTCCCTCTAGATTAACTTTTTACACTTGGCGACAAAACGGGCGTTTTCAGCCTTGCTAAGATCCTGAAGCTCGTCAGTTTCCTTAAACTTCTATACCATTAAGTGGCGGAGAAACTGATTCTGGAACCTCAGTGCCGCCAAGTGGCGCCCTTTATTGTCACGATCTTTCCTGACTCGCGAAAGAGAGTAGCTCATTGAATTGTTTTTTTCCTGGAGAGATGTCAGCTCTACCTTAGATTTCGTCTCTTTCTCTTCCGCGCCTTTAGCTCTATCTTCCACAAGATTTTTACCCTTATCCCTCTCCTTAAGTGCGTTCTCCAACTCATCTATACGATCTTTCGCATCAGACAACTCTTGGCTCAGTTTTCCAGCCCGTCTTTTTTTCTTGGCCAACGGTACGATCATGCTATATAGCGATAGAGAAAGGACATCATTATATTGCAAGGGAAAAGTATTTGAACTTCCAGGCACCGAAAGTACGAGTAGTTTCATCCTGCTAGACGAGGCTCCATGAGCTCTCTTTCCATCAAAGAGGCCGACCCTTTTTTCTCTAGAATAAGCACCCGGTGTCTTGACATAATTATTTACAGTTTATAAGCACTCGCCAGTTTCATCTTCATCGGCAATCACCACTACAACGGCGTTCTCCACTGAAAGCATTGCTGGCGCAACAAGATCCCCGACATTGGCACCTTCTCCGTACTGTTCGAAACGAGCTGGAATAGTAGTGTTCTCGACCACCGGCAGAGCCGTCCAGATCGCTCCTGACTTAGAGTCTACCTTTTTCTTCGTTACTTTTGACCTCTTAGCTTCATTACCATTGGTCACAGATTTCTTCCTCTTCTTCTTAACCTCCTCCTCCTTACCACTGGCACCGCAACCGCTGACCTTTCCACCATCCACAGCGATTACTAGCTATTTCCCCTCAACCTCAACCTCAGCTTCGTATTTGTTTTCCTGCTCGACAATTTCATCAGACTTGGAATGCTTACTTGGCGCCCTAGTACACTTTGGTAGAAATAAATGTGTGTCAGACGCGTCGGTCTTTGCAACTAAATCCACCAAACTGGGTGGCTGGCGCAACTGTTCTGCAGTCAGAGGCTCATTAGTGCACCGCCATAGGTTACTACCTATCAAGTTGGTGTTTTTGAAACACCGATGGAATGTCCGACACCAGTTCTTCCGAGCGTAGTCTTTTAGCTTTTGGAAGATCACCTTGGCAGCTTCAAAATAATCATTTTTTAGCTCTTGGATATGCTCCATGCACATTCAAAACAACGACTCGAATATGTAAAAAAAAATTACTTACCGTCATGAATCTACGTGCGCAGCAGCCGCCTCGGGTTCTCAGCAGAATAAAGTCGTCTGTTTTCCCAACAACCACTGACAAAAATGAACCGATGCTTCCAAGAAATCATTTACTATATTCCAAGTACTTCCGAGAGAAGAGTAACTTTGGTGAATTAGAATGGCCGGACATGGCGACATACTCTTCTATTGGCATAGAATGGCCGGACAGTCGGGAGGCCATGATACAGGACATCAGTGTGTACCAAGTATTGAGAGTCAGCTGGGAAGGACAAAAACCAATAACCTCCAAATACGTTGCAGCAGTCTCTTCTGATGTCGCAGGTTTTTTACCAGCGGACATGGTACAAATAAAGACCACAAATGATGCAATGCAAGGCATTAGATGCTACAACAACCTGTGACAGAAATCGGCAACACAATCATGACAATTAGAAGATGCAAGCAATATGCAATAAGTACATGTACATGGCACCCTCAGTCAAAAGCAGATATAAGAGGACTTCAACAGATCAGCTACTGCCGCCACCACCACCTTCTCCTCCTCTAGCTTGAGTGGCCAACAAACACGTCAACAAAGACGAACAAGTTAGCAAAAGACTAAGTCAGAGCTGGAAAAGAAAAATGTCAGCGTTATTCAACAGCCTATTCGAAAGCCATTTTCCTTCGTCCGAAAAATATTGTCCAGATATCCAACTGATAGGAAGCAGACTATAGTCCCCGGCACCCTCGCCATCATCACAGCCACCGGAGAATCGCCACCATGCGATCCATCTCAATCATTAAATTCGAACACCACTACTATAATCAATCCACAATTTTTGTGTCAAGCGACTTGGGCGAAGAAACAAACGGGAACCATGTAGAGCTTCTGTAAGAAGGTATACTCTTATCTTTTTTTGATGTATAAATTATGCTTTTATGCACAGGCAGAGGATGCAAAACACTACCCACACCACGAGACAAAGCTCAAAAATCAGTACCTCAGAGCAGCCTTAATCCACCAATTTGTTCTTTTCCAAGCCAAAGCTGGAACCTAGTTACAGCCGAAGTTCACATCCAAAGACGTTGCCAAAACCAAATTTGATTGCCGTAATCACAGCAGAAATATGATGAAATCTCGAGCAAAGGAGTTTCCAGAGTTTGGATACTCTACACAGCCAATACACTAGATGCCCTACGTTTATTCCTTAAATGCCTATTACTGATGCAAACTTAGACGGACCTTCACACTTGTCTCCAAGAAAAAGAAAATAAGCGTTATATACGATCGATACCGTCGGTATAAATCAGGCATTTGATTGATCGATACAGTCGGTATAAATCAGGCATTTGATTGAACACATTATCGCATTGTCAACATTTTATACTTTATATACAAAAATTCGATGAACCTTGTCTACACGTCAGCCTGAACCATCATTCAGCTCGACACACATCCTCCTCCTTGTCTACACAGTTACCTATTAAGGAGAATTTTATCGAGCATCTTCTACGCGCACTCCACTTTCCTATCTTCACTGTCCAACGAAACCACGATCACCACGCCAGCTCCCTCTCTCCGCAAGCTTTTGGGCGAACATTCCATAGTGGTTTCGGTCGAGATTTGTGCCTCTCCTAGAGTTTTCTCCTTTCCCTCACCGATGGTGGTAGACCAACCAAGGACGCCTCCTCGGATGGAGGAGCCTGACGCGGACTACCTTAAATATAGACGCCCATACCCATCGCCACCATCAAAACAGTCGGGTATCACCTTGAGCACAAATTTCGCCGTATCGAGATATTCCAACAACTCCGTCAGAATCTGCCCAACCCTGTTTACCGTTCAAATTTGAACCTCCGTCTTCTTCGAGCGAATCCAATACCCTTTTTGTTTTTCCTCTAAATTCCCCATGGAGATTTCAGTGCTACCATGGACTGTGGCCTCTAGCTTCTTGAATAACGTATAGCGTGTGTGGTGCATCAACCGGGAAAAGACTTTTCGAAATCAAGAAGAAATCAAATAATTCTGAAAATGTCGTCGCCCGAGTCACTACCTAGTTTTAGCTCACACACAGTACCACCGATCTTTGTGTCTCACTGGTACGGCTCTTTCTTCGTTTGCTCCTGGTAAAACCTCTTTCAGTCTCCGACCAAACCCTCGCTGTCTTCCTCCATTCTACTCCTCCGTTGCCGCCTGTGGTTGCTAAACTCATCGACCCGCATGTTCCTCCGTCTCCTGCTCCTTCCTCCGTATGCCACCTCCGCCTCCCCTACAATCGAGACTGCTAAAAAATTAGTGAATTGCATTGCTTTACCTGATGGTACTATGGTTCAAGTTAGAGCTCTATCCAGTGTGCTCATGTCAAATTCTTCACCGACAACTTCTCTCCACTCGCTTATGGATCAACTCCAATAGTTTTGACTATATTTTAATGCGGCTTCCACTTGACCTCGCCTTCGATTTTTCCCTCGGCAAAGCTAACTTTTCGTATTTGCCGTCTTTTCATTTATGCCGTCTAAAATTTCGATATGCATTTAAGTACTTATATGAAATATCAGGTGTCAATATTAATATATAGTTAGCATATTAACGGGATGCGCATATATGAAGTGTGTAAAGCGCATGAGTAAAGCAGTATGAGTGTATATGGAAAAAGTGAGAAAGAAAGTGCTTTGACAGTAGGGCTCAGCATTGGGGTCATGTTTCGTTAACATAAAAATTATATCAATAGCATATTGCAGTAACGTGATTAATTTATAAATAATATAATTATGTATTTTTTTAAATACAGTTCATATCCTACTATATTTTGTACAATAATATTCTAAAATGGTTTCCTCCGAAATCAATGTCTCAATCAGTTTGGAGATATTTTTAAAATGCTTTCCCGGTTTGAGCTCACCATTTTTAATAAAATTGCGACGTTCACCATTGATTTTGTACACAAAAAATTTCAACAAGTTCACATTTGAAGCTGCTGATTCTAATAATGGGTGGGTGATCTATACTATTCGCTCAATGATTTATATAATATACGCCAAATAATCTTCATTCCCGTGATAAAAAAGGCTATAAGCCAAATGCGCTCCTTCTCCGTGCTAGAACGCCAAGTGATCTCCAAAGTAGAACGCCAAATTAAATCTCCATCTCCATGATAGAAAAAAGGCTATAAGCCAAATGATCTCCATCTCCATGATATAAAAAAGTCTATAACTTAAATGATTACGACAGAAATGGCTATACGCCAAGTAAATCTTCATCTCCATGTTGGAAAAGGCTATAAGCCAAAACAATCGCCATCTCCATGATAAAAAAAAAGGCTATAAGCCAAATGCGCTCCTTCTCCGTTCTAGAACGCCAAGTGATCTCCAAAGTAGAAAGCCAAATAAATCTCCATCTCCATGATAGAAAAAACGCTATAAGTCAAATGATCTCTGACGAGGGAGAATAAAAGATGTATAGAAAAATTGTAAGGAAGTGTTTTTATTGGGGAAGTATTGTAAAATGTACAAATAGAAGTAGCTATGTGAATAAGTGGAAAAATATAGGGATTAAATATGTAATAAGTAAGAATTAAGGTGTGTGGGGCCCGTCATTATACTATAAAAGGACCTCACACGAGCTGGTAAAGGGTTGATTATTATAATACTACTTTCTCTCTCTACTTAGTCTTGCTCTCACTTTCTCTCTCTAAAAAGGTACTTTCACAAAGGATTCGGTTTTCATTGTTTAGTCCCAAAAATATTCGCCTAACACAAAATCACCCTTGAGCTATTTCTTAATTCATCAGTGGTGCCGTCTGTGGGAAGGACTCTATTTTCCGAGCCATGAAAATTTGAGAGCTAATGTTTATAGGACGGGTCATAATTGGAGAGCTTCTCCTTTGTCTTCGGAAATTCTATTTGGAAACATCCCAAAACATTTTGATATCTCGAAGCTAGAAAGGTTTGACGGGACACAGGATCCTGATAATCACATTGAGCAGTTCAAGAATTTTATGATTAATTTCGATGACAACGATAAATTGTTGTGTACAGCGTGATCACAGACTTTCAAAGGGGTGGCTTCCAAGTGGTATAACCGGCTTCCGCAGGGTTCGATAAATAATTTCGACATGTTTTGGAATATCTTTAGACAACATTTTGTGGGGAGAAAGAAGTTTCGAGCTAATGGAGACCGTTACTCAGGTTTTTGGCTAAGGACGAGTCACAGTGTCCTATCATAATTACACAACGGGGAAGAATCGGTCTATTGTGGTTATAAAGTATTAATTCGACGGGTGTTTTTTGGCCGGTTATTATTGGCCGACTATCTCTTCTGATGCGAAATACTTGGTAAAGCGGTGTGATACGTGCCAGCGCTATGCCAACATAATACACAAGACAGGGGTGATCTTAGAGAGTATTTCAGAAGTAGTACCGTTTGATAGGTGGGGCATTGACCTAGTTGGGCCGCTACCAATGGCGTTTGGTGGGAGGCAAACCATAATAGTAGCCATGGATTATTTCTCCAAGTGGGTGGAAGCAGAACCTCTAGCAGGAACAAAAGAAAATGATGTAATCAAGTTCGTTGTCTCGAATATTTGCTGCCGTTTTCGGGTGCCAATAAAAATCACAACGGATAATGGGCCTCAATTCAATAACAAGGAGTTTAAGAGATTTTTCCTTTCCAGGGCCATACAATAATGGTTTTCTGCCCCGTTCCATCCCCAGGCTAATGGTTAGGTGGAAGTGACCAATAGCGATTTTGGATAGACTGAAAAAGAATTTGGAAGAAAAGGCTGGAAAATGGCCCTATTATTTACAAGAAGTATTGTGGGCTTATAGAAAAACGCCTCAAAAATTGTCTTCCCATTGTACCGTGTGGCAGCTTATAAAAAAAATTTGAACGATCATAGCTGAGCCTTGGAATTATATTTGGTGGAAGAAAAAAGACGAATAGCACAGTTAAAGTCTTTGCATTATCAAACGTTGATGAGGAGTATATATGCTTCGAAAGTAAAGCAAAGAGATTTCAAGGTGGGGGACAAAATGTTACGAAAAGTTTTTCTGCACACCAAAGAGAAAAGTCTTGGAAAGTTGGGGCCAAATTGGGAGGGCCCTTATGAAGTATAAAGTAGGGCACATATAGACTAAAAGATAAGGAAGGGAGACATCTTAAGCATCCATGGAACATCGAACATTTAAAATTGTACATGGAATGAGGAAGAAATTAGCATGTAACAATTATCTTTTGTGTGTATTTTCAGGTTTACAAAAACAGCGAGGGCATACTCTTTCCTACCCTGTTAGGCACAGGAAGGTTTTAACGAGGTGTCATTAAGCGCTGATCAATACAAGTGAATTTTTTGCCTCAAATTATTCTTTCTGAGATAACAGTTGTGGTTGCGCTATTAAACTTATTAACTATAACATTATATAAGTTTACCGTAGAGAAACTTACTACGATTATTATGACCAAGTAAAATTGGTATAAGGCAATAGTTCTATTCAACGCAAGTTGACATACGCTTATTTTTCGCATCAGAATGTGAATTCGAAATTAGTATTTCGACAAAAAAGGAAAACTAGAAAATTCGAGGGCAATGTTCTTCGGAACATGTACACACTATTACAAAAATTGTCGCGCAATGACTTATACAAAAATCACCCAAACATACAAATCTATCTAGTCGGAATTTTACGAGGAGTCGTTCTCCTCGGATTCTGAGACTTCACTATCACTCACGACAATGTTCGGAGGGCGTAGTTCGGGGGGGACCATTTTCCAAAAGCTTCCCAAGTCATAGTCAGGATATTTTGCATGAATTTGGGTAATCAGACCTGCTCGGGTAGTAGCGTCTCGAGCATTGAGTGTGTCCACACAGTTGGCCGCATAAGCATCCATTGCTTTTTCTTTTTCAGCCTCCACTTGTTGAGGAAAATCTTTGATTCTCTGTACTAATTTTTTCCTGTCCTCCAGAACAATCTCGTAATCGCCCAAACACCCTTTAAATCCTTTGCATGCAATTTCGTGGTCTTTCTTGAGCTCTGTCAAGAGTAGCTCTTGAGCCCTCGTCTTCTTTTGGTAATGACCCCTCTCTTCCTGGCAGCATTTTTCGAGGACAAGGACGTAATTTTCAGAGGCAGATAATTTTTCAAAAATTGCATCCGCCTGACTCTCTAAACTGGAGTGTTGTTTTTTGTCTCTTCAAGTTGAGCAGAAACAAGGGCAGCCTTGAACTTGTAATGGTTTTCCGGTCTTCCAGATGTTGCATTTTTCTTCCCATATTGACTGAAGCATGCAAGAGATTGCGAACATTCAGAGAAAACTCATCATTTAAAGGCACCTCGAAGGAGATGGTGGGAGAGCCTATTGCTGTGGGATCGAAGTTCGACGACTTGCCAGTAAGAGCTAATGTAGGAGAATTATCAGTAAGAGAAGGACTTGAATTTGGTGTACGAGCAGAATTGAGTGTCTGGCCTGAGTTTTCTTTAGCCTATCTTTCTGGGTCAGTAAGAATATCTTGGGTCCCAACATCGTCGGAGATTTCTTGGACATCATCTGGTGTTTTGATGTCCTCGGTTGTTTCTTGGATGGGTTCTAAAACAACCTTTTACTTAGTTTCTTTTGCTTTGACTGCCTTTTTCTTGATTGGGCGGACAGATTTGTTTGGGGGAGAAATGGTAATCATAGTGTCTGCCGAGGAGGATGGCTCATGATTAGCAGCTACTCCTTCATAATCTGATTAAAGGTTCTTTGTGGACGTTTCCTCATCGGATTCGTCAAGATGACTTTTGGCACGAGAGCGCTTTGGAAGACAAATGACTAAATCTTGCTTGTTTGCTCGTTCAAGGATTTCTTGCTGAGAGGGATGGGTCATTAATTCTTTTAGGGTCAACCGGTCGAGGGGATCCAACCTCCAGAGTCGACTTCTGGCCAAGTTATTACCCATAAAACACAAGTGGAATTTGTTGTTCCAGTTTTCTTTGGCCCACTCGCTGAGTTTAGTGAAGATGGTGGTAGCACTCTCTACATTATCTGCGTATGGCTTCGACACTTTGGTCATAGCTATAAGGACGACAAGTTAGAAAATTATTTATCCAAGAACAAATAAAAGACACAGTTAATAGACTTACATTTGTTGGTCCATAAGAGAGACAACTTGTGTGGATTTGAAGGAGTGGACTCAGATCCGGTCTCCCAATGCCCCGTAAAGTAAACAAATTGTTTCCTCAACTTCTTGTCGGCTTCCAGCAGGTTTTTCAATACTTTTTGTCCTCGACCAAAAGTTAATGAATAAAACGGAAAAAACAGATTCTTGGCTAGGCCGGATAATCCGATGAGCTCTTCTAAGGAAAATTCGATGCCCGAAATCCTTGAGGCCATGATACAGGCGTTGAGTGTGAACCACATGTTTGGACCAGCTTATGACAGGCAGAGGTATATTTTGGCAAAGTATTCAACAAAAAATGGATCTAAGGGATACCTTAACCCCCAGTTCATGATTTCAGTATAAAAAACTAACTCGTTATCATTAACTGATAACGAAGTTTCACCTTCCATGGGGAACCTAATGTTGATATACGAGGGGATGCACCATCGGGTCCTCAGCATGTTCTCTTCCAAAGGCGAAAAATATTTATACGAAATATGGTAAAGTGCAACCATATGCTTTTTTTCGATGCCTCGAATGTTGCTGCCTGCTATAGCATCGAGTTCCAAGGAAAGAGTGATGTCACCTTTGGATTTTGGGGCGATCCGATAAGCCTGCTCTTCGGATATTGTTGGGGAGATGGTGGACATTTGACTAGACGAGGCCAATTGAGCGTCACCGATTTTGCTTTGCTCTGCAATGGAAGCTGGTAGGATTTCTGGCTCCGGATTATCCGAGGCTACGGCTTTCCCCTTGTCGGCCACAGACTTATTTCGCATTGCTCGAAGATCGTCCTTAGTAATATTAGTTCTTGAAGGAGAAAGTCGAGGGCTCTCGCTTCCCGTTATCGAAGGGGTGGCTGGAAGGCTTGACCCAAAAGCATCGATCTTCAAAGTAGGAGTGTTGATGGCCAATGCTAAACTCAGATCAGGGATTCCAGAAGGATTTTCTTTGGCCAGTTTCGTTCTTGAGAGTTCTTTTTATCCTTATGGTGCCTTTTTCTTTTACTAGAAGAATGCTTATGGTGTCTGTCTTTACCCATGGATTCGAAGGGGCTGAGATCGGAAGGTTGGTTTTGATGAGAAATTTCGAGGGGTATGATAGCAGGAGAGTTTTCCGGTGGAGGCCAGGACCCGTAGAAAGTGGTGACAGAAGGTTGAGGTTGAGGTTCAACGTATTCACCAGCAGCAACTTTCTCTTGAAATTTTTTACTGATTAAAAGCCAGTCTAGAAGCCGACGGGGTTTATAAGCCAACTTTCTCTCTCTAGAAATTTGGGAACGAAAAGTTTGGTGTGTAAATGAAGAAGGTCAGTATTTATAGAGGAATATGGGCTTTTAGGGTACGATAAGCCTTGGGACATATTCCTTTGTTTTCCTAGGGGAGTTATGGGTAATATAGGCACAATTATATCGATCCAAAAAACGAGGGAGAAGATGAAGAGGAAATCTAATGATGAAAAGCATTGGGGAAGGGGATAAGATATCTAAAAATATTTGGTGACAAAGAATTACGGCTAATGATGTCATGAAAAAGGCGGGAGATTGTTGATTAGGCTAATGGCATCATGACAAATTTGATGAGTTCAATCCTTGCAATCTCTTGGCAAGGTATATGGGCGTATGTTATAATGAGATGATTAATTTCGATGCACAAAATTCATGCGAGGCATAGTTCAAGCCTTACTAAGACATTGCAAGGATTGGGGGCTACTGATTAGTGTTGCCCGGGAGAATACAAGGATATTCGAAGAGGTATTTTTTCGAGGAATCATTTTTCAGCTAAAAGATTGTCGAAGAGGCATTTTTTCAGCCAAAAGATATTCGAAGAGGCAGTTTGTGTTCAAAAGAGACATCTTGTGTTTGAAGAAGTATTAGTCAAGGACAATTAAAGAGTAAAATATTTTTGAAGAGGTGCATTTTCGAGGAGAATTGAAAGGGACAAGAGGAATTTTGGTGATGCCTTCACAGTCTTAGTAAAAAGATTTTTTACTAAGACTGGGGGGCTACTGATGAGGGAGAATAAAAGATGTATAGAAAAATTGTAAGGAAGTATTTTTATTGGGGAAGTATTATAAAAGGTACAAATAGAAGTAGTTATGTGAATAAGTGGAAAAATATAGGGATTAAATATGTAATAAGTAAGAATTAAGGTGTGTGGGGGGCGTGATTATACTATAAGAGGACCTCACACGAGCTGGTAAAGGGTTGATTATTAAATACTACTTTCTCTCTACTTAGTCTTGCTCTTACTTTCTCTCTCTAAAATGGTACTTTCACGAAGGATTCGGTTTTCATTGTTTAGTCCCCAAAATATTCGCCTAACACAAAATCACCCTTGAGCTATTTCTTAATTCATCAATCTCCATCTCCATATCCATGATATAAAAAAGTCTATAAGTTAAATGATTACGACAGAAATGGCTATCGGCCAAGTAAATCTTCATCTCCATGTTGGAAAAGGCTATAAGCCAAAACAATCTCCATCTCCATGATAAAAAAAGCTATAAGCCAAATGCGCTCTTCTCCGTGCTAGAACGCCAAGTGATCTCCAAAGTAGAACGCCAAATAATCTCCACCTCCACGACATAAATTGCTATAAGCCTAGTGATCTCCATCTCCATGACACAGAGGATTTAAGCTAAGTCATTTCTATCTCCTGTTTATGTGTTTGTTGCATATTTTCTCTCCATCCTTACAATTAGCGAAAGGGTCACTGACCACGCCTACGGGCTATGCAAGGGACCACACTGAGTCCAGACTAAGTGTCTATAAACACGATCGGGCTAATTGGCCACGTCTACGGGCTACGTAAAGGCCATAATGTGCCTCATACCTTGTACTGGGTATATTGACGAACTAGTTACAAACCAAGTCTATAGCAGATTATGCAATAGGGTCTTCACGACCTCACCGCGAAACATCTAGAAAGACACTGTTTGTCTTAAGCTACACAATGAGCCCTACTGAGCTCAATCTTGTAAGGATATGTTATGACATCTCAAAAGTTGAACAAACACATAAATCTCCACTCATATCAACTCATTACGCCAATTGCTGCCAGGCATATTATCGTCCAAACACCACTATGTTGCTTACGTGATTACCATCTACGCCAAGTCACCTACGACATTTGGTAATTTCTTCATCATAAGGTCCACGACATCTACAACATACTTACATAAAGCAAGTACATCCATATATAGTCTTCACTTCATCATTCACCAAATACTAGGGGGGCTACACATCCATATCAACCCTATCCAACAAAAAGCAAAGCATGTCAAAGAAGCAGGTAACATCCTAGTAGCCTACTAATTGTTAAATGTACTCTTTCCTTTGGTAAAATAGAGTTTTTTATCCTCAAGGGAGGTTTCGGCCGGCAAAGGTTTTTAACGAGGCATGAACAATTTAGTACGAACTAAGTTAGAGTCGTCTCCGACAATAGTTCGGCTAGGAAAATTAATATAACCAAGCTTTATGACTTTTCGGAGTCTACCCGACATGGCTGGCATAATTTCTTCGACATGATCAGCGACGCTTTAGCAAAAAAGATGAATGAAGACAGAGCTACGAAAACTAACAATATAAAATAAATACTAGCTTCATCAAATGTAAAGAAGAGCAAGAATATTACATTATCTGAATATTATGTTCGACTATTACATAGTCGATAAGTTTCACTATGCTCCAACTCAAGGACTAGGGGGACTCCTGATAAGGATATAATAATCAAGATCAATTATGTAGTAAATATGAAATTAGAATTACACGTTATTTGTATTTTAGCTTAAACGTTATATTTGTATTTATATTTTATAACAGATATAAATAATAAATGTAACATTAAAACGTCTTGTACAACTCCTATAAATAAGAGTTGAGTTCGATATGTAAAACATCTGAAATTATATACAGTAATATAATTACATATTTTTTCTTCATCTTCTCTCTATCTTTCTTTCACTTTTATCTCTTTTTATATAAGATGATTTAGGTAATTTGTTACGTAATTTATCCTTATCAAAAAGTAATTTTTTTTGAAAGTATATAATAATTTTCTCGCTGCACGAAAAATATAATAGGCCATGAGGGTGGTAAAACAACCGGGAATCAAACTATTTATAAGTTTTACGAAGCATGGGAGGTAAACCATCAAATTAAGTTTCATCATAGTGGTTAAATTATCTTTAGCTTATTTGACAAAGACACTAGATATTTAGTTTTTAATGGGCGACCTTACAACATTTTTACAAATCATTTAGGCTAAAAAATGTCAAGAGTTCTGTAAGTTTACATATGAATCTATAAATCAAGTCTTAATTTGGGTTAAGCTCTCGAATTTTCATTTCAAAATCTAAAATGAAAATATTTTGAGTAAGCTTGGAACACGGATTGGCACTCTGTTGTACCCGGATAAACTAACTCACACTATGGAGCGTCTTTGATACGCTAAGATATTGGTGCAAGTAAATGTTTACAAGTCGGTAGCCAAAGAGATTTTATGCAAGACACCAAATGGGTAATCTTTTTTCCCAAGAGTTGTGTATGAATTTGTTCCTAAATTTTGTGATGGTTGCAAGATTATTGGTCATTTAAACTAATATTACCCTAATGATATAGCTAGTAAAATTGTTATTCATTTTCCCAACAACATCTTCTTTTAGGAAACACCGATGTAGCTGTAAGGTACATAGTACCACGTCAAATATCCAACTAGTTTTGGAAAATTGCAGAACTCTTAGTAACCAACAAGGTATCCGGGACTTGAAAGACATTAATGATAACCGACAAGAAAAAATAATAGTTAGGTTTGGAATTCTTTATTGCGGATGACTAAAACTGTAATCACTCAAGATTGCTTCGAGTAAATATGATAAATATTTTCACTTTCTCAAATAAATCAAATAGTGAGCAGTTAACCATAAAAACATGAAAATATGGTAAAATTGTTTTCAACAATATCCCATCTAAAAAAATCATGTTAACACCAAATAAATTACCTATTAAAATAAAAGTCATCAAGAGGATGGTGTATTTACCTTGGTAAAGAATAAGAATGGGGTAGCACAACCAAGTAGAGACGACATAACATCTTATTTAAAAGTCTTCTAAGGTAAGCAAAATACTTAAAAATATACCATGGATAGGAGGGAGAATAGAGCTGCCTGTTTGTATTTAATTTTCATTACCCTTATTTAATGTAGGTGGTTGGGTATTTATACCCTTTTTCTTTTGGGCCATATGGGCTTTCGGGTTGTATTTTTATGGATTCAGGTCGAGTTCAAAGACCCATTAGCTCTTAAGTAAACAAGTGATTAGTTTAATCATGAAGTGATTATGTTTTTAATACTTTAGTTCTGTTCGGACAGTTTAGTAAATGGAGGTTGTCTGAATCATCCCTGTCCGGTTGGATGGATTGTGTCCGAATTACCCCTGTCCGGCTCATACCAAAAGTGGTGACAGAATCCGGACTCATCAGTAGCCCCTTTTTTAGGTGTTGCTCAAAGGCCTTGGGCAAGACCTAAAAAATAGCCCGTAGCCGGTCACAGCCATATCCGGACAAATTTTTGAACTGTGTAACATTTTAGTCCGAACTGAAAAGGTTCTCAGAAACTAAACGGTTTTTTGCCAGAAAACGTAGGACACGTGCCACACTCTGGTTTGCCACACCAGCCATTTTTTTACCTAGAACGGCGCTCCCACCTTCTTCAAAAAGTAACCTCTTCATTTAATAAGGATGACATCAACGCCGTCCTTAATCATTGCAACCCTTTCGAATTCTCCTAGGTATCAAAGCACTTTTTGCACATTTACTATAAATTAGTCACTTCTTTACTGTTTTACCATCCTCTTCACTCTTACTTTGCTTAAACTTCAAAGTTTTCTCTCAAAAACAAAAACCTTCTTTCGGTGTGAGTTTATGTTCACAGCTAGGAACGCTTTAATCAAAGGTGGGTGGCTTAATTTATCAGAGTTAGAAAAGGCCCAAAAGGTTGAACGAGAAAGGCGCATTGTTGCCGGCCTCCCTGTCTCTCATGCTGACAAACCAGTAACACCAAGCACATAGCCTGATCAGGGCTCTTCTTCAACTAAAAGCGTTAAACCCAGGAAATTGTTCCAAACCAGACTCTCACCAATTGTTTCAGGCTCGTCGGTTCAGGAATCAGAGCCCACTGTTGAACCAGGGCAAGTTGTCACTAGTTTTAAGAAGCTTTCTCCTTTCATAGCCATGGGATCAGATGCTGATGCCTCTCCAGAGAAGTTAGTCGATCGGAGAAGAGGTCGCCTGGTTAAAAGGCAAACTTTAAAAGATACGCCTTCCAAATCAGGGGCAAAAGATAGCAATACGGGGTCAGAGGCACCCATCAAAATTCCTAAGGACAAGCTGTCCGGACCGGAGGCATCTAGCTCAAGCCTCCAGGCTCTAGGCTCTCCGGAATTCCTCTTCCAATGGAGGAGTTTGCAGCTGTGGCCAGTCTCTGCAGAAACCACCACATTCCCTTCTATCACTTCAACATGGGTGATAATTACAAAGTAGTGGATGACCTGCTTAAGTCGGAGAAAAATTGGAAGAAACATTTCTTGTTTGTGAGTGGTGCCTGGGAGAACGAGAGGAAGATCAAAGCCGGTGTCAACCCGAGCCTCCTCACCAACAGATGGCGAAGCGATGGTAAGAATCCCACCTCACATTCCCATTTTTATCAAACTTGTTTAACTAACTTGTCTTGTTCCTCTTTTTTTTTTTACAGTACTACCTAAAGACTTTAATGATCACTTGAAGGCCGGGCAGGCTACTTGTACCAAGCTAAACGCTTGAGCTGCTGACAAGTGGGGGAATCGTTTTCACAATGCCTTTGCCAGAGGCAATCTTGCAAGGTCCTACCTCTGGAACACCACTGACCTGAGGGAATTATCATGGGAGGAACTTACCACCCCACTCCCTCTGGAAGTAGTCCTCAAAAGAACACACGCACCGGACGGGGCATTGTATCTGCCCGGTAGAGCCAAGGCCCTAAGTAAGATGAAGGGCAAGAATGGTAAGGGCAAGCTCAGTGCAGTTGAGTCCAACCCCACCGAAACGGAGGAAACTGCTCCAACAAACCAATAGGGGCTAGTTCCAAGTCAAATTGATGCTGCTCTTCTCGAAGTAGTGGAGCATGAGAGAACTATGGAAGATGCAGGATCTCCAAAACCTCCAAGGGTTCCTAAGAGAGATAGGAAACGGGGAGAAGAAAGCAAAGGCAGGGAGGCCAAGAAGAAAAAGATCTCCATAGGTGATGAGATTTCTCTCCGGCCCTCGGAGCCCTTCCTCCCATTGACCCTATTGATCCTAAAAGAGCAGAAGAGATCCCTGGTGACTTTTGAACTGAAGAGGTTGGAGGAGGAGATATTGGTATTGACGGTGTCGATATTACTGGGCTTGAGGGGCTTGGTGAATACTTTGAAAACCTCCCCAAAGATGATTTTGTTGGGCCCTACCTCCCTCCAAGTACTTCAAACATTGTTACCTTCAATGGTAAGTCTTTCTTCATTTCGAGTGAAAGGGATGTTATTACTCACTCTATATTGAGTAATATTCAGCCAGTACTTAGTTTGGAGAAGCAAGTACGTGGTCAGTCAGCTATTATTACTGCCCTTAATTCTGAGAAGGAGAGATTGTCCGGTGACCTCCTCATCGCCAACCAAAAGGCTGATGTTCTGAAGATTGAAAACGAGAAGTTAAAGAAGAACCAGGAGGGTTGGGTCACAAAGGTAGCTACCTTAGAAGATACTATCAAAGAACTCCGGGGAAAGCAGTCCGAGTTGGAGAAAGATCTCTCTTCCTCGAAAGAGGAGGTGAATGCCAGGAACAGGGTCATTGACACTTTGACCAATGACAAGATCTCGCTCGAGGACTCGGTGCCCAAGGCTGCACAAGAAAAAGCTTATCTGTTAAGGGAGCAAGAGGCAAAAATTCAAGCCAAGATAGATACTTATTCGAACCAAGTGATAGACACTCAGGAGGAAATGTATTCCAAAGTGAAGTCGGACATGGTTTTACTCTTTTATGAGAAGTTTATGAAGAGGAATCTGGGAGACTTATGGACTTTTGTAGAGTATCCCGACCTTCCCTTCCACACAATGCCTGATGGAGACAAGCATGATTATTCTAGTGCTAACTCATCCGATGAAGAGGAGAACACTAGGGAGAGTCGAGATGAGGAAAATGATTACCTCAAGAAGAAAAAAACGAGCGAGGCTGAGCCATCTTCAAAGGCTTAGTCTTAGAGTATCAATTATCTTTTTACTTTTGTTTTGATTGAACCAAAGTCCTTGGATGGCCAAGACATTTTTGTAACTGTGTCCGGTCCTCGACCGGATAGATCTGTTTGTTTTGACAATTTAAAGTCCTTGGATGGCCAAGGCACTTCGGTTGTTTTAATGGATATCTTCATTTTGCACAACTCTTGCATTCTTTCATAGTTTTTTCAATTTTGGTGGCTAATGTTTAAACAGCCCTTAGTTATTTCATAAATATTCTAAAGCGAGAGTGTTTAAATTCTCCGATGACAAATGTTTAAGTAGTCGTCACTCATTTAATTTAATCCGGCCTGTGTTCAAATAAAAATTTGACAAGAAACCATTAAGTAACAACACTCCGAATTTTTAAGAAGGCATCAAATTTTATAAAAGAGCCCGGACACCTCAATAAAACCTCCCCGCGCCACCAGGGTATGAAAGAGTATGCCCCCAAATATTTACATGAACTTTTAAACAAGTAGATATATATATATATATAGTTTCTACTCCAAGTACATCCGAAGGTGCTCAATATTCCAAGGGTGATTCAAAACCCTTCCATCTTTGTCTTGGAGCCGGTATGTCCCATGCTTAAGCTTTTCAATGACCACATGGGGTCCTTCCCAAGTTGGAGCCAACTTACCGAACTATTTTTCTTTAGTATGTAGGAAGACTTTTCTCAACACCTTGCTCCCCGTTTTGAAATCCCTTCTCTTTACTTTGGAAGCGAACCCGATTCTCATCAAACCTTGATAGTGTGCAACTCTAAGGTGGGCCTTAACTCTTTTTTCATCTATTAAATCAAGCTGGTTTCTGATAGCCACCTCGTTAGTGTGTTCGGAGAAATTATGAACTCGAAATGAAGGGAGAGTAGCCTCTATAGGAGCTATGGCATCCATCATGTAGACCAATGAAAAAGGATATTCTTGTGATGCAACCCCAGGTGTAGTCCGGTAAGCCCACAAAAATTCTTGCAAATAACTTGGCCACTTTCCAGCAGCTCCTTCTAGATTTTTCTTTAAACCGGACAATATTGTCCAGTTGGCTACTTCAACCTGGCCATTTTCTTGTGGATGGAAAGGGGAAGAGAAGCAATGTTGTATACTTCTTGAGGCACAGAAACTCTGCATTTCCTTGTTATCGAATTGTGGTCCATTGTCTGTTGTTATCTTTTGTGGAATTCCAAATCTGCAGCAGATATTGGATAAAATGAATTTTATAACAACTTTCGATGTTGTACCCACCAATGGAGCGCCTTCGATCCACTTTGAAAAGTAATCAATAGCAACAATGATAGTCCTACACCCTCCGGACGCCATGGGTAGAGGTCCTACTAAATCCAACCCCCATCGAGCAAAATGTATTGGCTCCGAAATTGACTTTAAAGGGGTGGCTGGAATATGAATTTCGTTGCTATATCTCTGGCATGGGTCACACCTTCTCACAAGCTCCTTAGCATCTTGCATTATAGAGGGCCAATAATACCCAGCTAACAAAACTCTTCTTGTCAGAGCCCTGAACCCATAGTGAGCTGATCCCTCACCATCATGTAATTCAGAGAGAACTATCTGAGATTCGTCAACCCCCAAATATCGTAAGAGGGGTTTACTGTAAGAATTTTTATAAAGAACATCTCTTAGGATGACAAAACCACTAGCCTTTTACTTTACTTTCCTTGTTATTGATTTATCCGGAGGCAAGATACCATCTGAGAGGTATTGAAGGAGAGGAAACCTCCAATCTTGAGGCTGTTTTATCTGTATATCAAAGCTTTCTTCCTCTTTACCCATACTGAATTGAATGGATGGGCACTCCAGCACATGAATACAAGGGTAGGACTCAGTATAGGCTATGGTTGCCAAGGAATCTGCCAGTATATTTTCTGTTCGGGGTATGTGCTCATAAACTATGCTATTGAACTTAAGTGCCACATCTTTGAGAAAAAGTAAGTATTTTACTAGCTAATACTTTTTAGCTTCGGATTGACCTTGTGCATGATGGATAAGAAGCTGAGAATCGCTAATTAACTTGACCATTTTGGCTCCACAAATAAGAGCTAACTTTAAACCAGCTATATCAGCTTCATATTCGGACTCATTATTAGAAGCCCTAAAATCAAAACATATAGCTTGGTACATTCTGTTACCATATAGAGAGGTCAAACATACCCCTGCACCACATCCCATTATAGTTGATCCACCATCAGTCCGGACGACCCAGACTTTTTTATCTTTTATAT
The DNA here is from genome assembly GCA_036936605.1 of Limnanthes douglasii subsp. nivea. Classification (NCBI taxonomy): domain Eukaryota; kingdom Viridiplantae; phylum Streptophyta; class Magnoliopsida; order Brassicales; family Limnanthaceae; genus Limnanthes; species Limnanthes douglasii. Next base: position 161,225,743 of record JAUPFV010000003.1, read on the forward strand.
CAGTTGCTTGCTTTGTGTCCCTATCTGAGTGGAACTCAACTAAGAAATCAGCCACAGCTTGGGCTTTGACTGCTGTTCGAGGGGCAAAATCAATATCGAAGTCCCCCAATTTCACTGACCACTTATTCATTCTACTTGAGATGTCTGCCTTTTGAAGAACGTTTTTTAAGGGAAAAGACGTCCGGACAATAATAGGATGATCGTGGAAATAAGGCCTCATCTTCCTTGCAGCAATTACCAAGGCTAATGCTAATTTTTCAAGCTTCAGATAGCGTTTTTCTACATCTATCAAGCTCTTGCTGATGTAATACACCGGATGGGGATAATTATCTACCTCCCTCACCAATACGGCACTCATGGCACAATTGGAAACTGCCAAGTATATGAAGAGTGTCTCTCCATCAATAGGTTTAAATAAAGTCTTGGGGGAGGATAGATGTTTTTTTAATTTCATTAAAGGCCTCATCACACTGTGAAGTCCAGTCGAATCCCTTTGCACCTTTTAAAGTTTGAAAGAACGGGGCACACCTGTCCGAAGACCTTGAAATGAATCGATTTAACGCAGCCAACCTCCTAGTCAACCTTTGTACTTCTTTAATATTCCGAGGAGGCTCCATTTGGAATAAAGCATTAAGCTGGTCCGGATCAGGCTGTATCCATTGCTCACTTATTATATACCCCAGGAATTTCCCGGACTGTACTCCGAACACATACTTCTCTAGATTTAGTTTCAAATTTACTTTTACTAAGTTAGTAAATGTTTCTTAGAGGTCTGTCAAGTGTAGCTCTTCGTCCATATTTTTTACCATCATGTCATCGATGTATACTTCCATATTTCTTCTAATTTGATCAGCAAAGGCTTTGTTCACTAACCTCTGATAAGTAGCCCCAGAATTTTTTAAACCAAAAGGAATCACCTTGTAACAATGAAGGCCCCTATCAGTAACAAACGTAGTATGCTCCTGATCCTCCGGATCTACTTGAATCTGATTGTACCCGGAGAAGGCATCCATGAAAGACAACAGATTGTTCCCAGATGTGGAATCCACCAATTGATCAATCCGGGGAACTGGGTATAAATCCTTTGGGAAAGCCCAGTTGAGATCTGTAAAATCAATACACATACGCCACTTGCTATTTTTATTTTTCACCAAGACCGGATTGGCTGTCCATAAAGGATATTGAGACTCCTTTATGTGCCCCATTTTGGTAAGTCTGTCGACTTCTTGAACTATGACATCGGTCTTTTCCTTGGAAAAAGCTCTTCTTTTTTGTACCACAGGTGCTATGTCTCTTCGAATGGACAATTGGTGCGATATAATATTTGTTGGTACTCCGGTAACATCAGCATTGCACCAAGCAAAAACATGTTGATGGTCTTTTAAGAACTTCAACATTTTACCCTTTAGTTCGGATGTCATTTTGGACCCTATCTTAACATTTTTTCCCTCTTCCAAAGAATGTGTTTCGACATATTCAACTGGTATTAAAACTCCAGGGGTCTCTCTAGGGTCATAAATTTCACCCTCACCCCCAGAAAGCCCCTCAAACTACTATTCTTCATTGATACGAACTGCCCCCAACGTCCGAGGAGCCAGTGCTGTTGCATAACACTCTCTTGCTACCTTTTGGCTGCTCCGAACAACTCCCACTTGTCCTTGCACAGCGTATTTCAAACATTGGTGGACTGTTGAAGCCATTGCATGCATCCTAGAGAGCCAAGACCTCCCTAGAATAGCATTATAACAAATGGGACAATCCACTACGACAAACAGTATTCTAACCATCTTCGTAAAAGGGCCCTTGCCCAACAAAACCTCCTCTTCGAACTCTCCGATCACATCTGCTGAGCTTCCAGTGAAACCCACAATTGACCTGTTCGAACGCTGAATTATCGCTGGATTCTTCATCTTTTTGTAGGAAGTTAAAAAGAGGATATTGGCTGAACTCCCATCATCCACCAAAATTCATCTTATGTTATTGCCCCCGATGGATTCTCCTATGACAACAGCATCTTCATGAGGACCTGCTATATCCCTCAGGTCATCCTCATCGAAAACAATGAAGGGAAATGGAATCTGCGATTGATAGGAAGTTATGCATCCCTCCAGTTGGGTAGCTAAAGTATGAACATGCCTCTTCCTCGAAGAAGCAGTGGGTGTTGTCATGGTATCCCCTCCGAAAATTGTAAGTGATTCAAAAAAGTTAATAAACCCGGACACTTTTTTGCAATGTTCCTCAATGGCACCCACTCTGTTTCGAGTTGGATCAGGGTCCAAGTACTGTGACTCTACATCGAATCTCTTGATTATCACCATAGCTCCCTCCGGAGCGGATGTGCCTGCATTGTTTGGACCAGCCCGATGAGCATTATCAGGCCTATTTCCTCTTCTTCTTTTAACATATGCTCCCAACTTTCCTTTTTCAATTAAATTCTAGCCTTCTTGCTTTAAAGCAATACAATCCTCGGTGGTATGGCCAGTATCATTATGATACTAACAGAAACAATTGTTATGATGTTCCCTAGGAGATTGTAGCGCAGCCGGCTTTCTATAGTGTACTGTTTCCTTCGTTTTGTCATAAATAATGGCTACACTTTCTTTTAACTCTGCAAACCACTCAGGTTGAACCCAAGGCCCTCTCTTATTTCTCGATTGTTGACTCTAGGCAGGCGCAGCTGGCTGAGACTGAACTTTGGCTCTGTTATGACCATATCCGGCCTCCCTTGCCTTGTTCCCGAATTGATTTTGGTTGAGGTTTGGTGCAGCCGGGGCAGACCTCACCTGCCTGTGCACCCTAGTCTTCTTTGTTTCATCCACGTTAATTTTCTTTCCAACCTGATTCAGTAGACATCCCCATGTCATGGCCTTTTTTCTGGTCACTGAATCAGCCAAATTTCTAGGGTTTAAGCCTTGCCTCAGAGAAGCTATTGCTACTTGTTCAAAGCAATCAGCCAACCCATTTTTGGTGTTTACAAAGCGACTTATGTATTCTTTTAGAGACTCGTTCGGTTCGTGGGCGCAATGGATGATTGTGTCTCCATTGCCCTTTACCTCCTTACTTCTAACAAACTGCCTCCGGAAGGCCACCCAAAAGGTATCGAAATTTCTAATGCATCCTTGTGGTAGGCTGTTATACCACTTCAGGGCACTCCCCGTAAAGGATTGGGAGAATGCTCTACAAAGCAACTTGTCATCATCATCATTAAATTTTTAAACTGTTCCAAGTGGTTGTCCGGGTCTTTACTGCCATCGTACTTTTCCATTTTCGTATTATCAAACCTCTTAGGAAGGTTCCCGGTCAGGATCTTGGACGATAATGGAGATTGTCTCCAATTCCGACCACAACTGAAAACGGTATCCTCGTTAGGAGTGGCAAAGATACCTGGCTCATCATGGAAGGCAAAAGGATCCACCAGCATTCGGTCTATGTGTCTCCGGCTATGAGACGATCCTTTGCCTATATGCTTCTTTAACTTTCCATGCCTATCCCTTTTTCTTGAATATTTCTTAATCAACTTTTGTTTCTTTTTAGATCGGCCCTCATCACTGCTGGATGACAATGAGTCCTCAACCCCATCATTGCCCGAGGAGCTACTGGAAGATTCTGAATCTGAATCAGAGCTTTCCACCGGCTTGGACCGGTGAGACCTTTTGGAGCTAACATGAGTCTTCTTCGTACTCACGTGGGACTTCGAAGGCTCATGCTCTCTAGGGTTGTTAGTATGGTGAGCAACTGACGCCTTTGATATCTCTTTCACACTTATTTTTTGCCTTCTCAGCCCTTAGAGCTTCTATTTCAACTTTTAACCTATCGCGCTCCTCGATGGTGTATTCATCATTCTCTCCCACCATTTTGAGCAAAGCTGGTGGTACTTCTGGCATGTCCGGATTCATCCAAACTGGATTTTTCTGATGGTTTTGAATGCTAAATTCAGGCACCGTCGTCCTCGAACTGTGGTCGCCAATTTGGTGTGGTTTATTTTCGTTTGAGGCATTTTTGTAACTTTGTCTAGAGTTTTGTGGAATTTTGAGAGTATTTAATGTTTGGGTAGGATGTAGAGGGAGAATAGAGTTGTCTGGTTGTATTTAATTTTCATTACCCTTATTTAATGTAGGTGGTTGGGTATTTATACCCTTTTTCTTTTGGGCCATATGGGCTTTTGGGTTGTATTTTTATGGATTCGGGTCGAGTTCGAAGACCCATTAGCTCTTAAGTAAAAAAGTGATTAGTTTAATCATGAAGTGATTATGTTTTTAATACTTTAGTTCTGTTCGGACAGTTTAGTAAATGGAGGTTGTCCGAATCATCCCTGTCTGGTTGGATGGATTGTGTCCGAATTACCCCTGTCCGGCTCTTACCAAAAGTGGTGACAGAATCCGGAATCATCAATATCCACTCAACCTAGTACCAACGATAGTTTTTCAAATGAAGATGATAATATTTTTATTTATTCCATTGTAACGAATAGTGAGTAGACCACCAAATAAAACCGTGAAAGTATGGTACATAATTTACTGAATATCATTCCGTAGAATAGGAATTAGGTTGACACCCATGATATTACCGAATAAAGATATCTTGCCAGAAATATTAGTGGTTTTAAAACCATTAAAACATATTAGAGTATACAAATTTTGTTCATTATAATAATATAAATATCACATATATCATCAAAACCAAATGTATTATGTCTTATAAGAAACTTTATGCGTACTAAACTTTGATGAAGTGGTACACGAATGAATTTTTATGGTTTGGAACCTGCAAAAAAATTGAAATAAAGATTCCACAAAAGTATCATCAATTCATACATTGTGCAACCAAGTGCAAGGTTAGCGTATCCCTTCTGCATATTAGCTTTGTTTATGCACTTAACATTCTGGTTGCGAGAAGGATTTATGCAACAAACTGGTAGAGTATGACCAACAACTTAATGTGTCATAGATTGTTATGGGAGACTTTAACAACGCACTAAATTTTGATGAACATTATAACGGAACAAATGTGACGCCGTACAAGATAAGAGACTTTGGGATTGTTTGTGTGAAATCAAGAATTTTCGATTGACCATTCACGGGGTAATTTATACGCTTGGACTAAAAATAATGTTCTTAGAAAGCTGGACAGAGGAACGGGTAACATCCATTAATGCACGTTGATGATGCATTACTCTAGAAATTTCTTACACACCCTTTGTATTTCGCGCGTTATGAATGTTTTTGCTCAGGTTTATCGGAGAATAGCATCGTTCGATGTGTTTAACATGTGCAAAAATCATTTTAATTACTTATCCACGATTGAACGTGACAAATTTATATATGAAGGACAACTCAGTTTGTGTTGTGTAAAACATTGGACTGACCCAAAGAGGGATTGAAATCTCTAAACTCCAGCTATATTTCTCACATATGAGAACAAACTAAGAAGGAAAAGAGGAAGCTTGAGCTTGTTGAAATTAAAATTTGACATGATCCTACCAGCACGTTTTTATTGAGTGATACTTTGAAACTTTGGAAAAATGTTATTCTCATTAACAATGCGAATTCGAGCACTTTCCAAAAAAAATCTAAAATGATGTACTTGATGAAGAGTGATAGATGCACTAAATTTTTATATGAATTAAATGAACATAATACAAAGAACAATTACATTGCAGCAGTGTCGTTAGTCGATGGTTTTTGTCTACGTTGGAAGACGGTGTGGTTTGGCATGGAAGATAGGTTTTTTTATAAGGGACGAATCATTTATGTTGAAATTGACCAAGTGTTTCACATGCGAAGATCATTTCAAAACAATCCGGCATCTGTTATTCGTATGTTTTTTTAGCTATATTTTGGAGTGAAATACGGGACTAGATGGATATTAAAAAAACATCGATTACGTTGGAAAGGAAGTGATTTACGAAAGTTGTCAAATAAAATTTACGGAAGAACACAACAAAAAATATGACGGTGAAAAAAAAATTACGGAAGAACAAAACAAAAAATATGACTGAACAAAAAAAATATGGCATTTACTCTACATAGTTTATCATATATGGACTGTCTATAACCAAAGCGATTTTATATTAAATGAGACATCATCGAATCACATGTTTATAAGACCATTTTTACTTACGAACAGCAATTTATCTCTTTTGAGAAAAATATGTATATATATATATATATATAGTGGAGTAATTAGGATTAGGGCTGTCAAACGAATCTGCCTATATCCGAAATCCGAAATCACTATCCGAATCGGAATTTGAGTCCGAAGTTTTATAAAAAACATCTGAATCCGTATCCGACGGATATTATCCGGATATGGATAATATCCGAATCCGAATTTCTACTAAATGTTTTAACTAATTGCACTATTGGATGACCTACTTTTAGAAGCACCTTAATAGAAATTCATACCCCATTTTAAATGTAGGATAAGACTAAGAAAACTATACTTATTTTGAAAACGTACTATGTCTTTTATAGAAAATTTGGTAGCATTTCTTTTCCATATTTTAAATGTGGGATAAGAGTCACGATACTAAAAAAGATATAATTGTTATAAAAAGCATGCATGTGTTTTATAAACAGTTTGGTAGCAACTTTTTTTTCCAACTTTAGATGTTGGATAAGATACATTTTTTTAAAGAAGCAACCCTATATATTTATAGCAAACTTTGTTAGTAATTTGTTTTGTTTTTTACAATGTGGGATAGCTAAAAAATATGCTTAAATATAAAAAAAAAATTATATATATTTATTTATAAAATTCGGATATCGGATATTTCAAATACGGATATGACTATATCCATATCCGCTATTTTCGGATACGAATTCTGATACGAATATTATCCGTTTTCTTTCAAATACGGATATTATTCATTTTATTCGGATTCGATATCGAATATTTCGGTCGGGTATCGGATTTTTCGGATTTTTTTTACAGTCCCAATTAGGATGATCTAATATAAATAAAGAAAGGATATCAAATGGCACTTGGATAGGAAAAACGTCTCGGTGATATCCGGAGTCATAATTATTACATACTAATTTTCTTTTAGCAAAAATGATAGCTGTGAAGCTAAGTAACCCTCTTTAGCAAAACACTTGCTATACGCATTCTATAAGAATGCAGAAGGTTAAGTTTATGACTTTATATACAAATAGATATGTACAAAGATAACAAGAAGCTGGCTAGACGATTTGGTGATTAGCAAGGACTACCAACAACACATTTTAGAGCGCCAGCACTACGTGTAAGTTCTGGTACTGCCGTTCCTGGCTTTGCAGGGATTAAGCCACCTGGTCCGCTTATCTTCTTTCCAGATGGGGTAAATGTAGCTCCGTTCAGTAGAACATCTCCCTCCGATTGCCAATCCCAATTTTTCCATACACTTTCTGGTGCAGTGTCTCTCTTGGTGATCTCTTTTGCGTTCGCATTGTCTGGTGCCGTGAACCGGTTGCCTTGACTGAGGATAGTGGGGCCGCTACTGCCACCGAGGGCATACATGATCCATTTAACGTACTCGTTGTTAACTACATGAGCGAAACCGAATCGGACACGAGGCAACCTCTGGACTAACCCTGCTCCAAAAACGTTGAACGCCACCGTAACTTGCAATATTTTGTCTTCGGGGGTCGAATCGCTTGCACCGAATAGCATAACCTACATCAAAATTCAGACTCACATTAAAAAACCAAAAAAGAAAACTAAACTATCATATTAAAATTATTAATCAAAGACTATGATAACATATCACTAACATCGTTGTGGTTAGTCAAATGACAATTGGAGATGGTAACAGCAGTCGATTTTTCAACAACATCGATCAATCCATCGGCACATTTGGACAGAGTGACATGATCAATCCAAACATCAGAAGCGCTCCAAAGTGAAATACCATCACCGTCAGCTTTCCCACGGGCACCAGCATGACCATCTTGATCCATTATGGGCCCACCACTTGTGACTACATTGTCATGGACGTGTATGTTCGTGATTATAATATTTTTGACTAACTGCAATGTTATTTGCCCGCCGTTTGAAATGTGAACTTCGGCACCACGTCCATCGATGGTCTTGTCACTGCACACCATCATTTCCTGCTTCAGCTTAATATTCATGTCTTTTGCAAAAGTGATCCATAAGGGTTTCTTTTGGAGAGCTCCCCAACGTAGAGTTCCTGGTTTAGGGTTTATGACATCGTCGTCAGATGGATCAGTTACTTCGTAAAATTCACCGGCTTTCCCTCCTGTGGCCTTGGAACCGAATCCCAACGCGCACCCAACTATTTTTTTACGATTGTCAGCCCAGTTTTTATCGCATCTCCAGCACTTGTCAATAGGATTAATGGCTTCACAAGCCCCTCCAGCTTGCTTTAAGCTCCTTCTGGTGACGTTTCTTCCTTCCATAGCCCTAATGACAAGCAACCATATAAACAAACAACTCCTTTAAATGTTCATAATATAGAGATTGAATAATAATAGATAGAATTAGATCAAAGCATACAAATGGACTTTGTGATTAAGGTGCTGTGTCACTTCGTATGGATTCGGATTGTAAGCTGCTTGGGCAGCTTTCTTGGCCATCAGGTGCCGTTCTTGCCAATGAGAATCCCAATCAAGAATACTAGCCTTCAAGCTTCCAATTATTGCAAAACATGTTGTTAATAGAAGAATCAATCTAAGATAAACACCTTCCATTTTTCCACCTTGAAATAAATATATTTATATTTTTCTTTGAAATTTTTTGTTTCTTTTTTTTGTTTCTTTTTTCTATATGTAATAAACTTACATATATTCTTTTAACAAAAATTGGTTTTTTTTCTTTTTCTTTTTTCTACTTTTTTTTAGTGTTTTATTTATTCCATGTTGTGGAAAAAAAAGAAGCATGAACAATAAAATTGTGGGTTTTTAGTTTATATAGAAAACTGAGAAATCTAATTATAGCAAAGAAATGGTAAAAGAGACGTTAAGAGAGAAGAGAGGATAGCCATATCTTTTACATGAAGCTTATCCCTGTTACTATTTATGTTTCTTGACTTAGTTTAATTCGCAAAAAAAAAAAAAAAAAAAAAACCTTCAATGATGGTCAAAGTAAAATATGATTTTTGTAATTGGTAACAAAATAAAATTTCAGTAAAAGATAAAAAAAAAATTATCAAGTTGAAAATGAAGTTGTGAGTATAAAAAAGTTGGTACATCTAATAATAAAGTTGTGAGTCTTGTGACAATAATTGAATTGGTAAATGTTAAATGTCTCGAATATTTCGTTGTCAAATAGATATTGACATATATTATATATTAACGGTTGATCTATTTCTAGAGAAAACTAGTCCGCCTATTCATTCACTTTGTAGTGCACGGCCATCAAAGTCTTTTAAGGACCTTGTGTTTGGTCTTTCAGCCAACTGAGTTGACAAATCTGGTGGTTTAGCCGACAGAAGAGAGATAGCACAAGTATAGTGCCACACCACTAATAATCCAGAACACAGTAGAATGGGAATAAAGTTTAAAATCAAGATCGTTTTTTTTTTATATATGTAATTGATGTCCTTTTAGTTTCGGTATCGGCGAGGTTATGGAGGATGAATTTATGGAGTTGAGCCTCGTTTTATCATCATTGTGGTTGGCCTCGTCCAATTCAAGTAAATTAAATCTCAATTTCATCGAGCACATGCAGCTTTCTCTCGGCCGTAATGCAGCACAAAACAGCCACGCAACTTCATGACTTGAGCCGTGATGCAGCAACGTTTGAGTTGCAAAACATTGAAAAAAGCTCCATGCAGATGCAAAATAGCACCAACGCTGCTCCAAAAAGCAAAGCAACCACTTTGTGGCATGTCTCTACTGCAAACTCCAATAGTGTATTCCTATTAAGACGTCTAAGCCCTCTTTGTCCAATCTCAGAATGCCGCGAACTTGTCCAACTCCGTTCTCTATTCTCTATTTATTTCGTTTTTGCCCACCTTAACCATTAGTTTTGCTGCGCAGTTTTATTCGTTTGAGATCTTGATAACCTCAGTCCAATCATGCACCAACCACTCTTCATGGTGTGTAAGCCATTTATCCGTGGAACACTATGCTCCCGTTTTTCATGTAAATATATCCGCTAGAATCTCAATTCGGATTCTACTGATTATGTATGCTCTAGAACAACGGCTTGTGCCACCGCAATATCACCTACTGTTATTCGTATCCTCGTGCTGGCTCCATGCCTCCATCTCCTTATGAGGCAACGACATTAAGAATCTAATGTCAGCCTCCTTCGGTTCCACTTCTAAACATAATCTTGGGGGATTCGGTAAAAAACAAAACTGAGATCCAGTGATAATCCATTAGGATTATGCAATGGGGGCTAAACCTACGGAATTAAGCTATATATGACAGTAAGACTAAGTGTAGTTGAAATCTTAGGTGACACCTTCTTTTGTAAATGTGGCAATAATAAAGTAGAGTTTCGGTTATGTGAATTTTTCAACACAAATTCAAGAAAAATACTATCTTAAATCCTGGATTTTTCATAGTCCGGATTGTGTACAATCCTATAGGAAAAAGTTACAAAAATATTCTGAATTGGATGGACGAAGTTCTCTGTTGATCATTTGGATCATTTTTTATTTGATTATACTATGTGTACGCATCCATAAAAGATACCAACCAATTTCCTGGCGTGGAATCTACAAGTTAATCGATCTGAGGGACCGAAAAATTATCCTTAAGAAATGCTTTATTCAAGTTGGTGAAATCCACGCACATTCGTCACTTGTCTTTTTTTATTTTTTACTAAAATCGGATTGGTAGTTAAAAAAGGGTACTAAAACTCTCGTATGTGTCCAACCTTTGAAAACCAATCTACCTCGGCCATAATCGTCTAGGATTTCATTTGTTAAAAAAACAGCTTCTTTTTTTAATAATCGGGTGTACATTGCGTTGGATTGACAATCTAAATGATAATTTCAGCGGGTACCCCGTAATATCTTCGAACTAAACGAACATGAACTAAGCGAACATGGGTAACTTTTTTGATAGAAAATGAATTAACATCTTTCTTATCTCTAGAGACAATTTTGTATCAATTTTTAAACTTTTTCATCGGAAAAAATGTTGCCCTCGAAATTCTCATCAGATACCAGAATTCTGGGGTTCTTTCGGATCGTCAATAGGGTCTGACCCCGAAGAAGACCCCACTAACTATTGTGTTTTCTTTGGCTCGTCCTTTTAAAAAAAAATTATGGTCAAAGTCGTTCGGTAATATTCCGTCTCCATTTTATGGTTGATGTCTATCGTTCCCACATTGTTTCCCACGATACACTGTAAGTATCAGTGAACAGTCGAGGTAACCACATGCATTTTAGATAGGCAAGATCTCCCAACGGAGACACAGAGACGAGAGTCCGACAGGTGCGGATGAGAGATCCAGTCTTGGGATAAGAGACTGATAGTTACGGGATGAGAAACGATAGATCAAAAGACGAATACTTAGTGGACGAAATACGAGAGACTGAGAGTTGCTGGGAAAAGATCAATCGTCGCGGGACTAAAGACCTATAGTCGCGGGACGAGAGACCGATAGTTGCGGTATGAGAGACGAGAGATCGATAGTTGAGTGATGAAAAACTGATAATTGCGGGACGATAGACGTGAGTTGCAGAACTATTATAAAATGTATGTTTTAGATGATAGATACGGGACCAAAATGCTATATGTGAGACCACGGTAAACTAAACTTATAAAAAATATTAAATTAAAAAAAAATTATTCATAAATCTAGTTTTATGCATTTAAAAAAAAAAACAAAACTAATGATACTTTTTTTTAAATGAATTAGTATAAAATTTACAAACTTCTAAAAGCTTAAGTTCAAAAATTATAAATATATATATATATATTCAGGTTTGATGAGTTTATATAAAATGATTTTTAGATACAAAATTTATTAAAAATAAATAAATTTTTAAAACGATATAGTTTTTTAGATCTGATATAAAGCAATAAAACACCTAATAAAAAGTTATTTATTATTATTATTATTTTTATTTAGTGTTTTCCCCTGTGTCTATAAATAATTTTAAACTTGGAACTTATGTTTAAAATATTTTATTTCAAAAGTAGTCCAGAGCTAGATGTTAATTAAATAACTACGTCGAGTGTAGTAAAGTTAAAATGATCTCTTTGTTAGTTGGCAGAAGAAGCCTCAAGTGCAAGCAATCCAGTTCCATTTGAGTTGGTTTACTTGCAGACCTGTAGTTTCACCACCATCAAACCCAAACATCTTTGCTGTCCTAATTACATAGTTAAATTAAACTCAACGAAAAGAAAGGAATCCTACCTAACTTTAACCCCATAATAGACTTTCGAATTTGGAATATATATATATATATAGATACATAAACCTTTCAATAGCGACAACATCATCAAAACTATATATTAAGAATATAGTCTTCTTTGAAAGCACATTTTAAATCACAAACATTTTCTTCTCTAACTAGATCTTAAGGCGACGAATGGAGAATCCTAGAGGCATAGGCAAGCGTAGTAATAACAATAATGTCGAAGAGATCATACCATCTTTCGCTTGGTCCGACGATGTAAACGCCCATTATCTACTTGTTGATCTTCCTGGTACTCTCAATCGAACCTTCATGTATAATAAACTGTTAAGTTTTTGCATTGAATTACATAGCATATGCTTTTTCAATTGCGTTATACAGCTTCATTATAATATGTACGAATCTTTGTATGATATTTACTACTCGATAAGTCTTTATAGGTTTTAAAACGGAGGAGGTGAGGTTAGAGGTAGACAACTCAGGCCACATAACAGTAAGCGGAGAAAGACTTGTACACTACGACAAGTACATTTATTTTGAACAGCCGATTAAACTTCCAGACGATGCAGATTCTGATAACATTACTGGAGAGTTCGAAGGAGAAATTCTCCACGTCACCGTCCCAAAGAAACAAATTGTAGCTGAAAAGTCAGAGAAGAACAAAGGTGATGTACTAGGGGAACACAACAAAAGCAAAACTGCGATAGTCCATGAACCAAATGAAGGCAATGAAAAAGCTCACACAAGTAAAAAGAAGCTAACAAATCATGTAAGTAATTTCAAGAAAAAGATGATAAAGAAATGGGAACAAGAGGGTGGTTTATTTGAGAGGACAATAGACTTGTTTAAGAAAAACAAGGCCGTTGCTGTTACAGCTGTGTTGGCGTTTTCACTAGGGGTGTTCGTTGCTCGAAGGTTTGAATAAGATGGGCAGTAAAAGTGCAAGATTGATCCAACTGTATATATTTATGTTTATGCAAAAAAATAATATGAATGGACTTACGAATTTGTAACAAATGCTATATAATTAAAAAGACATTCTCTTGTATGAATATTTTCTCTCGTTTACGGATCGACAGAGTCTTTTTATCAACATAATAATCTGATAATTATATAGAAAATACGGAACTCATTGGCTCCAATTCGCTTGATTGTGTCAAAATAGTGCTGAAGCATGTAGAAAGTTTCGCATGCGGCCAAGCCAAAACATGTATTTGGATTGCTGGACCTTCTCTCTTCTCAGGACACTCGTAAATTAGACTAGACCTTTCATGACTACAAACCTTTCATGAAGTTTAATTCGCTAATTAATTAACTCTCTTTTTCGATTCGCCCACAGCTTTTGCAATTTTGTTCGTTTGTTTGAACACGTTATCCGAGAACATATCGGGACAGTATTTCCAATTACTAAAAGGGTTAGGCTAAATTAGGGCCCAAAAAATGTTAAGCATTTCCAAAATTTAGAGAATCTTTTTAATTTAATAGTCAAAGACGATTTTACCTTTTGATCAAGAATCTTCATTTTTATCTTGTAGTGGAATGTGGGTATGGTTAGCCAATTGTGGAAGAACACAAAATTTCTCCTCCAAACACCCCTCTTATACTCTAGTCTTAACAAAATCTCAAAATCTCAAAAACTCCAAAAAATTCAAAAACTTCAAAAACTCACAAATAAACACTCGAAGCTCCAAAAAAGCATCACTTTTTTTTATAAATTCGGAATAATCGAAGGATGGACTCTGGATGTGAGAAGCTTGCTGAGGAGCATGGGACTCCAAATATGGTAGTTTTTCTAACCAACTCATTTATAAAAGTTTCTATTTTGGTAGACCTTCTATATTTAGAAGTTAGAACCCGAACTCCCCCGCCGGTTTCAACCCTCCAAACCGACGGGATGAAGAACAATCATATGTAGAAGATGAAGATTCCCCGCCGGGGGAGACCGTGCCCAACCGCCAGGGGACGTCATGTCCACCCGCCGGGTGAGACAGCCATACCCGGCGGGGTTGTGCCCCTGCATACCGGCGGGGCAACTCCAATTTTTTTCCCATAATCGAATTTTGAAGTTCAGGACTGTCCCCGCCGGGGTCTGAAACTTCATCCAGCGGGGATGGCAACCTCCACCGGCGGGTGAGGCAACCTCAACCACCGGGGCCCAGACCTGTTTTTAAACTCCAATGGAGTTTGTTTTAGACCATGAGCCCCGGTGGGTGGGGAATTTTCAACCGCCGGTTGACTACATCCCCGCCGGTGGGGACATTTTCAACCGCCGGTTGACAATGTCCCCGGCGGTTCAGATCATGTACAACCGGCGGGGACCGAATCTTCATTTTGTGTGACTTGTCTAACCGTTGGGTTGGGGTTTTGGCTTTTTTTATTCATGCTCGTATTTGATGCTTCTTTTTTAACATGCATAGGGTGATGAGTCAAAGGATTATTTGACTAGTTCGTGCATGGCGAAGGGGGAGGAGGAGGAAATACCGGTGCCTTGCTCCGTCGATTATAGCGAGCTGTTCAACACCAAAGGACAGTACTACTCCCGGGCAGACCTTATTGAATGGGTTAAGGAAACCGCATCGGATAACGGGTTTGTGATTATTTTACGCCGATGCGATAGACACGATCGTAAAACTCCGAGAGTAGAGTTTGTGTGCGAAAGATCTGGTGTTTACACAAAACTAGTAGACCCCAAGGATCTAAAGAGGAAGTCTACCGGAACGAAAAAATGCGGATGCTCGTTTGCCCTCAAAGGAAAGAAGATGGGTGATGATTTGTGGGGAATAGAGGTTGTGTGCGGCGTTCACAATCACGATACTACATCCTACAAAGAAGGTCATTCCTACGTGGGACGGTTTCAAAAAAGACAGATGGATTTTGTGGTTAGTTCGAATAAAATGGGATCCCGTCCTCGTGATATTCTTGGTGGAGTGAAGAAATTGAACCCTAAGAATTCTTCTACAATCCGCACCGTGTACAACGCAATACTAAAACACCGGAAGCTCGAGAAAGGTGGTCGGTCGCAATTCCAATACTTGTTGGGTGAACTAAAGCAACTAAACTACTACGAATTTCATAGAAAGTCTGAAGACGGAAGCGATATCATAGGCGAGCTTTTTTTTGCGCACCCGGTTAGTTTGGATTTGTTACGGACATTTCCGAACGTCATTATAATGGATAACACGTACAAGGTGATCAAATACGGGATGCCGTTGTACGAGGTCGTGGGTGCGACTTGTACGGGGAAAACATTCTACATTGGATTTGCTTTTATGTCGAGTGAAAAAATCGAGGCCTACAAGTGGGTGTTAGGATGCTTACATTCGTTGATGGTAACTCACTCCATCGAATTACCATCCATTGTTTTGACGGATAGAGATTTGGCGCTTGTGAATGCGGTGGAGGAAGTGTTCCCCAATGCGACGCACATGTTGTGTCGATGGCACATCAACATGAACGTCCTAGGAAAAACAAAAACGATCATAAAGGAGAAGGTAGTGTCCAATGCCTTTTTGAAAGTGTGGAACGGAATGATGTTGGCGGAAACGGAGTTAGCGTACGAGAACTACCGGTCGGAATTGCACCGCGATTTCAAAGACTATCCGAAAGCGATTGAGTATACCGAAAGTTAGGTAGGGCCGTACGGTGAAAAGTTTGTCACGTGGAGAACTAACAAGTGGATGCATTTTGGTAACCAAACCACAAACCGCGTGGAGAGCGCTCATTCGAGTCTCAAGCGTTTCATCGGTACGAGCAAAGGTAACTTTGAATCTTTTTGGTTGAAGTTGCATACTTTGATTGAATTGCAACATGGGGACATCAAGGCTTCCTTCGAAAAGAGTCGGTTGTTGGCCCTACATAAATTCACAAACATTGTGTACGGTCAACTAAAAAACAACATCTCCCACCATGCAATGGGAATTTTGGCCGACGAAGTCGAATGTGCCCGGAACATGACAATCGCACCGGATATGCCTTGCGGTTGTGCCATACGAACTACGCACGGCATGCCTTGCGCCCACGAAATCTATGAGTTTGTTGCGAAAGGGATAGAGGTGCCGCTTGAGTTGTTTCATGAACATTGGAAGAGGTTAGACATCCTAGTTCGTACCAACCTCTCGACGAATGAGCAACTTAAAGCAAAGCTTGACAAACTAGTATCCGATGTTATGGCGTCCAATGACGAAGCACGGATAGAGCACATTTATAAACAATGGGTTGCCGTTGTCCATCCCGAAACAACTAACATTTTGGAGTCGTTGGTTAAGCAAAAAGCGCGCGGTCGTCCACCTAACAAACGTAAGTTATCTATTGCCGGCGATGATACATCCACTAAACGCGACAAAAGTTGGCACGAACATGTACTTAAGGAAGAAAATGATAGTACGTCATCCTTGCTTGGAGACTTCAAACTTTCAACCGAAACCTCGAGGAAATGGAAAAAAAAGAAGGAGCCTAAACGTGGTTCGGGGACCACCCCCGGTCGTACCAAAGGTAGCGCTATTCCAACGCATGCAAGTGGTACAATGCTTAGTAGTGGAACGGTGGGTTGTAGGTCAAGCTCTACGATGCCGGTGAAGGCAAGTTTTGTGGACCCCAAAGGATACATGAACCAATTCCCGAGCTATTTTACGCCTTTCGTAGAGTCCATTACCGATGTTAAATCCGATGGGCATTGCGGGTACCGCTCGATAGCGTACGCCTTGAACGGGCAGCAAGATGGGTGGAGGTTGATAAGGGATACCCTTTACAACGAGCTTATGGATTACGCATCGGTCTACGTAAATATTTTTACTAGCATGGAGGATTTGATTGATGTTGCGGAGCGTGTGAAATGTTCTAGCGATGTGGGAACTAAGGACCATTGGATGTCCATGCCTGAGATGGGAGTGGCAATCGCATCTGTGTTTAACTGCATACTCCATTTTGTTGGGGTATTCCGAAATATGGATGTCGGCTTCACTTTTCTTCCGCTAAGAGGTGCACCTCCTCCGATGCCAAACCGGTTGGAAATCGGATTGGGTTGGGTCAACACCAACCATTTCGTGAACGTAAGTATTCATACAAGGGGTACGTTAATGGTAATTTTAATTTCAAGAAATTTATTTTATCGTGTTTTTGTTTTGTAGCTTGGGATTAAGGCGGAGGCCCCATGTGCTAGGATACATCCTTGTTACTTAAAGTTGCGTTCACCAGAAGCTGAAGGTTGGGCATTGCCGATTGCATCTCGATGCAAGAAATACGAAGAGCTTAAAAATAATTACCCTGAAGTAACCAATTTATCCGCTTTTGCTTGATGACTAGACGATTGTAACGAATGTAAACCCTGGATGGTTTTTATGCTTTTATGGTTTTTATGTTTGGATGTTTTTTATGTTGAAAACAATAACACTTTTCCATTCATAATATGATGATTGCATTACAACATTGAAAACATTGCATTAAAACATTACACTTTAATTTAAAGCATTGCATAATTATAAATACATAAGCACATAACGTAAACCAAATGATAGATAAGCTAACTTCGGGTTAGCATTGCACGTTCAGTTCTACGGGGTCGGATAGTTCATCCCGAATCCATCAGAGTCACTACTTTCCTCGGGAGTTGAGTACGTTTCAACGGCGCTGGCTATTGCATCGGCTATTTCGTTCTCCACCCGCTCTATCGCTTCCGACACCATCTCCTGCGTAATTGTAGTCTGCAATCCCATGTCGAATACCCTTCGGACTTTGGTTCGGTCTTCCCAAGGAAGTGACTCGATATTGAAAGTCACTGTTTTAAGATAAGCTAACCTATCGGCGACTTCTTCGCGGGCACGTGGTCGGGGCATTAAACATCCTGCACACGATGCCTCCCTACCGTGGTTGAAGAACATTCTGCACAAAACTGCGTCGACGAAACCAGGAAGCTCCTCTTGCATCGTAGCTTTGACGAAGTCGAATGCGCATAGTAGGCTTGCATCTTCGTACACATTCCAGCCTCGCTCATCCATTTTTTTAACTTAAGTGTTTAGTTTCATAGTCGGGTTACAGTATTTATAGAGTTCATGCATGTGGCTCAATCATAAAAATAGGGAGCGGGAAATGGTGTTGTTTTCCCCGCTTATTATTTGCTTATTGGCGGGAGTATCTTTAGGTAGGTGTTTGAATTTGGCAGGAAATTATATTTGGCGGGGCTTATTTTGGCGGGAAGTTATGTGGCAAAGTATTTGGCGGGAGTTTAATATCTATTTAATAAATGTCATGCCCACACAAGAAGATAAATCCTAAAATAATGTGTCTCTGGAACGAGTTAGAAGATCAATATCTGATTAAAGCATCAATCGAACTAGGTAACACTCACATAGAAGAGGGGCGTAAAGCGTATTGGGAGGCATTGCTATGCCAAATGTACTTATTATACGGGAGGGATGGTTTCCAACCGCCAAAAAATTCAAGGCGTGTTGATGAGGTGAAGGCCAGGTGGTCAGTCCTACTCACACACCGCCGCCATCCGGTTTCTGGCCTCACCGAATTAGAACGTCATGTTGCGAGTAACTTGTTCAATTGTCAAGACACGGATTCGATAACGGAGGATCAACTGGATAGGGTTCGTTCTGACATTATAGACATCCGCGTACAGGAAATGAGTGATTAACTTGATAGTGCCTGTTTGTATCGGTTTGTATTTCGGTTTGATTTTCTTTAGCTGAATGTATGTTCAATTGTATGAGGTTGAGGTTTAATGAATGAATATCCTTACAAGAATGTATGCTCAGCTCTAATACGGTGCTATGTAAAATACAGTAACATTGAACAACAACTAGAAACCCAAACATAACAACTTAACATTACATAAGCAACTTAACATTACATAAACAACTTAACATTACATAAACAACTTAACACATATAATAAAAACATAACAAGTTACAACAACATTACGCAACATAACCATTAGTAGTCGTAACGCAAGCTGTTTAAAACATCGTCGCCATCCTCCTTTGCCATAACCATATCCTCCACATATGCTACCATATCCCTAGTGATATAGTCGCAGACGGTCATGTCCCAGACCTTTACTGCCTCCTATTTAAATCTTCGCGGCATGAACAACAACTTCGTGAGGGGCTGCACAAAGAGGTACCGTGCCTTGATTTCGGCACGGCTGCGCACAACGACACCTCCAGTTTCTAAATAGCCGTAGTTGTAATACATATGACACAAAACCCTTTCAAAAAATGCATCACTCCTATCTTCACCCAACTCGGCCCGGGAATCCTTGACGTCTACAAGCATGTATTAGTCTTCATTAGCGGTAAACTCCATTTGTTTCTAAGTGTTTGATGGATGTCATGTTGCTCGTTAACACTTGTATATTTATAATGGAAGTATATCGTTGGCGGGAGTTTCATTTGGCGGGAGAGTCATATGGCGCGAATTATTTTTTGGCGGGGGCAACAATTGTATTAGGTCCCCTCCGGTCCATGACTTGTCACCAGCCGGTTCACCAAATAAAATACTATTAAAAAAAATTTAAAAAAAAAATTCACTTACCCCGCCGGTTGGGAATTTTCACCCCGCCGGGTGACAACATCCCCGCCGGGGAGGAAATGTCCCCGCCGGTGCCGATTTTTCACACCGGCGGGCGGGTGACCCATCCTCAAAAAACATTGAAGATGGGAAGGGGTTCCCTTCCCCGCCGGGTGAACAATATATTGATTGGATTAGATAACTTAAAGTAAACGGCAAGAACGAACTATAATTAAACAAACACAATGTATTCTTAACTTCGAACTAAAATACAACAACAAAGTTTTTAAAGAAAAAAACTAACCAAATGTCAACAAGTTTAACGTAACGTAATGTTCAAAACTAGAACAACAAGCATAATAAAAATCCAAGCATAATAATAAGAAGCCACGGTGCGGTAAGCTCCATAACCTTCCTCCCAAAAGCCACTATCTCGTCATTCGAGTCATCTAACGGCCGAATACGATTAATCGTATTCACCACATCGACCGCCGACGTCTCCGTAAGAACCCGAGGCGTGATATTAAACCACCCATACTTCTTCATGTACGCATTGTACTGGGGGGACGAGGTGTGAGTACTCCCTTCCAAAGGCCTCGAATACCTATCGATCACGTATAGGTGCTCCCTCCACTGCGTCCAATGCCTAACCTGAACCGGATACCGAAGATGGTCTCCTCTACCAAGACCGGTTCTAGCAACGAGGGGGTCGAGCGGCTTTTCTTGGATCCAACCGAACTGGCGCATCACTCGGTCGGGGTGATATGCCTCGCTCACCATCATTAAGCGAATAGGGTTTCGGTACAACCCTATTGCCTGCTCCGGCCATACCTCACGGACATCCTCGTAAGGTCGGAAAATAACCTACAAAAAAAATTATTTCAACGTCCAATATTTTATATAAAGTAGATGTATTTAAATAAACGTAAAAAAGAAAACTTACATCCTTTTCTCCTTGAGCCGCAAGGATCTCACGGTAGTATGGCTTCCTCCGAGCTAATGATACCGGGATCTTTTTCGGCAACCACACCAGCATCTTCGGATCTGTCGGGCTATAACCATTGTTCACTGGCGCGCGGAAGACGGGGTCATAGACCCAACACTCGAACAAGGCCGAGAAGCCGACCAAGGTCTTCAAGGAGTGCTTCGAGATGCCTCCCAAACTCTTGTACAGCCACACCAACGCACAAGTCCCCCATGCATACTCACCAACCTTCTCTAAGTCCTCGAGGTGGTGGAGGAAATCACACTGGATGTTCTTCTGGCTCGTGTTGGTGAAGATCGTACACCCGAGGAAGAACAGGATATATGCCCGAGCTGTTGCCTGCTTCATCTCCGGAGTGCAGGCGGTGTTGGAATCTAAGTACGTTTCCCCCGAGAATGTGGTCCTAAGCCATCGGAGGCCGAATCCGCTCCCGTCATGCGCCTCCATTTCCTGCTGCACATCACCAGCCGGAACTCCCAACAGCTCCCCATACCGTGCATACGTCGCCTCTATCGGATCAGGCCGGAAGAGGTCAATAATTCTCCCCTCAATCGGGAGGCCCGTAATGACATACACGTCGTCCAGTGTCATCGTCATCTCCCCAAAGGAGAACTGGAACGTATTCGTCTCTTGGTGCCACCTCTCACCGAAGACCTCCGCCAACTGGACGTGGTTGTTGAACCTCGGTAAATGCCGCATCAAGGGCCAAAATGGTGTCGCCTCCAGGTAGGCCCTAACCCCCAGTTGTTTGCTAAGGTCCCACTGACCAAGCAAACCATACTTCGACTGCACCGTAATGCCCGAGCGCGCCTGTAAAAAAATTCAAAAATAACTACAATGTTAAAAAATGAATTTAAGTAAACAAAAAAATAATAAATTAATTAACTTACATCGTTTTTGAAGGCGTAGTACACCTCGTGCTGCGCATACTCGGGGAAGAGAAGCACACTATTTTGGGATAGGAAAAGATTTTTCCATCCCTCCGCATCGGTTGGAGGCCCTTCGGCACGGACCTCTCTTCGAGGTGGTGGCAACGGGACCTCCGCTTCCCCCTCCTCCGTATCCTCCTCTTCCTCGTCCACTAGGGCACGCCGTCGGATGGGGAGCACCTCTCGTGGAGGAGAAGATTGTCGACTGGGGGCATCCCTGGTGGCATCGAATTTATGATGCCGCAACGATCGCTCGGTCGGATCCTCGCGCTCCTGGCGCACCTCGCGGTGGGGGCGAACACCCTCTGTCTGATCCCATGTTCCAGCCTAGCGGCGACCACCGGCCGTCGGCTACTACCTTCACCTTTTCTTGCCGCCTTGGCCGCCTTCTCCTTGGTTAGGCGAGGTGCTTCGTGTTGGCTGCAAAACATTAGAGAAAAAAGTTAGAAAAATTTCTAAAATATACATAAAAATATAGGCAAAAAGAGGTAACAACAGGTCTTCCCCGCCGGGTAAGGTATTTTCACCCGGCGGGTGAAAACTAAATTATCTATTTTTTAGTTTTCACCCGCCGGGTGACAATTATTCACCCGGCGGGTGAAAACTAAAAAATAGATAATTTAGTTTTCACCCGCCGGGTGAATCGGGGTCCACCCGGCGGGTGAACAAGAACACCTGCAAAAAAAAGGTTCCCCGCCGGGTATTAGGTCATTCACCCAGCGGGGGAACCCCGATACAGCCATTGAAGACAACCCAATACCTCGAAAAACTACCTAAATCAGCCACAAACAACCTAACCTAGCATACCCTAGCATTACTAGACAACTATAAACAACATATAACACCAAATCAGCCACAAACAAACCTAACCTAGCATCAAAATCAAAAAACCTAACCTAAACCAAATATAGAAAGAAAGTACATTTAAGAGTAAAAACTTACTCTTTTCCTTTGCCCATTGTAGTTCTTGAGTTGTTGTTGATGTGTAGAGATCTTCGGATTTGAATTTGGGGCTGATTGTGCAAGATTGTAGAAGTTTGGAGTTTGGAGAGGTTTTAGGGTTTCGGGGCTGATTTTGGGTTGGGGCTGATTTTGAAGTGGGAATGGTTAGTGTTTAGGGTTTTAGCTTAGTAAAAAAACGAAGGGTTTTTTAGGTATTAGTTTGGGGCTACTTATATTTTTGATGGGTATGGTTAAAATTGGGGCTGGTTAGCCAATTGGACCCCAATTTAGCCATCCCTTACTAAAATTAGACAGGAAGCTTAATAAAACTGTGCGCTGAGGCATTTATGTTTATATACATAAATATTTGCCCATGGAACAGACAGCTTAAACAACACTGTAACAAAACAAAAGGCCACAAGTTTTTTCAACAGTTTCTCAAGAATTTAGAAATTAAAGTTGTCAATGCAACAAAAATATGAACATGTATAAAGATTGGGCATTGGAATTGTGAGGATTCTAAAAATGAATAATCAGATCATTTTTATTCATCTACATTAGACAGTTTTTGGTTACGACGAACTAAAAAATAAAAAATTGAGCACCAAAAATTTATAGTGATTCGAAAAATTTAACATCGTCCACCTAAGTCACATAATATTCTTTTCACTCTTATTCAAACCTATATACAAGATTAAGTTCAAAAGAATAATTCTTTATAGAACTCTAATTTCCAAAGGTCAGACGATCTTTTTTTCTTCTTCTAAAAAAAATCAAATAAATACTCTCCTAAGTTATTTCTCTTTATTGCACATTCACACCAAAATCCCACACTTCTAAAGAAACCCGAAATAGTATATATATAAAATATGCTTAATACCTATCCCATTCTTCAAAACAGAATATGAACAAAAATAATTATTTCGCTTCTAACAAAAATATACTCAACCACAAAAATATACTAAACTTTATATTAACGGTTACACCAAGCAGGTCATGCCCTTGATTGATGTTCACCTCGTTCAACAGCCGATGTAGTCAATCGGCTTGTCAATGGTTTCATTGCTAATGAATATTTCCTTCGATGATGGCATTGGTTGATGCAGTTTTTCGGTTTGATCAATGTATCCTAGACTATGCAGTTGATGCATCCAACAATAAAGCTTCAATAATTCTGTTTTGACAGTTTCAAAAAGTCATAATTACATTTCAGAATTTTTCATCGTGGTTTTGACTACAAAAAATAAACACAATTATTGCAATTTTAAATTTCTCGTTAATGGCCCTAAGTACTTTTGATATAAACCAAGTTCAACCAATGCTTGAAATTGTTCGTTGCTACTCGTTTAGTAAACATACTTGTATGAATCTTGCCTAGCACAATCTCTCCATTTTCAAGAATAATTTTTAGAAATTAAGTTTAACAGCAATGTACTTAGTGCGTTCATAGAACACCTGATTTTTTCGACAAACCATTAAAGCTATATGTTGAACCTCAATTTCCTTAGCATTTTTCTTAAGCACATACCTCGCTTATAGCCTCAGTAACAGCAATATATTTAACCTTGGTTATAGCCTCAGAACAATAATATATTTGGCTTTTGTCGAGGATAATGTTTTCATGGATTGAATATTCGCTTTCCAACTTATTGCGCTACAAAACAGCACAAATACATAACTAGCTAGAGACTTCCTATTATCTAAATATCCACCATAATCACAATCAACAAAACCTTTCGCACCTTCGAGTCACAAACCAGCCTCTTCATACACCAATTTCAGACTTCTAGATATTTTTATTGTATCCCAGAACCCACTTGACTTCCTACTAATGTTCATTGGATGGCCTTGACATGAACCCTGATCACCAAACTTCAATCATAAGTCAGATCAAGTCTACTATAGAACATGGCATACATAATACTTCCCACAATATTAGAATAAGGAATGCATTCTATTTTCTGTATCTTCAAATCTTCAACATCAACCTTTAAATATGTTAGTTTAAAATGTTAAGGAATGGGTCAGGTGACTGGTTTTTCATTTTTCATACCAAACCCGTCAAGAATCTTCAAATAACTCTCATGTGATAAATTAAGGTTCTTCTTTGTTTGTCTCTAGTTATCTCAATCTCAATTATCTTCTTAGTCGAGCTCATGTCTTTCAGTTTAAACTTTATCTGTAATGTTTTATTCAAGGAACTAATTTATGTATTGTCGTTGCTAGAAACTAACATATCATTTACATACAATAGTAGATATACATCAGAAAAACCATATTTTTTCTCACACACAACTATCATACGTACTTCTTCCAAAACCACTCTTGACCATGAAATCATCAAAACATTCATATTATTGCCTTGGAGATGGCTTTAGACCATATAATATCATCTTCAAGAGACATATTTGATCACTCATTTCCTTGTTTACAAATTCTTGAGGATTCTTCATATGGATGATTTCCTCAATGGTCTCATGTAGAAAATATGTCTTGACGTCCATCTGGTCCAACTTCATGTCAAACTTTGTTGTGATTGCAAGTAGAATCGTGATTCAAATTTGATTTACCACATAAGAGAACATCTCATTGTAATCCATAAACTCTTATTGAGTGAATCCTCAAACAACCAGTTTGGTCTTTTACCTGGCCTTTTCCACCCCATGAATATATTCAATTCTATTAAGAATCGAATTTCAATGAACGAGATTATAACCTTTAGGTTTGTCTACCATATCACATGTGTTGTTCTTGTGATGATAAATTATTATTTTTCTCATAGATACAAGACATTTGGTTGTATCCTCACTCTGCTTTGCCTGCCTAAAGTTCCCAAGCTCATGGTGAATAATCCCATATGTCACAGCCACAACAAAAATTGTCAGTTCAGTATATTTGAACCTTTTCAGAAGCTTTGACGATGTGTATGGTTTTGTCTCTTGCTAGCTGGTAACCATATTAAGCTTGGCTAACTTCTTCTTCAATACACTCTTCTTGTCCATATGTATAATTTGGCTCATTTTTGTTTCTTGAGTCATAAGCAGATTTTATTCTAGGTGAATCCACCTCAATCTCAAGTGTATCATTTTCATCAGGTTGGGTCTCGTGCTTCTTTTTACCATATAAACCATGATACTCGTTATTATTGAATGTTATATTCCTGCTGATAGGACACTTCTTGTAACCTGCTTCAATAAATCATAACTTGTAACCCTTGATACCTTATCGATACCTAATAAATATGCACTTCATGATCTTGGTTGTAGCTTGTTTTGTCTAATATCTGCATATGCTATACAGCCAAATACTCTTAAATTTGAGTAGTCATATGGTTTATCGTACTAAAGTTTTGGTAGAGTCTTCAAGATAATCGTAATAGACCGAAACTTATTTATGAAGCAGCAGGCATTCATTTCTGAGTATGCCTAAAACAACTTAGGGAGCTTTGTAATCACTAATATACACCTCACCCTTTCGAGAATGGTTATGTTAATTCTTTGAGCTATGTTATTTTGTTGTGGAGTGTCCGTTATAGTTATTTGACAAACTGTCTCTTCAGATTTGTAATAATCAGTAAATTCAATTATATTGAATTCGAGACCATTATGAGTCATGAGTTTCTTTACTTCTCTACCAATTTATTTCTCAACCGTGACCCTTCATTTCTTAAATTTATCAAAAGCCTCTTCTTTTAACGTTAACATATAAATTCATAGCTTCCCTAGAGTAATCATCAATTATTAACATGAAGTAAATGTTACCTTCATGCGATTGAACCCTTGCAGACCTCCATAGATCAATATTAGTGTAATCAATGGCTCCCTTTGTTATGTGTTCAGGTATTACAGATTTGACCCTACTACGTTTTACATATACCCATGATTGACGAAATTCTAAGCCAGTCAGATTATCTTTTCCAAACAATATTTACTTATGCAACTCCAACAAATCTTTATCACTCAGATGTCACAAGCTTATGTGTCATAGGGCTATATCATCTACATATTTCTTAGACAGCTAGCCACTGTACCTAGCATAGTATCTTCAATCAAGGAATAAAGCCATTTGAAAGTCTTCTTTTCACTAAAGTCATAGGACCTTTACAATTTTCATGTAACCCTTTTTTACTTTGATTAGATAACCTAAATCATCTAACATATTAAGGGATATTAAATTTCTTCTCGTATCAAGAACATACCTTAAATGTATCAAAATTTGATCACAACTATCAAATATTTAGATCTTCACATATATATTTCCAACTATTTTGCAAGCCTTATTGTTGCCAAGTAACACATTGCCTCCATTGTTATCTTCAAATGAATAAGACCATTTTTTATATGGAATCGTATGGAAAGAACATATTGAGTTAAGTTCCACTCTATTTTGCTTTCATTTGATGAGTGCACCAAAACCTCAATATCGTCATATCATTTACCATATACAACATTTTTTATATTGGATGGTATCTTTTAATTGTTCATATACATATGAAAATGAGTCTGGTAAGATCATTTTTTGATCTTCCTCTTTTTTTTTCACCGAAGTTCCCCAAATGGATAACTATTCTAGAGAATTCATCAAAAAATTTGTTTTCTTGCATCTTGAAACCAAATACATTTTTCTTCAAATAGATTTGATTGATCATAGAATTTTTCATGTATAGGCTCTCTAGTTTGTTCCAGACTCCAACTGCTAAATTTTCTTTTGATATCTTCCTCATCATGTTATCGCTCATATACATAATATTCATGATATATGCAGTTTCAAACATTTTTTTCTTCTCAGTCTCATATTATTTTCAGACAACTTAGTCTCTCTTGCAAGGGCTTGAGCCACCTTTTGATACAACCAGGATTGTTCACATTATGTTTTGCCAGATTCCAAAATCTCATTTTCCGTTGAACTTCTTCATCTCGAACTTCGTCAAACCCATCTCAAATTCAAGAACCACTTTATAACCAATATATGATACCAACTGTGACGATTCTAGCAATGAATAATCAGATCATTCTTGATTATATACACACTCAAACAATTATTATATATGATAAGCTAAAAAAGAAAAACATATAAATAAGAAATTTAACATATAAGATTTATAGTCGTTCAAAAACTTCAGCATACTTTAGCTCTTAGACATAGCAATGTTATTCCAATTTTTTATAAACAGATACAATAATATACAAGATTAAGGTCTAGAGAATCAATTTTTACATAAATTTAATTCAAGAGCTCATTATATTTCTCTCTCATGAACGCGTTATGTTCTTCTGAGAAGAAATCTAATGAACATTATGTCTCCCTCTCTCTTAATTATTCATTTTATTTCACACTTTTTCCATAATCGAACATTTCTGAAGAAACCCTAGAAAGAATATATAAATTGTACAATTTTTTAAGCCATAACAGAATAAAAACCTTTTAACAGAAAAATAATCATTTATGTTTCAACAAGAAGTAACCAATTTTATTTGTAACATAAATTAGATTTAACCATCGTAACTGAAACCTTATATTATTAACTACACCAAACAATTGATTTTCTCGATCGATAGCTTCCTAGTCGGTGCAGTATTTGCCTTGTCTGATGGCCTCTTGGCCAACGCAGTCGCTCGACTTGACCATTTCCTTCATGGTCGATCTAGTTAACACCTTGGATAATGGCATTATGGTTTATGGCATTACTCGTCTTGACGAAAGGCCACCTGAGTGATTCAACTGATCCATCTAACAATTAAGGTTCACTAGTTACATTTTGATATTTTCAAAAGTCAAAACCTTATTTCACAAGAACGTAGTTGTTGTACCTAAAGTATATATTATTTTGGATAGTTTTTAAGAGAATGACTGTTGTACCTAAATAAAATTCATATGTCACATCATAGAGAATATTAATGTTATTTTAAACATTTTATGCAAATAATTTTCATAAACTAAATATAAAATATTTTATTTATCCTTTTTGTGAATCTTTGTAAGGGGTTATACTAACTTTAGTTTGTACAATAGTTTAAGGGCGTTGAGTTTGTTCATCATGAACAATTGTAATTATTTGTTCTTAAGGGGATATGAGAAATAATGTTTAGAGAAAATAGTAATTTTCACCAATGGGAGATGATCGGTAATGAAAAATCAAATCTTTATCATCTTAATTTGAATGATCATTTCTTATATTTTCATAAAAAATAAATTTGTTTACTTATTAATTCCTTAAAAAATTATTAAAGAGTCCCCAATCTAAAATTAGGTTTGCGATATCAAACTAAACTATTATAGAATGGAACATTTGTTAATTGAAATAGTTATTACTATATCACACTCTACTTTCTATTTCCTAAGCTTGTAGGACATCCCTCCCATTAAACATCATCAAATGTACAACATTTTAAACGGAGTTTTAACTAAATTTAAGGTTATTGTATCGTTTATATGTATTAATTTAAGAAATAACTTTATCTAAACAAAACGGATCATGAGATTGTTCGATTAACCATCATATCTTCCTTAGTGACACCCACGAGGGTAAGATATGACACATTAAATATATTACTAAAATGGTGCCGTATTTTGAGCTCAAAACACATGAACTTGACAATACTTCCAATTATGATAGAATATGGGCATAATATAACCAAGATATATAATATGTGTTAACTTGGACATCCTTACATGGAAACGATTTGCATATAATTTTAAGGATTTATTCTTAATGATTTTCTTACTTTGTATGCACTTAATTTTATTTGTTTTATTTGTTTCCTATTGATATATCCAACATATGTATGAATAGTTAGAATAGTCAAGGTTTCCATGGAACTTCGAACAACTAGCTTACAAACTTCTCCTAAAATGTGACATGAATGCTCGTGATAAAAGTATACTTATTTGTCTTAGATTTTCAAATTATTTTAATATAGAATACATGGATATGTATAAATTCATTGCAAATTTTTTTTTTATATATTTATCAAATTTATCAAATTGCGAACTTGCATATAAAAACCTCACAACATAGCATCGTCTTTAGAATGATGTTTGGACATTGTATTTTCATTTTTGGTCGGGCTACCGTGAGATTCATTTTGACAAAGTTATTGAATTTCACATTCAAGTTACAAAAATAAATTATTTACTGTATTTTGTGAAACTAAGTATAAATTAATTTAGCAAAATGTAGTTTAAAAATATACGATGATATAACTTTCTACCGAGTCTTATCTATCTTCATTATCATATATCTTGCAGATTTTGACAGGGGGTTTATTTCTTGATAATACCATTGTACATATCATGCACCATTAAAATCTAATGATTCATTCTTTTTGTTGCTTCACTGCAAATTCGAACAATAAAAATTTTGTTTATGGATCTCTCTCTTTGTAGAATTTGTCAATAATTTATTCTACATATTATTTTATGTAAATAAATTTCTATAATATGAGAAATCGAAGGGAAATAATTATTTTAAGAATCTTCTATTTTTTACATATTAATTTAATTTACCATTTTATGACAAAATATGTATATTATTTTAGTAGGATGTGACAACTCATTTTCCTCTTCTTATGAATGAGAAACTTGAACTTATGTTTTTTTACTGATCTACACACTAATGAATTGGATTTTTATTTCAAAGCCAAAAGTTTGGAAATTATAGTACAAAATACTTGCAAAAATACTGAAACAATAGCAAAGTGAATAGTTAAAAGGTATAAACAACTTTGACTAAAAGAAATTGCGAAAGATACTATATTTTTATTTGCAAAAACATACAAACGTAAAAAATTAATACATAAAAAACCTACTAACTAATATATTTAAACTTGCAAAAAAACAAAAAGAACGCACAGTGAATACCGAAACACACTGCAAGTGGATGAGTTAGCATAAAAGTTAAATTATATTACTTTATGGTCTAGTTCTTCTTAATTTTCTATCTCCAACATGTTTCTTAGAATTCCAACACAATTACTTTCAGGATATGGCCATACAACTCGATTTTTTGTTAGTTATGTCATCTAGTCAACTAATATTTTTGTTTTATATTTATTGTCCAATCAATTTTCACTTCTTCTATCTATTTTCCATATGTTACGATAAAATACACTTCTCATTCCTCCTTCTTCTTTTGTTTGTGGTACATATTTTATCTTTTTGGGATCTTCTTGTTATGGAACTAGTGTAAATTATTATGCTTCAAGTTCTTTTTGTTGTGAAATTGAAGCACTATATTTTTGCATTTTTGTTTTGGAGGGAACCCATAACCGCTACCTAACGAGTGTGCATAGGGTAAACCTTCATTCTGACGCAATAGCCTACAATCCAACGCTAAAAGGTAAACCACACAAGGTGACAGGTTCAAACCAAGAAACCGTTTGTAGAGGGGGGTCGAACACATGACATTTTGGTCATTAGCTCATCTACTCCACCAACTCGGGTACCCCTTTTGAGACTTTTTTTGTACCTTATCTGCATAGATTTTTTTTTAAAATTAACAACAAATACATCTTTCATTAATTTATTTTCTTGTTTGTTGTGTGATCAATAGGTTGTTGTACTGATTGCACATTTGAAATAAGTTGTAAAATATGAAGTACATGAATATTGCTCATATTAAAGCTTATATTCACGTTCTATCATTTTGAAAGTATCTTCTTGATCGATTAATTTATGGATCATGAAGATATGGTTGTTGAAAATTATTTGATTTGATTATTTAAACAAAATAATATATTGTTAATAGATTCAGCTTTCACTTTTAGACGGTTAATCTTTTTAATCATTAAGATTGTTATTTTATTGCTCATCTACTTGTTTCATCGTGACTATATCAATCTCTATTAAGTGAGGCATAAAAACAAAAATAAAATAGATAAAGTTAGATTTATGGAGAAAATTTTTTAGGAAAAACTACGTAAAATAAATTTATAAAAGGTTAAGTAGCCAAAACATTTTAGAATCAACACTATTAATTGTGGATATATAACTGCAAAAAAAACACTTTTAAATTGTAAAAAAACACTTCAAACTGAATTTTTTATATATATTTCTTGAATCTTTTTTATCCTCCTATTTAAACTCTCCCTTTTTTTATATTCTTGGTTGTATTTCTAAGTCCAGTAATTTTGGCGTATTTTTTCTGAAGAATATGTCATGTTGGTCTTGTTAAATATTATAAAATTAATAAATTATTTTTCCTCTATAGAAGTACATCAAAAATATCTATTGTTGGTTTCATAACACTGCAGCTAAAACAATTATAAGGGTTTCCAAATCAACCTTTAAAAAATCTTTTAGTTCATTATGATGTTCTTCGAAATACTCTTTATATAAGTTTTTTTTTAAACTCATCTTTATTTAATATATCATATAAGTCTTCATTGAACTCTTCTTTATTTTTGTTTTTATTATTTTTCTTTAATACTTTAGGATCACTTTCATATGATTAATTTTGTGCATTTTTTATATCCAAATGACTCTTTCACAATATTAGTTAGTTTTAACTCCATGAAAAACCTACATACATAGAATTATTGACATTTACTTTAATTGAAATTAAATTTAATTGAAATGTTAGATAACATTTCGTGAAATCTAAGAGATTAAACTTGTGAAAAACCTTTTAAGGTATAATTACAAAAACAAGAATCAAAGGTGTTGCAAAATATGGATTTTATATAAATTTAAATTTTTTTTTTTTTAAATTAGTTGTTAAAACTTTATTTAGAATAATTTTTGCGAAGTAAAGGTTAATTTTATATATATCGGGTTTTCAACTATACTTTTTAATGAATAATTAAGCTTGTTTTATATTTTGATTTATTATTAACCATTAAAAGCATTGTATTTCTTTTATTTTTAACTTGTTTTGTTGCCATGGTTGTGTGTTAAAAAATATGGTTGCACATTAAATATTAAATATACATTTTGTATATGACTTTTATTTAGTAGTAATTATTCAGATTGATCTATTTTTTTAAGTATGTCGAATACTAACCACAAGAATGGTTCCATAACCTTATTGTTTTATGGTCTGTTATTGCATCACATTCATGGTGATAATCAACTTTTATTATATTCCATTTTCCAAAATTTGTTCGATAAGTTTTGATAACTCTTTCACATAGAAAATCATTGATTGTAACCGTAACATGCGCATATGTGAAGAAGTTGGGTATTGAGCATATGTATAGAAGTAACTAGTAAGAGTATATCCACATTTTGGACACGTTATTCTCCTTCTAATGAAACTAATTTAATAATTGTATCCTAATACAAAAAGATATAAATATATGTTAATGTGATTATATGTGGAAAGTAGTATATTTATATCGTGATCTAGACCAAAACTATCCAGTAATACTAGACAAACAAAAACATGCCTTATTCTCTTAAATGAATATTGGATTTGGGTAAAACGACTATTTAAGTCAAAGGTTTTAGTGGGCACATCGATTTTTGGAGACGTGATAGAGGCCTCTTCGCGAAGTCTTAACTCCAAACCTTATTGTTTTTATTTTATTTTTTAATATTTTGTGGATTCATTTTAAATAGTTAATCAACTTTATTTATGTTAAATTTGACTATGCTATATTTTTAAATATTTACTTTAATGTTATATTTGTTTTTAGGGTTTCTGAGTAATTCCTATGTATATTAGTTGTTTATTAAAATTAAAAATTTAACATTTTCTTTATTGAAATTTTTAGTTCT
Source organism: Limnanthes douglasii subsp. nivea (assembly GCA_036936605.1). Lineage (NCBI taxonomy): Eukaryota > Viridiplantae > Streptophyta > Magnoliopsida > Brassicales > Limnanthaceae > Limnanthes > Limnanthes douglasii. The sequence goes on from JAUPFV010000003.1 coordinate 161,259,146, forward strand.
TGAATCCCTAAAATTTTAGGGTTTACAATACATCCGCTTCTTCACGGCAAGTTGTATCAGTTTAGTATTAGAGCATTCTTCGGGTTATGTAAGTAGAGGAGTGATGCCTCCAAAAGGCCAAATAGGCAAGAGTACAACTTCAATTACTGAGATTAATTATAGGAGAGATCTACATGACAGACGTTCAGAGGCGGGCGAGCGAAGAATCAAGGCGTATGAATGACAGACACATGAAGTGAGCAACGGTCGGGGTCAATATAAAGTCAATTTTTTTAGATGAACCAAGCGATTCGAAGAGTGACCACCACATATCTCAAACTCCAGACCCTGGTAACCCAGTAGGAGTACCTCAAAACGAATATTGTCATGATGAGAATAATTTTTCTCCGAGAAGGAATTCTGACAAGGGCTTGCCTCAACAAAATCGACACAATTTTATCTTTGAACATTATCTAGATCGCGACCATAATTATAATACCCAAAACCGGCCGGAATCAGAGTTTAGACTGGAGATTCTAGATATTAATGGAAGTCTTCAGTCAAATGAGTTTTTAGACTGGATCGTATCTGGGGAAATAATATTAGATTTCAAAGATATTATGGATGATAAAAAAGAGTTTTGTTAGTCGCAACCAAGTTGCAATGAAGGGTTGCGTCATGGTGGTAACAAAAATTGTTGATGAGTCTCTGTTGAATTTTATAAACTCTAAAATCAGGTTGATTTGTCTGATACCAAATATTAGTTAGTATTTCGATACATAGAGGACTGAGACAGCATTTATAGGACTGTTTGTTTATTTTTTACCCGGTTAATGCCTCTGAGGCACATCAACTTGCTATGCATATAGAGAAATCACTGTCTAGGCGGCCATACATAGGAGATTGTATTAGGGTGTATACTATTGCGCATCCCCATAAAGCGTTTATAAGTTCGATTCCAACAGTTCAACCTACGGCGCCAATTCGTGCAAGTACTTCTTCTCAAATTAAATGTTTCAAGTGTCACAAAACAGGACATTGTGCATCAGACTGTCCCAAACCAAAACAATTTAAGACTCATTTATTCACAGAGTTTGTTGATTCTTATTTGTAGGAGAGAGGTGACCCATGATATAATTTATTTCTCTAGAAATTGGTTAGATATACGTACTTCCACATGTTGTTTGGCACATAAAGGTAATGAGGATAATGAAAATTGGTTGGGGAACAACATCTTTTAGTCCACGTACAATATTGGAGGAAAGTTTTTCAAACTGGTGATTGATTCGAGTAACTATGAAAATGTCATCTTCGAAGAGGTGGTTCAGAAATTAGCTCCACCTATTGTTAGGGAATTCGTGGTAATCTGATAGAATTTGCACATATGATGGTCAGAAAAATTGATATAGTTTCATGTGGAATAATAAGAACTACTTCCATCTAGGGATGTGACCCCAAAATTGGCGAATCCGATAATGTATGATTTTAGCAGAAAATGTTTAGCATAAAAAGAGTTTGTAAAACATCTAAGTGACGCATGAGTTATATATAAGGAAAAAATTTAGAAGTATAAAGGCATAGCTGACAAGAAACACAAGTTTATCGAATTTGAAGTCATCGGCTTAGTTTGGGTTGCGTTGACCAGGGATTGTTATCCCGCCCATGAATTCAAAAACCTGGTAGTAAGGAAGGTGGATCTATATGAAATTATGGAAAAGATCAACCCCAACACTTAAAAAGGGAATTTTCTTAGCCATATGAAGACCCACGATGTCTTCAACATTAAATATATGGTGCCTTTTACTGATATCGGTGATGATGACGCCATAAATTTGAGGATGAATTCTCCTCAACCAGGAGATGATGATGTTGTAGCACAGGACCACAACAATCTAAAGGTACTAAACAAACATAAGCAAACCTTATTTCTCAACTAAATATCGACTTCGGTTAAAACGGTACCCAAATCGAATTGTTTTGCAAACCTATCGACCATCGGGGACGTGACAGAGGTTGTAGGCCTCGTGAGGAATTTTGGACCATAAAACCCCTATTTAGGGTCCTGAATTTTTGTTTTACCATTTTTACTAGATATTTTAATATTTTGTTGATTTATCTTAAATAGTTAGTTTAACTCTATTTATGTTCAGATTTGAGTAGACTATATTTTCAGATATTATTTTTTGCCATATTTTTGTTTAAGATTTTCAAATGATTCTTATTTAAGATACTATTAACCCTACTTTGACCATCAATTATTTATTAAAATTAAAAATCAGTATTTCTGTCTATTTAACTTTTTAGTTCATGAATCCTTTGAAGTTTAGGGTTTATTATCTATTAGAATCTTCGAGGGAAATTTCATAAATAATATTTATGTTTTTTACGTTAAATTTCTTATTTATATAGGGTGTAGATATTCTTCCTTTTGTTATTTCTAAAGTATGTGTAGAAATATACAAATGGTTCTATGTTCTTCTTGTTTTTTATTCGACATATGCTCGAACGATTTCTAAAGTTAATGTTTGTCTTTTCGCGTTTAATGAAAAAAAACGTGATACATATTACGATGTAAACTTAGTACTTGTTCAACCAAACAAATGCTTAACTAGAATCATGAATTTTTATTGTCTCTACAATAAAATTCTTGTTTTTTCAAAAAATACGTAAGTTATCAAAATAATATACAGCTTTCAACATCATTAACAGTGGTGTATTTTTCATATTTTGTATGTGTTCTTCATATATCTTTGTTATTTTTATTATTTATATTACATGAAACTTTCGGATCTAAATAAAACTGAACTATTTCTATATTATGTATTTGTAATAGAGATTGAAAATATTAGCATTATATAAACTTGAGAAAATAGTAAAATAATTAGATGTAAAATACAATAATTATACACACCAACACATAATCAAGTCATGAGCTACGACATGTCCAGTAGTTGGGAAAACATAATATCAACACACACGAACATACATCCAACGCATAATCAACTCGCGAACTACTATAGGTTCGGTAGTTGTGAAAGATAGTACATAATTAGTTCCAAAACGCAATAACAAATCATACCGATTCATAACCAACACATAATCAAGTCCCGAGTTATTGCAGGTATGAAAAAAATAGACATAATTATCTACGAAAACACAATGCCATCACATATTAGGGAATGTATTAGTTTATCTGACCAGTTGGGCTCTTCCAACAAAGATTTCAACTTATGTTGCTATTAATGTGAACTTAATGAACTTCGTTCCTTGGGATTCTAATTTACTTAGTCTAACAAAAAACCTTTTAATCATATTTCTTATAAAATTGACCGTGTATTTGTCAATAATTTATGGGAATAGTCATTTCTAATGTTACCTATTTTTGCCCTCCCTGTGCTTAAGACCACACCATTGTCACCATAAATCTTGGTTCCCTTCAGCTGATAATTAAAAAAACATTTCATATTCTTCTATGTGGTACACTCACCCATCTGCCAACAATTTGGTTTCCACTTGCTGCAATCTCTTAATTTATGTTACTAGTACGAGCTTTGTTTCTTAAAAAACGTGTAAGCCTTCAACTTGTCAATGGCGACCTTAATCTTTATGTTTTCAATTGTATTGTTTTTCGGTGATTCCATCACCAAAATGCCATCTTTTTTTCCCAAATAATATTTTCCCTTCATTTTTTTTAATATCTTCTTCATATTTAACGGGATCGAGGCGTCATCCTTCTTTATTTTCCTCAACTATGTTGAGGAATCATTTCTCAAATAAAATTTTGGAAAGAATTGGCTCAAACTTGGAGATCGCTACTCAAAATTCTTTCATAATAGTATCAAACCCCGTACTTTTCTTAATAATATAATATCTATCTCTAATATTCAGGAAGGTTCGACGTCTTAGTTAACTATTTTTACAACATTCTAAGCTTTATCAACGTTTTTGGATACTCGGGGCTATCGAGGGTCATTTCCCTCATAATAACTAAATTAAATACCATGAGAAGGTTTCCATGATTTTTTTGATAACGCATGAGGAGATTGAAAATTTCATTTTCAGTTTTGATAGCAACAAAGTCATTGGGCCTGATGACTTCAATATGGGGTGTTTCAAATTCTCCTGAAATATTGTTTTCAAGAATCTTTGTGACATGGTTCTTGTGTTTTTAAATATTAGACATCTAGATTCTTCTTGAAATTAAGCAACTATTTTATACATCCCTAAAAAGGACTCTCATTCCTATGTTGTGGAGTTCAACCATATCGTTTGTTGCAATTTAATTTATAAGATTATTTCCAAAATTTTGACAAATAGAGTGAATGAATCTTTTACTTACCTTATTAACAAATCTTAATCCTCTTATGTTCCAAGGAAAAACATATCAAACAACATCCTGATTTTTAAGAGCTCCTTATGAGCTACCAAACTAAATGTAAAGGCTCGAGGTCGCACTAAAAATCGACCTCATGAAATATTTTAAGAATGTTCGATAGTACCTTATTCTCGATATCTTTTGTGCTATGAACTTTCAGTACATGATGATTTATTAGATCATTTAGTCTATATCCACTCCATACATTACGTTAACATCAATGGTTATCCTCGTGGTTACTTCCAAGGTAAAAAGAGTCTCCAAAAAAATTACCAAATTATCTTATTTCTTATTCATCTTAGTTATGCAAGTTCTTTCTAGTGTCGTGAGGGAGAAATCTTTTAATAGAAATTCAAAAACTACTCGAAGTGTCATAAAATTAAAATTATCAACCTTATTTTGTCAATAACTTTATGTTTTTTGTCAAGGTGATGTTAATTCCCTCAAGCTCATTAAAGTGGGTCTTAATGATTTGTTTTTATTTTTTTGGATCTTTAAGTCATTCGAAACAAGATTCATATATTTTTTTGGCGTTGCTCAATATCCCCCTCATAGAAGTTCTGATCCATATCATGAGATTTAGTGTTGGGTCTCTTCATGTGAAATAACTTGGTAATTCCCACATCACGGCTCGAATATATTAAATTGATTATTGGTTCCTTCTTGACAACATTACCTCTCATATTACGTCTTAGACCTCGAAAAGACATTTTTTTATACCGGTAGACTTCACTTCATTAAGTTAGTTTTTTTTAGAACAATTTTACTAGTCTTTTATTTTCATTCTTCATGCGATGGTACTCATACATGAAGGATTTGGGGAAAAGGGGCTTGGAACTATGTCTTTTTGCCCTTATTTGAGGGCGGAAGTGATGATGGACTCAAAAACTAGAATCATGTGTCCATCTTTACATTTATATTAATTGCAAGTAATAACATCAACTCAATCTGGTGTGACTGGAACAAAATTAAAAAGATAAAAAAATGAAATTTAAGCCTCGGGTTTTCCCCATGTTGAGATTGGAGGAAAATCTTTCGCTTAAGCCTCTAGCCTACAATATGTATGAGATGGCAATTGGTAATGGAATGTTTATCTTTTTTTGGTTTGACCTGTGGCTATTTCCCAACTCTTTGGTTAACCACTACGGGCAAAGTATTATTAGTGATTCAATGATAGCAACCTCAAAGTAGCCAACATCATTGTTGATGACCGATTGAGTTGAAAAATCCGAATTAGATCGGGTAGTACGAGAGACAACCACAATCTGCTGGAAATTAACAATCTTATTTCTTTATTTTCCACTCCAAGTATCAATTCTAATAACATCCAGTTTTGGACCACCACGAGTAGGAAAGTAAACTTACTATTAATGAAACTTACCATGCCACATGTATATCTACTCATTGTGGTGAGTGAGTTGGGTTGGTATGGAATCAACTTAATATCCATCGCCACTATTTTATTTTCTGCCTCGTCATTCACGCAAAATTGTCTATTTGAGATTAGCTCATTAATTAGGGCATAAAATCCAGTCCTGATTGCTCATATATTGCTTTGGACATCCATTACTCATGTCATTTATGATTGTGTTTTCACTCAGAATATCCAGCATAATGCTTGTCTCAAGCCTAATATTACTTTACATGCCCTTAATTGGTCTAGCCGGATCCGGAAGGCTGTAAACTGACGTCCATCTCGCCCTTGTTACTTTCAGTATGTATTTTGGTGCGAGGATTTATATATAAATTTTTGTTGCAATACGGTCACTCAACATTTCAGACCCAAAATATATTTGCTTTAGTTTTTTTAATCTTTTACCTTACTTTAACCTTTTTACCATTTATTTAAATATTCATCTACTTTTTTAGAAACAAAATTACCATTTAGTTTTATTAAATTACTATTTATCTTTATTTTTTACTATTTACTCAAATTATTAAATATAATTAATTAGATAAATTGGATCATACCTTTAATTAATGAATGGGGTCGATCCAATTACCATCTATAATTAAATTAAACAATCAATCATCTCTGAAAGCTCCGGCTCACCCCTCCCTCTCTTCTCTGCTTTTACATGATTCAGAATAAACACTCTGGTGTGGATAATAATCGCCTGAGGGTAGGCTGGTAATTTCAGTTGGTGTTTTTTGGTAGTGTGTGGGTGTTTCGTGTTTAGAGTAGAGAGTAGAGAGATAATTAAGCAGCTTGGTAGCAGTTAATTTTCATTACCCATACTTAATGCAGGTGGTTGGGTATTTATACTCTGATGTTTGGGCCCTTATGGGCTTTCGGGTCATGTTTAATGGACCCGGGTCATGTTCAAAGACCCATGAGCTCTAAGTAGGAGAGCAAGTAGCTTAGTCAAGAAGTGTTTAGGTTTTTTAGTACTTTTGTCATAGTTCGAAGAGTCCTATGGTCATAGTGTTCAAAATGATCTGTCCGGTTCGTGTGATCTGTCCGGTCCGGAGGCCTTGGACCGATCTGTCCTTGTCCGGGGAGCGTGCAAGATTTCAGACTCATCAGGAGCCCCTTTTTTAGGTGTTTGTGCAAATATTCTTGCCAAAGACCTGAAAAACAGTCTGATGTCAGCGGTAGTTTTAATCCGGACAGGTCTATGGGTTTATCCGGACAGATAAAGCTTCACGAATTCAAAACGGTTTTTGCCAGAGTTCGTGGGACACGTGTCGCTCTCTGATTGGTTGCTTCAGCCGTTTTTTCACCTTGAATTTCGAACCCACCTTCTTCGAAAAGCAACCTCTTTAATTCCAGGTGGTGACATCAGCGCCGTCTTTTAATCATTGCCAAACGTTTCGAATTCTCCTAGGAATCAACTGTTTTTTCAGATTTACTATAAATACAAATTCATTTCTACTGTTTTACCATCTCCTTCAAACTTACTTTTGTAAAAAACTCTCAAAGCTTTCTCTCTCTAAAGCAAAAAACTTAGTTCAACAGTTTATGTTTACAGCGAGGAACGCTCTTGTCAAAGGCGGGTGGCTCAACCTTTCTGAGTTAGAGAAGGCTCAAAAAGTCGAAAGAGAAAGACGGATTGCTGCAGGGTTGCCTGCCTCACCTGTTGACAGACCTATCACTTCTGCATCTGAGTCAGATCGTGGCTCGTCCTCTTCCAAAGGTACCAAGCCTAGAAAAATATTTCAAACCACCCTCTCCCCCATAATCTCTGGTTCCTCAGTTCAGGAATCGGTGCCTACTGTTGAGCCAGGAGTCACAGCCACTAGCCTTAGAAAACCTTCTCCCTTTCTTGCAATGGGATCAGACACGGAGCATTCTCCTGAGAAGCTGGTTGTCAGGAGGACAGGCCGGCTAGTTAAAGGCCAGGGGAATAAAAACACTCCCTCAAGATCGGGGGCAAAGGATAGCAGCACCGGATCAGAGGTGCCAATTAGAGCTCCTAAGGATAGGCTGTCCGGACCGGAGGTCTCCAATCCAAACCTTCAACCAGAAACTTCTGCTCCAAACACATTACCGGAGAGCAGAAGTCAAAGGGGCACTGAGGCCCATCAGTCCGGAGATAAGGCTGAATCAAGTTTGAACCCTCCCCCCACTACAGCTGCTGAAATCCCTTCAACGATCATGGAGGAAGTCATGGAGGACTCTGTTGAAGAGGCCCCATTTGAGTCTGAGCCCTCCGGTCAGACTAGCAAAGAGATAGTTGCCAAGAAGGACAAGGGCAAAAAAAAGTTGTACTTGAGGCATCCGGATCTGCCGGAGAGCCTAGAAGGAAGAGTAGGGCCTTGTTTTCACAAGGTCAGCGTTAACTATCTTCTCTCCCTACAAAAAATCAACTATGCATTCATCTACACTGCTGAGTTGGGCAGGATGCGTTCAAAATGGAGTATTCCAGAAAATGTAAAGATCAGGATCCCTATACATCCGGAGACCCACATGGATTGCAAGTTAAGTGAGGTGGTTATGTTCACGGAGCTGTTCAACTGGGGGCTCAGGCTCCCACTAGACCCAGAGATTGTCAGATATTTCCATCTGATCAAACTCTGTCCGAGCCAGCTGAGCCCCAACGCTTGGTATACCCTTATGTCATGCATCATGGCATCAAGGTTGTCCGGGATCCCTCTGCCCATGGAGGAGTTTGCTGCAGTGGCTAGCCTGTGTAGAAACCATCACATCCCCTTCTACCACTTTAACATGGGGGATAACTTCAAGGCGGTGGATGATTTGCTGGAGGCAGAGAGGAATTGGAGGACTCAGTTCCTGTTCGTCAATGGTGCCTGGGAGAATGACAAGAAGATAAAAGCCGGAGAGAACCCAAGCCTCCTCAGAAGCAGGTGGAGGAGTGACCATAAGCATCTTGCCTTTATATTTTTTTTCTCTCTTGTATTTTCTTTTTGGACTTAGTTTATACTAATTTATCTTACTTTTGTCTTAGCAGAACTGCCCAAGGAGTTTAGTGACCACTTGAAAGTCGGGCAAGTCACTTGTGGTAAAATTAATGCCTGGGCTGCTGAGAACTGGGGGAACCGATTCCACGATGCTTTCACTAGTGTAAATTTGGCAAGGTCTCACTTGTGGAACACCACAGGTCGGAGAGACTTGACCTGGGAGGAGCTCACCACCCAACCTTCTCCAGATGTTGTGCTCAAGAGGACCCCATGAACCAGATGGGACACTCGTCCGGCCAGGCCGGGCCAAAGCCCCGAGCAAGATGAAAGGCAAGAAGAAGAAGGGAAAAATGGTGATGGGCGATGCCAACCCTGCTGATGCTGAGAAGGATGCTCCAACAGTCCCTGAGGGGCCAGCCCAGAGCCAAATTGATGTTGCTCTCTTGCAAGTAGTGGAGCAAGAGACTGAGAGGCAGGAAACGAATCTCCCAAAACCTCCAAGGGCTTCCAAGAGAAATCGCAAACATGGAAGCGAAGGTGCAGACCGGGAGGCGAAGAAGAAAAATACTTCTAAGGGAAACGGGCTTTCTCTTCGGGCTCTGGAGCCTTCTTTCCAAGTTGAGCCTTCTGACCCAACGCACGCCGAAGAGATTCCGGGGGACTTTCACACTGATGAGGTTGAGGGAGGAGATCTCAACATTGATGGAGTGGACATCACCGGTCTTGGTGAGCTTGGTGAATACTTCCTCAACCTTCCCAGAGATGACTTCGCAGGGCCTTACATTCCTCCGAGCAGCTCTAACACGGTCAATTTTAACGGTAAGACTTTTATTGTCTCCAATGAAAAGGATACCATAGCCCACTCCTTGTTAAGCAATGTGCAGCCGGTACTTACGTTGGAGAGACAAGTTCGGGGTCAGGCAGACATCATCAAAGACCTTAAGTCTGAGAAGGAAAAGCTGTCCGAAGACCTTCGCATTGCCACCTCCAATGCTGCCATGTTGAAAGAAGAAAACGAGGAGTTGAAGAGAAACCAAAAGACAAGCACCACCAAAGTCACCACTTTAGAGGAAACCATCAAAGACCTCTAGGAGAAACTGTCCGGTCTGGAGAAAGACCTTGCTACCTGAAAGGGAGAAACCAAGGCAAAGGACAAAGTCATCACCAACTTAACCACTGATAAGATTGCCCTTGAGAATGCAGTGTCCAAGGTTGCCGAGGAGAAAAACACTTTGTTACAGGAGCAGGAGGCCAAGATCCAAGCCAAGATCAATGCTTATGCCAACCAGATGATCAAGAGCGAAGAGCAACTGCTTGAGAAGGTGAGGTCTGACATGGTTCTAATCATCCATGAAAAGTTTCCGCAGAGGAACCTAGGGGACTTATGGCTTTATGTTGAGCCTGAAGACCTCCCATACCACACGATGGCCGAAGGTGACAGGTATGACTACTCTAGTGGCTCCTCGGATGATGAAGAACATAGTGGGGAGAGCCCAGATGACGAGAAAGACGATCCTAAAGGCAAGAAGGTAGATGAAGGGAAAGACGACCCTAAGGGTAAGAAGGTAGATGAAGGTGAGCCATCTTCAAAGTCTCAACCTTAACTTATGATCCACTTTGTTTATTTTTTATCCAGACTAAAGTCCTTGGAAGGCCAAGGCACTCTTTTTGTAATGGTGTCCGGTCTCTGACCAGATAGGTTTTTTGTGTTCTACTTTGACCATTTAAAAGTCCTTGGAGGCCAAGGAAATTTTAAGTTATTTATTTCAATGAATATTTCTATTCTGTGCAACCATCATCTTCTTTCATTGTTTGTTTTAATTTTGATAGTCATAGTCTAAGTAGCCTTTAGTTGTTCCATAGTGAGAGTGTTTAAGTTCTCCGGGTAGAGTTTAAATAGCCCTTAGTTATTTCATAGTGAGACTGTTTAAGTTCTCCGGCTAGAGTTTAAATAGCCCTTAGTTATTTCAATCTGGATAGTATGACAAGGGACAAAACTTTAAAAACACTTCGAAAATTTTTTAAGAAGGCATCAAACTTTATTCAACAGCCCGGACACCTCATTAAAACCTCCCCGTGCCACCAGGGAGGAAAGAGTATGCCCCCAAATATTTACATGGATGTTCAAACAAGTAAATATTTACACAAGTGTTATTCCAAGTACATCCGGAGATGCTCGATATTCCAAGGATGAGTTAGAACTTTGCCATCTTTGTCTTCCAACCAATATGTTCCAGGTTTAATTCTTTCAACAACCACATATGGACCCTCCCAAGTTGGGGCCAGCTTTCCAAACAGTTTTTCCTTAGTGTGTAAGAAGACCTTCCTTAATACTTTGTCCCCTGGTTGGAAATCTCTTCTTTTAACTTTGGAAGCAAACCTGCTTCTCATTAAGCCCTGGTAGTGTGCAACCATAAGGTGAGCTTTAACTCTTCTTTCTTCTATCAAATCAAGTTGACTTCTGATTGCCACCTCGTTAGCGTATTCGGAGAAGTTGTGGACACGAAAAGAGGGGAGGGTCTTCTCTATGGGGGCTACTGCATCCATCCCATAGACCAAGGCAAAGGGTGACTCTTGTGTTGCAGCCCCAGGTGTTGTCCGGTAGGCCCACAAGACCTCTTGTAGATAACTACGCCACTTCCTAGCAACCCCTTCCAAATTCTTCTTTAAACCGGAAAGTATAGTTCTATTAGCCACTTCAACTTGCCCATTTGCTTGTGGGTGGAAAGGTGAAGAAAAACAATGTTGTATACCCCTTGAGGCACAGAAACTTTCCATTTCCCTATTATCGAATTGAGGCCCATTGTCTGTTGTTATTTTCTGTGGGATACCAAATCTGCAACAGATGTTGGATAAAATGAATTTTATAACATCTTTTGATGTTGTCCCTGCTAGGGGGGGCTGCTTCTATCCACTTCAAAAAGTAGTCTATGGCCACAATTATAGTTTTGCGTCCTCCAGACGCCACAAGGAGAGGCCCCACTAAATCCAATCCCCATCGAGCAAAAGGAATGGGCTCAGAAATTGATTCTAAGGAATGGCTGGTACATGAATTTCATTGCTGTACCTCTGGCATGGGTCACACCTTCTTACCAATTCCCTAGCATCTTTCATGATTGATGGCCAATAGCAACCGGAGAGTAAAACCCTTCTTGTTAGAGCTCTAAACCCACAATGGGCTGATCCCTCACCATCATGCAATTCGGAGAGGACTACTTGTGATTCTTCATCCCCCAAACAGCGCAGGAGAGGTTTACTATAGGACATTTGTACAACACTTCTCTCAATATGATGAAACCACGAGCCTTATGTTTCAATGTTCTGGCTAGTGACTTATCCGGAGGCACGACACCATCGGAGAGATATTGCAGGAGAGGAAACCTCCAGTCTTGAGGTTGTTTCACTTGTACTTCAAAAATTTCCTCTTCTTTACCCTTACTAAGTTGAATGGAGGGACTTTCGAGCACATGGATCCATGGATATGACTCCGTATATGTTATGGTTGCCAATGAGTCTGCTAGCTCATTTTCTGTCCGGGGAATGTGCTCATAGACAACACCTGTAAACTTAAGTGCTTCATTTTTTAGGAGGAGTAAATACCTCACAAGTTGCTCCTTCTTAGCCTCAGATTGGCCTTGGGCATGGTGGATAAGTAGTTGGGAGTCACTTAGCAGCTTGACCCTCTTAGCCCCACAAATGTAGGCTAATTTTAACCCAGTTATAGCTGCTTCGTATTCAGACTCATTATTAGATGCCCTGAAAGCAAAACAAATAGCCTGGTACATCTTGTCTCCATATGGGGAAGTTAAACATACGCCTGCACCACACCCCATAGTGCTAGATCCATCATCTGTTCGGACGACCCACATCTTTTTATCTTTTATGTCAGTAGCTTGCTCTGAATCCCTGTCAGAGTGGAATTCAACCAAAAAGTCTGCCACAGCTTGGGCCTTGACTGTTGTTCGGGGAGCAAAATCTATGTCGGAGTCTCCCAATTCTACTGATCACTTAGTCATCCTGCTTGAAATGTCTGCCTTTTGGAGGACATTCTTCAGAGGGAAAGAAGCCCGGACGATGATGGGATGAGCCTGGAAATAAGGCCTTATCTTCCTAGCAGCTATTACTAGGGCCAATGCTAACTTTTCGAGTTTTAGGTAACGCCTTTCTGCATCTACCAAACTTTTGCTGATGTAGTATACTGGATGGGGATGACCATCGACCTCTCTTACCAACACAGCACTGAGGGCATAACTTGAAACTGCCAAATATACGAAGAGGGTTTCCCCATCAACTGGTTTAAATAAAGTCTTGGGAGAGGATAGGTGCTTCTTGATCTCACTGAAAGCCTCATCACACTGCGGGGTCCAATCGAATCCCTTTGAACCCTTCAAAGTTTGAAAGAAAGGTGCACACTTGTCCGAAGACCTTGAGATAAATCTGTTTAAGGCAGCTAATCTCCCCGTTAAGCGTTGTACTTCTTTAATGTTTCGAGGAGGCTCCATTTGGAAAAGAGCATTTAGCTGGTCTGGATCGGGCTGTATTCCATGCTCACTTATGATATAGCCTAGAAACTTCCCGGACTGCACTCCGAACACACACTTTTATGGGTTTAACTTCAAATTCACTTTCACCAAGTTGGCAAAAGTTTCTTGGAGATCGGACAAGTGAAATTGCTCATCCACACTCTTCACCATCATATCGTCAATGTATACTTCCATATTTCTTCCAATTTGATCAGGAAACGCCTTGTTGACTAACCTCTGATAAGTAGCCCCAGCATTTTTCAAACCAAATGGCATTACTTTGTAGCAATGAAGACCTCTGTCAGTGACAAATGTGGTATGCTCTTGATCCTTTGGATCTACTTGAATCTGATTGTATCCGGAGAAAGCATCCATAAAGGAAAGCAGCTTGTTCCCAGAGGTGGAATCTACTAACTGATCGATCCGGGGAACTGGATACAAATATTTTGGGCAAGCTCTATTGAGATCTGTGAAATCAATGCACATGCGCCACTTGCCATTCTTCTTTTTTACCAAGACAGGATTGGCAGTCCACAAAGGGTATTGAGACTCCTTGATGTGCCCCATCTTTGTGAGTCTGTCGACCTCTTGCACAATGACATCAGCCTTTTCTTTAGATAAATCTCTTCTTTTTTGAACCACTGGAGCTACGTCTCTCCGGACGGATAGGTGATGTGATATCACTTCTAAAGGAACTCCAGTAACATCAGCATTGCACCAAGCAAAAACGTGCTGATGGTTCTTCAAAAACTCTAACATTTTATCTTTCAACATAGGTGGCATCTTGGACCCTATCTTGACACTTTTCCCATCTTCCAAACAGTGTGTCTCTACTTCTTCGATCGGTATTAATACTCCACGGGTCTCTCTGGGGTCATCAACTTCACCCTCACCCCCAGAAAGGCCCTCAAACTGCTATTGTTCATTAATACGGACTGCCCCCAGCGTTCGGGGAGCCAGGGCAGTGGCATAACATTCTCTTGCAATCTTTTGGCTGCTCCGGACGACTCCAACCTGTCCCTGAACAGCATATTTCAAGCACTGGTGGACTGTTGAAGCCACTGCGTGCATCCTCGAGAGCCAAGACCTCCCCAGAATAGCATTATAGCAAGTGGGACAATCCACCACAATAAATAGTATTCTAACCATTTTCTTGAAAGGGCCCTTGCCCAATAATACTTCTTCTTCGAACTCTCCGATCACATCTGCTGAGCTGCCTGTAAAGCCCACGATTGACATGTCCGAACTCTGAATTATAGCTGGATTTTTCATTTTCTTGTATGTGGTTAGGAAAAGGATATTGGCTGAGCTTCCAGTATCCACCAGGACTCGTCTTATGTCATTGCCCTCTATAGATGCTCCTATGACAACAGCATCCTCATGAGGGCCAGCGATGTCTCTTAAATCATCTTCATCAAAAACAATGAAGGGGAATGAATTTTGTGACTGGTAGGAGGTCATGCCTCCTTCTAGCTGGGAGGCTAAAGTATGAACATGCCTCTTCCTCGAAGAAGCAGTAGGAGCTGTCATAGTGTCCCCTCCGAAAATTGTAAGTGACTCGAAAAACTTAATGAGCCCGGAGACCGACCTAGAACATTCCTCAATTGCACCCACTCTGTTTCGAGTTGGATCAGGATCCAACTACTCAGATTCCACATCAAACCTTTCAATTATAATCATGGCTCCCTCCGGAGCAGCATTACTTGGACCAACCCGGTAAGTGTTATCAAGCCTGTTACCCCCTCTTCTTTTCACGTAGGCCCCCAGCTTTCCCCTTTCAATCAAGTTTTGAACTTCTTGTTTCAATGCTATGCAGTCATCAGTGGTATGACCAATATCATTATGATATTGGCAAAAAGAATTGTTGCGATGCTCTCTGGGAGACTGCAGTGTTGTCGGTCTCCGGTAATGCACCTCTTTCTTCGTTTTATCAAAGATAGTGGCCACACTTTCTTTTAACTCTGCGAACCACTCCGGTTGGACCCATGGCCCTCTCTTGTTTCTGGATTGTTGACTTTGAGCAGGAGCAGCTGGCTGAGACTGAGCTTTTCCCCTACCATGCCCCTGTCCGGTCTCTCTTGCTTTGTTCCCGGACTGATTCTGATTGGGATTTGGTGCCACTGGGGTAGACCTCACCTGCCTGTGCACCCTGGTTTTCTTTGTTTCATCGACGTTTATTTGTTTGCCAACCTGATTCAGCAACCCTCCCCATGTCATGGCCTTCTTTCTGGTCACTGAATCAGCTAGATTGCCTGGGTTCAAACCCTGTCGCAGGGATGCTATTGCTACCTGTTCGAAGCAATCAGCCAACCCATTCTTGGTGTTCACAAAACGGCTTATATATTCTTTCAAGGACTCATTTGGTTCCTGAGCACAATGGATTATTGTGTCTCCATTGCCTTTTAGCTCTTTACTCCCTACGAACTGCCTTCGAAAAGCTACCCAAAAAGTATCGAAATCTTTAATACAACCATGAGGCAGGTTGTTGTACCACTTTAGAGCACTCCCCGTGAATGACTGGGAGAATTCCCTACAAAGCAGTTTGTCGTCGTCGTCAAAGTTCATCATGAAGTTTTTAAATTGCTCCAGATGGTTGTCCGGATCAGTACTGCCATCGTACTTCTCTATTTTGGTGCTGTCAAACCTTTTAGGGAGGTTTCCGGACATAATTTTAG
Organism: Limnanthes douglasii subsp. nivea; assembly: GCA_036936605.1. Lineage (NCBI taxonomy): Eukaryota > Viridiplantae > Streptophyta > Magnoliopsida > Brassicales > Limnanthaceae > Limnanthes > Limnanthes douglasii. The sequence goes on from JAUPFV010000003.1 coordinate 161,275,060, forward strand.
AAGACAATGGAGATTCCCTCCAATTTCTTCCACGACTGAACACAGTATCCTCATTGGGAGTTGCAAAGATACCTGGTTCATCGTGGAAAGCAAAGGGATCCATCAGCATCCGATCCACATGCCTCCGGATGTGTGATGACCCTTTACCAATATTCTTTTTCATCCTTCCATGTCTATCCCTTTTTCTTGAATACTTTTTTATCTGCTTCTGCTTCTTTCTAGTTCGACCCTCATCGCTGCTAGAGGATAAGTATTTCTCAATTCCCTCACTTTCCGAAGAGTTATCAGAAGATTCTGAGCTTGAGTCAGAACTCTCCACTGGCTTAGACCGGTGAGACTTTTTGGAACTGGCATGAGTCTTTTTAGTGCTCACATGAGTTTTTGAAGACTCATGCTCTCTGGGTTTATTGGTGTGATGAGCAACCGATGCTTTGGATTTTTCTTTCAAGCCCATCTTGGCCTTTTCAGCCCTCAGAGCTTCTATTTCACCCTTTAGCCTATCACGCTCTTCGATAGTGTATTCATCGTTTTCTCCCACGACTTCGAGCAAAGCTGGTGGCACTTCTGGATTGTCCGGATTCATTCGGACAGATTTTCTTAGCTGGTTTTGAATGCTTGATTCAGGCACCTTCTGCTCCCACTGTGGTCGCCAATTTGGTGTGGATAATAATCGCCTGAGGGTAGGCTGGTAATTTCAGTTGGTGTTTTTTGGTAGTGTGTGGGTGTTATGAGTTTAGAGTAGAGAGTAGATAGATAATTAAGCAGCCTGGTAGCAGTTAATTTTCATTACCCATACTTAATGCAGGTGGTTGGGTATTTATACTCTGATGTTTGGGCCCTTATGGGCTTTCGGGTCATGTTTAATGGACCCGGGTCATGTTCAAAGACCCATGAGCTCTAAGTAGGAGAGCAAGTAGCTTAGTCAAGAAGTGTTTAGGTTTTTTAGTACTTTTGTCATAGTTCGAAGAGTCCTATGGTCATAGTGTTCAAAATGATTTGTCCGGTTCGTGTGATCTGTCCGGTCCGGAGGCCTTGGACCGATTTGTCCTTGTCCGGGGAGCGTGCAAAATTCGAACTCATCAAACTCAAATTCCAAATTTCTGATAAGAATAAAGAAGACGAAAAAATGAATTCGATCTAGAACCAAACAGACACTCAAAATCTGAATCGTTCTATTGCAGGCGGGACTTCGATTTAGGAATATACACGGACCACAATGAGTCAACCTTGGGAGGAAATATCTCTGGATTCAACCATCAAATGGTAAGAAAAAGAACGACCTGCAAGTTCTTAATTTTTTTGGCAACCCCAAAAAAAAAAGATAATCTTCATTTTAATGTACAATGGCCTCTCTCAAGATTCAGTTTCTTGACTTTCAAGAAAATGTTCATTCTATCTAATCTACTCTAATCCTTTACTCTTCTTAAATATAATTGATCCTTTCAATTTATCTTCTTATCTTATGTAATTAAATTCAACAACTTTCATTAGTTGTATTCAATTTTTGCAGCAATTCTCTCTTATATTCAGAATTTCAAGAAGTTCCATCATAATCTTAGTCTGGATCCAACTCCTTGTCAAGCCATATCCGCTCCTGCAAAGTTTATGATTATTGTTAGATTCATTAATGGAAAAGCAACATTTCAGAATCCAACCTGAATCAGATTTCCCATCTATTCAAGAAGTATCAAGAAATCAGAGAATTACAGAGATTGAACAAATAAATCAAGCAAAACTTACACTGATTTACTTAAACCTGCAAACAAGAATGAATATATTCAATCTATTCATCCCAAAAGAGATCATGTGTCAATTCAATACATAAAACAAGACAAATACCAACTAATGGCGCTAACTAAATTCATTATTATAGGGAAGTTCTCTACTGGTATATTCCAAAAAAAAATATACTCGAACTAAATTTTTTAATAATCTCAGGTTTGCTTGATAATTCAATATTTCTAATTGGGACAACCATCACATTCTGCTGGAATTTACATTGAAGGAAGATCTTTGCAAACTCTGAAGTAAGAATGCTTGGACAATGGATCATTATGTCATGAGATTGCTGAAATGGACGCCATCTTTCAATCCAAAAATCGAAAGTCCTATTATGCCTGTTTGGATTCGTATTGCTAAGGTCCCTGAATTTTTATTCAATGAGGCTATAATACAATCCATATCAGCAGCTTTAGCTATCTCTTAAATGTATTGGTGCCTAAAAACATACATCTCTTCACAATATTTGTTATGCATTGATAGAGCTAGACCTGACCAAGACTATATAATACAACGTTTAGGTTGGTTTCTGTGAGAATAATGGAAACTGGCTTGAAATAAGCTATAAAAACATTTCCTCGTACTGTCAATTGTGCAGACATCTTGGTCACTGTGAGGAACAGTGTAAGAAAGAATCATCAAAGAAGATCATGATGCAACATGAAGTTAAGAGATAATACTAGTAAAGATATTGAAAATGAGTTACTCACTAAGGAGAAGACAAAAAGCCTGGAAAATTCTATAACTAAACCTGCAAGTCAGAAGCATTCCTTGAAATTTTTAATTATTAAACCAACTTCTGAGATCAGTAATACTAATAAGAATATTAAAAATTATCCTTATTCATCTAAACCTAAAGAGAAAAAAAAAGAATCACACGGCAAGGAACATACAACATAGAAGACAACAAAAGATTCAGCTGAAACTGAGGAGGACAATGTTGAAGCAATCAAGTCTTTGGATGATTATTATGATCTTACCTTAGAAGAACCTTGTAATTCTGGAAGCTAAACTCCTAATCAGAATAACATTGGAAGCCTTTCGGTCACTATTGAAGAGTTTTAAGAATGCTCAGGGCTGATTTTGTGATAAGAAGATGTTTTTGTGTCAAAGAAGCCGTAATCCTTTTTTTTAGAGTTTTTAGAGAGAGAAAAAGAGAATTAGGTTAAGTAGAGAGAGGAAGTAATATTCTATTCATTCTGGGATCTGTGAAGCGTGTGTGGTCCTTTTATAGTACAATTACGGGTCCCACACGTTTTAATCCCCATTTATTACATTTTTGGCCCCTATATCTTTTCATCTTCTCATAATGGCTACTTCTTTAGTAATACATACAATTTTCCCCTAATACAATTTCTTCTTTACAATTCTCTCCTATCATACTTCTTCTTTACAATTCTCTCCTATTATATTTCTTCCTTACAATTTTACCATGTCTTTTATTCTCCCTCATCAACTATTGTTCGTAGACACAAAGAAATTGGCACAAGTTTCCAAAACTTGCTAAACAAAAAGCTTAAACAAATTAGAATCAAGAAGGAGAAACATTCTTTAATCATCAAGTCTCTTCATTTTGAAGTGACCAAGAGAGCTTCTCTTTAATCATCAAGGCCTCTATCGGAAGGCTCAAATTCATTGTCAAGAAAGAAAATATCAATCTCATTATAATCCAGGAACATTTTGTTAATTGTAATCAGCAAGAAATAATTGCTTCTAGAATTGGCTTCAAACATTATTATTCTAATATTTCTAACAAAATTTGGTTATTTTGACATGAAGATATGATGGTGAATGTTCTAACTAATCACACTCAATTCATACATGTAGAAATCAAGATGACTCATGATGATATTGTGTTCTTTGTCATAACAGTTTGTGTTAAATGTCAGAGAGCAAATAAGATTGACTTGTGGGGAACTCTTAGACAACTATATATATATATATATATATATATATATATATATATATATATAAGTACTGAGGCTTGGATTATTCGAGGTGATTTTTAATTCCATATGATCTCATACTAACCAATTGGGTTGTTCAACTTTTTGCAGCAAAAATTTAGAAGAATTCAATGACATGATCAGAGGTTGTTACCTGGAACACGTTGGATATGTTGGTACCAAATTCTCGTGGACCAATAAGACTAAATAGAAGCGTCTTGATAGAGTTTTCTTCAATAAAGATTGTTCTGAATTCTTTAATGTCACCAAAGTCCTGCATATGGCTCGCACTTGTTCAGATAATACACCACTATGTATTAACATCATGAAAGACAGTATTAAGCACAAAATTTGCTTCAAAATTTTTAATATGTGGACTCTCGACTCTGACTTCTATAAGCTTGTTGAATCTAACTGGAATTAGCCAATGGTGGGCTATCCCCAATATGTTTGTTGGCACAAAATCAAAAGACTTAAGACAGTCCTTACTGATTGTAACAAAAATCAATTTGGATATATTTTTGATAAGGTATTATCGACTGAAGAAGAGGTTAAAAATGTGAAGATAAATTTTAGACAACAAAAACCAATGAAGAGAAGTAGAATCTAACTAAAGCTACTGCTGATCACTTATTAGCCCTCACCATGGAAGAAGAATTTTGGTATAAACAATTCTACTCAAGATGGATACATGATGGATATAGAAACACTAAAGTTTACCACAATTTTGTGAATAAAAAAAGAAGGAAAAATAAAATATCAAGCATCAAAGTCAACAACCAATGGATCACATATGAGAACCTTCTGGCCTTGTCTGCTGAAACTTACTTTAAAAAAAATTATGTTCTAATCCTTATCATAATTTTGAAGATGAGCAGAGATTAGTGAATTATAATATATTCAATATTATCCCTAACTTTATTAGTGATGCAGAAGAAGTAATCCATAGCATTATCAAGAATTTCAAGCCTTCTAGTGCTGCTGGAATGGATGGCTATAACATAAGTTTTTTCATTTCTTGCTGGGATATTATCAAACAGGATTTATGTAAAACTTTGTTCTCCTTCATTCAAGGATATAGTATTCCTAAAGAGATCATGGCAACAATAATTTTCCTCATTCCTAAATCAAGCAATCTAACTTAATGGAAAGATTATAGGCCAATCAGCATTTGCACTACCATGAATAGAGTTATGTCTAACCTTTTAAATAAAAGATTATCTAACTTGCTTCCTCAAATTATCTCAGAAAATTAAAGGAGGTTTTGTAAAGGATAAGTCAATTTACGACAACCTTCTGCTAGATAAGGAGTTACTAATGATTTGAAGAGAAAAACAAAACCTGGTAACATCATGATTAAGGTTGACATGACCAAAGCGTTTTACAACCTTTCTCACAAATTTATTATTAAAGTCTTACAATCTTTTGGCTTTAGTTCTAGATTCACTAATCATATTGGTAGTCTAATTAAATTTGTGTGTGTTTCCATCATAATTGATGGTAAACCTGTGGGTTTCTTTAAACCCAATATGGTTATTATGCAACGGGATCCGTTATCCCCTAGTCTTTTTATCATTGCAGAAAAAATCCTTATAAGAGGTCTTAATAAGCTATATAAATCTAACAATTCATTGAGGTATTCTAGTAGAAGTTGTATCAGTATCTCTAGTCTATCTTTTGCTGATGATTTGCTCATATTTACTAATGGTCTAATTTCTTTAATAAACACTTTTGGTAACATTTTACAGATTTATTAAGATCTTTCAGGTCAAGCCATCAACAAGGATAAGACCAAAAATATCAGTGCTTGGAAAATGGCTCAAGGCAATATTGAAGCTCTTGCTATAAACACAAGTTTCAGTACTAGTTTACTGCCTACAACAAACCTGGACATTTTTATCAACACCGACAAAAAAACCAGTAATTGCATTCCTCTCCTAGAAAAATCAGATCTAGAATTGTGGAATGGGAGAACAAGAAGCTTTCTTAAGTAGATACAGTGTCTCTTATTAAATCTGTCATGATTTATACTATATTTGTTTTCGGAGGGAACCCGCAGCCGCTACTCAGAGTGCAATGAGTGCGCATAGGGTAAACCCTCAGTCTGACGCAATAGCCTTCACACCAACGCCAGAAGTTAAACCACACAAAGTGACAGGCTCAGTCGAGAAAGCGTATGCAGAGGAACTCGAACTCATGCCCTTTGGTCAAAAGCATGCATTACTCAACCAATTCGGCTACCCCCTTGGGAGAGATTTATACTATATTTACGTGTACTAACACTGAGTTAATCTCTAAGATTTCTGTTAAGGATCGAGATGAAGATTTAATCCAATGGATGCTTTTTAAGGATGGTTCATTCAACTTCAAAGATATATTGCAGCACAAAAAAGTCAATAAATATTCATCATCCTTATTTAGAAAAATACAACCCGCAGGAAGTGTTCTTTCCTTCTCTCGAGACTCTTAAAAATTTGATTCATAATGATCTTATAATGCAATCTTAACATGTGATCCTAGTTTCTAAGTGCCAATTTTGTTACAATAAAGAAACTACGAATCACCTATTTATATCTTGTAGTTTCACCTAGAAAATCTGATTTATATTGCAGATTTTCTCAAAATCAACATCAGAAGGTACATGACAACTACCCACATGATTAGAACTTGGTTCTGTAAATCGTCTAACAAAGTTCGTATCAATTATTTTCTACTAGCTATCATAACTTGGGTCATATGACAGACAAGAAACAAAATTAAAATCAAAGTCTATTCTTACCCATCTACTTCTTCCATAAATAATATCAAGTTCCTCGTTTCCTGTCTTGACCATTCTAATCTTTTCAAGATGAAGCGCTAGAAAAAAGGTTGCATGCAGCATTTCAACTGAATTGCCACAATCATCTTAGGAATTCAAGAAAGACACATCACCTGTCGTGGAATCCTCATCTCCCTGAACGTTTCAAATTAAACACTGATGCATGTTGCTTTGCTTCAGGAGACTCCAGTGGTAGCGTCGTTATTAGAGTAAGCTCTTGTCATATTCTTCATGGTTATACTGATGTGTATGGTAAACTTTCTCCTTTACAAGCTGAAACCAAAGCTATGCACGATGGTCTCCTGCTCTGCAATATAAAGGGGTTATCAAAAATTGACATTGAATCTAATTCTAAAATTTTAGTTACTCTTTTATCTTCTGGAAAATCTCTTTCTGCTTTCAATATTATCATTTCCAAAATCAGATTGTTAATTACTCTTTCAATGGTCATTCATCACATTTACAAAGAATAAAATCTAGCGGCCAACTGACTAGTTATATGGACTCTGAAATGTAAGATAAAATTAGACCATGTTAATTTCAAGCTCCTAATCATTTGGTTGCCATTACTCTTCTCAAAAATACTGGTTTAGATTATTTAAGAACTGAATAATCTTACTAACCTTTCTGCTTTTAGTTTGTTTTTCTCTTAATCAGGTACCTTACTGTCAAATTGATGTTGCCTCAAACTCAGAATATTTATCCCCAAATCATGAAAATCTGGTTTTCGATGGAAACCTTCGTCCCTGCTCTTAATCTCTGGTTTGCATCTTGTTAAATGGAAATCTAATTCTTGGATGGATTATGTCTTTCTCTGTTCAAGCATATTTTTCAGATCATTGTAGCATTCTTTCTCTTTAAATCTCGATTTGAGATTCCTTTGAAGATAAATCTATTTGCTCCTCCCGAGGAAAATTTTAGCTTCGCTCACGCCGATTTTTTCTAGCTGGCCTAGTCTGGGTGTAGCTAAAGCTGGCTGATTTAAATTCCTAGTGTTGGTGTAGCTAAAGCTTGTTGATTTAAAGTCCTTGATGAGATTTTAATTTAGTTGTAAATGAATTTATTTTTATGTCCGCGAACTTTTAAACCATTATAAATGTAAACTCTATTATTTCACTTATTAATAAACTATCCTTTTTACTTTAACAAAAATGCATCGAACGGAAAGCGAACAGTGTTGATTTACCGTTTTCACTACGAATCATAAAGAGAAAGTTACAATGGGCGGAGGGATTCACAGACTGTTACAGAGATCCTATTAGTCTCCTACTGTTAGTTTTCATTCATTTAAGCCCTAAACTGATGTATGTTTGGTTCTCTTTATTTATGACTCTAAATCTATATGTAAGAGAGACATGAACTCCGAAAAGGCATAATCATAATTTCAAGTTATTTTCTCTCTCTATTGTCTATTCATATACTCATTGAAGAGAATTTGTGTTCTTAGAGGTAATCTTCTTACTCACAGCATTATCTCCTAGTCCTTATTCTACCATTCTTTGAACCTTTCGTCGGGGTTCTAGTTTGGATTTGTCGTGCCTAACGAGTCCTGTAATATTGGTATCAGAGCCATCGATATTCCGGACCCGGATTTGTTTTTCTACTTCAAGATAAGAAATCATGGAAACTAGGGCACAAACTTTGATCGAGTTTAACAAGCAACTTGAGGAGATGAAGCAAGTTCATGCCGATCAAGTCAAGCAAAATGAAGAAAATCGTGTGGCTCAACTCCAACAAAACGATCTATTGAGGAATGAGATGACGGCTCGATTCAACGAAATTAAGAACATGTTTGCGGACCTACGCCCTATTACACAGAACCCTGTAAAGCATCTGATGGTTGACGACGATCCTTCACATTCCTACATTTTCACGACGCTTCCACGAACATTCTCTCCGGAACCACCTGATTCGTTGAACCTTGTCCACGGTTCGAATCATAGAACTAATCAAGAGCGTAGTACGACACCAACAAACGGTTTTCTCACCCGCCTTACTAAGGTTGGGTTTCCTATTTTTGATGGATCCGACCTACGCGATTGGGTTTTTAAATGCGAACAATTCTTTGCGCTTGACGGAACACTAGATGAATCGAAGGTAAGACTCTCTACTATCCATATGACAGGAAAGGCATTGCAATGGCACCACAACTATATTGCAGAACGTTTCAATCGATACCCACCCTAGACTGAATATGTTCTTGCAATTTCTACTCGTTTTGGAGGTTTGTATGTTGATCCATTATCGCAGTTGGTTATCTTACAACAAGAGACCGATTCGGTTGAGGTGTTTCATGATAAATTTGAGTGTAAACACACACGATTATCCCTACCACGCGCCCATGCGTTAAGTATTTTCTTAACTAATCTAAATCCATATTTGCAGCTTCATGTGAGACAGTTTCAAAATGTGGAATCCGTTGCTGAAGTAGCAAAAATAGCTATAATGCATGAATCATATTTATGCCTACTCTCTCATAAACCACAACGACCCTCATTCAAACCCAACACCTATTCTACTCCAAACGCCTATTGATGAGTCCGAATTCAGCATGCTCCCCGGACAGGGACTGATCAGTCCAAAGTCTCCGGACCGGACAGATCGGACAGATCACATGGACCGTACAGATCACTTCGAACACTATGACCATAGGACTGTTCGAACTATGACAAAAGTACTAAAAACCTAAACACTTCCTGACTAAGCTACTTGCTCTCCTGCTTAGAGCTCATGGGTCTTTGAACATGACCCGGGTCCTTTAAACATGACTCGAAAGCCCATAAGGGCCCAAACATCACACTATAAATACCCAACCACCCGCATTAACTATGGGTAATGAAAATTAACTGCTACCAAGCTGCTTAATTATCTCTCTACTCTCTAAACATTTAAAATACCCACATACCACCATAAAACACCAACTGAAATTACCAGCCTACCCTCATGCGATTATTATCCACACCAAATTAGCGACCACAGTGGGAGGAGAAAGGTGCTTGAATCAAGCATTCAAAACCTGCCAAGAAACTCTGTCCGTATGAATCCGGACAATCCAGAGCTTCCACCGGCTTTGCTCGAAGTGGTGGAAGAGAACGATGAATACACTGTCGAAGAGCGTGATAGGCTAAAGTGTGAAATAGAAGCTCTGAGGGCTGAGAAGGCCAAGATGGGCGTGAAAGAAAAATCCAAAGCATCGGTTGCTCATCACACCGATAACCCTAGAGAGCATGAGTCTTTGAAGACTCATGTGAGCACCAAAAAGACTCATGCCAGTTCTAAAAAGTCTCACCGGTCCAAGCCTGTGGAGAGTTCTGACTCGAGCTCAGAATCTTCAAATAGCTCTTCGGACAGTGAGGGAAATGAAAAATCCTTGTCCTCTAGTAGCGATGAGGGTCGAACCAGGAAAAAGCAAAATCAGGTTAAGAAATATTTAAGAAAAAGAGACAGACATGGAAGAATGAAAAGGCATATTGGCAAGGGATCATCTCATAACCGGAGGCATGTGGACAAGATGCTGATGGATCCCTTTGCTTTCCACGATGAACCAGGTATCTTTGTAACTCCCAATGAGGATACTGTGTTCAGTCGTGGAAGAAATTGGAGACAGTCTCCACTGTCTTCTAAAATTCTGTCCGGAAACCTCCCCAAGAGGTTTGACAGCACTAAAATAGAGAAGTACGATGGCAGTACTGATCCGGACAACCATCTAGAGCAATTCAAGAACTTCATGATAAACTTTGATGATGATGATAAACTACTTTGTAGGTAATTCTCCCAATCATTCACGGAGAGTGCTCTGAAATGGTACAACAGCCTGTCTCAGGGTTGTATTAAAGATTTCGATACGTTTTGGGTGGCCTTTCGAAGGCAGTTCGTAGGGAGTAAAGAGCTGAAGGGCAATGGAGACACAATAATCCATTGTGCCCAGGAGCCAAATGAGTCCTTGAAAGAATACATAAGCCATTTTGTGAACACAAAAAATGGGTTGGCTGATTGCTTCGAACAGGTAGCAATAGCATCCGTGAGACAGGGTTTGAACCCAGGAAATCTAGCTGATTCGGTGACCAGAAAGAAGGCTATGACATGGGGAGGGTTGCTGATTCAGGTTGGCAAACAAATAAACGTCGATGAAACAAAGAAAACCAGGGTGCACAGGCAGGTGAGATCTACCCCAGTGGCACCAGCTCCAAATCAGAATCAGTCCGGGAACAAAGCAAGAGAAACCGGACAGGGACATGGTAGGGCGAAAGCTCAGTCTCAGCCAGCTGCTCCTGCTCAAAGTCAACAATCCAAAAACAAGAGAGGGCCATGGGTCCAACCGGAGTGGTTCGTTGAGTTAAAAGAAAGCGTGGCCACTATCTTTGATAAAACAAAGGATGAGGTGCATTACCGGAGACCGGCAACACTGCAGTCTCCCAGAGAACATCGCAACAACTCTTTTTGCCAATATCACAATGATATTAGTCATACCACTGATGATTGCATAGCATTGAAACAAGAAGTTCAGAACTTGATTGAAAGGGGAAAGCTGGGGGGCCTATGTGAAAAGAAGAGGGGGTAACAGGCCTGATAACACTCACCGGGTTGGTCCAAGTAATGCTGCTCCGGAGGGAGCCATGGTTATAGTTGAAAGGTTTGATGTGGAATCTGAGTACTTGGATCCCGATCCAACTCGGAATAGAGTGGGTGCTATAGAGGAATGTTCTAGGTCGGTCTCCGGGCTCATTAAGTTTTTTGAGTCGCTAACAATTTTCGGAGGGGACACTATGACAGCTCCTACTGCTTCTTCCAGGAAGAGGCATGTTCATACTTTGGCCTCCCAGCTAGAAGGAGGCATGACATCTTATCACTCACCAAACTCATTTCCCTTCATTGTGTTTGATGAAGATGATTTAAGAAACATTGATGGCCCTCATGAGGATGTTGTTGTCATAGGAGCATCTATAGGGGGCAATGACATAAGACGAATCTTGGTGGATACTGGAAGCTCAGCCAATATCCTTTTCCTAACCACTTACAAGAAAATGAAAAATCCAGCTGTAATTCAGAATTCGGACAGCTTAATCGTGGGCTTCACAGGCAGCTCAGCAGATATGATCGGGGAGTTCGAAGAGTAGGTGTTATTGGGCAAGGGCCCTTTCAAGAAAATGGTCAGGATACTCTTTATTGTGGTGGATTGTCCCACTTGCTATAATGCTATTCTAGGAAGGTCTTGGCTCTCTAGGATGCATGCAGTGGCTTCGACAGTCCACCAATGCTTGAAGTATGTTGTTCAGGGGCAGGTTGGAGTTGTCCGGAGTAGCCAAAAGATTGCAAGAGAATGTTATGCCACTGCCTTGGCTCCTCGAACGCTGGGGGCAGTCCGCATCGATGAACAATAGCAGTTTGAGGGCCTTTCTGGGGGTGAGGGTGAAATTGATGACCCCAGAGAGACCCCCGGAGTATTGATACCGATCGAAGAGGTTGAAACACACTGTCTGGAAGATGGTAAAAGTGTTAAGATAGGGTCCAAGATGCCATCAATGTTGAAAAAGAAAATGTTGAAGTTTTTGAAAGACCATCAGCACGTTTTTGCTTGGTGCAATGCTGATGTAACTGGGGTTCCATCAGAGGTGATATCACACCACCTATCCGTCCGGAGAGATGTAGCTCCAGTAGTCCAAAAAAGAAGAGCTTTTTCCAAAGAAAAGGCTGATGTCATTGTGCAAGAGGTTGACAGACTCACAAAGATGGGGCACATCAAGGAGTCTCAATACCCTTTGTGGACTGCCAATCCTGTCTTAGTAAAAAAGAAGAATGGCAAGTGGCGCATGTGCATTGACTTCACAGACCTCAATAGAGCTTGCCCAAAAGATTTGTATCCGGTCCCCCGGATAGATCAGTTAGTAGACTCTAGCTCTGGGAACAAGCTGTTTTCCTTCATGGATGCCTTCTCCGGGTACAATCAGATTCAAGTGCATCCGAAGGATCAAGAGCATACCACGTTTGTCACTGACAGGGGTCTACATTGCTATAAGGTGATGCCATTTGGTTTGAAAAATGCTGGGGCTACTTATCAGAGGTTAGTCAACAAGGCATTTGCTGATCAAATTGGAAGAAATATGGAAGTATACATTGATGATATGATGGTAAAAAGTGTAGATGAGCGGTTGCACTTGTCTGATCTCCAAGAAACTTTTGCCAACTTGGTAAAAGTGAATTTGAAATTAAACCCTGAAAAGTGTGTGTTCGGAGTGCAGTCCGGGAAGTTTCTAGGGTATATCATAAGTGAGCATGGAATACAGACCGATCCGGACCAGCTCAATGCTCTATTCCAAATGGAGCCTCCTCGAAACATTAAAGAAGTACAGCGATTAACGGGGAGGTTAGCTGCCTTAAACAGATTTATTTCGAGGTCTTCGGACAGGTGTGCTCCTTTCTTTCAAACTTTGAAGGGTGCAAAGGGGTTCGAGTGGACCCCACAGTGTGATGAGGCTTTCAATGAAATCAAGAAACACCTGTCCTCCCCCAAAACTTTGTTCAAACCAGTTGATGGGGAGACTTTCTTCGTATATTTGGCAGTTTCAAGTTGTGCCATCAGTGTTGTGCTGGTAAGAGAGGTCGATAGACATCCCCACCCAGTGTACTACATCAGCAAAAGCTTGATAGATGCTGAGAGACGTTACTTGAAACTTGAAAAATTGGCATTAGCCCTGGTGATAGCTGCAAGGAAGATGAGGCCTTATTTCCAGGCTCATCCTATCATCGTCTGGACCTCTTTTCCCTTAAAGAATTTCCTTCAAAAAGCAGACATTTCGAGCAGAATGACTAAGTGGTCAATAGAGTTGGGGGACTTCGACATAGACTTTGCTCCCCGGACAGCAGTGAAAGCCCAAGCTGTGGCTGATTTTCTGGTTGAATTCCACTCCGATAGGGATTCAGAGCAAGCTACTGATATAAAAGATAAGAAAATGTCGATCGTCCGAACAGACGGTGGATCTAGCACTATGGGATGTGGTGCAGGAATATGTTTAACTTCCCCATATGGAGACAATATGTACCAGGCTATTTGTTTTGCTTTCAGGGCATCTAATAACGAGTCCGAATATGAAACAGCTATAGCTGGGTTAAAGTTAGCCTACATTTGTGGGGCTAAGAGAGTCAAGCTGCTAAGTGACTCCCAATTGCTTGTCCACCATGTCTTAGGCCAATCTGAGGCTAGAAAGGAGCAGCTTGTGAAGTATTTACTCCTCCTCAAAAATGAAGCACTAAAATTTAAAGCTGTTGTCTATGAGCACATTCCCCGAGCAGAAAATGAGCTAGCAGACTCATTGGCAACCATAGCATATACAGAGTCATACCCATGGATTCATGTGCTTGAAAGCCCTTCTATTCAACTTAGTAAGGGTGAAGAAGAGGAAATTTTTGAAATACAAGTGAAACAGCCTCAAGACTGGAGGTTTCCTCTCTTGCAATATCTCTCCGATGGTGTTGTGCCTCCAGATAAGTCACTAGCCAGAACATTGAAACACAAGGCCCGTGGTTTCATCATATTGAGAGAAGTGTTGTACAAAAAATCCTATAGTAAACCTCTCCTGCGTTGTTTGGGGGATGAAGAGTCACAAGTGGTCCTCTCCGAATTACATGATGGTGAGGGATCAGCCCATTGTGGATTTAGAGCTTTAACAAGAAGAGTGTTACTCTCCGGATACTATTGGCCATCAATCATGAAAGATGCTAAGGAATTTGTGAGAAGGTGTGACCCATGCCAGAGGTACAGCAATGAAATTCATGTACCGGCCATTCCTCTAGAGTCCATTTCTGAGCCCATTCCATTTGCTCGATGGGGATTGGACTTGGTAGGGCCTCTCCATGTGGCGTCCGGAGGGCGCAAAACTATAATTGTGGCCATAGACTACTTCTCGAAGTGGATAGAAGCAGCCCCCCTGGCAGGGACAACGTCAAAAGCTGTCATAAAATTCATTATGTCCAACATATGTTGCAGATTTGGTGTCCCACAGAAAATAACAACAGACAACGGGCCACAGTCCTCAAGGGGTATACAACATTGTTTTTCTTCACCTTTCCACCCACAAGCAAATGGGCAGGTTGAAGTGGCTAATAGAACTATATTGTCCGGCTTAAAGAAAAATTTGGAAGGGGCTGCTGGGAAGTGGCCTAGTTATTTACAAGAGGTCTTGTGGGACTACCGGACAACACCTGGGGCTGCAACACAAGAATCACCCTTCACCTTGGTCTATGGGATGGATGCAGTAGCCCCCATAGAGAAGACCCTCCCTTCCTTTCGTGTTCACAACTTCTCCGAACATGCTAATGAGATGGCAATCAAAAGTCAGCTTGATTTGATAGAAGAGAGACGGGTTAAAGCTCACCTTAGAGTTGCGCACTATCAGGGCTTGATGAGGAGCAGGTTTGCTTCTAAAGTTAAGAGAAGAGATTTCCAACCTGGGGACAAAGTATTAAGGAAGGTCTTCTTACACACTAAAAAAAACTCTTCGGAAAGCTGGCCCCAACTTGGGAGGGTCCGTATATCGTTGTTGAAAGAATTAAGCCTGGGACTTATTGGTTGGAAGACAAAGATGGCAGAGTTCTAACTCATCCTTGGAATATTGAGCATCTCCGGATGTACTTGGAATAGCACTTGTGTAAATATTTACTTGTTTAAACATCCATGTAAATATTTGGGGGCATACTCTTTCCTCCCCGGTGGCGCGGAGAGGTTTTAATGAGGTATCCGGGTTGTTAAATAAAATTCGATGCCTTCTTCAAAATTTTCTAAGTGTTTTTAAAGTTCAATCCCTTATCATACTATTCGGACTGAAATATCTAAAGGCTATTTAAACTCTAGCCGGAGAATTTAAACACTCTCACAATGCAATATCTAAAAGCTACTTAAACTCTGGCTATCAAAATTAAAATGAACAATGAAAGAAGATGATGGTTGCACAAAACAGAGATATTCATTAAATGAAATAACTTAAACTTTCCTTGGCCTTCCAAGGACTTTTAAACAGTCAAAGTAGAACACAAAAAACATGTCCGGTCAAATTCCGGACACCATTACAAAAAAGAGTGCCTTGGCCTTCCAAGGACTTTAGTCTGAATTAAAAATAAACTAAGTGGATCATAAGTTAAGGTTGAGCCTTTGAGGATGGCTCACCTTCGACTACCTTCTTACCCTTAGGGTCATCTTTCCCTTCATCTACCTTCTTGCCTTTGGGATCGTCTTTCTTGTCATCTGGGCTCTCCCCAGTATGTTCTTCATCATCCGAGGAGCCACTAGAGTAGCCATACCTGTCACCTTCGTCCATCGTATGGTATGGGAGGTTTTGGGGCTCAACATAAAGCCACAACTCCCCTAGGTTCCTCTGTGGAAACTTTTCATGGAAAAGTAAGACCATGTCAGACCTCACCTTCTCAAGCAGTAGCTCTTCGCTCTTGATCATCTGGTTGGCATAATTATTGATCCTGGCTTGGATCTTGGCCTCCTGCTCCTGTAACAAAGTATTTTTCTCCTCGGTAGCTTTGGACACTGCATTCTCAAGGGCAATCTTATCAGTAGTTAGGTTGGTGATGGTCTTTTCCTTTGCCTTGGTCTCTTCTTTTGAGGTTGTAAGGTCCTTCTCCACCCCGGACAGCTTTTCCCGGAGGTCTCTGATGGTTTCCTCTAGAGTAGCAACTTTTGTGTCACTTTCCTCCCGATTCTTCTTCAACTCCTCATTTGCTTCCTTTAGCATGTCAGCATTGGCAGTGGTTGTGCAAAGGTCTTCGGACAGCTTTTCCTTCTCAGACTTAAGGTCTTTGATGGTGTCTGCTTGACTCTGGACTTGTCTCTCTAGTGTAAGTACTGGTTGCACATTGCTTAGCAAGGAGTGGGCTATGGTGTCCTTTTCACTAGAGACGATGAAAGTCTTACCATTGAAATTGACAGTGTTAGAGCTGCTCGGAGGAATGTAAGGCCCTGCGAAGTCGTCTCTAGGGAAGTTGAGGAAGTATTCGCCAAGTTCACCAAGACCGGTGATGTCTACTTCATCCATGTTGAGCTCTCTTCCCTCAACTTCATCAGTATGGAAGTCCCTTGGGATCTCTTCAGCATGTGTTGGGTCAGAAGGGTTAACCTGAACAGAAGGCTCCGGATCCCGGAGAGCAAGCTCATCTCCTTTAGCAGTCTTTTTCTTCTTGGCTGCCCGGTCTTCCCCTTCACTCCTCTGCTTGCGATTCCTCTTGGAAGCCCTTAGAGATTTTGGGAGTTCTGCTTCCTGCCTTTCGTTCTCTTGCTCCACTACCTGCAAAAGAGCAGCATCAATTTGGCTCTGAGCCGGCCCCTCCGGGTCAGTTGGAGCATCCTTCTCAGCATCAGCAGGGTTAGCACTGCTCGCCACCTTTTAGCCTTTCTTCTTGACCTTCATTTTGCTTGGGGCTTTGGCCCGGCCTGGCAAGAAGAGTGTCCCATCTGCTTCATGGGACCTCTTGAGCACTGTGTCCGGAGAGGGTTGAGTGGTGAGCTCCTCCCAGCTTAAATCTCTCCGACCCGTGGTGTTCCACAGGTGAGACATTGCCAGATTTCCACTTGTGAAGGCATTGTGGAATCGGTTCCCCCAGTTCTCCGCGGCCCAGGCATTGATTTTGCCACAAGTGACTTGTCCGGCCTTCAAGTAATCACCGAACTCCTTAGGCAGTTCTGTTAAGACAAAGAAAGATTAATTAATTTAAAACCAATTATAAGAAGCAAAAAGTAGACAAAGATTTAGAGTAAGAAACTTACGGTCACTCCTCCACCTGCTTTTGAGGAGGCTTGGGTTCACTCCGGACTTGATCTTCTGTCCGTTTTCCCAAGCGCCACTGACAAACAAAAATTGGCTCCTCCATTTGCTCTCAGACTCCAGTAGATCATCAACGGCTTTGAGATCATTCCCCATATTGAAGTGGTAGAAGGGGAATTGGTGATGTTTGCAAAGATTGGCCACTGCTGCAAATTCTTCCATAGGAAGAGGGATCCCGGACAGCCTCGATGCCATGATACATGACATCAGAGTATACCAACCGTTGGGGCTCAGCTGGCTCGGGCAGAGCTTGACCAGGTGAAAATATCTGACGATCTCCGGGTCCAATGGGAATCTGAGTCCCCAGTTAAATAGCTTCGTGAAGAAGACTATTTAGTTCAGCTTGCAATCCATAGGGGTTTCAGGATCTATGGGAATCTTTATCTTCACGTTTTCTGGGATCCCCCATTTTGTGCGCATTCGACCTAGTTCGGCCGTGTGGATAAAAGCATACTTGGTCTTCTGTAAGGCCAAGAGATTTAAGTTCGACCCTGTGAAAACAGGGCCCTACCTTCCCTTCGAGACACTCTGGCAGATCCGGATGCCTCAAGCATAGTTTTTCTTTGCCCTTATCTTTTTTGGCAGCAGCAGTGTTACTAGTCTGGCCGGATGGCTCAGACTCAAAAGGGACTTCTTCAACTGAGTCCTCCATTCTTTCCTCCATGATCGTTGGAGGAATATCAGTGGCAGTGGTCCGGGGAGGGCTCAAACTTGGCACAGCCTAGCTTCCAGACTGCTGGTTTTCAATGTCTTCTTGACCTCTAGTCTCAGGCTGGGCTCTGAGGCAGAGGTCTCTCTTGGGAGTACTGGGTTGCTTGCCTCCGGACCGGACGGCCTTTCCCGGGGAGCTCTGATGGGCACTCCAGACCCAGAACTACTATTTTTTGCCCCCGATTTTGAGGGAGTATTTTTGGAGCCCGGCCCCTTAACCAGCCGGCTTGTCCTCTTAACCACCAGTTTCTCCAGAGAGTGCTCTGTATATGATCCCATGGCGAGAAAAGGAGAAGGTTTCCTGACACTTGTGACTGTAACTCCTGGCTCAACAGCACGTACTGACTCCTGAACTGAGGAACCAGAGACTATAGGCGAGAGGGTGGATTGAAATAGTTTTTTGGGCTTAGTACCTTTAGAGGAGGACGAGCCTCGATCTGACTCTGTAACAGAGGCGACTAGTCTGTCAACAGGTGATGAAGGTAGCCCCGCTGCGATTCGTCTTTCCTTCTCAACGTTTTGTGCTCTCTCTAACTCAGAAAGATTGAGCCACCCGCCTTTGATCAATGCAGTCCTTGCTATAAACATAAACTACCAAGAAAATATTTGTTTTAGAGAGAGAAAGCTCTGAGTAAATTTGCAGAGTAAATATGGAAGAGATAGTAAAACAGTAGAAAGTGAGTTTCAATTTATAGTAAATCTGAAAAGAGGAGTTGATTCCTAGGAGAATTCGAAAAGTTTGGCAATGATTAAAAGACGGCGCTGATGTCACCATTTGTAATTAAAGAGGTTGCTTTTCGAAGAAGGTGGTGCAAAATTCAAGGTGAAAAAACGGCTGGAGTGACCAATCAGAGAGCGACACGTGTCCCACGAACTCTGGCAAAAACCGTTTTGAATTCGTGAAGCTTTATCTGTCCGGGTAAACCCATAGACCTGTCCGGATTGAAAACTACTTCTAACATCGGACTGTTTTTCAGGTCTCTGACAAGAATACTTGCTCAAACACCTAAAAAGGGGCTCCTAATGAGTCTGAATTCAGCATGCTCCCCGGACAGGGACTGATCAGTCCAAAGCCTCTGGACCGGACAGATCGGACAGATCACATGGACCGTACAGATCACTTCGAACACTATGACCATAGGACTGTTCGAACTATGACAAAAGTACTAAAAACCTAAACACTTCCTGAATAAGCTACTTGCTCTCCTGCTTAGAGCTCATGGGTCTTTGAACATGACCCGGGTCCTTTAAACATGACTCGAAAGCCCATAAGGGCCCAAACATCACACTATAAATACCCAACCACCCGCATTAACTATGGGTAATGAAAATTAACTGCTACCAAGCTGCTTAATTATCTCTCTACTCTCTAAACATTTAAAACACCCACATACCACCATAAAACACCAACTGAAATTACCAGCCTACCCTCATGCGATTATTATCCACACCACCTATCAAACACCAAAATCTCCGAATCAAAACACCAAGCCACCGCTTTTACCCACTGCCCCTACCAACACCCAAACACACCAGACGCCAAATTTTATCTCAAGAAACAACAACCAAACACCCCAAAAATTTACTTGGCAAGAGATGCAAGATCGCAAACAAAAAGGTCTATGCATGTATTGCAATGAAATCTTGACTCCCGACCATCAACAAACCCATCGTAAGGCTCATATATATGTCATGGAAGATGATGCAGAATCTGAACTTTCCGATGTAGATGAGGTTCATGACGTCGTAAACACAACGGCTGTTGAGTCAGAGCAAACACAACCGCATATGATATCGCTACACGCACTGACAAGCAACACAACCTTCAATTTTATGTGTTTGACAGTACAAAGTGGTAAGCGAAAGATCCACATTTTGATTGATCCCGGGAGTAAACAAAACTTCTTGGACCTAAAGGTTGCCAATGAAATCGGTTTCTCTCTCGAAGCGACACAACCGATGGTGGTTTCCGCAGTCCTGGGAAGCACAATTGTTACAAAATACAAGTGTAGCAATTTTTCTTGGAAAGTACAAGGCTATGATCTCACCACCGAGGTAAGAACTTTAAACCTTGACTGTTGTGATTTTGTGCTAGGTATTCAATGGTTGCACACCCTCGGTCCAATTTTATGGGATTTTCTCAACCTCCGAATGGAATTCAACCTTAATGGTTTGAAGCATGTGCTGCGTGGGAATGTAAACAAGGGTTGTAAGGCGATCAACAGAGCAAATTTGAACAAGTTAATGCTTTAAGAACCTCAGATCGCATTGTTATTTGGCCATGAGATAACAAATGACGTTTTAGACGACTTAAACCCAAAAGCTCTTTTATCTCATATTTCGGCGACCAAAACAGAATTTTCTACGGACTCTACGCTACGTGAATTGATCGGTTTGTATTCTGGAATTTTCTTCGAACCCATAACTTTACCGCCTTTTCGTGTAGGGTTTAATCACAAAATTCCAGTGGTAAGCGGTTCTAATCCCGTTAATCTCCGACCCTATCGTAACTCATCCCTTCAAAAGGACGAAATAGACAAGATGATAAAGAATATGTTGAACCAAGGAATAATCGAACATAGTTCTAGTCCGTATGCTTCCCCAATTGTCGTAGTAAAAAAGAAGGATGGTACTTGGAGGTTGTGCGTTGATTATCGCGGGTTAAACAAACAAACCATCAAAGACAAATATCCTATTCCACTCTTAGAAAACCTGTTAGATGAATTCGGTGGGGTTGTATACTTCTCAAAATTAGACCTCCGTGTGGGTTTTCACCAACTACGAATGTCACCCGAAGATTACTATAAAACGGAAGTCAAGACTCACTCTGGACACTATGA
Organism: Limnanthes douglasii subsp. nivea; assembly: GCA_036936605.1. NCBI lineage: Eukaryota > Viridiplantae > Streptophyta > Magnoliopsida > Brassicales > Limnanthaceae > Limnanthes > Limnanthes douglasii. Next base: position 161,295,977 of record JAUPFV010000003.1, read on the forward strand.
ATATGTTGTTATGTCGATTGGTCTCACAAATGCCCTTTTTACTTTTCAGAGCCTCATGAATCACATTTTTAGTGAAGTTACGCGAAAGTTTGTACTCGTTTTTTTCGACGATATATTGGTGTATAGCTCTACTTGGGAAGCACATCTCACCCACCTACAAACCATTTTCGAGATCCTCCGCCAACAAAAACTTTACCTCAAAGAAAGCAAATGTATATTTGGAGAAACCATAATTGAGTATTTGGGACACTTCATTTCGGCAAAAGGAGTTGAAACCGATCCGGGTAAAGTTGAAAGTATTACGCAATGGCCTACACCGACCACGCAAAAACAGTTACGCGGTTTTTTAGGACTTGCTAATTTATATCGGCGGTTCAACTAAGGATATAACGTGATCGCTAGGCCCATGGCCAACTTGTTGAAAAAGATGGTTTCGAATGGAATTATGAAGCAAACGCGACTTTTACGGCTTTAAAAAGAGCTTTATCGTCTACTCTTGTTTTAGCCTTACCGGATTTTGACAAAACTTTTATCATCAAGACCGATGCCTCTAACATCGGGATCGGAGCAGTTCTTATGCAAGAGAATCATCTGATATGCTTTATTAGTCGAGTTTTAGGACCTCGGCACCAACGAATTTCGGTTTATGAAAATGAGTTACTTGCGGTTGTGTATGCAGTTCAACAATGGCATGCTTACCTTGCTCATGGCTTATTCATCATCAAAATCGATCAAAAGAGTATCAAATATATGATGGAGCAAAGTGTTACTACTCATTTTCAACACATGTCGCTTTCTAAGTTGATGGGTTACAATTTTGTTGTTGAGTACAAACACGGAAAAGAAAACCACGCTGCCGATGCTCTATCACGGGTTTCGGGTTCACAACTCCTTAGTATCATGTTGTCTACGGTTGAATCGGGTTTTTTCTATTCCATCCGGCTTCTTTGGCAATCTGATCATTCCCTCAAATAGATCATCGACGATATTGTCGCTGGTATGAATATTCATCCGCACTATACGTACACCAATAACGAACTACGCAAGAAAGGAAAGCTAGTTATCGGAAACCACAAAGACACCAAATTATCAATTCTTCAGTGGTTACATGATTCAGCGGTTAGAGGTCACTCGAGTCGTGACTCTACTCTTCATCGTGCTAAAACTCTATTTTATTGGCCGAAAATGAGTACGGAAATACAAAATTATGTACAGAACTGTGCGATATGTCAACAAAACAAATACGACAGGACAAAACGACAGGGTCTGTTACAGCCACTGCCGATACCGGACGGACTTTGGGAATCAGTTAGCCTTGACTTTATCGAAGGAATACAAAATCAGCCGGGAAGCATTGTATACTTGTAGTTATCGATCGGTTAAGCAAACAGGCGCATCCATATACTGCTTTTGATATTGCTCACATTTATCTCGATAATGTCTTCAAACACCATGGTATGCCGAAGGAGCTTATTAGAGATCGAGACCCTACTTTTCTAAGCGAAATTTGGCAAGAACGTTTTCAAGTGTATGGACTGGATCTTCGACATTCTTCCGCCTATCATCCACAAACCGATGGCCAAACAGAGGTCACTAACCGGACACTTGAGACTTATTTACGTTGTATGACAGGTGAAGCTCCAACCACATGGTCCAAATGGATTTCCTTAGCCGAGTGGTGGTATAATACCACCTACCACACCGCTACACGCATGACGTCGTTCAAAGCCGTCTACGGATACCCGCCTCCAACCCACCTGCCTTACCTACCCGGAGAAAGCAAGTCACCCACTATCGATAAGACTCTGCAAAAACGGGAAGATATCCTCCGGATGTTAAAATTTCATTTGAATTGTGCCCAACAACGAATGAAGCAAACTACAGATTTACACCGCTCCCACCGCGCATTCAACCTAGGCGATTACGTGTACCTCAAGCTCCAGCATACCGGCAGAATTCGTTGAAAACAAATAAGGTACCGAATAAGCTTGCTCCAAAATATTATGGTCCTTTTCGTGTTACAGATGAAATTGGGACTGTTACCTACAAGCTGGAGCTTCCGGCCAACGCAGCCATTCACGACGTTTTTCATGTGAGCCATGTGAAGTTTTGCCCTAACCCACCGTCAAAAATCTCTGCTCTGCCTCCATACCTCGTCGACTTGGGAAATTCTAAAGAACCCGAAGCAATATTGGAACGCAAAACAGTCAAGCACCGCAACGCTGCTGTCACCAAAGTTCTCGTTCAATGGAAGGGTTATCCGTCATCGGCCGCTACTTGGGAGTTTTACCAAAACTTCGCGCCAAGTATCCAAATTTCAATCCTTGAGGACAAGGATGTTCCGAAGAAGGGGGCAATGTTACAGAGATTCTATTAGTCTCCTACTGTTACTTTTCATTCATTTAAACCCTAAACTAATGTCTATTTGGTTCTCTTTATTTATGACTCTAAATCTATATATAAGAGAGACATGAACTCCGAAAATGCATAATCATAATTTCAAGTTATTTTATGTCTCTCTGTTGTCTATTCATATACTCATTGAAGAGAATTTGTGTTATTAGAGGTAATCTTCTTACTTAGAGCATTATTTTCTAGTCCTTATTCTACCATTCTTTGGGTTTCTAGTTTGGATTTATTATACCTAACGAGTCCCGTAACATAGTAGCGAAATGGGTTCTTGTTAACCAAATAAGCTTTTTTCGTCGAGGGTGTTCATGATTCGTGAGGTTCAAAGCTTCGCTCTACAGATGAGAGAAGTTCTGTTCTTCGAAGATCCACAAGCAATTCTCTCACGAATCCACAAGGAAATGTACGCTTCCTTGTATGGTTGTTTCAACAGGTTTTTTCACACACACCGACGTTGATGGTGTACGTCATGATTCTCTTAACGAATTTCACTGTGTAATCGATGGAATCAACTCCGCTATCGCCGCAGCAGCAGCTCCGCCACTCTCTGTCCTAACAGAAATATCTTCGGTTATCGATGCGTGAAATCCCAAACCTCAAAACTTCAATTCAGACTGGTAACGACATTCACATTAACATCTTCCCCGGATAAAACCATGTCGTTCGACGGCGGAGGAACCGGAGGAGGAAAAGTTCGACCAGTTTCTAGCTGCGAAGATAGGTGGAAGATTTAACCATTCAAATCATCTCAGTTCAATTATTCCAGACGATCTTTCTCTTCACAGTTATCCTCAACATTCCATTCCAGTAGAAAAATGGAATCAGTTTCTGTAGAAGATGAATCGACAATATGAAATTCAATAGTGGAAGAAGCTAATACCATGCCAAAATCTCTTGATCATGAAACTGTAAAAGGATTCGTTTCACCAATGAATGCAAAAATGGAAGAAGATGATTATGCAGATTACTTTAAAACAGAACTTGTTATACGGGTTAATAGCGGTAAAACTTAAAAGATAGAAACTAAGTCCACTTTAAAGTAAAAGTATCTACATTCGTTTATAGAATAAGTATTTACATTCATTTCCTTCGCGTGTGTGTAAGTTTTAACGGGTGTCACGCATTAAAGAGAAACCACATTCAACACTTTCGAGTCCAAGAACAACCTACCAGACCTGCAACGCGATGCCGTCTCGGAACCAGGTGTTTTTTTTTAAAAAAGAAAGCACCTAATTCCAGTTGTTGTTTCGGAATTAGTTGTTTTTCGTTAAAACTTGCACAAATCTGGATTTTCGAAAATATAATTTTTTTTAACAGAGATTTTCAAATTATATGAATGTAAAGCCAAAAAACTATATTAAATTATCTTTTTGGTTGATTGAGTGATGTTCCGATCTTAAATCTTTAGTTTGAATGTTTTCCTTTTTCATGGTAATCTTTAAGAAATTTGAATTTTTTTTTGTTTTTAGTGTTTAATTTTGGAAGCTAAATCATGTGTTTATTGATATAAGGGTTTCATGATTAATGACATCAAGTTATAAATTAAAAGGTAAAATGAGAACAATATATTTGTGCATGAGAGAGATTAGACATTTTTTAAAATGTCTTTACCCTTTTGTTCCATATCAGTTCTTTTCAATGTTAATATACGATAATTAATTAGGTAAGTGAGGGTAATTAAAAAAAAGATTATATTATTATTTTCGATTAAAGTAATTTATAACTATTAAATAATATTTATAGGTTTTATATTATGAAAGTTATTTATTTTGGAATTTTAAATAAAAATATAAAAATAAGTTTTTGAAATATTTTAAAATATCAGTTTTGAAATAAATGTTAATTTAAAAATTTAATCAAAATCAACTTTTAAATAATTTTAAAATTCAGTTTTTTTAAATCAGTTTTTTTAAAATTTTACATTTTAAAAATTCAGTTAAATTTTCATTTTTCAAACAAATTAATTTTTTAAACATCTTTTATTTAAGCATTCTTTATTTAAAAAGTTGAATGTTCATTATTTCCGTTTCTTTATTTGAAATTAAGGTTTTGTTTTGTAAAATAAATAACGTTAATAGTGTTTTTCAAATCAAATTTGAAAAATAAATAACTGTTAGAATATAAATAAACACTGTACAAAATTTTAGAGGTGATTTTAATTTTAATTTTTAAATTATAGAGATAATTATTTTATAATTACTACTATTTCATATCAATTCATTTATTTATTAGTATTAAAACTTCATTTTAGAAATTCTATTTTCTTCGTTCAGATATCTTTCTTTATTCATTTATTTATTAGTATTAGCACTTCATTTTGGAAATTACATTAAAATTTAATTTGATTTATTGCCTAAACCAAAACTTAGAGATATAACATTTGATTAAATAGAAGAGGGTAATATTGTCAACAAAATAAAATATAGATACGGATAATAATTAGCCATATATCAAACTATATCAAAATTAGCAAAAGTTAATAAATGGTTACTAAATGGTTTAGCCAAACCCTATTATTAAAAATATCTAATCGTGGAAAGTGGATACGTGTAGGGGCCTACTCAACTGATAATTTTTCTTTCGAGAACGTGAACTAATCACATCCATTAAAGCAACAAAGGTAAATTACTGTACTACAACTCAAAGCTACACAACACATGAGCGAAGCTTTGTAGTAAATTACTGTACTACAATTCAAAGCTACACAACACATGAGCGAAGCTTTGTAGTAAATTACTGTACTACAATTCAAAGCTACACAACACATGAGCGAAGCTTTGTAGTAAATTACTGTACTACAATTCAAAGCTACACAACACATGAGCGACAATCGCTCAATTTACCAATTCTTTTATCGTATAGTGCCTTTGAGAAGAAAACAAGTTGGCAACCAATAATGCCCAAAGCAAGAGAAGTACGAATTGTTCATATATTATTCATCAACATAATCAGACATGAGTCTACTCCTAATCAACATAATCAGAAATTAGACATTAGTCGCTGATATAACGAGTCTAAATATGCTCTGGAATATAAATAAAAATCATATAAATACGAGTCTACCACATTCACAACGTTTTTTTACCTAGACAGTAGTTCGCAAAGCAACATTCACAAGACTAGAAAATACCATAACCATCAAATCCGTATTCTGTACTTTATAGGCTTAAATGTCCAACCCTATTTAGAATTCATGCTGAGTCGATGAACCCTGAAGAAGTCCATCACGGATTTGACTAGCAACATCACGAACAGCACCAGGTCCATGTGGAATGAACACAGTAGATGCCTTAGAAGAAGCACCGATTTCCTTCATAGTGTCAAAGTATTGAGTGACCAAAACCATGTCCATAACATCTTTAGCTGTAGTCCCAGGAACATTGACTGAAAAACCAAGCACACTGTCTCTTAAACCGTCTACGATCGCTTGTCGCTGACGAGCAATACCAAGCCCTGACAGGTATTTAGCCTCCGCTTCACCTTCAGCTCGTTTGATCTGTAGAATCTTCTCTGCCTCTGCTTTCTCATTAGCAGCCATCCTCATTCTTGCCGCTGGTAAAACAAATTTATCGTGAATTTAGTTAGTTCTATCCATATGAACCAGATTATTCAATCCAAAATATATATATACTGAGCGAGACACTTTACCAGCATTGATTTCATTCATTGCCCGTTTCACATGTTCGTCTGGTTCAATATCAACAATGAGAGTTTGAACAATCTCAAACCCATAAGCAGACATAGCCTGTGACAAAAATAAAGCTGACAAACTATAAATATCGTGATTTAGACTCAAAAATAGGTTAATATTAAATCAAAAATAATGATTTAAAATATGAGCAGTTAATCACCTTTTCGAGTTCTTCTTCCACAGCTTTTGCAATTTCATTCTTTTGCTCAAACACATCGTCCAGAATCAATTTAGGCACAGTCGCTCTAATTACTGAAGAAAAAAAAAACACATAACAGGCAGCTTAGAATCTCCAGTTAAAAGACATAAGCACTCTATGTATTTATCCCCATTCATATAAGTAAATATTTATGCATTTGAGGACAGGGTCTCAATATACCATCAAACACGTAAGCCTGAATCTGGGACCTTGTGTTGCTGAGTTTGTAGAAAGCATCATTTGCTTTATCAGCTAGGGCACGGTATTGAATCGATGCAACCACATTGACGAATACGTTGTCCTGACAAAACAACCATGAATATCAGTTAAATCAGCTGTCAAACAAACAAGCGCAGAAGGGTTTATTCCTATCATCCAAAACAAACAAACAAACCGTTCACCTAATATTAACGAAGGATCTCAAAGTCTTGACAACCTTTCATAGCCTCTCAACTATTTTAACATTCTAGACTAACCTAATTGGACGCTTAACAAAACATTAGAAGGTCTTTAAAACAGTCTTAGAACCACCACATAGGCTTTAAAGCTTACTTATATAAAAGTCTGAAGAAAGTAAACAAACCTTTGTCTTGGTCTCACAGCGCACATCCAACTGCTGCAACCTTAGAGAAAGATGGCCAGCAACCTGACTCCCAAGAAACCAGGGCAAACAGTGACATCCAGGATCAAGCACTTCTTCAAATCTTCCAAATCTCTCTCTAATAGCTACAGTTGACTGATCGACTTGTACACAGCATAACAAATTACCCATCTTCTCAAAACCTAAACATGTATGAGAATTAGTTCAAGCCATGGCTAATAAACAAAAGCCATAAAAAAATTATATCAGAACAATCTTTATTTTCAAAAACTATGACTAAAATCGAAAAACATACCAAACAGGTTACAGAAACCCAACAGTAACAAGAAAGTAAACGAAGACAAGAGCGCAGGAAACAAATGCAGGAAAATGAGTAGAGAAAACAGATAGAATGAATAGGTCAATAGAACCCACTTATATAAGTTAGCTTCTATACCCAATTAACGAAACTTCGTAGTAATTCATCTAAAACCCACATACGGACTTAAATATATCACGAACCAACATCAATCGAAAAGTCAGCATACTTTTACAGAACAATTACATCCACGCATAGATTCAAATACGGGACCGAGAAAACACGTAAAGCCCTAGAAACAAATACTAATTGACTAGATAAATTAGCGAAACCCATTAAAGTATATAAAAGACATCGACGATTAGACCCTTGACTACTTTGATTACGAAATTAATTTCCGAGAAAAGGAAACACAATCTGGAGTGGTAAGATCGGACCAAGGAGAAAAAGAAGAAAAATAGAAATCGAAAACGAAATAGAAATTGAATAATAGTGAGAGTGAAAAAAGTAGAGATCAAACCAGCTCTGTCTCTTCTTGATTTTGTGAAATTGCGAAAAGAGAAGTGGAGGCTGGGGCTTCATATAAACGCGTAGCTGTATCTGTGCTTGGGTGGGTCCTACTGACAAATATCTTAAGCGGGCAAAGCACGATAATTAATCCGGTCACTTCGCATTCATCTAAAACTAATTTAAAATTTAATTTTATATTACTATTCAAAAAGTCCAAATTATTAGTAGATACCTATTTATTTTTATTAAAAGTATTTTATATAAAAAATACCAAAACAATGTTTTTCTGTTTTTTTTAAAGCTAATGGTATTTTATTAAGAGAAAATAACCGCGTGGAATAAGTACATAAATTTTTATTTTTAAAGTCATAAATTGTAATTTTAACTCTTAAAGTCGTACAATTTCAGCCGCCAAATGAAAATTTAAATAAATTTTCGATTTTTTTTCGCATTAACATTTAAACAAATGTTGATTAGAGATAAGAGGTTTCAATTTACTTTTAGAGGAGTTTTCAAGACAGATTTCAATTTCAAGTAGCAGGATCCACAAACTTCAAATAATGATTCCAAAGTCTGAAGAAACTTGGTGTACTGAATTAGACTACGATCCATTAGAGATTTAGAGTTCTCTTCAATTCTATCAAGAACAAAAGGTGGATGGTGCTGGTGACGAAAAGAAGAACTGATTCTACACAAATAAATTTCATTTATGAAGTTTGAGATATAATAAAGAGAAACAAAGGGGAAGAATCAAAGTTAAAAAACTTCCCTAACATATCTTGTTCCCTAGCTTTCAAAGAGAATGATAGATTTGAGGTAAGTTGGAGCATTGTGGGAGTTGAAGAAGAGTTTTTTTTTACATTTTTGCGTCCATTTGGCCAACCAGCCTGTAGCTTTGTTGTGGGTTCTATTGATGTGCTTAATGACCATAGATGGCTTAATAAGCAAACGAAAACAATTTAAGATACCACCAATAGGATTAGAAACGTTTCCAGTAGCCAACATGTTAACTACAAGCTCCGAGTCCGTTTCAATGTTGATATTAGAGAGGTTATTTTGGTGGCAGATAAGGAGGGCATCAAGAATAGCTCTAGCTGCAGCATGAAGGGGAGATAATTTGCCATAAAGACGACTATGTCCAATGGTTAAAGGATCCCCATTATTTCTGATGATAACACTGCCAAACGATTCACCATTAAAGAGAGATGAACCATCAGTATTGACCTTCATTTTGTTGAAAGCATGAGGGTGTCAATAGAGAATCATGGGAGCCTTTCGATTAATGGTACAATTATAACAGCCCAGGTTTTTTGGAGCCTTAAAGAAAGGAGTCCAGTGCTTGAAGGAGAGAAAGTTAGCTTGACCGAGACCAGAGACAACATGGTTAATGTAATGTATAACAGTTTGGGCATCAGAGATAAGGTTTTTCATCTTGGCTTTGTTCCTTAGTTTCCAAATTACCCAGCAAATTATTTGAGGAAGAATGGAGGTAATGTGGACCTTCTTTTCAATAGACCAGATCCAGTTTCTAAGCATGTGGGGAACGGTCATGAATCTTCCAACTCCGAATTCTCCAAGCTAGGTTGCAGTCCATAAAAAGATGCTTAATAGTTTTTTTGCTACAGCAGAACTAGCAGTTTAAAGCTAAGGTAATGTTTCTTTTCTGAATAATATCATCACTAGGAAACCAATTATGAAGGATTCTCCATGTAAGGTAGGAGCATTTATTAGGGCTTATTCTGTTCCAGATCTTTCTAAAGAGATTGGAATGTTTGTGCTTAGTTCTCAGAAATTCTCAGGTATCATTTAGGTTAAACTTGCCACTCTTTGATATCATCCAAATGATTGAATCAGAATGATTAGCATCGATGGGTGCTTGTTAATGTTAATCATATCTCTTGTAGATAAAATGGTACTTAACTTGGATGTTTTCCAACTTTTCTAAGTCTAGTAGTTTGAGACTTTGTCAATGATATAACCACTTTTAATGAAAGAGTTATCAACTTTAATCAAAGGAGTTTGTGTGATTCAAGAGTCCAACCTAATATCAATATCACCAGCGCTTATAGACTATTTGATTTTAGGCTCTGCAACATCATTAATGGCAGCTAATCTTTTCCACACTTTAGAACTATTCTTGGCTTTGAAGTCAGCTATAAGAGAATGGTTGTTATTACAATAAATGCTATGAGTGTAACGAGCCCAAAGAGATTTATTTTGTCTAAAGTTTATCCAAAGGTTACAATAGGCAGAGTCCTGTAAATCCTTCAGATTTTTAATCTTTAAACCACCTTCGGAGTAAGCTTTGCACACTTTTTCCAACTATACCAATGGATCTTAGATTTATCTTGGGTAAAATCCCAAAAAAACTATCAAATATATTTTATGTCAATGATACCATTAGGGAGGCAATTACTATTAATTTTGTAACCAGGAATAGTAAAAGAACTGTATTTATAAGGTTAAGTCTTACAGCATAGGATGGTTTATTATCTTCCCATTCTCTAACTCTTGATCTTATGTTGTTAATCAAGGGCTTAAAGTTTCTGGAGCAGTTGTTTTTGTTGAAGCTAACACCCAAGTATATTATAGGAAGACCATCATTTATGAACCCAATACCAGCAATAATTGTATTAACTATGTGAGTAGAAAGCTTAGCAACTGTAATGATAGAAGTCTTGTCCTTGTTGATCATTTGACCAGATACGTCTTGATAGTCCAGTAAGTATATTCTTATGGTAACCATTGTATAATTAGAAGCATCTGTAAATATTAATATGTTATCTGCAAAAGCTAAAATAAGAATGCATATTTAACTCATCGTTTTGTATTGAATATGCTTGTTGTAATAGAAGAGGAGATTAAGACCTCTAATCATAATTTCCTCAACCAAGATAAAGAGACAATGAGATAAAGGATCTCCTTGTCTTAAGCCCCTTTTAGTTTTGAAATATCCAACAGCATTGCCATTAATGAGAATTGAAGCTTTTACATTAGTAATGATATTGTTTATTAGGTTGACAAATCTGTTGGAGATTTAAAAGCAAAGAGCATTTTCTTTATAAATCTGTGGGACATTTTGTCAAAGGCCTTGGCCATGTCAACTTTGATCAGAATGTTCCCAGCTTTATTCTTTTTGTTAAGATCATATATCAATTCATTTGATAGGCTTATGTTATCTTGAATAGATCTATTAGCAACGTAGGCACCTTGATTTGCAGATATATGCTTAGGCATAAATCTTCCCATCTTATTGTTAAGTAACTTAGATATAATATTGTTGAACATAGAGCAAAGGCTAATTGGCTTGAACTCCTTCCAACTAGAAAGATTAGTAGTTTTAGGAATAAGAACTAAACATGTGGCATTACCCCTTGAAGAAGATGGTAGTCATTAAAGAAATAAATGATGGCATCAGTAATTTCAGTCTTGATAATGCTCCGACAAGAAATGTCAAAAGTGATGTTTAATCCATCCATTCCTGCAACGCTTGTAGGATTGAGTCATTTGATTGCTTCTAGTATTTCATTTTCCTTTGGAGTCACTATAAGATCCTCATTGTGCTGCTCATTAATAATATTAGGAATAACATTAAGTAGATAGCTATTAGAGTCATTATTAGAGCAAGGATAATTAGTAAGAATGTTTTTAAAATAATTTTCAACAGAGCTGTTAATAAGATTTTCATCAGTTAGCCAAGTAGAACCATCTTTAATTTTGATGATTTTGTTTCCTCTAATCCTTTTTTCATGTAGTTTTGGTAAATTTTCGTGTTTCTGTCTCCATCTTTCAGCAAAGAGGAATAAGTATTTTGAAGCCAGTATCCTTCTTCTTGAGTCAGGGCTTTAAGCAGGTTGGCAATAGCTCTTGACCAGTTGGCGCAGATAAAACATCTTTCGTAGTTGAAAAAATCCATGATGGAGAGGTCGACGCATATTGTGGATATAAGGTCTTGCGAGAAAAGTTCTTTCAATTTTACTATTGGCTTACAATAATAGGGGATGCAAAAATAAAAGTCAAATATTATGACACTTGCTAATATTTATTTAATTCCATCTAAGTCTAGATTGTGTTATTACAAACAAAATTTGAAGTAATTATATTTGACATATGTGGTATTGATATTGGGGGGGGGGCTCCCTGAAGTTTACGAATGAAGAAATTCCATGTTGGTACCAATAGTTTGCTTCTCCAAATGGGTAGGAGAACAACCATTGACAAATATCACAAAATTGAGGTGGTCAACGTCAATAATTATTATCGTAAGTGCTAATAGTCATTACAATAAATAAAATAAACCAATTTTAGAATATAAAATGTAGCATAGTTCTGCGGAAAGAAAGGTATTACAAAAAAACTATCATATCATTTTTATCCACGGATTAATGGCTAAGTAGAAGTTATCAACTGGGTAATATCTGATCGAATCAAGAAGTTGTTGGAGGGAGCAACATGAAATTGGTCAGAAGTTTGAAATAAGAAGTAAGGTCATACAGAACCATTCCAAAAACAACAACTAATGAAGTACTATTTGTATTGTTTTATGGAATGAAAGCATTTCTCAAAGCCAAAATAGTTATGTATTCATATATAATTTCTACTTATAAAGAAGGAAACAAAGCGAGGTAAGCCGAAATTGACGCAATAGAATAAAAATAGGTAAATGCCCATATTTAATCAGAAAACTATAAACCTCTCATACGCAACAAATACAAATTGAAAGTTCTATTCATAAGTTTAGAACCACGAGACAAAGTCTCGAGGAGGGTATTCCATCATACCAAAAAAACGAATCTCGGTAACATAGCCTTCGATTGGGAAGTCTCTTACATAGTAAAGTTAAAATTAAAGTTGGGAATAAATCAATGTTGGATAAAAAATTAAAACCGCTTCAACATCCATGAAATATAGAGCATTTGAAGATTTATTATCCTCCATAAGCCCCAACTACTTATTTACTAATTATTCTTTGTAAAAAAATTCTTGAATTGGCATTTGTGGTGTATTATTTCCCTTCTTGGTGGCACAAGTAAAGTTTTAATAAGGTATCTATTAAATGTTTATGCCCAAATACAATGTGTCATTTAAATTTTAATTTTGTGTTCAGCAAGTATAAAGAATGATTCTAAAGATTCAGATTATGTTATAAGCTTCATACAAAGAGGATAATTATGAGATAAAATGTAGTATTCAACATATTCTGCGATTGAGAATCCCTGAAAAATAAATACAAACAACAAAGGATAAGTCTGTTATTAAATGTAGTCTTCAACACCTTCAGAGATCGACATCATTCAAAATGATAAAATAATTAGTTTGAGATAAAACATAGTCTTAAACACCTTAAAGGATCTCAAAATGCCTCAAAATTAATCAAAAGAATATAAAACTAGCACTTTCAGAGCTTTGGCATCCCTCAAATACATAAACAAAATAAAAGGTAAGAACAAGATAAAATGTAGTCTTTGACACTTTAAGGGATCTATATATTCCTTACAAAATTAAAAAAGCAAAGTATAAGATGATCCTTATAAAGACAAACACACAAAGTTTTTCTACATATAACCGGAATAAAGGGTCCACATGTTCTTAAGAATATCTCTACCTATGAAGTTGATCATTTTAAATGGTACAACAGATTATTCAACGAATAAGCTCATATTAGAACAAGTTATAAAATTAAAAAAAAGCACGAGACATTCAACTATAAGTGGATAATTTCACTTTATTACACGTAGTAAAAAGCAAGAAAGATTAAACCTTTCAAAATTTCTAAATAGTGGAAACTCAAATCATGTTGATCATCTTTGTTTGCATGAACATGAGCTACAGTTTCAACCTAACAAGCAATCTTATATTTTTCATTATTATATTATGGTACTGGACTTGATTTGCTAGGAAGTATAAACATTAGAGTTTTACCAACTTTAAAAATATTATCCTCTTCGTCAAAATAATAACTAATGTTTGAAAACTTATGCTTATCAACATTTCCTAGAAGGTTAAAAAAACTTATAACCTTATGTAATTGACCTAGTTAGAGATTCAGGATTAAGAGAATTCATCTAAGGGAAAGTTGGAAATCTATCTTCTTAAGCAATATAATACCATAAATCGTCTAGTGGTATATCAAGATGCATCTCATGAAATTCAAGTATTAATTTAGTTGCAACATTTATCATTGCATCTTAGGCATTAGCAAGCAATTCTATATGAAAATTGGTTATAATATCAACCCATATAGACCACTTGACATCCAATATTACTTGCAATTTAATAATCTTTTTTTAATGTTCTGTCCAAGTCTATTTGCAAGTTGTCTAGTGCGACCAGTACTTTAGACATGCAATTATAATAGTCACTTTATTTGACTCAAAGATTTTGTTTTTCTTTCACTTTATAAGTATATAATAATTAAAAATTAAATGAAGTAAAAAATCAATAATCAAGGCTTATGTCCAATCTTAAATTTATTTGTATTTTGGATAAATCGAAAGTAGACAAATGAATATGCACCTTTCTTCTGCTAGCAAAAGATATGAAATGATCAAGCACTTCAGGAATTTGATCCATATATATTCTGAAAATTTGCCACGTGCAAAAACCTTAGTCAAGCCAACATGAGCAATAATCGGCTTATTACGCATCTTTATGCCAGATGTGTCAATAAAACATGAGAATTTGTAATTGAGGCCATGGTATAGGGTTACTTTCTATAATCTCTTTTGGATGACCATCAACTTCATATTAAAAGGTAGGTTCGATAGCATGAGTTACAAAATTTGAAGCCTTTCTTTTTTTTACAAAAGCTTTTGCATTATTTGCATTATCCCTAGCATTTGGTTGATCATCATTCTCAATAAGAACTTTTATAATTCCAGATGTTTTAGCAACCAAACTAGCCCTGGAAGAGATAAATTTTACTTACCGATGATGTTTCTAATGATAAACTTCACGAATATTAGGATACAAACTACTCGTATACTAATATCCAAAACATAACATTATACACAGAGTATTATTAAGAAAGAAAAAACGCACGAGGTCTGTTGAATCCTCTAAAGCCAAAATATTAAAAGTTGATAGTGGCCTACAAGAGACTATGGTTGATCATGTTATTGAAAATATATCATATTTGTATCTTGCAATGTTAAATGTTGCAGCATAAGCCATTATATATGTTGATGCAGTGAAGGTGGCCAAAATACAAATGGTCCTGAGCATGCTCTTTTCCAATTTTTACATATTTAACTCCTCTAGTTTGTTCCAGCACTTTTGGCTCCAAATAAATAAATATATATATTTCAACCATAATAGGATTCAAAGTAGTTACCTAAGTATGAGAAATATGTAAAATTTTACTTTCAGAAACATAATATGAATTTGGACCATCCTCTTTGGCCTCAGCATTTTTTCCATCAACATTATAACCTCGGGTTGTGAAATCTTTCAAATATTTAACATCCGTTATTTTATCACCACCACTCATGAAAATCGACACTTTTAAGTTTTTTTATAGCAATAACACATTTACTTGTTGTTTCACCTCGAACTCTATATCTTGCTTTGTACTATTTCTTTTTTTTTGCCCAATATATTCAGGTAGAGCCTTCTTAACAACAACAAGTTTGGCGGCTACCTTATGCAAGTATAACACCTCACAAAAACCCTTTTACAAATGAACCTTTATCTTTTGTAGTTTTGGAAGTAACTTTCTTTTTTGATGATCTTTTCATAAGATTTATTTTAATATCATCATATTTCTTATAAACACTAGGTCATGAGCCATCATTTATAAAAAAAAAATTAAGGACCAACAATAACATATAAGGAAAATGATAATCAACTACCTTTGGTATAATTTAGATGTATTGGTTCTTTGTATGATCTATTTGGGACTTGTAATCAAGTTACGATTCCGATAAGCATAAAACGATACCTAGAATAAGAATGATATACGAATATATACATGTATAACAGCATATATAACATGAAGCATATAGATTTACCTTTTGGCTTCCATGCCCGAGAGCAAATTAAAACATCTTTCTTGACCCCTGACTCCCAACAATCTCATAGGTACACGAATTTATATTTAAAATCTTATTACAATCGGGAGATTATTCAAGATCTTTGTTGCACTATCCATAAAAAATAAAAATAAAGGATTACTCATTCAACCTTTAATTTGTTTTACGTTAATAAGTTGATAAAATTAAAATGCCCGTAAACTTTTTGAAAAATGATAATTCTCATCGCCAACACCCTTCACACATTCAAAAATCAAATGGCTTGGACAAATACGAGTTTCTCTAATGAACTTCAGCATGTCTAGACAGAAAAATAAAATCTAACACCCACTTCAAGGATGTACGTGAAGAAGACTACTTCATTTTCATCTGCATACAATGGGGTTTCAATTTTCATGTGAAGATCAAATAATAACATATTATGGAATTTCTCGGTCATTTCTATTTTCATTATAGTCGGAATAATGCGTATAATCATAGTTATAGGTAGTGACGTTCATTATCTAAACCTCATTAAACAAATTCTTAACATATATTACTTTGGGCTGACTAGTGGTTTCGACCAGAATAATCGGTAGTGAAGAATCGTTTGAGGCATCACGAACCTCAACAATTCCACTGGCGGGTAATACTGAGAGATGATCTACTTATATGGCTTTAGCTGCACGTTGCATTCAGTGATGAACAAATGGATTCTCAAATTATTCAGGATATTTGCGAGAATGAGAATCGAATGGAGAAATAGTGTCACAATTTTGATTATTTGAATCGTCACATTCGTGGTGAAAAATGGGGCTTACATTTTTTTCGATTTTGTATATAAAACAAGCTGAATCGAGATGAAATAGCACGAAATCAGATTTTTTTTAAAAACATTAAATTAAAAACTCAAATCTTTAGCGAGTAGATATGAAAAAATCAAAACCAAGTTAAAGCTTAGATAGATCAGGATGTAACATTAATGTATTTTAATATTTTTAAGATTCTGATCAAAAGTGTATGTGATACAGTTTGGTATACTTTGGGAAATGGCATTCGACTATAATAAACAAAACTTCAGCAAAAATGCACATGTAAAAGCAACTACATCCCGAATAAAAAAAAGACTTCGATTCTTTTGCAATGACTAAAAGTATACTAATAAAAGTATAAATTGTTTGGTGCATAAAATTTGGCATAATAGGAAATTAAAGTTCGACCGTATGTATGGAAAGATAAAAGATATTATCACTCAAAGATATCAGTAACCAGTATATTATTATTTGAGCATTACACGTTAGATATATAATTAGTTAAATATCTTATTCAAATTTTATGATCGGATATATGATATATAGGCTATGATCATTTTAAATTATATAAAATATGTTTCATATTTTTAAAAAATACAAATAAATTTAATAAATAAACAATTAGCTTATAATTATTATATTTATTTTGAATTATATTTTATATACCATATTAGATTTTAAATCTTTCATCATATTTATTCAAGTGAGAATTTGTTTTCAAAAACATCCAAAACCAAGCCTTACTACCATTTAGTACCTTAACCTATCATAATTGATTAGTTAATACTTATTTTGTGTAAATAACTTTCATTCGATATCCAATTTTTTAAATAATACTTCAAATACTCATACTTCATCACCAGCCACGTAACCACTTGTTATCTTGAACCAAAGATTATCTTTCTTATTTTTTTAAAAAAATTTAAATAGTCGGCATCTTTCAAATCGGAGCCCTTAAAAATATCCAAAAGTACAGTCGGTTTTTTCTATGACGAACAAAACTAGATCCATTGATGATATTTTTTGAAAAACTAATTCGCCAGTACCATATGAGACCAGGCATAACCAAACATACATAAAAAACATGTGAGACTATATAATAAATCATGCGAGACCAATTATAATAAGTATGTAAGACCAAACATAATAAAGTTGAGAGACCAAACATTATTAAATCATGCTACGATACATAATTAATCATGGAAGACCATACATTACTTTTTGAAGACAAACAAAACTATATCTATTGGTAATTTTTTTTCTTCAGACCTAGTAACCATGGTCTGGCATCTTTATCATCAAGTAGTGCATGTCTTACATGTTTATTTATGTCTGGTCTTGCATCAACATGTTTTTTATACATTGTCTATTATGTTTGGTTATGTCTGGTCGCGCATGTTAGTGACGAAAAAAAATTCAAAAAAATATCATTAATAAATTTAGTTTTGTTCGTCTTAAAAAAAACAAAACCGATAATATTTTTGAAATATTTTTCTGGACTACGGTTTAAAAATGAAAAAAAAGTTATAAATATATTTATGTATAAAAATAATTTAAATAAATAAAATTATTAGTGTACTACCACATAGTTCAAATACTATTTTAAATATTAGATAGATTCTAATGGGATAATTGACCAGTTATTTATAGATATTTTATCTTTTAAATAAGGGCTAAGCTATATATACCCAAATGTGGTTAAGTATACCCAATTTTGAGTTTACCCAAAGGTGGTATAAGTTTACCCAAATTTTGACAAAAATACAATTTTATGGGTATATAAGGTTTTTTTTTACTAACCTTCATCCACCTTATTTTTTCTCTTACACTCTATAACTTCTCTCTAAAACCTCCAACTTTTCTCTAATTTATCCGGCGAACTAAAATCCAGCGAACTAAAATCCGGAGAACTAAAATATGCAAACTTAGTATTAGTATCAAAATTAGGGTTGTGGTTGAATTAGGTAAAAAAAATCATAATTTTAGGGTTTTTGGAGGCCATTTTTTAGCCGAAATTCAGCCGGAAAATGGCCGGTAGCGAAAGCTGAACGCACCATAGGTACAGGAGGGGTGTACCGGCTGGTACAGGGGGTCTGTACCAGCCGGTACACCCCATATGTACCGATGGTACAGGCGTAGCGTACCAAAGGGTATGATACCCATGTACCATCGGTACAGGGGGTGTACCGACGGGTACAGGGGGTCTGTACCAGCCGGTACACCCCCTCTGTACCGATGGTACAGGCGTAGCGTACGCCTTTGGTACGCCCTCTTTATTTTATTTTTAAAAAAACTTCCAAAAAAACAAGTTTTTATTTTAATTTCGATCGATTCATGTTTGATTTTGTGTTTTTATTAGAAGAACTTCCAAAATAATTGAAAAAAGTTTGAATGTTCTTGAGTCAACTTTGAATGTTCAAGAACAATTTGAAGAACTTCACAAAATTGTAGTAATATGGGGTTTGATCTCGTAGGGAGTTGTGTTTTTTGGGTATACATAGCCAAATAGATTGTTTTGTGAATTGGGTATATCTAGAATATACTTAGTGTTTTTTTTACTTAGTGGCAATTTGGATATTAAATAAAAATTCAAGGATTTTTTCATCCTAAAAAAATCAAACAAAAGTTAACTGTGTTTTTTGGGTATACTTAAACCACGTTTGGATATATATAGCCATACCCCCTAAACAATTGATACATACAAATAGATATGAGTAGCTGGAAAAAAGAATCAATTGTTATTTTATTCTTTTATGTTGTTATAGATTTACAAAAATGGTTATGAAGAAGCTGGATTTTATTTAAAACAAAAGAAAACGTACACACGGTGTAAAGAAATCCCAATCAAACGGACGGAGATGGAAACTTTATTTTCTACCGAATTTATATTGTTCTATTAAATTTGATTTTTTATTTCTATAAATGTGTGATCATAGTTTCATAACAATGGGCGGATTATGTGATATAAATTACTACTACCCACTTCTTTTGAGTCGATTCTTACTAGGACCCAGATAGAGACTATATTCGTGCGTCTCAAGTCAGCCCACACCTTTTGTCCTACCGAACTTCTCCTCTCTCCTCTTCTTCACAATTGAAGAAGATATCTAAGTAATAAAAAACAAAAACAGCGTTATAAAATTATCTGAAACTTAATTGAGAGGTTTAATAACATGATCCACTGTCTTTTTTTAAAAGGTATCTTAATTTTATAAGAATGAAAAACCACTAGTTTAATATGCATTAGAAGATATATAGTTTTTAAGGGGTAGTTGAGTTGGTTGAGTAAGACATACTTGTGATCAAAAGTCATGAGTTTGAGTTTCTCTACATACGTTTTTCCGGTTGAGTGTGTCATCTTGTGTGGTTTACCTTCTGGTGTTGGTTTGCAGGCTATTGCGTCAGACTGAGGGTTTACCCTGTGCGCACTCATTGCACTCTAGCGACTGCGGGTTCCCTTTGAAAAAAAAACAAAAAAAAACAAGAGGGTATATAATTCAATGAGTTCAAAAAGTGTTTTTTTAGGGTTAAATTTAAAATTAGCTTTTTTATAGATTCCATTTTACAACGGAAGAATTTCCGTGCCAGCATTGTAAGAATTCAAAATTTATCTTTTATGTTTCATTCAATGTCCTGTGGTATGGGCTTTTCGTGTTATTTTGTTTCTATTTTCAGGATTTTTATTAACAGAAACATGTCTTTCACACATGTTGAGGACATGGTTTTGGTCAACTACCAAGGACATCCACATCAGGACAATTATTCTGGTGATAAGAACATGGGTTATTTAGTCTACCAGAAACAAGAAAAAACACAATGTCATATCTATCAGTTCCAAAGCTATGATTGACTATGTCATCTGGACATTATCTGCGCTAGATAAGGGGAAATTACTTAATAGAAGCACTGGGGGAAGGACACAAACGCTGCATTTCAGTTGGGTTGTGTTTATCATTTGGATAAGCCTAGAATCACTCTTGCACTTAAGTAGAATCTACCAAAGAAAAGAAGATTCACGATCAACAGAGACGGGGCTTGCAATTATAAGGGTGAAGTTAGTGGAGGAGGGCTTACCAGAGACCAGAATGGTGATATGGTTGTTGGATTTAGTAGAATTTATAGGTATCAATCTCCTATTGTGGCTGAAAGTAGAGCTCTTCTTGATGGGTTGTTAATGTGTAAGGCTAAAGAAATTAACTCGCTGGAAATCGAAACAGATTCCGTCATTTTAACAGAAATGATCCTACGAGGTAAGGCTCCAAGGTATCTCGAACCATTAGCAAGGTATTTTATGGGTTTAATTACCTCAACTATGAATCTTATTCACATCTTTCATGAAAAAAATATCGTGGCAGACTGTAAATCTAAGCACACTTTGACAAATTGTAAGAATGTTGATTACAATCTAGAGCTTATTCCTAATGAACTAAGGGTTATAATCCTGCTTGAGAGCCTTGAGACATGTTACATTAGAATCGAAAATAACGAGTAGTCTCTATTGATGCTTGGGAATGAATAGTTACTTGTTAGTTCAATTCAACTCAAAGTTTGTTGCTTCAAACTGGTTCTCGATGAACTTTGTTCCAAAGCTTTTGTAATTCTTCTGCTTCTGGTTTTTCGTATGTTCTCTAATCACCCGAGATCGTAAAGTTCCTGGTTTGGGTTTTTGAAATCATTGATGAAGCCGGTTGCAAAGCTTGAAAGATTGAATCGAGTATCGTAAGTCTATATGGAAAGGAAGATGATTTTACCTCCATATTTTTAGACAAATTTCAATTTTTACCTCCAAATGTATATAAGTTGTCAAATGGGTCCATTGGACTTTTACCGCCTTATATATATATATTATAAAAAAACGTTTTTTTTATTGTTATAGTTTTATAAACATTGTGTGTGTTATATAAAAAAATGTTGTTTACTTTTGTAGTATTTTTTTAAGCAAGAGACTCATTTTATTACTAATGAGAAAAAAATACAAATGAAGGGAACAACTGAACGTCAAAAGTTTTAAACCTAATATTTCCCTCCTAAACAAATTTTAGATTTTGAAACTAATTCGCTCAAAAAAAAAGACACAGAACCCTAACTTCACAAGAAGAGACAAAAAAGCTCTATCAACAGCCTCCAATCAACAGCTACAAGCCAACCAAGAACATCCATCTTCTCATACCCCAGCCACAAACAGAAGCTCCAAGCAACACAACCCGCTTCACAAGCAACACTCCATACGAACAACACCCAGCCACCAAGCTTCAAAAGCAAGATCGAAACCATCTTCAAGGCACCATGAGCTTCAAAAACTAAACCAAGAACAGCCTCCAAGCTTCGAAAGCCAGCTTCCAACCATTTTTAAACATTAACAGCTTCGAAACACAGCTTCCCAAGCACAGCCATTAGAAGGGTCTCCCTGCAAAGAACAATACTTTGACAGTACCTTTGAAAACAACTTAATCAAGATTGATATAACCAATACCCAGAGATTCAAGAATAACAATGGCCAGTAGACTAGATGGAGCATCGAAATGAGAAAATATACACTTCTGCTTACATTTGAGAGTCCATTTGGCCAACCAGTCAGCTGCTTGGTTTTGAACTCTCGAAATGTGACAAATATTCATATTAGAACCTACTAGATTTCTACTAATATTTAGATAAGAGCTATTAGTCCAAGGACCAGTGTTGAAAGCAAGTTGATTGACTATAATAAGAGAATCAGTTTCAATATCAATATTCTTCCAATTGTTTTTGTAACAGATGATAAGGCCTTCAATGAGAACCCTATATTCAGCCTGAATAGGAGTGAGCTACCGAATAAAAGGCCAGTTGCATTCACAATGTTACCATCACTACTTCTAATGATGATACCTCCTGCAGACTCTCCATTTCTAGCACAAGCACCATCGACGTTTAGCTTAAGTCTTCCATCAGCAGGGGAACTCCATTTCAAGTAGATAGGCTTTTTGTTCTCCACCACAGAACTATAACCAAGTAAGTAACTTGCACTTTTACAGTTTAGCCAATGCTTATAGGTAAGTCTATCAGAAACATCAAGGCCTTTAATAATACTAGAGACAAGGTCAATAGAAGTTTTAATATTAGGTTGCTTCCCCTTATACTTGTAGCCATTCCTGGTCTTCCATATAACCCAATAGATAATCTGGGGAACAATGTGGGTTATATGTGATTTTCTATTGGAAAACCACAACCAACGTCTAAGGACATGAGAAACAGACATGTAACGGCCAATCTTGACATTAAATAAACAAACATAATGGTTCCACAACTGCCAAGCAAAATCACAACTAACAAAAAGATGATTCTTGTCTTCACAATTCCTACAAAACTGACATTTAGAAACAATGTTAAAATGTCTTTTAATAAGAATCGAATCAATAGATATGAAGTTGTTAAGTAATTTCCAGGTTAAGAAAGAAAACTTCTTGGGGGTGAAATGGCTCCAAAGTTTTTTGAAGATATAGGACTGATTATGCTTAGAACGAATCAGGTTCCAAGTATCATTCAAAGAAAAGTTACTAGTATTAGAAGGGCACCGGATTATAGTATCATCCTTATCCCTATCAACCTTTAACTTGCATATGGCCTCAATTCTATCATTAGTTAATCTGTCATTCATAGCATTGTAGTCCCAACTACCATTCTTCCAAAAGGTATGGACCCTAACAGGAAGAAACCAATCAATATTACTAGCAATAGGAGGCATGCCATGCCAGGCATCCATCCAGAAATCAACCTCCCCTTTCCCTAAAGACCAATGAATGCTCTTCTCTGCTTGGGACCTGATATTTATCGATCTTTTCCAGACAAGAGAACCATTATTGTTAGTAGCATTTATAGGATGAGAAGTTTTACAGAAAACATTCTGCATCAAATTGGACCAAAGACATTTATTTTTCCTTAAAGTGAACCACGGCTTTTGGGAGAAGGATTGTTGAATATCATCAAGTTTTCTGACATTCAGCCCCCTTCTCCAAAAGGCTTGCAAATAGAAGACCAATCAGACCAATGTATAGCCTTCTGATTAAACTTAGTCCTCCACAGAAACTTATTAAAAATATCTTCAAGGTTCTTGATGATATTCTTAGGAATAAGACAACTCTGCATCCAATGATGAGCTATAGAAATTAAAACATTTGTTATTAAGGCTAGCCTACCACCATATGAGAGAGATTTGCTATCCCACTCAACAATTTTATCATTAAATTTATTAATAATAACTCTGTAAACCTTCCACTTTTTGTTGTTAGATAAGTTGATACCAAGATGCATAGTGGGAAGAATATCCACACCATAACCAGTAGATTTCAGATTCTGAATGTTTATATCCTGAGCTTTTGCAGACACAATGATCTTAGTCTTCTGCTTATTTATTGATTGACCAGAAACCCTCTGATAGCAATCCAGAAACCTGCTCAAAATTCCAATGGTGCTAGGCAAACTATTAGTGAAAACGAAAATGTCATCAGCAAAAACCATACAAGGAATAAGGTAATTAGTTCTTGCATTATATTTCATGTTTTTATTGTTGTGAAACAACTTATACATCCCTCTTACCAACACCTCCTCACTAAGGATGAAAAGGCTAGGGGATAAAGGATCCCCCAGCCTTAAGCCCCTCTTCATATGAAAGTAGTCAAAAACCTCTCCATTTATAAGCATAGAAACATGAGCACTAGATATCATACGATTGATAAGAGATATAAAGTCAGTAGGAAAACCAAATAAAAGAATAACTTTAAGAATAAAGTCATGAGAGACCCTGTCAAAGGCCTTAGACATATCAAGCTGGATCATAATATTTCCAGTCTTAGGCTTTCTATTGAGGTCATATATTAACTCCTTCGCAATAAGAATATTATCCTGAATCAACCTGCCCTTCACAAAAGCAGTCTGTAAGTTAGAAACAATTTTAGGGAGAATAGCAGATAACTTGTGATTGACCAGACTAGCCACAATTCTATTGACCATGGTGCATAAACTGTTCGGCCTGTAGCTATTCCATTCAGTAGGATTGTTACTCTTAGGGACTAAACAAATCCCAGTAGCAAAGATACCTGTAGGGATATTGCTGCCACTAAGAATAGCATTTATCATATTGCACATATCAAGTTTTATAATGCTCCAACAACTTTTAAAGAATTGGAGATTAAAGCCATCAATGCCCGGAGCACTGTCAGGATTTATAGTGCTAACAATCTTCTACACCTCAATCTCAGCAGCTCTACTAAGGAGAGCATCATTATCAGCTTTATAGACAAGAGAAGGAATACAATTAAAGATATCATCATGAAGCCTGTATGGATCCTCCCTACAAGAAGAAGACAGAATGCTCTTAAAATATCTAACAGCAGAATTACCAATATCCTGATGATTGGTTAACCAGGTATCCTCATCTTTGATACACTTAATTTCATTCTTCCTCTTATTTTTAGAAACATAAGCAAAGTAAAGCTTAGTACACCCATCTCCATCTCTTAACCAACTATCAAAACACTTATGCTTCCAAAAGACTTCCTCATTTCTAAGAGCATTAGTGTGAAGACTATTAGCCTTAGAAAGATTAGCCTTAGACTCCTGATTGCTGTTACTTAAATAAAGAAACTCCATTTTCTTAACATTGTCTTCAGTCATCTTAACATTATCAAACACATTGCCAAAAGAACTGGAATTCCAAGCTTTCAAACAAAGCTTTAATCTTCTGAGTTTGTACCAAAATATATGACTAAGATCACCTTGAATAGGCTTAGACCAATCCTGCTCAACAATACTCATAAACATATCATCATTAGTCCATGCATTTTGAAATCTAAAATGTTTTATTTTTGAGTTAAACAATTAGTATTAGAGAGAACAACAGATATTAAAAGGGGGGCATGGTCAGAACATGTTCTGACCATGTGGAAAACCTGAGTCTTGTTGAAGAGCTTCAACCAAGTATTATTAATTAAAACCCGGTCAAGTCTTTTCCACTTGTTGCTTCTAGACCAAGTATACTTAGACCCAGCATAACCCGCATCAACCAAGTCACAATCTTTGATACACTCATTGAAGTTATCCATACTAGACTGACAATTCGAAACACAGCCAATCTGCTCATCATGAGAAGATATAGTGTTGTAATCACCAACACATATCCAGGCTTTACTAGAGTTTTTAAAAGATAGCAGACTATCCCAAAGACTGATTCTATGAATACGCTGACACTTAGCATAAATAGAGGTGAGAAGGAAGCTATCATCAATACCAGGATAAGTGACCTCCATATGGAGACACTGATCCAAATTTCGAATGACATTAATCCCAATATCCTTCATCCAAAAGATCCAGATTTTGTTAGAAGTATTAGAGGTGTAAAAACTAAAGCCAAGATATTTAGAAACCTCCTCAATCCTTTCTATCTTAGACATAGGCTCCTCAACAATACGAATTTTAATATGCTCACTCCTAACAATAGAGGCCAATCTTCTCTTGGTAGGCTTGTTATTGAGACCTATTGTATTCCAACTAAGCATTCTGATCATTATCAGAATGATAAGGTTGTAGTTTATCCCCCAAGATTAGGGACTTAATCTTCAGTTTACTTTAAGATTTATTCCTTCTTTTAGCTGACTTTAACTTACTCTCTATAATCTCATTGAATGTGTGCTCAGTTGAATAGGTTGGAGATGCAGAACAACTTCCAATATTATCAGGATCAGGAGAAGAATTATCAGAATTACTTTGATGGACACACTCATTATCAAGTCTTTCCAAGGCATCTATATACTCAGAACTATCTTTCATAGGAGAACTCCTACTAGTTGATTCAGTCCCCATATTAAGATGTTTAAGTTTCCCTTGAACTTGTTCATGAAAAGATTGCTGCTGAATACTTTCATTATCAGTTTGATTGTAACTTTCTTCTTTAGAGTCCTGATCTTTCTATCTAACTATAGATTTAATATTTATTGTGTAAACCTTTATAATGTTGCTTCTTGAATCATGTCTGGATGCTTCCATATTCTTATCAGAGACCTTATCCAAATCCTTACCCAAAACATTCCCCTGAGCAACATTGATCTCCTTATTTTCAGGCAAACCAGGCTTCTCTTTCCCTTCCTCTGCATTCACATCATTCTTTAATTGTTTTTTGCAATCAACCCGAGTATGACCAATGTGAAAACAATAACTACAATATGATGGAAGATTCTTATAACTAATAGAAATCCAGTGACCATCATTTTCCCCAAACCCAATCCATATCTTCCTCTTCAGATGTTTTGAAATATCAATAACAATCTGGGCATAACAAGCATTCCCATGTGCTCTGTTTTCTTTAGGAACAACAATCTGATACGTTGTGCCTAAAGATTTAGCAAGATCAGTCACCAAGCCTTCATTATAAAGAAATCCAGGTAAGTTTTCAAACCTAACCCAAGAAAGAACAGTTGGGTTCTCACATTGTTTGCAAAATTCAGGAGTCCAGCAAAGGATTCTCATTACGAAATCATCGAACCTCCATACATTCTTCGACCAAATACGACTCACATCCTCCTTCAAAGCGAATTCCAGAAAGATATGGTGTGAATCCCAGACTTTGTAGTTGTAACCACCCCTAAACTTCAACTGATTCAGAAAACTATCGATCTTGATCTTCTTTGGTATTTCATTACTAAATTGACCAATCAAAGTTGTTTTTGATTGTTCAAGTAAATTTGTTTTAACATCCTCTGCAAATTTTATAGAGAAATGATCTTCAGATTCCTTAATCCACTAAAATCCTGTAGTCTAAGATCAAATACATTGGATCGGATTTCGATAGACTTCGATGCAAGCCACTAAAAGATAAGTAATTATCTTATTCTTTGATCATTTTTATGAGTTGATGACTTCTAATTCTTTGTTGTGAATCCAAATCTCTTGAATGTTCCTTTCAATATTGGCTCAAAATAAATATTAGCCCAAATATTTAATCTTCTCTAAAGGTATGGCACGAGAATCATTCTTTGTATCTTTCTATCTGTACCCTATCCACCGTTTTTTGAGCTTGTGTCCTAGATCTCTATAGATTCTGGTGAATGTTGATCTCACAATATAATTCTTGGAGTTTCTACTTGAATTCCTAATAGATGGTTAGTGAGTCTCGAGATAGTCAGGTAAATTCCTTCCTATCTTCCTCAATTAGAGTATTTATTCTTAGAATTCGATGCAATTTTTAGTTTCTCATCTTCATTGATGGATTGGGCAGCAATACCGACCAATAAGCACAACATCTTATTTTAGGAGTTCTTTAACGCAAAGGATGAATATTCTATTTCTTCAATATTAGGTACCATATATTTTTTTAAATGATTTCATTATTACTGAGTTAATCTCTTTAGGAGGCAAAAACATTTAACTATATGATTTGAATTTTAAGATTGTCTGGATCATTCCTCTTCACGCTCTAATATTTATCCTTGCTTTCTGATTCCATTTTTTTGTATTGTTTTATGGTCTACCTAACATTTAGATAACCTATTTTACCTTCTGAAACATTTGAAAAGAAAACCAATTGTTTTTGCAGTGTTTTAGAAGGCTAGTCATGAACTATATTATATTAATGGTAACTATCTTTGAAATTTAACAAAACTAAAAAAAATGGATTAATTTTATATAATCAATTTCTTTAAGAAATCTAACCTCAAAATTGTAACTCAAATAATTATATTTTCTTTAACCAAAATAACGAATAATAAATATGGGTTCGGTTATTCGTCACTTAAGAAAGTTGATATATATTTTTTCCAATAAATTTGTTATGATTCAGTTTTATTTATTTGTATTTTAATATGTTTATTTTGATTGAGGTTTTGTTTTGAATTCTTAAATTAAGCTTTTGTACCACCTACCACCATAATTATTATTTTGTTTGGTTCTACCGATTATAGATTGATAATAAAACGTATTAAATTTTTTATTTTTAAAATTTTTATGTGTTTTTTTGTCATGCAACTTTTTATTTTTTAAATTTAAGATTCAATTTAATTTGTTTGATTTAAAAGTTTTATATTTATTTTTTTAGATTATTTTTTGTTAAATTTTATCATTTTTATTTATGTTAAAAATGTATGATATCTCGAGTAAATGTATGATATCTCGAGTTTTGCTTGATGTTAAATATACAAATTTGTTATTTTGGTTGTGACATTTTATTATTATTGTTATCAAATCTAAAATATTGTTAATATAATTTTTTTTGCAAAGTTATAAATCATAAACAACATTTATAATCCTTCTCGTTCGAAAGATGAACAATAATAAAATAAAAGAGAACTTATCGTTTTGCATTTACTATTGTTGATGCCTCATGATCTATAATAAAAGATTGCTGGCTCTAATTATCTAATGAAGAATATGTTACGACCATTCTCACAATTTGTTAGGTGCTTCTAAAGTAATATTTAAAGGATAAAGTTATCAACATTTATGGATTAGCAACTCAAGAATCACTCAAGAGAATAATGGAGAAAAGAAATAGATCTAAAGTGTTTAGAATACACAAATATTGAATTAAGGTTATTGGACGATTATATATATCTACTAAATTGATATCACTAAATTAACTAGTAGTCTTTAAATAAACTCAAACTTATTAATTGAACACTTTGACTTGAATTTCTTATTAAATAAATATTTTATTTAATTTTTAAATTGTGCTATTTGACGTACTAGCCACTATGGGACTATAATCTTTATTGGACTTTTAGATTTCAAGATTCATCATATGGATGCTAAGACATGATTTCTCATTGGAGCCATTATGGAAACGATTTATAAGAAACTATATGATTTTTTGTGTAAAACGATCCAAAATAAATGGTTTACAAACTTTGTAAATATAGTTATGATCTAAAATACACATATCTTCAATGGTACCATAAGTTTTAAAACATTATCACCTCATTCGTTTATGAGATGAATTATGTGGAATATTATGGGTACCATAAATTCAGTGGTAGTAAAATAAAATATATTTTTACTATCCATCGATGGCATACTCCGTGTCATGAATGATATAAGATTATTGTATAGCACTAAGACTTTTGTACTACGGAAAATTTATATGAAATATTATGATGAAAGGTATTTTATTTTACGGATTCATATTATTAGGAATCTCCTTCAAAATATTATGGGTATATCAAAAAAAGAAAAGCATATATTGAAAGCATGTCATAACGTTATGGCATATAAAACCTAAAAAATTTGGATACTTATATAGCTAAAGTCAATAACTTAAGCCAATATCCTACAATAGAATAAAAAATTCAGCAAACGTATCCATACATTTCAGCTATTAGAATCTTATGTATGATCAAGTATGTACCAAATCATATGTAATATATAATAAGGATACCAGGTATATACTTGAACATTTGGATGTTGACCAGTAGATGATACTCCAGAGGTTCCTTTACTATTTGAAGAAAACTAAGAACTATATGCTAACATATGAGACATCGTATAACTTAAGATCATTGTTATTATGATGCAAAATTTATCGGTCGTATATACACTTAAAGCTTTATAATTGGATATATATTCCTTTTTAGTTGAGGTACAAATTTGTAAAAGAGTATGAAACAAACTCTTCTCACGATATCTATTATTATGGTGGAAAATATATTGTCTTTTGAAGCATCAAACCATGCCCTTAGGAAAGTTGTAAGAAAACTATGGATGATTGAATGAATCAAAATACCATTTGTTCTCTAATGTGACTATAGTCTAGAAGTCATATTCTTGAACAACAACAATAGCCCAAACAATTCTAAATGTATAAAAATCAAGTACCAGTTTGTTAAAGATATAATATAAAATAGTCAGATTATGGTTAGACATTCTCTTACTAAAGCATTGTCATCAACGATCTTTTATGTACACATATGGTTTGAATGTGAATCATTGATTTGAATGTGAATCGTTAGTTTA
The DNA here is from genome assembly GCA_036936605.1 of Limnanthes douglasii subsp. nivea. Lineage (NCBI taxonomy): Eukaryota > Viridiplantae > Streptophyta > Magnoliopsida > Brassicales > Limnanthaceae > Limnanthes > Limnanthes douglasii. Next base: position 161,326,477 of record JAUPFV010000003.1, read on the forward strand.
AATAGTATTGAGGTTCGGTGAAACTTTATTGATTTTTTTTGTAACAATTTAGATTCAGTATGGTTTTTTACTGTATTATTTTTTGAAAATAGGCTTTCAAATTAAAAATATTATGGTTGTTCTAATTTTTTATGATTTTTTGTAAATTCAGTTTAACAATCTCAGATTCGGTTAAGTTGGACATGTTGAAAACCAACAAGTTATGATTATATGTTCGTGATATTCTCATGCTATATACCATGATATTTGTAAGTTTATTTAATATATGGTTGGAAACATAATTCGTAACTTTTAAGCTATAAGTGGAACATATTTTAGTTCGTTGTTGATTATTACCTAAAATAATAGCATTATAATTTATGTAATAGAAAAAACATCATTTTTTTTTATTTTAAGGGATATATTATATTACGTGGTGATTCATATGAAAAATTAGAAAAATATTATTGTAAATTTAGAGTATCCTAGTTATTACAAATATTGATCCCAAAAATAAATATAATCAAATTTTATTAATCAAGATTCGATCACTAAGTAATAATATGATAATATTATAGATACTTTAATTTATGAAGATATCATGTGAACTAAAATGTGTTGTGAGAGAGAATCTTTGAGTGTGTTTTTTAGTTATTATGTTATTCGAGAACATATTCACCTTGATTCTATAAAAGATCATTAATTTGATTTAAATAATAAATATTTAAAATCTTTATACGAGATAATTTAGATAAACTATTCACAAGGTTTTGATTTTCCATTTCTCAAAAGAAAAAAATTGTTCTTTTTCAGATATCTTTTTTCATTATCAAACTTATCAAAAGTTTAATTTTTCTTCCGTCAAAAAAATATCCAAGCTACTACCCGTAAATTTTATCTTAAAGATATATAAGATTAATACATGTAAGTTTTGTAACCATGATCTTGTGTTAATTTCTAATTCATTAAAACTTTCTAAACAATTGGGTTTAGGTATTTTATATCCAATATTATATTCTTAAAAGTACTCACGTATAAGTTTTAAAGTAAAATCCAAATCTTAGTTTTAATCTTAAAATACCCTTAGATTTTAGAATTGGGGTTATATTTTAGAATAAGAGTTTAAATTTAAAATTTCAATTTTAAATTTTAGTTTAGAATTTAAAATTATTTTAAACTATACTTTTATTTTTTTAGTTTTTTTATGAGAATGTCATATCTTTTTAAATGGTTTATACCCTTATTTAAGATGTAAACATTCATAATAACGGTATAGTATAATATTGACGATGAGGTATACATGTTATTGATGATCTAAAGTTGACAACATAAAAATAACGAACTAAAATATGTTAAAGAAGGTAAGCATGTTGGATAAGATAGAAGGATGAAAATAACCCGTGTTATGGTTGACAAAATGAAAGACTATGACCCAAAAAGATAACGAAGTAAGGAAATCATGAGTGTTGAATAATAAAAATGACGAAGTAAGGTGGGAAACTAAAGTAAGTTAGAATATCACAAACTTAACGAGCTGAAAGGACATCAAGCTTGATAACACAGAAAAAAGAGTAAACTTGATGAGATAAGACATGTATGTTGAAGAAGAAGAAATGTATACTTGGCTTTGAAAAATATTTAAGAATATATTAGGTCTTTAGTTGATATTACTTGATTGTCTTAAACGGTTATAAGGCTATCTCAACATTTGCTTACAATAGTTGAAGGCGTTAAATAGCTTCCTCTATTTTTTTTTCGAGTTACAAATGAATGTCACAAGACAAGATAAATATAGATCTAGCATGTTATAAATTCAAAGAGCTGAATAGAGAAGAACTTTTTTTGAACAAATATTACAAATATTACAAAACAATTTCTGAACAAAAATATCTCTAAAAGATGATTTGAACCGATATGATTTATGTGCTAAAAAATATATAATTCATACTAAGTAAAATGAGCTAAGAGGGCATGGAAAAAATAATAATAATGAACGGTCTAGTAAGGAAGTAGTGTGAAAATGGAGATTAAATAAAGGAAACAATGAATTGGTAAATATAAGTCAAAAACCTTCAAAATGCCTTAATTTCATTATATTATAGAAATCTTCAAAGATAATTTCCTAAATAGTTTGAACCATATAAGATGTATAAGTATGCTCTATTTCAATCCTAATTATGCACTTCTATGTAAGGCTTTTTCCATGATGTTTAAGGGAAATTCTTTAACTTGGTTTAATAATCTTATGTTAGGATCAACTAATAATTTCGAGGATTTATGAAGCTTGTCTAGGATTTAGTTTGTTGGAAATAATAATATTAAAATATATGGGTATTATATCATGACAATGTATAAAAACAAGAGAAAATTCGTTAAGGAGTTATATTCAGAGATTTGTTCAAGAGATGAACAGTTTTCGAAAGACATAAAAAAGACTTCTAATTAAAAGAGGTTCCTTGAATATTTGATTAAGTTTCATTTTGATATTATATGATATTTATTGATGTAAGCATATATATATATATATAATAATTGAGGTTGAAGATACAATACGAGGTAGAATTATACAAGCGAATGAATCATAAAGAAGAATACAAAGTTCTAAAAGGAAAAAAATTGCAAAACAAATATGTGTGGAGGTCATCAAAGCATAATTTAGTTGACCTCGGTTTTCTTATTCTCATAACCCAATCGTAATTTTTACACCTCTTATTGCAAGTATAACAACGATATACAAGAAGGGGAAGGTTCAAATACCAAACACCACGAGTTATGTTTGGCCCTTCTAATGAAAGATCTAAAATATTTTATTGTGCTTACCATTATGACCATGATCACGCAAGTGGAGATTATTTATTGATTGTAGGATGAAATTTAAAAGTTAATTAACAATGATGAGTTGGTTGAATTTATCAAGACATAGAGATGGAAAGACAAGAAAAAAGTGATAAATGTGATAGTCTATGGAGAGGATACTTTAGTTGGAATACCCAAATAATCAAGGAGACATAAGAAATATATAGAATTACATCATATAAATGAGTCATCAATCAGTATAAATAGAACTCCAATACCAACATTGGTATTTACTAATGATGATTTAGAAGGTATAGCTACTCATCGTGAGGAAGCTCTACACATTATTATAGAGATTTATGGGGTTATCATTAAAATAATAATGATTTACACAGAGAATTTAGCTAATGTGTTATATCGAAGTGGATATGGGAATATGGTTGGTGTGACATCGTACAGAAAAAACAATCATAATTTGGTGGAGTTTTTTTGGACAATTTAGTGATTGTATAAGTGAAGTAGAGCTACCACTAATTTTTGCATACGATCTGACATAAGAAAAATATTGATAGTTTGTTTATGGTTATTGATGCAATAATTCCTTAATATGCAATTTTAGGTAATTATTTGGTTACATAAAATGGAATTTATTGTATTATCTTGTCACGAGTGTGTCAAATATCTCATATAAGGCCAGGTTAGAGTCATACGAATTAGTCAAAGGGTAGTGAATGTATCATTATTGTATGTCATTTAGTTTAAAAACTATCATTTTATATCAGTCAATTATCCATTAATGGATTCAAACTTGTTGGAAGAAAATGAAACCTTGTAGGTGGATTCATTTTACCAACTTAAACTGTGTTTTCCCAAAGGATGTTTTCCTTTACCTCGTATTGGCCAGTTAGTAGAAATTACTATAGGACGTGATTTATTGTCATTTATGGGTAGTTATTCAAGATATTACCATATTAAAATTAGTTTAAATGATGAAAGAGTATAACATTTATGATCAAAATAAGTTTGTATTTCTACAAATTAATGCCAAAATGGAGAAACAACTTATCAACGACTCATGAAACGTATTCTTGCTAAACAAATGGAAAGATATTTAAGCTTACATTGAGGACATGATAATGGAAAACAATGATGCAATTTTACATGTTTTGGCATTAACTAAGACTTTTGATAACCTAAAAAATTTAACTTGAAATTGAATGCATTAAAATATGCTTTTGGTGAGTTAGAATATTTCTGAGATATGTGATTAGAGAAAAAATAATTGAAACCAATCTTATACAACTAAAATATTTGTTAGCCATGACTCCACTAAATTCTATTAACAGAGTAGATAAGTTAATAGCTCGTTTGACAGCTTTGTCAAGATTTATATCCAAAGCCTCGGATATGATCCATATATTTTTTTTTAAAGGAGAAAAAAATATTTATTAAGATAGTAGATATGCAAAGGCTTTTGACGAGCTCAAGAAATATCCTACTTCAACTGAAATCTTACCTACATCAAAGAAGGATGGATTTTTATTTTTATAGATGTCAGTCTCAAACTTTGCAGTTAGTGTCGTTCTTATTCATGAAGATAATGGGGTTCACCAATAAACTTACTATGTGAGTAGTTGATGTTGAGATGTGGTACCTCAACCTTGAGAAACTAGCTATAGATGTGGTAATGGCTTCACAAAATATACGACTGTATTTTTAAGGGCATGTTATTATATGAAACACTTATTTTTCTTTAAAGATTGTATTGAAAAAATATGTATCAATTTGTCTAACATGTTGGTTAATTGAACTTACTGAGTATTAAATTTAATATGACCCCGTACAAAAATAAAGACAGATACAATTGTGGATTTCATCAATGAATTCCAAGAAAAACAACCTAATAATGAGAATGATTATATAGATAAAAAATTATTTAAAGAAAAAGAATAGGTTGTACGAGAAAATTGAGCCTATGGATCAACTGGTAGTGGGATTGGGATCATTTTGGTTACTCTATATGGAAAAAAAATTGATAAATTGTTAACTTTAGATTCGTCACCAAAAATAATAAGGCAAAATATAAGACAGTTTTAGCAATAATGTATTTAGATTATATTTGTGGTGCATGAACAATAAGGTTGATATCGGAATTTCAATAAGTAATTGGTCAGGCTCATGTCAAAAGCGAAATAAGAACTATGGGAGGGTACTCATAAATTATGAAGCAAATGGAGAGATAGTTTGAAAATCTCATATATGAATAAATACCTCGTTTAGAAAATGCAAATGCAAATTTGTTGGCTAAGTTTGGATGTTCGGAAAACAATGTTGTAATAATTGTTATATACTTGTTAGTCCTTTTCTCACGCAAGTATACATGGTCAAATAGTAGCAAGTAATAAGTAAGTAAGATCGTTCCCACGAAGACCAGGTGTATATGACAAGAATTCACTTATGCAACAAAGTATGATTATTAGACTAATGCTTGAACGAGTAATAAAGTATGGGTGAATGAATATAAATAAGCAAATTAACTAACGAGTATACTTATGCAAGAGAAAACATGGAACCCTAACTTCATTGTTTATTTTACTCAGAGTATTAATATACTTAATCAATATGTATGATAACAACGATTACTAATCAGATAACATGAAATCAGAATGCGCTACCTTTCAGTACACGTAAACCAAACCACTTAAACAACCACAAAAGAGATAGCAGTTAAGCAGACACCACTTGCATGCCAATCCTATATGTCTATATGAATTGAGGTACAATTAGTTTTAAGCACAAGTCATCTATTTTGATTACATAAGGTAATATGATATGGTTAATGACATATTACGAATCATGAACAATCACAATACCAATTATTCAAGAACCTATGCTAGCATGGCAAGTTCTAAATTCTTAAATCTACTTTTGCATTCATTAAATATTAACAAACTAGATGTTCGCGACGCATCTAACGATAAGCACAACCATACTAGGTAACCGATAAACGTATGTTACAAATCAATGAAGCAATCAAACCCTAAGTATTATTCAAACAAATCCGTTAGAGTTCCATGACAACGATTAGTTCATAATCGAACGAATCATCATCATGGGCTCAAAAGTTAACATAGCTCTAAGACGAATATAAATAAACGAATAAGAGTTTAGAGAACGTTAAACCGAACAGTAGCCGTAAGTATCGCCTGACAGAAACACTCCGTAAACTGCCGATCGAAATCAAAAGCAGTCGTCACCTGCTTCCTCTCCGCCGTCTGGTTGTATGTTACCGATCGGAAAAAAACAATAAGTAGCCAACTATTTGTTGTCCTCTTTTTCTCTCGCTTTGAATTATGTAGGTTAAAAACATAGAGAATTATGTTTTCTCTTCTTGTTCTATGTTTCTCTGCCGTAAAACCAAGTCAGTGTACAATTATGTTTTTTCCTCCTCTATTTATAAACTGGCCGAAACCTAAAAGAGCCCAATTTTGATTTTTCTTTCTCTGGGCTTTTTATCTCCTTTCCTTTTCTTGTCGCTTTAATCTGCCCAAAAACTTGGTAGAAGCCCCAATACGAATCATGAAATATTTATGCTAAATAAAATAATATTTTAAACAACATAGCTAAATAAAACCCTAGCATTAGTCTAATATTTTTTTCTTAATTCAGCATTAATTTCCTTTTGTGCTCTATAGCTAAATAAAAACACTGGCCATAATATACAATATTTATTTATTTTCAAACAAATATTTTTAACAAATAATATAATTTTAATAAATCTCAAGAAATATAGTTTTTTTTTCTTTCTACCAGATTTTTCTGTTCTAATTCCTTTCTACTGGCTCCACTAGTAAAATTATAATAAACAATGAAAATGAATCGATTTGTTTCTTCCGATTCATGCAGCCCAATAAAGCCCATGTGTATAACTTTGGGTCAACAGACCCAAAGCTTGTTCTAAAATTTCCCTCAAGTACATTAATTTTCCAGTTTCTTCAATTTCACCCCAAATTTATTAATATTATCACAATTTACCCGCGGTACAACTCCAGCCCTTTACTACAATTTTTTTGGAACAGAAGGCCTAGTGGTGCAGGTAAATGACCCAACATTTTCAAAATTATACATTATTAAGAACATTATGAGCATTCTATTCTCAAAAAGTTTATACTGTCTGCATATAGTTATACCTACGAGCATGAATGAAAAATCACGTTGAAACACGATGAAAACTTGTTAACCAGCGACGATTTTAAGAATAATGGAAGTGTAATAAGTGACATGAAATGAACTTATCAATACTCCATTAGTTGAATTTGAAGTTGACATTGAGAGTTCAGAAGGTATTATCAGTTGAAGAGCGTAAATATTGACGTAAGAAGAAATATTTTTAAGACCAAGTTTTACCATAAGTTAAAGCTCAAACACATGTATTATGTTTACGAGCAACAACTCCTACTATATGCTTACATAATAATTCATAGAGCGAATATTAAGGTAAATCATTTAACTATGTATATGGATGGGAAACGGTAGTCTCAACTGAGATAATGATTCATAGTCATTGTATTTAATTATTCATTTGAACAAAACGATACGGAAACAACGATAATTATAGATTTAATAAAAAGTGTCAGGAACAAGCACATTTATGAGCTAAACATTTCTAGGATTTGATGAAAATCATGTATGATTCAAAGCATAAATTTTTGAGTTTAAAAGAATTATATATTATTTTAAGAAAATTGTTTAAGAGGACAAGAGATAAGAACGTTGCCAAACTAGCTCCCAATTGGCATGGTCCATTTCAGGTTATATTTAAAGGACCTCATGGTGCATATATGTTAGTTGACATTGAGGTAAATTCTTTGAAACATTCATGGAATATTCAAAATTTAAAATTATACAAAAACTTTGTGTAAGCACGATAGTGTACTCTTTTTCCTACTTGGTGGCGTGTGATGTTTTTTTAACGAGGCATCATATAAGGACACTTTTAATACAACTTGTTATGACTAATTATTTACAGAGTGATAAAAAATCCTGCAAGCCAAAAATTAAAAAATAAAAGACCAAGAGATATCCAAAAATCCTTCAAATTATAATTTGTTTACTAAGTAATTTTGAGATATTTTAGAGACATAATAAAATCAACAAGACGAGCTACAATGAAGATTGACAAAGTTAATAAGCCGAGCTACAATGATGATTCATAAAAGTAATAAGTCAAGCTAGCAAAAACACTTTAATAGATAATAAGTCAAGCTACAAGCAATACTTGTGAAAATAATAAGTCGAGCTATAAACAAGTTAAAGATAAAATTGTTTTGTTAATAATATGGTTCATGCAAGTATACTAATATATAAGAGAAGCATTAAATATGGGAATTTTTTTATGAAATATTGGTAGATATGAATTTAAGTTAGTCCAAAGATCTAAAATGATCAAAGCCTCTGCGAGGAAGTTCCTATAAAAACCTTACGAGTATGAGTGTAAACCAAGCCCACAATCTATTAAGGTCAGAATAATATGCATTTAAAGCCATAAAGTTTAAGTCGTAAACCCATCACTATAAGTCAAGTCATCGATTAATAAGATCAAAGAGAATTTATATAAATGGGGACATTAGTGTAGAGAGATAAGAGCTTAAGAAAGAGGATTATAAGTTACAACAATGATGGATAAAGCTAGATCAACCAAGAAACATTCAAGATAACTCAAATTTTCAAACAAGAAAAAAGAAAAGTATTGACATGATGAAATACATTCTTGATGAATTAAATTATTAATGAAACATACTATTGATTAACGATTTAAATTAGGTTGATAAGAAAAATTAACATTGATGAGATATGTATTTATTGAATTCATGAAGAATAGAAAAGAAATATATTAAGATAACTTCAAAAATACTTCAAAAATAAAATAGAGATTGTAATAACAATATAAATCAAGAAAATATATAGTAAATTAAAAATAATATAATATTAAGTTTTATTCAATGATAAACCAAAAGAACTATAAACCGTATGAAATAAAAACTATTCACAAAAAGTAAAAATAATTATATAGGTCGTATATGACCAAAACATTATCTAGAAAGTAAGTGAAAAATTGATCATTTTTATTTTCAATCATGTTAATATCTTTGTTCTGATACAAGTTTTAAAGTCTTTTGGTGAAATTTGTTTTTGTGAAAGGTTTTTTTTAGATTCTTCTAAAAGTAGGACATCGTTATTTTTATACTCATCATATAATGAAGAATCACTTTTTGATTCGAACTGCAGATACTCTTTAGTAATAATATATTTTGTGAGAGGCCTTGACCTAATTTTAAGATTGGCCTTCTAAATAAAAAGTATGATATTTTTAAAACTCTTCACGAAGTAGGCTTTTGTAGAGTCTAGTGTTTTTTTTCTTAATATATTTTTTGGTTTAAAGAAGTGCTTCTTCCTTGGCTCGGTTATTCTCTTGGATATGTTTCTTTAACTCTTGAATCTTAAACTTGTTTGAGTTAATATTGGATTTGTTGGTCGACACGTTGCTTCAAGGGTAGTTTTTTCTCCTTTCAGCTTATCGTGCAACTTTTTTAAAGACAATTACTAGTCTTTAGTCAAGATTAGTTATTCCACTAACGAGTCAAAACATCCTTCAAATGTAATCGGTGAAATAGGTTGTGAGTTCACCAATCAACATCCTTAAGAGATATATTTTTATCGGTAAGAATTAGAGATTTATAATATCTTTAAAGTAAATAAGTATGACATATATATTTCATAATTAAAGTACTAATAGCAAAAAATTTAAATATGATTAAAGTTAAGACATGTTGATAAATAAAGACTTAATAGCAAGTTAAAATCCAAAGAAGATGATGACCCAACAAAGTCTCGTGGAGAATAAAGTATTTTAATTTTTGGAGCAGATACATTAGAAATATTACTTTTCTTGACCATTTTGATAGTCGATCTTTTTTTGTTAGATTCTTGAAAGTAGTCGTAGCAACAACATCATTACTGAGAAGAAGAAAATAAATCATTTTGTCTTGTATAGGCTCTTTGAGGCTATAAGTTAAGGGTTCGTTTTCATTTAAACTTGTCCTTTTGGGATTCTTTCACGAGGATTCTTCAATATGTGCCCTTTTTTAGAAGATTTATTTTGTAGGAATTCTCAACCTATTTGAAGTCAACATCATCCATGCGAGCAAAGATTAGGGTACTAATGTCATATTTTATAGGAGTAACACTCATTATATAATCAATAACCTCTTCTTTTACAGACATGGTGATCCCATCTATTTTTATAAAGTATATAAAATAAAATTCTCTCTTCTGAAAAGGGGATTGAATAGATCTCCAAGTATTGTGAGAATCTTGTAATAACTTTGCAGACGATATTTTATTACCAAAAGAAGACGATAAAATTTATTGGTAATTTTAGTGAGAGTTACAATAAAAAATAAAAAATAAATTATAAATTGTTTGGCAAAGTAAAAATTGAGTTAATAATAAAGAATAGTCGAAAGTACTGAATAAATTTTGTCATGTTTTACATGTTGTCTTTCATCTTCTTTCAATATGACTAAACCCATTAGACGAGCTAACCCTATTAAAAATCAGGAAGTCTAAGCGTGCGGTGATATCTTGCAGGTATAAAGTAATAAAATAGTATTTTGCATAATATATGGAATTTAGATTAGAAGAGGATTTCTGGAACTAATAGAAATATTAAGGAAAGCAGAAACGACTATCACACTGATTAATATTCTTCACCTGTTTGGAGTCAGTTGTGACACGTAAATCCTAATGAACTGAAAAAATTCCACTATCATATGGTAAAAATGATATAAAATATCGTAGTTTATGAGGCTATAGAATAATCATACCTCATTATCTTCTACATGGATTAAAAGATCGTATTTTTTGGGGAACACATTATTTCTTTGTCGTAATATTCCTATTTTTAAAAATATTATCTTCTTCAAAAGGGTTAGAGTATACGTAGGATTAGTTTTAAAGAAGGTATAATTTTTATTTAAAGATGGTCATGTAAAGTTGTTATACCTCATTTTTAATAACTATACTTGTTGGAACAATTACTATAAATTTGTTGGACGAGAAAACAATGTTAGGATTGATGTGTTCAAGAGGAGAAGCAAGAATCTCATCTTTTCCTAGTGCTAGTTAGTCATCAAATTTAGGGTCTTTTGTTTATTGGTTAACTAAATTACGATTGACATATGCATTTTATATGAGGTTCCTTTCTGGTGTAGCTGAAGATTCAAGGTCGTTGTTAGAGGAATTATTTGATTTGCTAGTTAAGCTTCCAAAAAATCCATATAGCTAGTTTTTTTTGTGAACTCGATTGAACGACTGACAGACTATAAGATGAAAGAATAATAACTAAGGTTTTGTGACTTTTAACCTCATTTACTATAACTAAGTATGTAAGTGTTAAAAATATAGAATATACATGAGTATAAAAATTTGTTTAGATAAAATCTTAGAGAGAGAATGTCAAGAAAATAATTATGGAAAAAACATTTACAACTCTAAGAATTATCTTTATATAAAGAGTCCGTTTTAATCTTCATCAATAATTCAAAAATAAATATCGAGGGAGAGTAAGCTTCCTAGTATAAGTAGTTCGGCAATGATGTGATATATTTTGCAACCTCATCAAGGTTAACCGTTTGAAATAAAATAAAATTCAATGGTTTTAAATTAATATGAAGTTTAGAAAGGTGACTGGTTGGTATAAGAATGAGCATAGTAATATTATTGTTACACTATGGAAAATATAGTTCTTCGACATATAAAAATTGATTCAAGGACTATGACGTTCTAATAAATGCATATTCCTTTAGGGGTTTTATACTCTCATTTAAAAGGCAAGGATTCATAATATGAATATTGTATAATATTGATGATAAGTTATACGGGTTGTTGGATGACCTAAATCTGACGCCTTAAAAGTAATGACTAAAGAATGTTAAAAAAAGGTAAACGAGTTTGATAAGCTAGAAGAATAAAGATAACAAGCTATGGTTGGCAAGTTAAAAGACCACAACCCAGAAATATGACAAACTAATGCAAGAAGGTGTGTTGAATAAACCAAATAATAAAATAAGGTGGACACCTTAAGTAAGTCAGGATATCTCAAGCTTCACGACTTAAAAGGACATCAAGTTTGACTACCCAGATGAAGAGTAAACCTGACAAGTAATTACAAATAGGCTGAAGAAAAAGACATTTCAACGTGGTGAAAGACTCATTCATTTGGATGGTGAACAATAATTTTAGAGATAAATAAATTATAAATTTGACCGTACTATTTTTAAGTCTTGAGTTGTTTAATCCTTATAATCAATGATATTTTTTATGCGACAATCCTTCATCATATTTATTAAGTATGAATCTCGTTTCTTGAGAGAGAAAAGATACAGAGAGTTTAATTGTAGGGAGAGAAAGAAAGAGAGAAAGTAAAATCAGTTTAATGAAAAAGTGTCACCCTTTATTCATTGTCTCAACCTTTATTTATAGGTGGAATTAATCAGTTTAACTGGATTAGTTATACAAATGGATAAATTTCACTTCAATCCCTTATATTTATAATTAGTTCAAATACCCTCTTTCAACTATACAATCTATAATATACAACCTTAATTGTATTACATTTAAGCCTTCGACATTTCATATCCTTATCAGTACCCCCTAGTTTTTATGAAGGTCAATGAATAAGAACTAGTAACCATGGGAAATCATGGTGGGTAACAATTGTTACTTGCCAAAAATCTAATTTACTTCGAATTAGATCTTTTCATCTCCTTGTCAAAAGGATTTGTCTCAATAGTTGTTATCCTCAAATAAAAATACACTAAGATTTTTTCTCGAATATAAATCGTATATCAACTGATTCAAGAATGTCAGGTCATATACTTGTCCTCCTCGAATGAACTCGTACATATGTTTACCTCGAAACTGGCGTGACCCTTTGTTTGAGCTTTGAATATTCATGCGTAGAATCGTAAGCTGGCCTTTTATAACGGTCAGAAATGTTTGGAATGGTCTAGTACGCATGCGATGACCCATAGGCCTGCCATTAGGTTCGACATCTAACATGTGTCATGTTATTTCTTTACAAGCAACCGTTTGGTATTCTATTTTTCTACCTAATAATTATCACCACCTCTTCCACTTCTCTGAACATTCTCTCTCTCTCTCTCTCATTTTCTTTATAAATACTTCTCACACTGTTTCACAACTACCTTTTAGTGAGAGAACGCAAATATTTCCTAAAAATCCTTAGCTACTTTCACCTAAGAACTCAATTTCTTGGCTACCTTCATCGGAAAACTCATATTTCATAGCCAACCTTCATATTTTATGAACTAATTTAAAGATTCTTCTTCATTTTACTTTATGAAAAACCCACAGCTACCAAAAACCAATTTTTGGCTTTTACGATTCCTTGTGTATTAGTGAGACATGATTTTCCTTAATTTTCTACTGAAACTACTGTTTACGGTAATTTCAACCCCAATCAAAGTTCTCATGAGTTTGAAAGTTCATCTAACCCATAAAGAAACCATTCACTGAAATCTTCTTGAAAATCGCCACCTTAAAAATTTTCTCTAGCATTTTCTGGCTGCACATTTGTTTCTCTTCAGAAGAATCGCAAAGTAACACAAAGCTCATCTACTATTAGGAAATGAAAAAAAAATTCATCACCTATCAATTCTGATCCACCTTGAATATTACACAATGAGACTCCTCAGATTCATCCTAAATCCATCTTTCCCAAAGTCTTCATGTTAGAAAGAAAGCATGCATAGCTATAGAAGACCTCGAGGCTGACAACACTTAACAAAATTCTACCCAAAACACTGCTCAAAATGATATCTCTAACTCTACACCACCATCTCCTCCCCTGAGGTAGATTATTGAGACTAGCGTGAAGTCACAGCAAACTCCTTCGAATATTCAAAAAGAAAATTGAGCGTCGAAACCAAATCCTCATCAACTAATAGACAAAACTTCTAAAGAATAAGCTGATTTAGAGGAAAATATGTCAAATGTTGAGGCTAAAGAAGTGAGGTTGCATCTGATACTGAAGACGATGCTTCAAAGCAAGGGGCAGCCAAGAAAAAATAAAAGAAAAAGAAGGCTCTAGGTGAAATTCGTGAGGACGTTGTTGCCTTAATAAGTGTGAATTTAAAACCACTCCTCCCCGAATACATCATGGCGCTGAAAATGTGTCATATATTTATTATAGTGAAGGTCAAGCTAGTCATCGAAAAAAACATTCGGGAATGGCAGATAACATAACGCTTCGACTACCAAAAGAGGGGGAAACTCCAATTGATTGTGAGGTATATGAATTGGTGGTGTATCCTAAGATCATCAATTGGGGTCTTAGGTTCCCACTATATCATATGATGGTGGAGTACTTCAAACTCTTGAAATTCTAGCATACACAAGCAACACTAAATTTGTGGTTCACACTTTTGTCTATGATTATGGCTTTTTGACTCAGCCAAACCCCTCTCTCCATCAAAGACTATTGTACTTTCAAAGGGACCATTATTGCCTTTTACCTACCCGAGACTTACTAATGATTTCAAAATTATTGATGACCTATTTGAAGCTGAGAAATTTAGGAAACAAATATTTGTCTTTATATCTGGAGTTTGAGAGAATAGGAAATAGATATCTAAAGAGAATCCTTCAAAACTCAACCTAGTTTGTAGAAGCAACAATAATTTCTCTTATCTTTTATCTGATCTTTTATAGCTTGAATCAAATTTTCACATAAATTTCTACTGTACTCAGGAATTTCAAAAAAGCACAATGGTCGAAAGAAGGATGCAATAGATATTTTTGCCAAGTTGGCTACTTGGGCAGAAAAAGAATAGGGAAATGGATTCCACTCAGCTTTTCAACCTATAAAGTTCATCGCTAGTGATCTGTGGATGATCTCCCTGGGTGCGGACCTCCCCGAAAATTTACTAGAGCCACCAAACCCAGAACTTGTTGTGAAGAGATTGACAGCACCAGATTGTAAGGTTATTTTTCCTGTGCAAAACAGATCTGACAGTCATCTACCCTTGAAAAAGAAAGAGAAAAATAAAAAAGCAGCTAGTACATCTGGTGCTAGGCCTTCAACTAAACTGAAGCCACAAAATAAGTAAACTAATACCAAAAGGAAATAAATTGAAGCTAGACTTCTAACAATCGAAAATGGAGTTAAGGTTGAACCTTCTTCAAAAAGAAAGAAAACCATAGCCTCAAATAAAAAGAGTACTTTGAAAAATTCACCAGCTAAAAGAGCAGAAGAGAACCTTAAAGAAACTGTCTCAGAAGTGGCTGCTTTCGAAGGTGAAGAAAATGTAGTGGAAAATCATCGAAGAGAACCTGTAGCGGATGATCACCGAGGAGATGGCCACTTTATTTCTGATGAGCCCATTAGTACAGAGGAGCTTTAAGACCTCTACAAAGATATGGATCCGAGTATCCAACAGATCCAAAAAAAACTTCAAGAAATTGGTCGTTAGGTTACTAGTCCTCTTCTAACTGAAAGGTAAAATCTAGCTCTTTCTCTGGCTCCCTCATCCACTGCACTTATGCATTTCAATAATCAAAGGTCCATCCCTATCCAAAAGCCATTTGATGAAGTATTACTTGCACTGGAAAAATTTTCCAATCTTATAACAATAGTGAAAGCATTGTGCATAAATATAAATTCTTCTTGAAGCCATTTGGAAAGCATTGATAAAGATATGGTCCGATATAAAAAAAATATGTTGCTGCAAAAAAAAAGATGAGACAAATATTGGCAAACAAATCGAGGACCAATTTCATGTGTTCCAAGCGGGCAAGTAAGAATTTATCAAAGGAGTTATCCACCTCAAACGTCATGTATGCTTTATGCATGATTAACAAACAAAAGAGATCAAGACTTCCTGTTAGGCTAAGATCGATGAACTTATAGCTAAACATGCCAGGGAGATATTCGATGAATAGAAAAATACTCCTCTGTTCAAGAATCTCTGAACAAGAGTGAATGAGAGAAGAAAAATCTGACTGATGATATGGTTGCATTCAAGACGGCGTTCTAAGAAGAAAAACAATTCGTTGTGCAAACTGCCAAGACTCATTGTGGATTGGATACCTTGGCTGCAATAAAAAATATCGAGGACCAACAGACAATCACTTTGCTCCGCGAATTTCACGCAACGTTCCCAAAAGCAAATTTATCAAACTTGGATTTGATTCATATAGATTATTGTCACAGTGAAGCCTTTGGAAAGCATTGATAAAGATATGGTCCGATATAAAAAAAAAATATGTTGCTGCAAAAAAAAAGATGAGACAAATATTTGGCAAACAAATCGAGGACCAATTTCATGTGTTTCAAGCGGGCAAGTTGGAATTTATCAAAGGAGTTATCCACCTCAAACGTCATGTATGCTTTATGCATGATTAACAAACAAAAGAGATCAAGACTTCCCGTTAGGCTAAGATGGATGAACTTATAGCTAAACATGCAGGGAGATATTCGATGAATAGAAAAATACTCCTATGTTCAAGAATCTCTGAACAAGAGTGAATGAGAGAATAAAAAGCTGACTGATGATATGGTTGCATTCAAGACGGCGTTCGAAGAAGAAAAACAATTCGTTGTGCAAACTGCCAAGACTCATTGTGGATTGGATACCTTGGCTGCAATAAAAAATATCGAGGACCAACAGACAATCACTTTGCTCCGCGAATTTCACGCAACGTTCCCAAAAGCAAATTTATCAAACTTGGATTTGATTCATATAGATTATTGTCACAGTGAAGCCTTTGGAAAGCATTGATAAAGATATGGTCCGATACAAAAAAAAAATGTTGCTGCAAAAAAAAAGATGAGACAAATATTTGGCAAACAAATCGAGGACCAATTTCATGTGTTTCAAGCGGGCAAGTTGGAATTTATCAAAGGAGTTATCCACCTCAAACGTCATGTATGCTTTATGCATGATTAACAAACAAAAGAGATCAAGACTTCCCGTTAGGCTAATATGGATGAACTTATAGCTAAACATGCAGGGAGATATTCGATGAATAGAAAAATACTCCTATGTTCAAGAATCTCTGAACAAGAGTGAATGAGAGAATAAAAAGCTGACTGATGATATGGTTGCATTCAAGACGGCGTTCGAAGAAGAAAAACAATTCGTTGTGCAAACTGCCAAGACTCATTGTGGATTGGATACCTTGGCTGCAATAAAAAATATCGAAGGCCAACAGACAATCACTTTGCTCCGCGAATTTCACGCAACGTTCCCAAAAGCAAATTTATCAAGCTTGGATTTGATTCATATAGATTATTGTCACAGTGAAGCCTTTGACCCTATTCCAACTGATTCTTCCAAAGAGTCGGAGTTAGAAAAAAATGAAAATGCCAATGAATAAGAAAAATATTCATTCGAAGAGAACTCTGAAGGGAATGATTAAGTGTTGTTTCTTTTTTTCTCTATTTTGAAATCATCTTTTGTGTTGATGATTTATTTTGTGAATACTTAACTTCTTGACATTCAAAAATATCTTTTTGTAAGATCAGATTCTAACTTCAGTGAAAAACTACTCTTTTTCTTTCCACATTTATTTTCCAAGTTTTATCTTATAATGAATACTGTTAATTTCATGAACAAGTTATAATGACCTCGAATTCCAATATACGTAACACACACACACACACACACATACACACACACACACATACACACACATATATATATATATATATATATATATATATATATATATATATAATTTTTCAAAATAAAAATAATGCATTTAGAAAATGTTAGCACCTCGAATACAATTAGTGCATTTAGAGAACATAGAACCTCAAATATAATGTGTGCGTTTAAAGAATGCAGCACCTCGAATTTAATGAGTGCATTCAGAGAATGTAACACCTCGAATACAATGAGTGAGTTTAGAGAACGTAGCACCTCGAATGTAGTTGTTTCTTCGAACATTACTTTTAATAAACGTATAGCATTTCAAATCAAAACAGTTACTCTTGGTCAACAACTTCAAATATGATCAGTCTATGACCAGTTACCAAGATAATATAAATACTTGTATTCAAAACAAGCATTAGCCAAAAAATAATTTTATTGAATCCCTCATTCTCACCTTCGAACTCTATCGAATCCACATCAAATTTTGATAATCAGTCATATTTAAATGTGCTTTACCTCTTTTCTCTTTGATCAAGTCTAGGTGTGCTCTCTTTTCCTATTCATTTAACTCTTCAGAAAGCACTCTATAAGAAAGAAAAATAATTCTGCAGAGCTAACAACATCCATACCACATATCAAGGCAAAAGGTGTTTCTTGAGTGGCATCTCTTGGAGTTGTGCGATAAGACCACAACATCTCTTGCAAATAGTTAGGCCATTTACATGCGGCTCATATTAAAAAACAATCAAACCTTCCAAAATAGACCTATTAGTCACCTCTACTTGACCATTTTCTTAAGGATGAAAATGTGTAGACAAATACTATGTTATACCCTTCTAAGCGCAAAAAGAAGCCACTTATCTGTTGTTAAATTGAGAACCATTATATGTGGTGATTTTCCGAGGCACTCTAAAGAGACAAAAAATATTATTGACAATGAATTTAATCACATCCTTGGATTTTGTACCAGATAATGGTTCAACCTCAGCCCACTTCGTAAAGTAATCCACTACCACAATGGTCATTTGATGTCCTCCAGAAGCCATAGGTAATGGTCATATCAAGTCTATATCCCATTTGTCAAAAGGAATAGATTCGAAAATAGATAGAAGTGGAATTATTGGTTTATTAATAGAATTGGCAAAGCATTGACAAGTATCACAGCCTCGAACTAAGACCTTAGCATCATTCATAACTGAAGGCTAATAATAACCTGCTAAAAAAACTTGACACGTGAAATATTTGAAACCACAGTGAGCTGAACTTTCACCATCATTCAACTCAGATAAAATCTGATATTCTTGCTTACCCAAACAATGCAACAATGGTCTATTGTTGCAGACAGATTAGCGATAGAATTTATGAAGACAAGCGATCACCCGAAGAATGCAGCGAATTGACAGTTTCGGAGCTCCCGATGTCCGATTTTGACCCACAACACCTTATTTCGAAGGGAACGACGCCACGATTACAATTGTTTTTTGGGCATTCGGAGTCATTTACTATCTTATTTCGAGTTTTTATTACTTTAGGGCATTTGTGGTATTTTCGTATTAGGGTTTTCATTCGATCTCTTATTTAAACAGACTTTGTTTACAATGTAAGGGAGTTGAATTTTGATAAAAAAAACATTAGGTTTTCCCCTATATTTATTCTCGGCGTTTACTATGTATCATATTGGTATTAGACACAGGCAGTCCTGCGAGATGGTGCAAGGAAGAACCAGAGGTCGCGGCGGCGTTGCTGTCGAAGGAGATGCAAGTGATTTCGGAGATCGCGAGAATGCTGACCTGCATCGTCAGGTCGAGTATCTTGCCCATCAGATGGCTGAACTTACTGCTAGGCAACCCGGTGTGGAGGCTGAAGGTCCCGATAACCCTTTTGCGAAGGCCAGAACGGAACACTAATCCGGATCGCCGCTGGGAGCTTAGATTTAAGGTCAACATTCCTGACTTTGATGGTGGCCTTCGAGCGGAAGAGTTTGTTGATTGGTTATCCCATGTGGAGAAGGTGTTGGACTTCAAGGAAGTTCCTGAGGAGAGACGGGTAGCTTTGGTTACCATCCACCTACGCGGTAGGGCACAAGTTTGGTGGCAGCAGGTGAAAAAGATCCGTGCACTTGAAGGCAAAGATCAAGTACGTAGTTGGGAGAAGTTCAAGAAGAAAATCCGCAAGCCATTCTTACCTTACAATTTCGAGCGAGAATTCTTCCAGCGTTTCTAGAATCTTCGTCAGGGGCCACGCTCTGTGGACGAGTATACGTAGGAGTTTTTTCAGTTGCTTGCTCATACAGATGTGAACGAGTCAACACATCAGCGGGTATCCCGCTATATTGGGGGGTTGCACCCTCAACTCCAGGATATGTTGAACATGTTTGACCCGTTGTCTGTTTTTGAAGCACATCGGCGTGTCCGCCAAGCAGAAAAACAATTGGCTCGACGGACCCAGATTGGCATACGAACTGGTGCTCCTACAGGGACCTCAGCGCCCGCACCAGTTCCACGTCCAATCGTTCTCATTGTTGCCATTAGTGCGATCAGCCGTTCTGCTGGTAAGTTACGTTGCTTTGGCTATGGTGAGTTAGGGCATCGTCAGGTAGAATGTCTGAATGTTGCGGGTGCTAGGGGTCTTTTCTCTCACGAGGCGTTTGAGCCGGCCCCCATTGTACCTGATGGTCTTCCGAAGTTTGATACATACGATGATGATGTGACTGAGGTCGCGGAGGAGGTTGTGACTGGTGATGTTGGTGCAGTTCTGATGGTACGACGCACTTTTCTTTCCCCTCGTGTTCCTGATCATAGTGACTAGCTGCGGAATAATGTGTTTCAGTCCACTTGTATGATTGGCGGTAAGGCGAATGTAATTTCCAAGACAGCAGTTTCGAAGCTCTGGCTGAAATCAGAGTCGCACCCCAAACCATACAAGCTGGCCTGGTTGAGTAAAGGTACTGGTATTACTGTGACTCAACGTGTGCTTGTATCATTTTCTGTAGGGCAGACATACCAGGATGAGGTGTTATGTGATGTAGTGCCTATGAACGCTTGTCACTCATTTCTTGGCCGCCTTTGGCAGTATGATTTGTCTGTTGTACATGACGGTCGTGCGAATACTTATTCATTCTTTTTTCGGGATAAGAAGATTGTTCTAGTGTCGCCAAAGCCTCGGTCCCTCAGCATTGGCTCTGGTCCTTCCACAACGACCTTGCTGTCTCGTGCTCCTTTTCAGGCGGTCATGGAAGAAGCAGATGTGGTCTTCTTCTTTTTTTATGATCCATTTGTGACTGATGTGTTTGCAGATGTGTTTCCTGTTGCTAGCCTTGCAGTTCAGTTTCTTTTGCAGGAGTTTGCAGATGTGTTTCTTGTTGCTAGCCCTGCAGTTCAGTCTCTTTTGCAGGAGTTTGCAGATGTGGTCTTCTTGTTGTTTTGTGATCCAGTTGTGACTGATGTGTTTGCAGATGTGTTTCATGTTGATAGCCCTGTAGTTCAGTCTCTTTTGCAGAAGTTTGCATATGTGTTTCCAGTTGCTAGCCCTGCAGTTCAGTCTCTTTTGCAGGAGTTTGCATATGTGGTCTTCTTGTTGTTTTGTGATCCAATTGTGACTGATGTGTTTGCAGATGTGTTTCCTGTTGCTAGCCCTGTAGTTCAGTCTCTTTTGCAGGAGTTTGCAGATGTGTTTCATGTTGATAGCCCTGCAGTTCAGTCTCTTTTGCAGGAGTTTACAAATGTGTTTCCTGTTGCTAGCCCTGCAGTTCAGTTTCTTTTGCAGGAGTTTGCAGATGTGTTTCCTCTTGCTAGCCCTGCAGTTCAGTCTCTTTTGCA
This sequence comes from Limnanthes douglasii subsp. nivea, assembly GCA_036936605.1. Lineage (NCBI taxonomy): Eukaryota > Viridiplantae > Streptophyta > Magnoliopsida > Brassicales > Limnanthaceae > Limnanthes > Limnanthes douglasii. The sequence continues at coordinate 161,347,808 of JAUPFV010000003.1, forward strand.
GGAGTTTGCATATGTGTTTCATGTTGCTAGCCCTACATTTTAGTCTCTTTTGCAGGAGTTTGCAGATGTGTTTCCTTTCCAGGTGATGTATGGTGTTGTGCCTCAGGGTCCTGTCGACTTGCTCGCCCTGCCTAGTAAAATTCATGTTCACACAACTGCTGAGGAGCTTTTCTCGCAGATTCGCCAAACCCACCAGAAGACATACGATCAGCTTGTCTTGAACACCGCCCAATATAAGTCTCAGGCAGATCATTATCGTCGTCCTTTACAGTTCGAAGTTAGTGACTATGTGTGGGCAGTTCTAACCAAGGCTCGGTACTCTGTTGTGAGTACAACAAACTGGCCGTCCGGAAGATTGGCCCTGTGGAGATTGTGGAGAGGATCAACCCGAAGACTTATCGGTTGCACTTGCCTAGCCATGTCCGTACATCTGATGTCTTTAATCTTAAGCATCTGATTCCTTATGCAGGTGACTCTTCTGGCGAGGAGACTGATTCTGATTCGAGGGCGAATCTTCTTTACCCCAGAGGGGATGATGCAGACAGATTAGCGATAGAATTTATGAAGACAAGCAATCACCCGAAGAATGCAGCGAATTGACAGTTTCGGAGCTCCTGATGTCCGATTTTGACCCACAACACCTTATTTCGAAGGGAACAACGCCACGATTACAAACGACACCATTTACTATCTTATTTCGAGTTTTTATTACTTTAGGGGATTTTTGGTATTTTCGTATTAGGGTTTTCATTCGAACTCTTATTTAAACAGACTTTGTTTACAATGTAAGGGGGTTGAATTTTGATAAAAAAAACATTAGGGTTTCCCCTATATTGCTTCTCGGTGTTTACTCTGTATCATCTACTTAAAGATTTTGTGTATAACATTTCATCCAATACAACATACCGTAGGCTTTATACCTTAATTTTTTAGCCAGTTGTGCATCTTGAGGTACCGTACCTCTTAGTAAAAATTAAGGATATCAGACCTCCAATCACTTTGAATTATGTCTAGAGTAAAAAATACTTCCTCAACATATTTACATTTGTTCTTATCGTTTTAAAATCAAAGGACTCTAACGTAACAGTATACATAGATATTCTTCTGTATAAGCAATTGTTGCCAAAGAAGCAGCAACTGTATTATCTCCTCGGTCAAGATGCTCTGCAATCACTTTGTCAAACAAAAGAGTCAAATTTCGAAGCTCGCACAGAATCAAAATCAATTGATCTTTCTTTGCCTCAGATACACCTGCGATATAGTTTGCCATAAGCTGCAACTCTGTTTCCAAACAAACTGTTGTTGCTCCATATATATTTGCAAGCCTTAAACTAGCTAACGTAGACTCATACTCAGTTTCATTATTTGATACATGAAAGCCAAACTGAATAGCCTGATACATTGCATCCCCAAAAAGAGCAACTAATTGAACCTCTGCAATACATCCCAGTATGTTGGACCCACCATCCGTTCAAAACACCCACATCGAATTTTATGGCAAAACCTTTTTATATGCCCCCTCATCTAATCGGCTCCAACGAAATTCGACCATAAAATCAGCTAAAGCTTGAGCTTTAATAGTCGTTCGAAGAGCAAAAATGATATCAAAATCTTCCTAATCTACTGTCCATTTGGTCATTATACCAGAAATATTAGGTCATTATAACACATTCTCTAATGGGAAATAAGTTTGAATCATAATGGTGTGAGCTTGAAAATAACGGTGCATTTTCCTAGCAGCCACTACCAAAGCCAGCGCCAATTTTTCAAGTTTCAAATACAATTTCTCTGATGCCAACAAAATTTTACTAACATAATAGATCGCCTTTGAAACCCCCTTGTCTTCGCATATAAAAACTTCTCTTACAGCGAAATCATACACTGTTATATACAAAAACAACTGCTCCCCAATTCGAGGCTCGGACAAAATCTATGGTAATGACAAAAGCTCTTTAATCTTTAAAAAAACTACTTCACAATCTCACATCTATTCAAACTCTTTGAGTCTTCATAATAGTTGGGAAAAAGGAAAATATTTTTCAAAAAACCTTAAAATAAATCGATTAAGGGATGCCAACCTTTCTGTCAAGACTTGCACTTCCTTTATAGTTTGAGACAATGTTATCGAAACCAAAGCCTTGAGCTGTTCAGGATCTGCTGCTATCCCTTTTTCACTAATAATATACCTTAAAACCCCAAAGCCAGCGCCAATTTTTCAAGTTTCAAATACAATTTCTCTGATGCCAACAAAATTTTACTAACATAATAGATCGCCTTTGAAACCCCCTTGTCTTCGCATATAAAAACTTCTCTTACAGCGAAATCATACACTGTTATATACAAAAACAACTGCTCCCCAATTCGAGGCTCGGACAAAATCTATGGTAATGACAAAAGCTCTTTAATCTTTAAAAAAACTACTTCACAATCTCACATCTATTCAAACTCTTTGAGTCTTCATAATAGTTGGGAAAAAGGAAAATATTTTTCAAAAAACCTTAAAATAAATCGATTAAGGGATGCCAACCTTTCTGTCAAGACTTGCACTTCCTTTATAGTTTGAGACAATGTTATCAAAACCAAAGCCTTGAGCTGTTCAGGATCTGCTGCTATCCCTTTTTCACTAATAATATACCTTAAAAGTTTCCCTGATCGGACACTAAAAGTACATTTTTCAGGATTCCACTTCAAATGAATGGCCTTCAAATTTTGAAAGGTCTCCTCTAAATCTACAAGTTGTTCACCATCTGTGGAGGTTTTAACCAACATATCATCATTGTATACCTTCATATCCCTTCCAATCTGAGGAGAAAAAGCCTTATTCATCAACCTTTAATATATCACTCCAACATTCTTCAACCCAAATGGCCTGACCCTATAACAATGTAGTCCTCAATCAGTAATGAATGTAGTAGTTTCCTGATCTTTGGGCCATATAAAAGAGAATTTTATTCCTTGAAGTAGAATCCACCATCTGATATATTCGAGCCACATGGAATGGATCTTTATGACATGCTCGACTTAAATTCTGTGAAGTCAACACACATTCGCCATTTTTTGTTCTTCTTTTTTACTAACACCGGATTTGCAGTCCATAAAGGATATTGCGCCTCCCTAATATGTTCGACCCTAGAGAGACGATCCACCTCTTGAACAATAGCCTCTGACTTTTCCATAAAAAAGCTTGTCTCATTTGAATAACATGTTTTATCCTCGGATTTATAGCTAGGATATGACATATTATTTAGATGGAACTCATATCACATTCTTTGTTTTCCAAGCAAAAACATTGAAATTATCAAAAAAATATTGTAGCAACTAATCACGCAAAGTAGAGGACAACAATGTTCTTATTCGTAACGTCTTCTCATTAGAAAAAAATATTCTCTTTGATGTCCTCACTCATTGTTAAAGAACACGGGGTTTCCCTCGGATCATCCATTTCCTCTTTATCTGAAGTCAACCCCCTCGGTCGTTATTCAGTCATCTAATCCTCATAATGGAACCTCGAACCCTGAGTGTTGTTGCATAACATTTCCTGGCCACTTTTTGGTCACTTTGAACCACACCAACACGCTCCAATAGCATACTTCAAACATTTATGAACAGTAGATACAACAGCATACATTCTTAAAAGCCAAGATCTCCCCAAAAATAGCATTGTAACCGGTTGGACATTCAACCACCATAAACAAAACTTGAACTTTCTTTTTAAACGGGATTTTACCCAAAAACACCTCACTTTCGAATTCCCCAATCACCTGAGCTGTTACCCATGTAAACCCAATTATAGTACGATCATACCAACAAATTTGAGGCGGATTACGCATCTTATCATACTTAGGTTTGAATAACACATTTGCAGAACTCCATGTATCAATCTGAACCCGTCGAATTTCAACTCCATATATTTCTTCCCCTGTAACCACTACATCCTCATGAGGAATAACTATTTTCCTCAAATCATCCTCGTCAAACAAAATTAAAAGAGTATCTTGATTGCAATATAAATGAGTAAACATCCTTCCGTCTACCTGAGTTGCTAAACTGACAACATGTTTTTTCTGGAACTATTAGTATTTCCAGACATGGAATCTCCTCTAAAGATTGCTAAGGATCCAAAATAATCACATATGCTTCGAACCTATCCTTGTTCTACTGGCTCATCTACAGCCATCAAAATTAATCGATCTGGATCAGTATCCAAATATCCTGATGATGCGTCAAAATCATCACATTTAGAATCTAAGATCATCAATGAATTTTCTTCTTTCAAATTCGGGTTAGCAGTTTGTTGTGTCGATGTGCTCAAAATTTTTTATCCACTATTTTTCCCTTTAACAAAAGCAGCCAACTTACCATTTTATATTTAAACCTGTATCGCTTCTTTTAAAGTTATACAGTTTGTAGTGTCATAACCAATATCATTATGATACTTGCAAAATCTGTTGTTGCACTCTTTTCTTGGTCTGTTTATTGGAGTTAGCTTTTTTAAAGCTTACATAACCTTTAGACTTTTCATAAATTGCAGCAACATTCTGAGTTAAAGAAGCATGATACTCTGATTATCTACTTATTTGGTCTTGGTCTTTGAAACTGATAACCTGTACTTGAGTTGGAAACCCTCCAGTTCGATGAGGAAATTTGTTGTTATTCCTTAGACGAGGTGGCTGATAATTCGAAGAGTGTCCTTGATTATTTGACACCTACCCTGAATTATTTTGACTAGGTCCAACCCCTCCTCTAACCCTAGTTGATTCTTCCACTTTAATTTTGATGTGATTTATTTTTGTTTCAGGGTAAGTTTGTAATTTTGATCTAGAGTTTTATGGAATTTTGAGAGTATTTAATGTTTGGGTAGAATGTAGAGGGAGAATTGAGCTGTCTGGTTGTATTTAATTTTCATTACCCCCATTTAATGTAGGTGGTTGGGTATTTATACCCTTATCCTTGGGCCATATTGGCTTTCGGATTGTGGTTAATGGATTCGGGTCGAGTTTAAAGACCCATCAGTTTTACGTAAGTAAGTAGTCAACTTAGTCAAAAAATGATTAAGTTTTAAGTACTTTAGTTATGTTCGGATAGTTCAGTGAATGAAAGTTGTCCGAACTACCCATGTCCGGTGAAATGAATATTCTCCGAATTAACCCTGTACGGCTCTCATAAGGTATGGTGACAGAATCCGGATCATCAGTAGCCCCTTTTTTAGGTGGTGTTCAAAAGCCTTTGGCAAGACCTAAAAGATAGTCTGCAGCTGGTCACAGTCATATCCGGACAGGTCCTTCGAAATTTGTTATAGTTTTATCCGAACTGAAAAAGTTCTTGAAAACTAAACGGTTTCTTGCCATAATTCATGGGACACGTGTCACTCTCTGGTTCGCCACATCAGCCGTTTTTTCACCTAGAATGGCGCTCCCACCTTCTACAAAAAGTAACCTCTTCATTTAATGAAGATGACATCAGCGCCGTTTTTTAATCATTGCAACCCTTTCGAATTCTTCTAGGTATCTAAGCATCTTCTTGTGTGTTTACTATAAATTAATCACTCCTTTACTGTTTTATCATCCTCTTCATCTTGTTTAAACTTCAAAGCTTTCTCTCAAAAACAAATACTTTTTCTCGGTGTGTGTTTATGTTCACAACTAGGAACGCTTTAATCAAATGTGGGTGGCTTAATTTAATAGAGTTAGAAAAGACTCAGAAGGTTGAACGTGAGAGGCGCATTGCTGCAGGCCTTCCCGTTTCCCCTGTCGACAAACCAGTAATACCCAGCACAGAGCCTGACCAGGGCTCTTCTTCAACCAAAAGCGTTAAACCTAGGAGGTTATTTCAAACCAACCTCTCACCAATCGTTTCAGGCTCGTCGGTTCAGGAATCAGAGCCCACTCTTGAACCAGGGCAAGCAGTTACCAGTTTTAAGAAGCCTTCTCCATTTATTGCCATGGGATCAGATGTTGATACCTCTCCAGATAAGTTAGTTGATCGGAGAAAAAGCCGCTTGGTAAAAGGACAGGCTTCAAAAGGTACACCTTCCAAATGAGGGGCCAAAGACAGCAACAAAGGGTCAGAGGCACCCATGAAAATTCCTAGGGACAAGTTGTCCGGACCGGAGGCATCTAGATCAAGTCTCCGAAAAGAAACTACTGCATTTGAGCCCCAGCCGGAGGCCTGAATACAAGGAACCAGTGAAACCCAACAATCCGGAGAGCATGCTGAGCCAATTTCTAACTCCCCTCACCCAAAAACAACTGAAAACCCCTCCTTGGTAATGTAAGAAGTAATGGAGGATTCTATTGAAGAGGCTCCGTTTGAGTCCGAAGTCTCCGGACAAACGAGTGATGCTGCTGCTTCCAAGAAGGATAAAGGCAAAGAAAAACTATGCCTAAGGCATCCAGATCTGCCGGAGGTCCTTGTGGGAAAAGTGAGACCTTGTTTCCACAAGGTTAATGTTAAGTATTTAATTGCTTTGCAAAATATTAACTATGCCTTCATCCACACAGCTGAACTAGGTCGGATGCGAACAAAGTAGGGGATTCTGGAGAATGTAAAAATAAGGATCCCAATAGACCCTGAAACACTAATGGACTGCAAGCTTAATGAAATAGTTATCTTCACTGAACTCTTTAACTCGGGACTAAGGTTTCCCTTAGATCCGGAGATAGTCAAATACTTCCACATCATCAAGCTTTTCCCAAGTCAACTGAGCCCTAATGCCTGGTACACTCTCATGGCATGTATCATGGCCTCCAGGCTCTCCGGAATTCATCTTCCAATGGAGGAATTCGAATTTGTGGCCAGCCTCTGCTGAAACTACCATATTCCCTTCTATCACTTCAACATGGGTGATAACTATAAAGCAGTGGATGACCTGCTCGAGTCAGAGAGAAATTGGAGGACTCATTTCTTGTTCGTGAGTGGAGAATGGGAGGAAGATCAAAGCCGGAGTCAACCCGAGTCTCCTCACCAGCCGATGGCAAAGCGATAGTAAGAATCCCACCTTACACTCTCATTTTTATTTTTATCAAACTTGTTTGACTGACTTGTCTTGTCTCTTTTCTCTTCTTCTTTTCTTTACAATGCTGCCTAAAGATTTCAACGACCACTTGAAGGCCGGGCAGACCACCTGTACTAAGATAAACGCTTGGGCTGCTAAAAAGTGGGAAAATCGCTTCCACAACGCCTTTACCGGAGGCAATCTTGCAAAGTCCTATCTGTGGAACACCACTGACCGGAGGGACTTATCCTGGGAGGAACTTACTACTCCACCCCCTCCGGAAGTAGTCCTCAAGAGAACACACGCACCGGACGGGGCATTGTATCTGCCTGGTCGAGCCAAGGCCCCAAGTAAGATGAAAGGCAAAAAAGTTAAGGGCAAGAAGAGTGCGGTTGAAGCTAACCCCACCGAAGTGGAGGAAACTGCTCCAACAAGCCAAGAGGGGTCAGTTCCAAGTCAGATTGATACTGCTCTTCTAGAAGTAGTGGAGCACGAGAGAACTAGGGAAGAGGTAGGATCTCCAAAACCTCCAAGGGTTCCTAAGAGAGACAGGAAACGGGGAGCAGAGAGCAAGGATAGGAAGGCCAAGAAGAAAAAGACCTCCAGGGGTGATGAGATTTCTCTCCGGCCCTCGGAGCCCCTTCCTCATGTTGACCCTACTGATCCAACAAGAGCAGAAGAGATCCCTGGTGACTTTCGAACTGATGAGGTTGGAGGAGGAGACAACACTATTGACGGTGTTGACATTACTGGGCTTGAGGGGCTTGGTGACTATTTTGAAAACCTCCCCAGAGATGATTTTGCTGGGCCCTACCTCCCTCCAAGCACTTCGAAAATTGTTACCTTCAATGGTAAGTCTTTCACTGTTTCAAGGGAAAGGGATGTTATAACTCACTCTATATTGAGTAATATTCAGTCAGTGCTTGGTCTGGAGAAACAAGTGTAAGGTCAGTCAGCAATCATTACGGTCCTTACTTTTGACAAGGAGATATTGTCCGGAGACCACCTCATTGCCAACCAAAATGCTGATATTCTGAAGAGAGAAAATGAGGATTTAAAGAAGAATCAGGAGGGTTGGGCCACAAAAGTAGCTACCTTAGAAGATACTATCAAAAAGCTCCGGTCAAAGCAGTCTGAGTTGGAGAAAGATCTCTCCTCTTCGAAAGAGGAGGTGAAGGCTAAGGACATGGTCATTCATACTTTGACCAATGACAAGATTTCGCTCGAGGATTCGGTGTCCCAAGCTGCACAGGAAAACGCTGATCTGCTAAGGGAGCAAGAGGCAAACATTCAAGCCAAAATTGATGCTTACGCCAACAATGTGATAGATACTCAGGAAGAGATGTATGCCAAAGTGAAGTCGGACATGGTCTTGCTCTTTCACGAAAAGTTCCCGAAGAGGAATCTGGGAGATTTGTGGACTTATGTAGAGTACGAATACATTCCCTTCCACACTATGGCTGATGGAGACTTGCATGATTATTCTAGTGTTGACTCATCCGATGAGGAAGAGAACACCGGGGAGAGTCCAAATGAGGAGAACGATGACCTCAAGAAGAAGAAAACGAGCGAGGCTGAGCCATCTTCAATGGCTCAGTCTTAGAGTAATTATCTTTTCATTTTTGTTTCGATTGAATCAAAGTCCTTAGATGGCCAAGGAATTTTTGTAACTGTGTCTGGTCTTCGACCGGATAGATCTGTTTGTTTTGACAATTTAAAGTCCTTGGATGGCCAAGGCACTTCGGTTGTTTTAATGGGTATCTTTATTTTGCACAACTCTTGTATTCTTTCATTGTTTTCTCAATTTTGGTGGCTAATGTTTCAACAGCCCTTAGTTGTTTCACAAACATTCTAAAGTGAGAGTGTTTAAATTCTCCGATGACAAATGTTTAAGTATTTATCACTCCTTTAATCCAATCCGGTCGGTGTTTAAATAAAAATTTGACAAGAAGCAAAGTAAAAACACTCCGAATTTTCAAGAAGGCGTCAAATTTTATAAAACAACCCGGACACCTCATTAAAACCTCCCCGCGCCACCAGGTTAGGAAATAGTATGCCCCCAAATATTTACATGAAGGTGCTCAATATTCCAAAGGTGATTCAAAATCCTTCCATCTTTGTCTTGGAGCCGGTACGTTCCACGCTTAAGTTTTTTAATGACCAGATAGGGTCCTTCCCAAGTTGGAGCCAATTTACCGAACTGCCTCTCTTTAGTGTGTAGGAAAAAATTTCTCAACACCTTATCTCCCGGTTGAAAATCCCTTCTCTTGATTTTAGAAGCAAACCTGCTTCTCATCAAACCTTGATAGTGCACAGCTCTAAGGTGAGCCTTACTCTTCTTTCCTTTATCAAGTCAAGTTGACCTCTGATAGCCCCCTCGTTAGCGTGTTCGGAGAAATTATGAACTCAAAATGAAGGGAGAGTTGCTTCTATGGGAGCTATGGCATCCATCCCATAGACCAAAGCAAAAGGTTATTCTTGTGTTGCAGCCACAGGTGTAGTCCGGTAAGCCCACAAAACTTCTTGCAAATAACTAGGCCATTTTCCAGCAGCCCCTTCTAAATTTTTCTTTAAACCGGACAGTATAGTCCTGTTAGCCACCTCAACTTGACCATTTTCTTGTGGGTGGAAAGGTGAAGAGAATAAATGTTGTATACCTCTAGAGGCACAGAAACTCTCCATTTCTTTGTTGTCGAACTGTGGCCCATTGTCTGTTGTTATCTTCTGTGGAATTCCAAATCTGCAACAGATGTTGGATAAAATGAATTTTATAACAGCTTTCGGTGTTGTTCCTGCCAATGGAGTTGCTTCGATCCACTTCGAAAAATAATCAATAGCAACAATTATTGTCCTGCGTCCTTCGGATGCCATAGGTAGAGGTCCCACCAGATCCAACCCCCATCGAGCAAAAGGTATAGGCTCAGAAATTGATTCTAAAAGGATGGCTGGGATATGAATCTTATTGCTATATCTCTGGCATGGGTCACATCTCTTCACCAACTCCTTAGCATCTTGCATTATAGAGGGCCAATAATACCCAGCCAACAAAACTCTCCTTGTTAGAGCCTTGAAACCACAGTGAGCTAATCCATCACCATCATTAAATTTGGAGAGCACTACTTGAGACTCATCGACCCCCAAACATCGTAAGAGGGGTTTACTGTAAGACTTCTTATAAAGAACATATCTTAGTACGATAAAACCATGTGCCTTGGACTTTACTTTTCTTGCTATTGACTTATCCGGAGGCAAGATGCCATATGAGAGATATTGAAGGAGAGGAAACCTCCAATCTTGAGGCTGTTTCATCTGTATATCGAAGCTTTCTTCCTCCTTACCCATACTGAGTTGAATGGAAGGGCACTCCAGCACATGGATCCAAGGGTAGGATTCAGTATAGGCTATGGTTGCCAAGGAGTCTGCTAGTTCATTTTATGTTCGGGGTATATGCTCATAAACAATGCTCTTGAACTTAAGTGCCACATCTTTGAGAAGAAGTAAGTAATTTATTAGCTGCTCCTTTTTTTGCTTCAGATTGACCTTGCGCATGATGAATAAGAAGCTGAGAATCACTCATCAACTTGACCCTTTTGGCTCCACAAATAAGAGCTAACTTTAAACCAGCAATAGCAGCTTCATATTCGAACCCATTATTAGAAGCCCTAAAAGCAAAACATATAGCTTTGTACATTTTGTCACCATACGGAGAGGTCAAGCATACCCCTGCACCACATCCCATAGTACTTGATCCACCATCAGTCCGGACGACCCAGACATTTTTATCTTTCACATCAGTTGTTTGCTCTGTATCCCTATCTGAATGGAATTCAACTAAGAAATCAGCCACAGCTTGGGCTTTAATTGTTATCCGAGGAGCAAAATCAATATCGAAGTCCCCCAGTTCTACTGAACACTTAGTTATTCTACTCGAAATGTCTGCCTTTTGAAGAATGATTTTCAGGCGATAGGATGTCCGGACAATAATAGGATGAGCCTGAAAATAAGGCCTCATCTTCCTTGCAGCAATTACCAGGGCTAATGCTAATTTTTCAAGCTTGAGATAGCGTTTTTCTGCATCTATCAAGCTCTTGCTGATGTAATACACCGGACGGGGATAATTATCTACCTCCCTCACTAATACGGTACTTATGGCACAACTGGAAACTTCCAAGTATATGAAGAGTATCTCTCCATCAACAGGTTTAAATAGAGTCTTGGGGAGGACAGATGTTTTTTAATTCCATTAAAGGCCTCATCACATTGTGAAGTCCAGTCCAATCCATTTGCACCTTTTAAAGTTTGAAAGAACGGGGCACACATGTCCGAAGACCTTGAAATGAATCAATTTAACGCAGCCAACCTCCCAGTCAACCTTTGTACTTCTTTAATATTCTGAGGAGGCTCCATTTGGAATGAAACATTAAGTTGGTCTAGATCAGGTTGTATCCCTTGCTCACTTATTATATACCCCAGGAATTTCCCGGACTGTACTCCGAACACACACTTCTCTGGATTTAGTTTCAAATTTAATTTTACTAAGTTAGCAAAAGTTTCTTGGAGATCTGTCAAGTGTAGCTCTTCGTCCACACTTTTTACCATCATGTCATCGATGTATGCTTCTATATTTCTTCCAATTTGATCAACAAAGGCTTTGTTTACTAACCTCTCATAAGTAGCCCCAGCATTTTTTAACCCAAATGGCATCACCTTGTAACAATGAAGGCCCCTATCAGTAACAAACGTAGTATGCTCCTGATCCTTCGGATCAACTCGAATATGATTGTACCCGGAGAAGGAATCTATGAAAGACAGCAGCTTGTTCCCAGATGTGGAATCTACCAACTGATCAATCCGGGGAACTGGGTACAAATCCTTTGGGCAAGCTCTGTTAAGATCTGTGAAATCAATACACATGCGCCACTTGCCATTTTTCTTTTTCACCAAGACCGGATTGGCTGTCCATAAAATATATTGAGACTCCTTTATGTGCCCCATTTTGGTAAGTCCGTCGACTTCTTGAACTATGACATCGGCCATTTCCTTGGAAAAATCTCTCCTCTTTTGTACCACAAGAGTTATGTCTCTTCGGATGGATAGTTGGTGTGATATAATAGTTGCTGGTACACCGGTAACATCAGCATTGCACCAAGCAAAAACATGCTGATGATCTTTTAAGAACTTCAACATTTTACCCTTTAGTTTGGATGTCATTTTGGACCCTATCTTAACATGTTTTCCCTCTTCCAAAGAATGTGTTTCGACTTCTTCAACTGGTATTAAACTCCAGGGGTCTCTCTGGGGTCATCAATTTCACCCTCACCCCCAGAAAGCCCCTCAAACTGCTATTCTTTATTGATACGAACTGCCCCCAACGTCCGAGGAGACAGTGTTGTTGCATAACACTCTCTTGCTATCTTTTGGCTGCTCCGAACAACTCCCACTTATCCTTGCACAACATATTTCAAACATTGGTGGACTGTTGAGGCTACTGCATGCATCCTAGAGAGCCAAGACCTCCCTAGAATAGCATTATAACAAGTGGGACAATCCACTACGACAAACAGTATTCTAACCATCTTCTTAAAAGGGCCCATGCCCAACAAAACTTCCTCTTCGAACTCCCCGATTACATCTGTTGAGCTTCCAGTGAAACCCACAATTGACCTGTGCGAACGCTGAATTACCGCAGGATTTTTCATCTTTTTGTAGGAAGTTAAAAAGAGGATATTGGCTAAACTCCAGGTATCCACCAAAATTCGTCTTATGTCATTGCCCCCCAATGGATGCTCCTATGACAACAGCATCTTCATGAGGACCTGCTATATCCCTTAAGTTACCCTCATCGAAAACAATGAAGGGAAATGGAATCTGCAAATTGATAGGAAGTCATGCCTCCCTCCAGTTGGGTAGCTAAAGTATGAACATGCCTCTTCCTCGAAGAAGAAGTGGGTGTTGTCATGGTATCCCCTCCGAAAATTATGAGTGACTCAAAAACGTTAATAAGCCCGGACACTGTTTTACAACGTTCCTCAATGGCACCCACTCTGTTTCGAGTTGGATCGGGGTCCAAGTACTCTGACTATACATCGAACCTCTCGATTATCACCATCGCTCCTTCCGGAGCGGTGTGCCTGCATTGTTTGGTCTGGTACGATAAGCATTATAAGGTCTATTTCCTCCTCTTCTTTTAACATATGCTCCCAACTTTCCTCTTTCAATTAAATTCTGGACTTCTTGCTTTAAAAAAATACAATCCTCAGTGGTATGGCCAGTATCATTATGATACTGACAGAAGCAATTGTTACGATGCTCCCTAGGAGATTGTAGCGCAGCCGGCCTTCTATAGTGTATTTCTTCCTTTGTTTTGTCACAAATGGTGGCTACACTTTCTTTTAACTCAGCAAACCACTCTGGTTGAACCCAAGGCCCTCTCTTATTTCTAGATTGCTGACTCTGGGAAGGCGCAGCTGGCTGAGACTGAGCTTTAGCTCTGTTATGTCCTTGCTCGACCTCCCTTCCCTTGTTCCCGGACTGATTTTGGTTGGGGTTTGATGCAGCCGGGGCAGACCTCACCTGCCTGTGCACCCTAGTTTTCTTTGTTTCATCCACGTTAATTTGCTTTCCAACCTGATTCAGTAAACCTCCCCATGTCATGGCCTTTTTTCTGGTCACTGAATCAGCCAAATTACCAGGGTTTAAGCCTTGCCTTAGAGAAGCTATTGCTACTTGTTCGAAGCAATCAACCAACCCATTTTTGGTATTTACAAAGCGACTTATATATTCTTTCAAGGATTCATTTGTTTCTTGGGCACAGTGGATAATAGTGTCTTCATTGCCCTTTACCTCTTTGCTTCCAACGAACTGCCTCCGGAAGGCCACCCAAAAAGTATCAAAATTTATGATACAGCCCTGTAGCAGGCTATTATACCACTTCAGAGCACTCCATGTAAAAGACTGGGAGAATGCTCTACAAAGCAACTTATTGTCATCGTCAAAATTCATCATAAAGTTTTTAAATTGTTCTAGATGATTATCTGGATCTTTACTCCCATCGTATTTTTCCATCTTTGTACTGTCAAACCTCTTAGGAAGGTTTCCGGAAGGCCACCCAAAAGGTATCGAAATTTTTGATACACCCCTGTGGTAGGCTGTTATACCACTTCAGGGCACTCCCCGTAAAAGACTGGGAGAATGCTCTACAAAGCAACTTATCATCATCATCGAAATTCATCATGAAATTTTTGAATTGTTCCAAATGATTGTCCGGGTCTTTACTGCTATCGTATTTTTCCATTTTCGTACTATCAAACCTCATGGGGAGGTTCCCAGACAGGATCTTGGATGACAATGGAGATTGTCTCCAATTCCGGCCATGACTGAAAACGGTATCCTCGTTAGGATTTGCAAAGATACCTGGTTCATCATGGAAGGCAAAAGGATCCACCAGCATCCGGTCAATATGTCTCCGGCTATGAGATGACCCTTTGCCTATATGCCTCTTTAACTTTCCATACCTATCCCTTTTTCTTGAATACTTCTTAACCAACTTTTGTTTCTTTTTAGATCGGCCCTCATCACTGCTGGATGACAAAGATTCTTCAACTCCATCTTCGCCCGAGGAGCTACTGGAAGATTCTGAGTCTGAATCAGAGCTCTCCACCGGCTTAGACCGGTGAGACTTTTTAGAGCTAGCATGAGTCTTCTTCGTACTTACATGGGTTTTCGAAGGCTCATGCTCTCTAGGGTTGTTAGTATGATGAGCAACTGATGCCTTTGACTTTTCTTTTATGCCCATCTTTGCCCTCTCTGCCCTCAGGGCTTCTATCTCGCCCTTTAATCTATCATGCTCCTCGATGATATATTCATCATTTTCTCCCACCACATCAAGCAAAGCTGGTGGTACTTCCGGTGCGTCCGGATTCATTTGAACTGGTTTTTCTGATGGTTTTGAATGCTAGATTCAGGCACCGTTGTTCTCCCACTGTGGTCGCCAATTTGATGTGATTTGTTTTTGTTTGAGGGTAAGTTTGTAATTTTGATCTAGAGTATTATGGAATTTTGAGAGTATTTAATGTTTGGGTAGAATGTAGAGGGAGAATTGAGCTGCCTGGTTGTATTTAATTTTCATTACCCCCATTTAATGTAGGTGGTTGGGTATTTATACCCTTATCCTTGGGCCATATGGGTTTTCGGGTTGTGTTTAATGGATTCGGGTCGAGTTTAAAGACTCATTAGTTTTAAGTAATTAAGTAGTCAACTTAGTCAAAAAGTGATTAAGTTTTAAGTACTTTAGTTCTGTTCGGATAGTTCAGTGAATGAAAGTTGTCCGAACTACCATGTCCGGTGAAATGGACATTGTCCGAATTAACCCTGTCCGACTCCCATAAGGTGTGGTGACAGAATCCGGACTCATCAAATTTGGTTCTCGACTTGAGCCATAAGTGCTCCAAAAGTTAATGCTCTACTTTTTGTTGTTTCATTTTCCAAATCACATGGTAATAACCCTTGTCAAAATGCAGTCATAGCAACCAACTCTTCACAATTATCCAATACTGCTTTTGTTAACACAAAACACTTTGTATAGTCCTTCAATTTATCTCCCACAACTTTCATACATTGTATTATCATATATCCATTTGTACGCATTTATTTACTTCCCACAAACTGTCTTCGGAAAGATGTATAAAAATCTCTAAAGTTGGTAATAGATCCTCTCAGAATCCTATTATACCACTTCAATGTTGTGCCTTTGAATGTCTGAGAAAAAGCTCTACATGCCTGTCTTTCATCATCTTCGAAGTTCATCATATAGTTCTTGAATTTTTCGATTTGATCATCGGGATCCTGCATCCCATCGAATGTCTTCACCTTAGAGATATCAAAACGCTTTGGAAGAGTAATGGACCTTATCTCAACTGTAAAGTAGAATTTATCCAGTCTACTCCTTGTACGTACTAGTCATCTCTTCATATTCCCATAACAGCATACAAATTATGATCGGCTACACCCGTGTATTGGTTAGATGTATTCCTTTTACACCATTCAGTTTCCTTCCAATAATAAGGCACATTCTCTTTTTTTGGTTTATATTCCATACGTGTTTTTCTAGGCCGACCTTTTTCTCATTTTGAAGCTCCCCGATACCTTTTTGCATAGATGATCCTTTCTCATATTCCGAGCTATCAAATTCATCATCACTAGATGTAATATACTTGTGTTTGCCTTTCTTTTCTTTTCGTAAAGTACGATACTCTTCATCAGACTCAAAATGTGTTTACTTCTGATCACTTCGAATTTGATGAGCTATATAACATCGATCAAACTGATTTTCCAGCTCATATTTCTCTTCAACTTGTCGTACCTCATATTTTAGCCTTCTGGACTGAATATGTTGTTCTCTTTGAACATACTTGTCATCTAATGCTGTTAATTTATCCGGCAAACGATTCATCCAAACTTCAATGTATTAATGACCTTGTTGCATTGGAATTTAATCATCTTATTTACTTTCTTCTGTACGTAAATGAGATCTCAAAGTTTCAATTACTTTTCGAATTGTTGGATCAGCTTCATTTCATGGTTCTATATCGATCTAGAGTGATATAACTGCGCAAGAACTCTACAATTTCTGGTTTTTTATATGAAATCAAGGTATCAATCAAATGGATTCCCACTATGGTCGTCAATTTGTGAAGTATGAATCTCGTTTCTTGAGAGAGAGAGAGAGAGAGAGAGAGAGAGAGAGAGAGAGAGAGAAAAAAAAAGATAGAGAGAGTTTAATTATATAAAGAGAAAGTAAAATCGGTCTAATGAAAAAGTGCCGCCCTTTATTCATTGTCTCAACCTTTATTTATAGGCGCGACTGACTCGGTTTAATTGAATCAATTATACAAATAGATAAATTCTATTTCAACCCTTTATATTTACAAGTAGTTCAAATACTCTCTTTCAACTATACAATTTATCATATACAACCTTAGTTGTATTACATTTAAACCGTCTAACACTACATATCTTTATAAATTTTGTATTTGTATCATTGCATGTTTTATATGTTATTACTTATAAAGTTTATTTTTCTTGAGTTAAATATTTTAGTAATTGAATATGGTTTATTAATTAATAACTAATTACTAAAAATGATACGAATAAGAAAATATTTAAAAATTAAAACATAAACAAATCTAAAGTTATAATTTTAACATAAAAATGACAAATAGAAAAATTGATCTATAAAATTTATGAATACAAAAAATACAAAAAAAATTCAAAAAAATAACGAAATAAATATTATTTAAGTTCTCTTATATCTTTTATCATAAGATAGTCTTTAAAAATAAAATATGAGAAATATGGGTAATAAAAATGACAGAATGTCTAACTCAATTTGAAAATTTATCATTTTTCGCACTAACTTTTCAAAATATTTTCTAACTCTATGACCAAATATTGATAATTTGTATCAATTTTTAAATACGTGAACACTAAAACAATTAGCTGACATTGTGCAGATACTAATGAATTGTGGAGATAATTATACAGTCTCCAATTTGATATGACCAATTTGTATATAAGATATTGAATTCTTATATTTGTTTGTTAATAAATTATATTTTTATTTTTTAACTAAAAGACCTTATAAATACACAAATGGTTAATTACATTTTGTTTTCACAAAACAAATTTTTAACTCACTCGAATTCTCTCAATTCTATTTATAACAAGAATACAAAGAAAACCAAAAATATATCATTGATTTTTGTTCAAATAAAAAATATATATATGTCTATTAGATCGTTATTATTTTTATTTAGTATTTTTACTTGAATCATACTTGTTTAAAATTTCAAATCAATGTTACTTGGTTTCATTTAAATGTTGATAAAACCTAGGTTTGTCGAAGTTTAATAGTTTAAATTATTTATATGTTCTAAATAATTGTTAGTTAACAATCAATATTGAGTTTAACAAGTTATTTTTTTGAATTTGACAAGAAATGTGATTTTTTTTATCGAAGCTCATCGAGGTTAATTGTATTTAACTTTCTACAAATTACAAGATTATACTAATATCGACACAGTTGGTTGGGATTTATGGTGAATGTCGACACATTTTGTCAACATTCATGTCGAATATTGATACATCATGTTAAAATTATATAGTAATATCGATTCACTAATTTGGTGTTAGTTGATTGTTGTACGTAGCTTGATTATTTCTCTTGGTTATGTGGTTGTTTATGTAGTTTGGTTCGCTGAATATTTATTTTTACATGACTCGCTTTGATATGGAGGAAGTCATATAGATAGTAGTGACTTAATGGATCTTATATTCATAAATATCCTTACGTTTTTGTCTACCACTAGAGAAAATATTATAACTAATGTATTATCCCAAAAATAAAGGTCTCTTTAGAAGTTTGTCTCGATCCTCATATTGGACGATATTCATGAAGTTAATTTGAATATATTCGAGAGTATTATAACTCGTCGTGGTATGCCAAAACTCAAAAAAAATTATTATTATCATAAATAAGCATTGAGGATCTAGAGTCGGTAAAAAATGTCTTACATAAGCTTTATTATATTGTGAAAATTATTATTGGTTACAACTATGTCAAAGTATGTGTTTCTAAACCTTGATCTGATTTTGAATATTATTAGTTAATTTATTACATAATTTTTTTTACCTTTTTAAGCTTTAATCAACATGGAACCCCAAATATGTGCTTTTTCCGTCTTTAATCATTGCATAGACCTAACTGTAAAAGTTCGTGACATTTGTATTTTTGGGTCGCTAAACTTCAAAAAAATTATATACAAATGTAAGTTTATGCCAATAATAATAAAATGTTAGCCAAAATTATCAATTTTGTTATTTTTTACTCATGAGCTTTTTGTAGTGTAAAATCAACACGAGCTCGGAAAATGAGTTGAGGTATGAGAAATGTTATTTCATTTGAGTCAAGCTTAAATTTCTTAAATGTTCAGTCCTCTAACTATTTTATTTTCGATGGTACAACACGTTTAAAAATTAGTAAGATTCATGCTTGAAAATGCTCAATTTCTGAAATTGATAATTTTAAGTAAGTATTCATATGAGATTTTGGATTTTATTTTAAAATTAAACAAAGCTTCCCTGATGTTGGGGTGAAGGTCAAAAGTGGTTTCAAATAAATATTAATACTTACACCAGAAGTTTGGGTAAAGGTTAAAAGTAGCGTGAAAGAAACAGTTCATTAATAGTAGCACCGGTTTGTTTTAGTATTGTAATTGGAATTAATAGAAACTACGTCTAGGTTTTAATGTATCTTTGTTTCAATTATTTTATTTTTTTAGTTGAAGGTTAGATTTTTTTAATGTAATATTTTATGTATTTCATATACTTCATGTTATGTTTTATGTTTTATATTTTTAAGTTTATTTCTACTCGATACTTCAACAAAACTTTATGTTTATTTTTTAAAAAAATACACTAGAAACACTTGTTATTGCATGATTTTTTTTTTCTACATAACAGATAATGTCGATGGGATGCATCGACGTTAGTTGTTAAAAACAATATTTTACCTAGTAGTAAAGTACATGGTAGAAATTTGTTGCATTACACCAACATATGATGTCGGCATAGAATATCGACATTTGTAGGAAAGTTATGCTAAAATTTTGCAACTTGTGTTGCTTTAAACAACTAATGTCAATGTAGACCCTCGACACTGGTCGTTGGTGTAATCAAGTCAATGTCAACCGTGTGCGCCGGTATTAGGTGCAAACATTTATTTATACATAAAACTAATGTTCGCGCTGGTGCGGATAATTATCGACTAAGGGTAATTTCGTCAAGTGTTTTGTGGTGTTTCAAGGGTATTTAATATTTGGATATTTTGTAGTGAGAGATTTAAGCTGTCTGGTTGTATTAAATATCCATTAACCTCATTAATGAAAGTGGTTGTATTTATACCCTTAATTATGGGTCATATGGGCTTTGAGATCAAACTTATGAAATCGGGTCGAATTCAAAAACTCATTAGTTTATTAAGAAGATTAGCAATTAGCTTAGTCAAAAGGTGATTAGTTTTTAGTACTTTTGTCCAGTTCGGATGGTTCAGTGGGTGGATTTTATCCGAATTTCCCCTGTCCGGTTTCTATAGTGAGTGACAAATATTTCTAGACTCATCAGTAGCCCCTTTTTTAGGTTTTGTCGAAGGCCTTTGGTAAGACCTAAAAATCTTTCTTAGGCACTAGTAACATTCTCCGGATTGTTCAAGTGCTCTACCCAGGATTTATCCGGACTGAAAGCCCCTCAGAAGTTCAAAAGTTTTGTTATGGATCGTGGGACACGTGTCATCTTCTGATTTGCCTCACCAGCCGTTTTTCTCCTAGGACGACGCTCCCACTAATCCCAAAAAGTAACCTCATCATCTAATACCCATGACATCAACGCCGCCTTCAATCATTACTTTTTTCTTTTCGAATTCTCCTAGGTTTTCGGCATCTATTTTTGTCTCATTAATATAAATTACTTCATTTTCACTGTTTTACCATCTTCATTACTCTCTCATTTCTTCATCTCAAAGATTTCACCTCTCTTCTCAAAATCCTTTTGGTGGGAGTTTATTTTCAGATCAAGAAACGCACAGGTAAAAGGCGGGTGGCTTAATCTTTCGGAGTTAGAAAAAGCACAAAGAGTTGAGCGAGAAATGCGTATTGTTGCGGGTCTTCTAGTTTCTCCAATCGACAAGCCTGAAACACCATCTTCAAAGGCTGATCGAGGTTTATCTTCTGCTAGAAGTTCCAAACCTAAGAGGTTATTTCAACCAAGTCTTTCACCTATCGTATCAGGCTCCTCGGTTCAAGAGTCACATCCCACTATTAAACGGGAAAAATCCGTTTCAAGCACAAGGAGACCCTCTCTCTTTATATCCATGGGGTCAGATGTTGAAAACTCCCCGGAAAAAGTTACACTTCGCAGAGCAGGTCGCTTAGTGAAGGGCCAAGTTGTTGTCTCACAGTCTAAGTCCCCAAAAACAAGGCCTTCTAAGTATGGGGCTAAGGACAAAGCTACAGGGTCAGGGGAATCTATCAGAGTTCCTAAGGATAAATCCTCCGGTCCGGAAGGCCATTGGAACAAGCCTTTGAAATGAGCCATCCGGATCTGAGCCCCAGCCGGACACCAGACCACAAAGAGAAAGCGATGCTCAACCATCCGGACAGCCTACTGAGCCAGCCACCAGCACTCCTCCGCCAACGACAACTGACAAACCTTCTATGGTGATGGAAAAGGTGATGGAGGACAGCGTAGAAGAGGCCCCATTTGAGGGCGATGTCTCCGGTCAAACAGGAGAAACTAGCCATGCAGAACAGTAACTACGCCTTCATTCATACCTGTTGAATTAGACTGGATCCGGACGAAGTGGGGGATCCCAGAATCTGTTAAAGTGAAGATATCGGTCAATCCGGAGACGCCAATGGACTGCAAGCTGAGTGAGATAGTTATCTACACAGAATTGTTCAACTGGGGGCTCAGATTTCCCTTGGACCCAGAGATCGTCAGATATTTTCATCTGATAAATCTATGTCCAAGCTAACTGACTCCCAACGCTTGGTACACCCTCATGGCTTGCATCATGGCCTCTAGGATCTCCGGAATACCACTTCCGATGGAGCAATTTGCTGTTGTGGCCAGCCTCTACAAGAACCACATCATCCCCTTCTACCATTACAACATGGGTGACAATTTTAAGATGGTGGATGATTTGCTTGAATCGAAGAAGAATTGGAAGACCCAATTCTTGTTCATTAATGGAGCTTGGGAAAACGGGAAGAAGATTAAAGCTGAAGTCAACCCAAGCATGCTAACCAGCAGATGGAAAAGCACAGGTAAAAATTTCATCATGTTTGTTTTTCTTTCCTTATAAAAAATCTTGTTACTAAATTTCTCTTCTTTTTTCTTTGGGTAGTACTGCCGAAGGAGTTCTCCAACTACTTGGAGGAGGGGCAGACAACTTGTGCCAAGCTGACTGCTTGGGCTACCGACAAATGGGGAAATCGCTTCCACAATTGTTTTACTGTCGGCAACCTGGTGAGGTCCCACCTCTGGGAACACAACCGGCCAGAGAGACTTGTCTTGGGAAGAATTGACCACACCACCTCCTACGGGCGTCATCCTGCAGAGGACAGAGGCGAAGGATGGGAAGCTGGCCTTGCCTGCCAGAGCTAAAGCCCCAAGTAAGATGAAGGGCAAGAAAGGCAAGAAGAAGCAAGATGCAGCTGAGGTCGACCAAGGTGTTGTTGAGGAGATCGTCCCAGCAAACCAGGAGGTGCAGGATCAAGGGGGAATCGATGTTGCTCTACTTCAAGTGGTTGAAGATGGGAGTACCAAAGAGGCAGGTGGACCTCCAAAACCCTCAAAGGCTCCCAAAAAAGACCGAAAATGGGGAGCAGATGGTGGAGATAGGGAAGCGAATAAGAAGAAAATCTCCAAGGGGGATGAAGTATCTCTCCGGCCTCCGGAGTCTCTTCCTCTGGTCGACCCAACAGACCTCACACGGGCAGAGCAAATCCCAAGTGATTTTCACACCAGAGAGGGTACAGGAGGGGATATTAACATTGATGGAGTATACATCAGTGGCCTTCAAGGGATTGGCCTTTACTTTGGAGACGTCGAGAAAGACGACTTTGCTGGCCCTTACCTCCCTCCAAGCTCTTCGAACATGGTTACTTTCAATGGTAAGTCTTTTTCTGTTTCAGGGGAGAATGACATTGTGACTCACTTCTTGCTGAGCAACATTCAACCGGTGTTTAACCTGGAGATACAAGTGCGAAGTCAATCTACCCTTATCAACACACTCAATACGGACAAAGAGACTTTATCTAAAAACCTCCTTAATGCAAATCAGAGTGTTGAGGCATTAAGGAGAGAGATCGAGGAGTTGAAGAAGGGGAAAGAGGATTTGGCCACCAAGCTAGCCACTTCAGAGGGGGTTAACAAAAAACTTCAATCTAAGTATTCTGGCTTGGAAAAGGATCTCTCCACTTCGAAGGAGGAGGTGAAGGCCAAGGACAATGTTATCCAGACCCTGATCAGTGACAAAATTTCACACGAAGATTCTGTGTCTAAAGCCACCAAGGAGAAAGAAGATTTGATAAAGGATCAGAAGAAGACAATCCAAGACAGGATTGATGAATACACCAACAAGGTGATCGACTCCCAAGAAGAGAGGTATGCCGAAGTCAAATCCGACATGGTCTTGCTTTTCCACCGAACATTACCAAAGAGGACGCTCGGTAATTTGTGGCAGTACGTTGAATATGACGATATCCCATTCCACACGATGGTGGATTGTGATAAGAAAAACTACTCCATTGGTTATGATGATATCACTGATGAAGAAGAGGGGACTGGAGAGAGCCCTAATGAGGATCCCAAAGACCTCAAGAAGAAACCAGATGAGGCTGGAACATCTAAAGGAGCCCAGCCTTAAAGTTTTAACTATCTTTTATTTTTCTTTAATTCTTGTTTCAGACTAAAGTCCTTGGATGGCCAAGGAATTTTTGTAACCGTGTTCGGCTCTTGTTTGGATAAACCTTTTCTTTTTGAACTTCAAAGTCCTTGGATGGCCAAGGCATTTTATATGTTTTAATATCATTCCCCGGTGCTAGCCGGGCAGCTTTGCTTTACACAATTCTTGCATTATTTTATAGTTACCCAAGTTTGATGGCTAATGTTTAAATAGCCCCTAATTATTTTACAAGTATTTTAAGGTGAGAGTGTTTAGATTCTCCGATGACAAATGTTTAAATGGTCATCACTCTACCGGATCAATCCAGTCTATCAGCGATACTTAAAAAGTTTTTAAAGAAGCTATCAACCAAATCACTCCAAATTTTTCAAGAAGGCATCAAATTTCATTAAAAATCCTGGACACCTCATTAAAACCTTCTCGCGCCACCAGGGTAGGAAAGAGTATGCCCCTTAATATTTACATGGACTTTAAACAAGTAAATATTTACATAACTTTCATTCTAGATACAACCGGAGGTGTTCAATATTCCAGGGGTGATTCAAGATTCTTCCATCTTTGTCTTGAAGCCTGTATGTCCCAGGATTAAGCTTTTCAATGACCACATAGGGTCATTCCCAATTTAGAGCTAGCTTGCCGAACTGTTTCTCCTTAGTATGTAGGAAGACTTTTCTCAACACTTTATCCCCTGGTTGAAAATCCCTTCTTCTATTAAGTCGAGTTGACTTCTGATTGCCACTTCATTAGCTTGTTCGGAAAAAATTTGGATTCTAAATGAAGGAAGAGTTGCCTCTATAGGAGCTATTGCATCCATACCGTATACCAAGGCAAATGGGGATTTCTGTGTAGCAGCCCCAGGAGTAGTCCAGTAGACCCATAGTACTTTTTGTAGATAGCTTGGCCATTTTCCAGCAGTCCCTTCTAAATTCTTTTTAAGACCGGACAGGATGGTCCTGTTTGCTACTTCAACCTGACCATTCGCCTGTGGGTGAGAAGGAGAAGAGAAGCAATGTTGAATGCCTCTAGAGGCGTAGAAATTCTCCATATCCTTGTTATCAAATTGTGGCCCATTGTCTGTGGTTATCTTTTGTGGAACCCCAAATCTACAGCAAATATTAGATAAGATAAATTTTATAACAGCTTTTGAAGTAGTTCCTGCCAATGGGGCTGCTTATATCCACTTCGAGAAATAATCAATGGCAACAATGATAGTTCTGCACCCTTCGGACGCCATGGGTAGAGGTCCCACCAGATCCAGCCGCCAACGAGAAAAAGGTATTGGCTTAGAAATCGACTCCAAAGGGACAGCTGGGATATGAATTTCATTACCATATCTTTGGCATGGATCACACTTCTTCACCAATTCATTGGCATCTTCCATTATAGAGGGTCGGTAGTATCTGGCCAACAAGACTCTTCGGGTTAAAGCTCTACAACCACAGTGTGTTGATCCTTCAACATCATGTAGTTCGGACAATACTATTTGAGACTCTTCAATCCCCAAACATCGCAAGAGAGGTCTACTAAAAGACTTCTTGTAAATGATGTCTTTTATGATCAAAAATCCACGAGCCCTATACTTCATTTTCCTTGCTACTGCTTTTTCCGGAGGCAAGATGTCATCTGAAATTTATTGAAAAAGAGGATACCTGCAGTCTTGAGGTTGACTTACTTGTATATTTAAACTTTCCTCCTCCTCCTTGCTATGATTGAGTTGAATGGATGGGCACTCTTGCACGTGAATCTATGGGTAGGACTTAGAATATGCTATGGTTGCCAAGGAGTTTGCTAGCGTATTTTCTGTTCGGGGTATATGCTCATAGGTGATATCTTTGAAGTTAACTGTCATCTCTTTTAATTAATTGCTTATTCTTGGCCTCAAATTGACCTTGTGCATGATGGATAAGAAGTTGGGAATCATTCATTAACCTGAACCTTTTGGCTCCACAAATCAGGGTTAACTTCAAACCAGCTATAGCAGCTTCATATTCGGACTTATTGTTAGAAGCCCTGAACGCAAAACATATAGCCTGGTATAGCTTGTCGTCGTACAGTGAGGTTAAGCATATCCCAGCACCACAACCCATGGTACTTGATCCACCATCTGTCCGGACAACCCAAAAATTCTTAGTTTTTTCACCTGTTGCTTGCTTAGTGTCTCTCTTGGAATTGAATTCAACTAGGAATTCAGCAACAGACTGAGCCTTGACTGCAGTTCGAGTGGAAAAATCAATATCATAGTCCCCAAAGTCCAGTGACCATTTGGTCATTCTGCATGATACGTCTGCCTTATAAAGAACGTTTTTTAAGGGAAAAGACGTTCGGACAATAATCGAATGAGACTGAAAGTAGGGTCTCATTTTCCTAGCAGCAATTACTAAAGCTAATGCTAGTTTTTCGAGCTTTAAATATCTATTTTCAGCATCCATCAGGCTTTTGCTGATGTAGTACACCGGACGAGGGTAATTATCCACCTCTCTTACTAGCACTGCACTTATGGCACATTCGGAGACTGCTAAATATATGTACAATGTTTCTCCATCAATAGGTTTAAACAGGGTTTTGGGGGAGGATAAATGCTTTTTTATTTCATCAAAGGCCTGGTCGCACTGTGGAGACCAGTTAAATTCGTTGGCACCCTTTAAAGTTTTGAAAAACGGGGCACACATATCCGAAGACCTTGAGATAAAACGGTTTAGAGCAGCTAACCTCCCTTTCAATCTTTGTACTTCTTTAATATTCTGAGGAAGCTCCATCTGCAATAAAGGACTAAGCTGGTCTGGATCAGGCTGTATCCCTTTCTCACTTATCACATACCCCAAAAACTTTCCGAACCGCACTCCAAACACACACTTTTCTGGATTCAACTTTAAATTAACTTTTACCAAGTTGGCAAAAGTTTCTTGCAGATCTGCCAAGTGTAGTTCTTCGTCCACACTCTTTATCATCATGTCATCAATGTAGACTTCCATATTTCTTCCAATCTGATTAGCGAAAGATTTGTTCACCAACCTCTGATAAGTAGCCCCAACATTCTTTAACCCAAAAGGCATCACCTTATAACAATGAAGGCCCCTATCAGTAACAAAAGTAGTGTGTTCGTGATCCTTCGGATCCACTTGAATCTGGTTATACTCGAAGAAGGCATCCATAAAGGACAACAACTTGTTCCCAAATATGGAGTCCACTAACTCATCAATCTGAGGGACCGGATATAGGTCTTTTGGGCAAGCCCTATTAAGGTCTGTAAAGTCGATGCACATTCGCCACTTCCCATTTTTGTTTTTTACTAACACCGGATTGGTTGTCCATAAAGGGTACTGATATTTCTTTATGTGCCCCATCTTAGTAAGTCGGTCAACCTCTTGAACTATGACATCAGCTTTCTCCTTAGAACAGGTTCTATATCTTTTCGGATAGATAGTTGGTGTGATATAACATCTGCTGTTACTCCGGTTACATCAGCATTGCACCAAGCAAAAACATGTTGATTGTCTCTTAAAAAAGATAACATTTTTCTCTTTAGTTCTGATGTCATCTTAGATCCGATCTTGACGTTTCTTCCTTCAGCCAGAGAGTGAGTTTTAACCTCTTCAATTGGTATTAAAACACCAGGGGTCTCTCTGGGGTCATCAATTTCACCCTCTCCCCCAGAGGGCCCCTCCAACTGCTAATCCTAACTGATCCGAATTTCCCCCAAAGTTCGAGGGGCCAGTGTTGTTCCATAACACTCCCTTGCTATCTTTTGACTACTTCGGACAACTCCCAATTGTCCTTTCACAGCGTGTTTTAAACATTGGTGAACTGTTGAAGCCACAACATGCATCTTGGAGAGCCAAGACCTTCCCAAAATGGCATTGTAGCACGTGGGACAGTCCACCACAATGAAAAGTACTCTGACCATCTTCTTAAAAGGGCCCTTGCCCAACAAAACCTCCTCTTCAAACTCCCTGATTACGTCCGCAAAGCTTCCAGTGAAACCCACAATTGCCTTTTCAAACGCTGAATCACTGCTGGATTCTTCATTTTCTTATAGGAAGTTAAAAAGAGGATATTTGCTGAGCTGCCAGTGTCCACCAAAATTCGTCTAATGTCATTGCCCCCAATGGATGCTCCTATCACCACAACATCTTCATGAGGTCCAGCTATGTCTCTCAAATAATCTTTATCAAAAACAATGAAGGGAAAAGGAATTTGCGATTGATAGGAAGTCATGCCTCCTTCCAACTGAGTAGCCAGGGTGTGAACATGCCTCTTCCTTGAAGAAGCAGTTGGTGCAGTCATGGTGTCGCCTCCAAATATGGTAACTGACTCAAAAAAACTTATGAGCCCGGACACCGTCTTGCTGGATTCTTTGATCACACCCACCTTATTCCGGGTCGGATCAGGATCCAAATACTCTGATTTCACATCGAATCTTTCAATTATCACCATAGCCCCGTCCGGAGCCGATGTCCTTACGTTGTTTGCTGGGCCGGTCCGATGAGCATTATTAGGCCTATTCCCACTTCTTCTTTTAACATAAGCACCTAATTTTACTCTTCCTATCAAATTTTTCACCTCTTGTTTCAATCCGAGGTGGGAAGTAAAAGACCAAAATACCCCTCTTACGGCTAAAGGACAATTTGTGCTTAACGAGTAAGGAAGCGGGTGGATTCCTCCCGATACGAAGGTGGGGATTAGTAGGAACTCGTTTTTGTGGTGGATGTATTGCGGTTTTGGCCTTCCATAGGAAAAGACCAATATACCCCTACGACAAAAAGTAAGAGGTAGTCTATGGTTTTGTGTTGCTGCATTCCACAGACCCTCTTATGATTCCTAGTAGTCCTAGTTGGCCCTACTTTTCACCAAAGAAGGTAGGGCAGTCGGTCACACAGAGGGGTTGGAGCTACTGGTTATTACAATTCCAAAGCAATTGAATCTTTCACAACAGCGATGTAATCTTCTGTGTTATGGCCAATATCATGATGATATTGACACACACAATTATTACGACTTTCCCTGGGAGATTGAAGTGCAACTAGCTTCCTGAAATGTACTTCATCTTTTGTTTTTTCATAAATGGTTGCCATATTCTCTTTCAACTCGGTAAACCACTCCGGTTGAACCCAAGGCCCTCGCTTATTTCTGGATTGTTGGCTCTAAGCTGGTGCTGGGTGGGATTGAGCCTTGGCCCTGCTAGGACCCTGTCCGGCTTCCTTAGCCTTGTATACGAACTGATTCTGGTTTTGGTTTAATGCAGCTGGGGCCGATCTCACTTGCCTATGCACCCAAGTCTTCTTCGTTTCATCCATATTTATTTTTTTTCCCACTTGATTCAGTAAACCGCCCCATGTCATAGCTTTCTTCCTGGTCACCGAATCGGCCAAATTGCCAGGGTTCAGACTTTGCCTTAGATAAGCTATTGCTACTTGTTCAAAGCAATCAACTAATCCATTTTTGGTGTTTACAAAGCGACTTATATATTCTTTCAAGGATTCATTTGTTTCTTGGGCACAGTGGATAATAGTGTCTTCATTGCCCTTTACCTCTTTGCTTCCAACGAACTGCCTCCGGAAGGCCACCCAAAAAGTATCAAAATTTATGATACAACCCTGTAGCAGGCTATTATACCACTTCAGAGCACTCCACGTAAAAGACTGGGAGAATGCTCTACAAAGCAACTTATTGTCATCGTCAAAATTCATCATAAAGTTTTTAAATTGTTCTACATGATTATCTGGATCTTTACTCCCATCGTATTTTTCCATCTTTGTACTGTCAAACCTCTTAGGAAGGTTTCCGGACAATATCTTGGAAGACAACAGAGATTGTCTCCCATTCCGGCTACGACTAAACACAGTATCTTCATTGGGAGTTGCAAAGATACATGGTTCATCATGAAAAGTGAAAGGATCCATCAACAACCGGTCTACATGCCTCCGGCCATGGATGTGGCCATGAGATGACCCTTTCCCCAGATGCCTTTTCAACCTTCCATGCCTGTCCCTCTTTCTTGAATACTTTTTAACCAACTTTTGCTTCTTCTTAGAACGGCCTTCATCACTGTTGGATGACAGGGACTCCTCAACTTCATCTTCGTTCGAGGAGCTACTAGAAGACTCTGAATCTGAGTCTGAGCTCTCCACCGGTTTAGACCGGTGAGATTTTTTTGAGCTAGCATGACTCTTTTTAGTACTTACATGGGTCTTTGCTGATGGGTCATGCTCCCTTGGATTGTCAGTGTGGTGAACATCTGACACTTTTGATTTTTCTTTTAAGCCCATCTCTACCCTTTTAGTAGCCCTCAAGGCTTCTATCTCAGCTTTCAATATATCTCGCTCTTCAATCGTATATTCATAGTTTTCTCCCACCACTTCTGCCAAAGTTGGTGGCACTGCCTGCTTGTCCGGATGCATCTGAACTGGTCTTTCTTGATGGTTTCGAATGCTAGATTCAGGCACCTTCTCCTCGCACTGTGGTCGCCAATTTGGTGTGGATTATTTTCGAATGAGGGTAATTTGGTCAAGTTTTTTGTTGTGTTTCAAGGGTATTTAATATTTGGGTGTTTTGTAGTGAGAGATTTAAGCTACCTGGTTGTATTAAATGTTCATTACCCTCAGTAATGAAAGTGGTTGGGTATTTATACCCTTAATTATGGGCCATATGGGCTTTCGGGTCATTAAGCATATTGGCAATTAGCTTAGTCAAAAGGTGATTAGTTTTTAGTACTTTTGTCCAGTTCGGATGGTTTAGTGGGTGGCTTTTGTTCGAATTTCCCCTGTCCAGTTTCTATAGTGAGTGACAAATATTTCCGGACTCATCAGGCACATCTCGTCTACTAGTTTATACTTCTTTTATACATGTCACACTATATTATTGGTCAAATTATTCAACCTTATCTATCATCGTAGCTACTTTAACTTAATCCATCCGTTAACTCTCTATATATGGTAATCAAACCTCTCTGATATCTTCATCTAAAAACTTTATAACAAATAAATTTTCTTATATTTACAAAATAATATAGTCTACGTACAAAGATAAGTACTTTCTGAAAATCGACGAGACTGTAAAGCAAACATTGTCAGATTAAACTACAATATTTTTTAATGAACTAGTGTGCAAAATGTATTACCTGTACGTTATGCATCATGCATGTCTGATGTCGCATGCACGAGATCATGTTGGAATATTTGAAAATGGTTTCAAGATTTTGGGTTTTTGACCTCTTGCAAAATAGCAGGAAAGAGGCGTACAAGATATTCTATTTACATATTATTGATTTCGTTGAAAACATATGCTAGAAAAAATGAGCATCAACCTCGCTGAAAAGAGACTAGAACAAATGAAGGAGGATGCTTACCTCATATAATAAGATATGCAAAGATATAATTCTTCTTAAATTGTTATGCTATTTGTATCTTGTACTTTGGTTTTCTATTTTATGTTCTTAAGCTATCATATTTTATCGTAATTTATTTTAATTTTCATTATGTTTTGTATCTATTATGCTTCTTTGCTGATGTTGTTTTATTGTTTAATTTAAATGGTTGAAATTTAAACAATATCAGTAATAGAAAAAAAGAATATGCAACTAAGCGTAACTTCAAAGTAACAATGAGCAACTAACTATATTTAAAACAAACTAAGGTTACAAACCATATGTTTTCAATCCTCGAAAAGGTCCGTAACTATATGGTTTTAGTTAATTACTCCTGGATTTGCTATATTTGTAAATGGGATCGAACAATTGATTCATTCAGTCGAGATTCTCTTATCTATAAAATTGTTTCCAACCAATATGAACGAGGGGTAGTGGTGTGTTCGGATGGATAATAACCTATTAATTGAATACCAACAATATTATATAACAAAAAAAAATTATAAACTTCAAAAATAATTGAAATCGTAAATTTTATTACGTAAACTGAATGATTCATGATCACATAAGTGATGCACATCTTCTTATTTTTTATGTGAGAGGGGCAAACACTTTTTAAACGTAAAAAAGTTGATGAGCCATGTATAGATATGTACACAAAATGCATTTAAACATTTTTGCAACGACGAAACAAATATCAGACATTTGCATCTAGCTCTTCAAGTCCACAATCATATTAGAGCATTTGCTCATTTTTAGTTCTTCATCTACTTTCTCGAGTATCGTAAACAATTTCACACAAAGACGAGTACTATGGGATTTTGTTCATTCATTGTTCTCTCATATGTGGCTATATATCTTGACTTTCGAACAAAAAAGTAAGCTATAGCCTTAAAATCACAATGAACATCTATTTTTTATATGCTACCTTGAAAGTAAACGAAAATATAAATGAGGGAAGATGATTGTGAAACTAAAACTATTTTTTAACTTCTTGTTTAATTTTTTTATGTTCGTATCTTGCATTACAAATATTATGCATGTTGGGTACATCTTTAGGTTCTCATTTATCAAGTTGACCAAACTTCTCTATAACGTGAACCAACCGTAGATAATTTCGTAAAAAGTTCTTTTCGTTTATTTTCAATATTCTCGCTCTTGAGCATCCTTTAAATAATCTCGTAACGTCATGATTATTCTTTCAACATATAATTGTTGAATTCTATAATTCACTTTCATCTGTAACAGGAAAAGTCCTAAGTCTAAAAGGATAATGACATTTTTTATTAGTGTTCTTATTTTAACATTAGGTTTCTTAAGTTTTTGTGTACACGGTTCAGGATTCTAGTAGGAAAACATTAATCTCGGAGCTTTCCTAGCCTTCTCCGTCATTCTAAATAAATTTAGTTATCACGTATCTCATACCGTTCTACCCATTCTTCAAGTTCAGATTTAATGTAATGCGTAAAGTTCTTGGATATATGGGAAACATCGTCACACATTAGAATGTATGTTGGTATTGATTACCTACAAACGTTACGAATGAGAAGATAATTTATGTCATAAACTATAATATAAAGTATGGATCTCAAATAAATGGCAACTAATATCGACATACTATGTTGACAATTTGTGTTAACTAATGTCAGGAAATCTGATCGACACAAAGTCGAATAAGTCACTCAATATCATCTGGTTGCGTCGACATTGGTGAATACCAATCTCAATCAATGTCAAAGTATCTGATCAGAATTGAGTGACATAAATATAAACAAATCCGAACAAGTCACTCAATTTTGACTGGTTGCATCGAAATTGGTGGACAAACACGTTAACCAATATCGACTCATCTGGTCTACATTGACTCACATAATTGTTATCCAATGTCGATGCAGCTAATTGATATTAACACCAATTTCGACGAGATGCGTTGATATCTTTACAAATATGATGCGTTTGGTCAACATTTCAAAAAAACTAAAAACCAAACTTTGAGATTATTTTTTCATTTGCTCGATTTCCATTATAAACTATGCAATAAACAAATTATATACCTTCATTTATGATTCAACAACCATGAAGTATATATCTTGATTTGTGACTCAATGACCAATTTTAAACTCGATTTCATTGTTGATTATTTTATTTTCGATGTTGGATTCTTGTAAAAAAATATTTTTTATTTTTAGTATGTAAATAGTTTGGATTGTGAAGTGTTAGATTAACTATAAATTTAGTCGAGTGATATAAAATATAAATTGATTAAAATAATAAAAATAAAAGGGTGATCTACTAATAACCACCCAACATCAAATTTATTTACCAATAAACAATCTCAGGTTTGGAAAAATACGGATAACCACCTAGTATTAAATTAGTATTTATAAATAACCACCTTTTTTTAATATCTATATACCCCCAACCATTTTCTCTCTTGTCATATCTTTCAAATCATAAGTCCAAAATATCGTTCGTTTTATTTTCTCAAGAAGAACAAAACTAGATCCACAATAGATTTTTTTTTAGTTGTAAAAATAAGTGTAAATTGGTTTAAAAATATAATTGGTGTTTAGCCACGGAATTATGTGTAATTTGATTGAAAAAACAATTATTTTTTTAATTACGAAATTATGTGTAATTTGGTTGCGGAAAAACAAGTGTTACTTAGTTGCAAAAATACGTGCAAATGTGTTGCGATAAAAAAATAGATGTGGATATGGAACTTTAGTTGCTAAGTAAATCTGATTGTTTGAAAAAACAAAATAAAACCTGTTTTGTGCAATTAAGTGTTATTTGAGAGCTAAAATACGTGTAATTTGAGAGTAAGACAACTAACCCTCTATTAAAAAAAGAAAAATTTGGAAAATTATTTTGAATTTGGTCACAAAATAAATGAGAAAAAATGGCTGTTTAGTTACAGAATTACGTATAATTTGATTAAACAAATAAATATTATTTAGTTATGAAATTAATAATACTTCATATATTTATTTTATCTTGAAAAAATACTGCAAGATGACATCATGAATTTTATACAAAAAATTATAAGGTTCGTTTTAGAAAATTAAAAATATCTTTCAAAATTATTATTTTTTTAGTTAGGGTTTGAAAAATAGAATTATGAAATTAAAATAAAAAATAAAAAATAAATTTTAGTCAAGGTCGTACATGCCACATATGTATTGTATTTTGGTAAACTTCGAATTCAGTAACTATCGGTACAGTAACTTACCCAAAACAAAATAATTCTTCTAAGAAAAGTTAAATTTTAACTTTAAACTTGCAAATGTATTTATGGAATTTGAAGCTATATGTCCATGAATTATTGGATCTGGTTGGAGATGGGAGTCTTATTGCGACTAAATATTAAAAAATAGTAATCACTTAGCAAAGACTGCAAAGACTGCAAAGACCAAAAACAAAATCCGTATAATAATATTTAGAACACTATTAATTTATTTTTTTCTAATGTTGCTTTCCTTGTAAGATTCCATTCACTTAATAATGAGCATTTCAGTTTATCGTAGTAATTTACTCCTGAATCAAAAAGGGACAAAGTTGTTTTCCTTGTCTGAATGCTCTCTTGATATACAAGAGGAAAAGCAGAATTTAAAACAAGTGTAAAACACCTTTCACTTGCAAGACATAAATAATCTACAACCCCACAAGACAGGGGCAACGACCTCGCACACAAACAACTCAGTTTCACGAACAATCCGATTGCGACTCATAGAAATCACTAGGGCAAGGTGACATGACTTCTTGCTCAAGTAACTGCAGTACCTGGTTCATTGTTGGCCGTTCGTCAGGATTAGAATCCGTGCATTGTGCTGCTATTTCAAGAATTGCTTCGACAGTTTCTACGTCAGCATCCTTGCATCTTTTATCCACTACATCTTCGAATAAGTTCTCTTTTAAAGTGTTCAACTGAAAATCACCAAGCATAGAAAGACTGTCAAAAAGACATTCGCGCACTACAACTCGGTAGAAATGATAATGAAATAGGAAAAAGTTTTACCCAACCGACGACGTTTAATCCTCTTTTTACAAATGTCGGATCTGTAGGCCTCTTTCCTGTTACAAGCTCAAGCAAGAGAACTCCAAAGCTATAGACATCTGATTTCTCTGTGGCTCTCCCGTTTTGTAGATATTCTATTTCAAGTTACGAAGTACGAAGTCAATATCTTTTTTCCAAATAGTCCAAAGCAGTACAACATAAGAATTTTTATTTAAAATTCAACTTTAAAGGGTGAAAATTAAGCAAGAAGAATATCTCAATGGCGCCTACCTGGAGCTAGATAACCGAAAGTGCCAGCAACCACGGTTGTAACATGGGCATCATCATCCACCAAAAGCTTGGCGAGACCAAAATCAGAGACATGTGGCTCCAATTTTTCATCTAGTAGAACATTACTTGATTTTATGTCACGGTGTATAATTTTTGGACAACAATCATGGTGCAAGTACGCCAGTCCTCGAGCAGAACCAAGGGCTATATTCAAACGAGCACTCCAATTCAAGGACCGCACTTCTTGGCCGTTCTCTGCACAGATTAGTAATAGTGTCATTTTGCAAAAGTCAAACCAAATACTATAAACAAAAATAAATCATAAGTTACGCATCTTTTACCGTGCAAAAGATCGTCCAAGCTACCCATAGCCAGAAAGTCGTAGATTAGAAGCTTAGAGGAATGAAGGCGGCAGTAACCTCGAAGGTTAACCAAATTTATGTGCTTGACACTACCTAAGATCTGCACTTCCCTCTCAAAGACTCGATCGGATCCGTCTCCGCGATCTATTCTTTTAACAGCAAATGTTCCACAGTCGTTCATTACCATTCGATAAACAGTACCAAAACCTCCTGATCCTACAATATCCTCCTCATTAAGACACTCCAGCTTTTCTATAATCTCAGCTGTTGTGTATGGCAAATCACCGTGAAAAGTAATGAGCTTCTTGCCTGAAAACAGGAGAACATTATTTATATGATGTTTGTTGCTTGTCCAAGACGTAGGTAGCTAGAAAACAAACTTTCAATATTCGGTTGGCTTGAAATGGCTGGATTTCATTACAAAAAAAATGAGGCTGGGCATAATAAGATGGTTGATTTGACAACGTCTTTACCTATATCAGGATCGACTTGCTTTTTGACCTCGGTATACTTCTTCACAGCTCTCTCCTTCTTTGATAGCAGGTAAATCCAAAGGCATGTAAGAAGGACTAAAAGTCCAAGGGCCAAGATTGACATGGCACCAATCACCAATCCTTTGATATAATGAGACGACCTTTTGGTCGGAGCTGCATCTTCATTCATAAAATGACCATTTTGTATTTAGCACCTCCACAAACACCCTCGGGAAAGTCTGTATACATATATGAATAAAACTTACCTGCTGCTTCATCACTTGCAGCATGAGGTAATACTACAGGGAATCCCATCGAGGTTCGACATGGCTTGCGAACTTGTCGGCCACAAAGATCTAAATTGCCAATAAACCTAATGAAAAACCAGGCACAGGCACACATAATCAATTACAAGAGGAAGTTAGGCAAGGAGGTGCTAAGTGCCACATCTTCATTGCTATATTACGAAATTACATGTAATAGCAAAATTGTTCAACAATGTAGGTGCTGATATATTTGCAAACAAGCAAGAAGAGTCCAAACTCTATACTACGCAGTGATAACCGAAACTCCAATTTCTCCTACTACTTAACAAGAATATTGTATAGGGAAGGCCTTTTTCCAAAAAGCTTCCATTACATGATACAAAAATTCTCAGAAGATTTCAAATAAAAAAAGAACATACTGATCCAAAACAGTCAATTTTACCAATAGTGATCTTAAGGTTTCTAAAATAAACTCTTGCTACATAAGAGAATGTGAAATTCAAACACTTCAAAACTCACGAAATGCAACATGTTGAACAAACTATCAAACAAAGCACTAATACCAAACGACTAATATAGAGGTGAAAAACTCACGAATCACTCCCGAAAGTGCTCAGAGCTCCAATATCTGGAACCTCACCCGATAAGAAATTGGTAGACAAGTTCCTAAAACACAAGTGCCAAAAAAAATCAATTAGACACTAAGCCTTACATGAAACCAACTATTTCGAATAAACAAATCATAAACAGCAAGACTACTGTAATTCAAACTTACATGTAGTGTAGACGTGTAAGGCGGCCGATTGTTGAAGGTATAGCTCCCTTTAATGAATTGCTGGACAGATCTCTACATATGATTAGATTTAGTTAGAAGGATTATCAATTAGAGCCTCTACAAAAGTTAGAAAACACAATGAAAAGAATAGAATTTTACAGTATAGTAAGAAGAGAAAGGTTTCCTATGTTTGCTGGTATGCCTCCTTGAAGATAATTAGCCCTCAAGTACCTAAATAATGAAACAACCAGTCTCAACATTAGCACTAGTCGTAAAACAAATGCTAGTATGCTTGAAATTTTTTTTGAAGTTTAAAGTTTACACTTACAAAGCTCTAAGCTCCGTGCAATCGGAAATCTGAGAAGGAATAAACCCATGCAACCCATTTTGATGAAGTGCCCTATTTCAAACATATATCAGAACAGATAAAGACACCAAAAACTAATACACTCAAATCAACCAATGTAATGAAGAAAAAGAGAAGACTTGTGTCACTCACAGTCTCTGCAATCTACTAAGTTTCCCCAAACTAGGAGATAAAAGCCCTCCGAGTTGCATGTAAGGTAAGTTTCTGTAAAGACCCAGAAGAGAAATAAATCTTTTTGGACCTAAAACTAAGAAAGAGGAACAGAAAGACTAAACAAAACTGGATTGGAGTGATGATCTACATTGAACGGACTCTGTTGTCATTTGGATGGCAAGTAATGCCAGTCCATGAACAAGGTGACTCATCAGTAGCTTGCCAGTTTGCTAGAAAGTTTCTAGTGTCATTTAGTGAGTCCTTAACTTCCAACAATGTAAGACCTGCCATTTCAGTGATAACGTTAAGCTCTTGTTTACTAAAAAAATTTCAAAAAAGTTAACAACTTTTGAATATTTGAACCAACAAAATGAAATTAAATAACTTTTTAATCAACACTTAGAAAGAAAGAAAAAAGAAAGTTCTTTCTCAAGATTTCCTTAGTAGCCAAACAGATAGGGATCTAAAAAGGAAGTAAAAAAAATAGTAGTAGATAAAAGTTTGAATCTTTACCATCTTGAGTGAGAGCAAGAGTAGAAATAGAGAAAAGGGTTGTTGTAGAAATTACAGTAAAGATAAAATCCAAGATCCTCATTTGCATTTCTCAGTTCTTTAGGAGTTGTCAAGCTTTTTTGAAAGACTGAGTAGTGTAAGAGAGAGGGGTTTCTTCAGCTCAGAGTGTGGTGGAAGATTGCATGATTAAAATAGTGTTTAGTACTTTTCTTCTTCAATGCTTTGGAGTGAGAGAGTGAGAAAAAGTTAAAATTAAACATTTTTAAAAAAAAATGGGTACGGGGAGTAGTGCACAAAGACAAAGAGATAGCCGTTTTGTCCAATCAAATTCAAATTACTTTTTCCACGGTGTTTTCTTTCTCGAGTATATAAGACAGCATAAATTACTTAAACCCCCTGGTCTTCTAACCCTTTTTCTTATTACAACTCTTTAGTATGAATTGTATCATCGACTAAAACAGTAACTTCAGCCCCGATGGACTTAATTTGTAAACAAAATGTACAATCATTTTTTTAAACAGAACAAAATTTTCAAACATACTTATGGTTAACAATATAAAATCCAATTTACTTATTGGGAAATAAGTTAACTTTCTAACCACCAATACCCAAGCTTCTTCAAACTCAACTAAAAAGTAATTCATATTCATTATTTTCACAAAAATATGGATATAAATGATAAAGAAAACAGTAGATTTAAGTAACATTGATGATGTTCGATCGGATGATGAGGATTATTGATGGGTTAATTAGAGACCGTCATGAAAGTATATTTCTTAAATATTTTTAAGTTAGAAAAAAATTCGCACATATCGCAGCGTGATAGTGTACAGAAACGCGTATCTATGGTGCACGCAATCGGGGTAAACATCATGTTGGTGCGCAATTTTGGGCATCAGACGTAGTATCATGCGCGGTTTACGTTTGGTTTGCATTAAATGAGTACAAATTTTCATGTACATTATCTTTATGTATGTTGTAGGATACGGAACAAGAGACTTGTATGATAGTCGATTACATGCATATTTTTACCATCCAAATATATTACAATAAAGGTGATTTAGAAGTATGGATAAAATCCATAGCCATCGATATTAATACCAATGACAACGAGGATTATAGAAATAAAAAAAACTCATAGGGTATATTTTCAATGCAAGAGGTACGATACTTATATAACGGAGCCTAAACCGGGGATTTTGAAAAAATGATGACAATGTTCATCCAAAAAATGTGATTCCTCTTTCATGTTAATGGGAAGTTCATTTAACGAAGAACCTTGATTTTGGAAATTGAATGTGTTAAACGAAAAACACGACCATGCATTATTTTTGTAATTGAATAGTCATTGAGAAGCTGTTAGACTCAAAGTGGACGAAGAGGAATTAGTTAGTATATCGTTCGTGCGGCTAACAATCGGTTCTACGCGCTCTAGGTGAACGAAGCTGGTTGTTAGTCGTGCAAATTCGCACAAATAGCAATGGTTTTCCCTAAAACTCTAAATCCTTAAATACTTGATTATTTCCTACAAATAAATATCCAAAAATGAATATTTACACCTAATCTAAACAGTAAAACTAATTAGAAATCAAACAAATGTTATAAATGTATAAAAATCATATCTTTAAAAAATAAAAAAATAAAAATCTAATATATCTAAATATATAGATCATAATTAAAAAAATATATCATTAACAAAATAATACGTACTTTAACAATATTATGAAAAATATCAAACTTTTAAAATGTGTGGTGTTAGGTTACTATATAAAAACTATGTGGTTTTGGGGCCGAGATTTAACAAAAATGTTATTTATATAAAAGGTAAAAAAAAGTGAAAAGCGGGATCCAATTCTAACGAAATTGAGTCTAGATTCAACGGGTCTAGATTCAACAAAACGGATATAGCATAGCCCTAATTTATTATAGTTATGTTATATTTCATTTTTTATATCTAAATCTTAAAAGTTTAATTTTGTTGAAAAAGTGGAATTATCAAAAATATATATACTCTAAAAAAATACATAATTTAACCAAAACCAAAAGTCTAATTAAAGATATTATCTAAAAAAATTATAATATTACTCTAAATCAACTCAAAAACCTTGAGAAATATTTAAACCCATAATATCTTTAAAAATGGATTTAAGTGAGGAAAAAAATATAAATTAACATAATTAATATCAAAGTTTAAGTTTAATTAATTTTAAAAACAAAAAAAAAATACATAAAATTGATCGAAAGAACAAGATTACAACAATAAACAACATAAAACTTCGTGGCACTATTCATGCACGAAATAACCAGTTTCGCGTACTAATCGTGTAAAGAACTACCAAAATTTTATATTATTCGTGCGAGGGATGCCAAATTCGCACACATAGAGTGTGCAAATTTGACAGTTTTGCGGCAGATTCTCGCACAGTTCGTGCGCGAAACAGCTAGATTTGTATCTCGCACTAATTGCGCAAGAAATTGTGGGATTCTCACCCCTAGAGTGTGCGAAATGGGCTATTTTGCGCACAAATCATACACGAATCTCACTATTCATCATGTTATTTATGCGCGCAACTGCTCGATAATCTTAGTATCTTCAACAAACTCAAATTGTGCATTTCAACTCTATTTTATACAAATCAACATCCAAAATGTACCATAGACCATACAACTATCCAGAGATCAAACAGATAAATATATATATATATATATAATTCAAATTTTTGTAACTCAAATATCAAATAGATACAGATCATAATTTTAAAGAAGATATATCATGGATGAAGTAATAAGTAGGATTAGTATATAATTTTTTTTATCAAAATCAAAATAAAAATTTGAAAAATAATAAAAATTAAAAAAAAACTAAAAAATGTTTAAACTACTATGTGAAGTGGTATTTTTAAATATTTAATATTTATAAAATTATTTTTTATTAAAATCTTTTAAAATCACTCAATTTGTTTATATTTTAGGGTGAGTTCTTAAGAGGTACATCAAATATATCAAAATTCTTGTTATATACAAAATATTTTCATAATTCCAATAAGTGTATAATATTTTTGATACTAACACTGTATCTAATATTCTAGATACACTTATTAGAATTAACCAAACTAAGGCCCACTAAACAAGAATTTTTAATTATTCTATATATCTTATTGGAAATAACCCTATATTTTATATAAAACTGTTATTCATTAAACAAACTCCTAAAACTTTTAAATTTTATTTATTTATATCTTACGTCTGTGCATGAATAATTTTATGGTCAAGTTATATATACCCAAAACTGGTTTAAGTTTACCCGGTTTTGAGTTTACCCACTAATGGTATAAGTTGACTCAAATTTAGATGAAAATACCCTTTTGGGGGTATATAAGCCTTTTTTTACTAACCCTCATCCATCTCATTTTTTTCTCCAACTCTCTCCCACTTCCCTCACTCATCTCACATCTCTCTACAACCATAACCCT
Organism: Limnanthes douglasii subsp. nivea; assembly: GCA_036936605.1. Lineage (NCBI taxonomy): Eukaryota > Viridiplantae > Streptophyta > Magnoliopsida > Brassicales > Limnanthaceae > Limnanthes > Limnanthes douglasii. The sequence goes on from JAUPFV010000003.1 coordinate 161,389,357, forward strand.
CACTTCTCTTTAAAACCTCTAACTTCTCTCTAACGTTTCCGGCGAACCACAACACCTCATTCTGGTTTGGATTTAGGATATAAATATGTGATTTTGGTTTGGATTTTGTGTTAGTATCATAGGTTTAATTCATGATTTAGAATTTATGGTAAGTTTAGGGTAGAAATTAGGTTAATATTAGGAATTTGGAGGCCATTTTCCAGCCCGGAGCCAGTTGGAAAATGGCCGACAACTTCACCAGTGGGGTGTGCCAGGCACCCCACCAGTGCGTAAGGTCTGTACGGAGCGGTACATACCACCTGTACCACTCGGTACATGTCAATTGTATAGGTGGGTACAAGCCTTCGGTACATGTCAATTGTATAGGTGGGTACAAGCCTATGTTCCGATGGTATGATAAGCTTGTATCCACCGGTACATGGGCTGTGAACCTATAGTGCGTATCCATAAATTTTCTGATTTTTTTAAAATAAATAAAAAAAGTACATAATGTTTTTTATATAGTTTTTTAGGTTTAATTTTTGTATTGTTTTTTAGGTTTATAGATTGTATTGTATGTTTTAAGATAATATTAATTTTGTTCTTTATTTGTTTATATTTGAGGTCCGGTTTTATCGATCCACGATCCGGTGGCCTTCCTCGGTCAAAGGTGGTTCACCTGGGATCAAGGGTGATTCACTCGGGGAAAAATTTGAAGACAGTAAGGATCGTTGAAGAAGAAAGAGTCCGTGAAAATAAACACGGACGATCATTAATGGAGGAGACGGAGACTAAACGTTTGAGAGAGAAAGAGACGCAAATGATCAGGTCTGATCGGTCGTTGCGCCGCATTAACCATGGGAAGAGAAAAGAGAAAGTTGTTGAAAAAATAGTTATAACACTCATGGAGGCACATCATGACGGGATGCACCACATGTCCACCGGTTACCACATCCCGCTACTCGTTCACCCTTTTGTGCATATTAGTACTTCGCGACCACTACGAGTTAGTGATAGAGTGGATGCTACTGGAGATCCCGAGTAGGATATCCTGGACGCGGAGCATATTAATTCTATACACACTAAGGAGCAGCGGAATACGTTTTCATTTTTAAAATGCAACAAGATACCTCTCTTTCCTGACTATAAGGAACATGAGGCATTCTATGTCTTCATCTGGAAGGTTAGTATCAAATTATTATATGGTATTTGCAGTTATGTTTTACTTTGATTGATGTCTGATTTAGTTTTTTATTTGCAGGCTCGCACGTTGTTAGACATCTAGGCACATTATAATGTGGTACGTTTGTGGGATCTTGGTGCTCTGCCGGAGGTGGAGAGACACTTGGCACAGACTCCTTGCGGACCTCTTATTGCTTACTTGCCTTAGTTATTTACGTACTCTGTATTGGATGAGGTATTCGTTGAGCGTTGGAATTAGGGGATTAACATGTTTCATTCCAGCTTCGGGGAGATGACCATTACTCTTGACGATGTCAGCTGCATTACAGGTCTCCCTGTAGTTGGTCGGACTTTATACGTTGTCACAGTTCATGTGATGAGTCATACAGCTACTATACCACTATGTTGGGGTTAAGCGTTGAGGAGGTCTACATGGAGATCCAGTCCACGAGAGGCATTGGATTCAAGATAAAGTGATTGCGAGAGACGTTTAAAAAGTGTCGCTACATCGAGCAGCCTGATCCATACACTATCCGTTAGGTATGACGAGCATTTCTGATGTTCTTATTTGGTTGCATTTATTTGCGGATACTATTCAGAAATGTATCAAGGCTGATTACGTATATGGATTGGAGAATGTGGACTCCGGGTTATGGGATATCGCATAGGGTACTAGTGTTATGGTCTTTTTGTTTTTTGGTTTGGGTGATGCTTCGAAAGCATTGAAGCATAACCTTTACGGATTTGTCACCATGTTAAACTGCTGGATTTTCGATCGTTTCCCCATATTTAAAGCCTCGGAGAACGCGAATCATGTAGTGAGGCATCCGAGGATTGTAAAGTGGCTACCTAAGAGGATCGTGGGAACAAACATCTACCCCAAATCGATGATGCGTACTCTTCTTTCGGATCAGAATGAGACAGATGTAAGTGATTTTATTTATTAGTAAGTACCATAATTATACTAAGTCATATTCTATTATATATTTAATGTTTTATTTTATTTTGAACAGGTTGTATTCGAGCCATATGAGGGTATCAGGGTTTAGTTTCCCGTGCATGAGATCTGCACCGTCACTTATCATTAGCGGATGATGCATATTGTGGAGGGATATATGCCCGATTGCGTTATGCGCCAGTTCGGATGGGTTCTTGATGAACCCAAACTCCAACTTATACTCAGACCCTGGTACAAAAAGAGAGATTTGGCTCGATACACGTGACATAAGAGTGCGTGACGAGATTGGCATCAACATTTACTTCCATAAGATCGATTGGTTGTTACCGTCGATACTTACACACAATCGACGACGAACACGTACGAGAGATACTTAAATGAGTCTGGTTGGCATAAGATCAGCCCATCCCCATGCACCACGGACGATGTAATGTTGGAGGCTATTAGATCTTTGAACATATTGCCTATACATCGAGATTTAGAGGGTGCACTTTAGTGGGGAGAACAAGTGTTGCACCTGTTTTCTCCTTGGCTAGTCTTCCTTCTTATTAGACTTGTTTTAGTTATGTTAGGTTGATTTTCGTTTGTCTTCGTGTTTTAGTTTTGTTATTGCTTTGGATGATTGATTGTTGATTTGTACTAGAACTTTGTGTACTTCGATTTGAATATTAGTCTGTTTTCTTTCATCTTTATATTTACTTATTCTATTCAACTATTAACATCCACTTCAAACTATAAATTATACTCGAAACTAGACATAGACATTACATATGCGTATTGAAACAACAATAAATTATACATATTGAAACAACGATAAATTTTACTCGAAAATAGACATAGACATCCATCCACCTTAAAACCAATGTATTAATAACTTATCGATTAGTTTTAGATGTAATATATAAACTACGGGAAAAACTGATCCACCAAAAAAGTAACACTAAACGGTCAAAGATATGTCTGAGAAAACATGAACAAAAAACTACAAGTACCCGTGCACCATTGGTGCGTAGTCATGAGAACCAATGGTGCACACCACTCTGCACCAATGGTGAAACTGGGTGTGCACCATGGTTTCTCTCTTATGTGCACTGATGGTGCACAGTACCGGCTGCAAATAGTGCATGTACCATCTATACACGGACCCAATGTCGATGGTACCATGCACCGGTCAGTTCCATGCACCATCGGTGCCTAATTGTGGACACCGATGGTGCGTCAAAATATGTACTGGTGGTCCCAGGTTTGTGCACCCTCGGTCCATAGGGTAACGCGCTGATGGTGTCGTCGACTAGGCACCATTGGTACACCCTACTGTGCAATATGGGTACACAGTAGGTAAAACCTATGGTGCTATATTTTTTCACACTTTGCACTTCTTGCTAAAATTCAGTCGCGCTAAAAAATTCCTGCCAATCTTAACTTTTATTAATCTATATAAGGCTGCCTACTTTCGATATAAAAAACACACAAATTTAAACTAACATCTTTCTCAATTGTTTCACTATGGGGTGGAGTGTGTTTGGCGGTGCCCATTTACTCAACGCTACAAAACATGTGAAGTTTACTAGGCTGGATGATTAATATCGATGGGTTTTTCGATGAGGTTTTGTGTATGATGTATTTCATGTATGTCGGTATGTCTACGTCTACACGAATGCTTCCCCCTCGTAGTCGTGAAGATGTAACGACTAGGTACATGTGTATCACTAGCATAGTTATCAGTAGCGTGCAGTGGTCCGTGGCGAAGAGAGCTAAAAACACCACAACGGTGAGGCTAGCGGCGAGGCGATGGCCACATGACATGCAGCGATCAATTACCTGAATAATATTTTTATAGCATATAACTGTAATTTAAATAGTACTCTTTAGACGTTTAAACTAACAATAACAACTTAAACATCCAATTACATAATTCTTTAAACATATGAGTCAAATGACAAACAAATAGAGTAAAAGACCAATTATAAAACATCAAACATCTGATTCAAATGACAAACATAGACTAAATTACATCATTATCTGAGACAACATTTTCACATCTCTCATCTCCACCATGTTCTCCATTTATATCCCATAATAGAGTATCTTCTTCTTCAGATTCTTCATCAACAAGCCTCTGATCTCTTATGCGAGCTGTTGACGACGATAGATTCTTAAACTGAAGATTGTATTCTACTTCATCAACCTCAATAGCTCCAACGTTAACTCATTCCAAAACATCTTCATCTTTCCAAAACTTCGTTTTAGGTTTTTATTTTTTTAGTTAAAAAAAAATACCAGGCTTAACACCTCACCACATCTGCCACAGCGAGCGCCACAGCCGCCACGGACCACCACAACTACCACGTGACAACTATGATTCACTAGTGGACCAATGTTTTTGGTGTTTAACCAGCCACCATATATTAGGAATGAGGCATTCGAATCTTTTGGTTTAATAGTGACAGACTACTTGTCTAAAGAAATAATGAAATATGTTCTGGATCAAATCGTCATGAATGAGGAAACACTGCGTATCATCACCGACAACATAGGCTGAGATTTTGACTAATTCTATGTTTAATCTTAAGTTATGTAGTGTTGCTTTATCTTCTATGTAACGACTATTTTCATTGACAAGTTATTGTTGTTTTATTATGATATTTTCCGAGGTTATGAAATTATATGTTGCATAATTTTCGATCGGCAGTTAATTGATTTATCATCAATATAAAAACAAAATACTAAACCACATAACTCTTAAAACTGAAGTACAAATGTTATAACTACTAAGTAAATAAAGTACTAAACAACATAAACCGACTAGACAAATTCATCCAGATCAGTTACTACTGGGTAGGAACAAACTAGCTTTCGACCTTTGAGCTCCTTATATGTCTTATAACGATTATCTATTGGTAGCTCCCAAGTTGAAGCGTCCTCTCTCTTCAACGCGTACCACGTAGGATGTCTACATGCTCAAGGATATATAGGCTTGATGGCTAGCTTTTAAATTAATTAAGAATCAGAATAAGATCTTTATTAAGACAAGCGTACTAAATATCAAAAGTATGAGTCGAATGACTTGCATTGACGAAATGATTAGTATTAACGAAACTGAACCCAATTTCACGTCTTTTGGACATCATAAATGGTGCAACTAACTGGGGTAGAAACGTTTGGCTGCAGCTGCGAGATCCCACAAGTGACACAAATGAACAATGCATTGGAACTTGATTGCAATCACAATGCCCATCTCCCATATTGTCATCCAATATTTGGTGGATGCTAGAGTTTCATAATAGTTTATAATTCTGCAACCTTCAGGTATTCTTCTTTACCATTATATATGTTTCTATAAGTTGCATAATTTTCCATTAGTTCATCGTAAATTGCCTTCCTAATGGCTTACCAACCTTCTTCATGACCATACAGTCCAAACAAAAATGCTCGATATCCACAGTAACCATCTGTGCTAACATCGTTTATACCATATATAAACAGAATGAAGTGAGTCGGAAAACAACGCAAAAATCCGTTCAGATCATCTATCAGTTGTTTGCCACCAATACCAGTTGATGGTACGCTATTGTTAGCAAGCGAGGTAATGGAAGAAGTGCGAGGTGGCACATCTGCACTAATTGTATTCGCACTTCCAACTACTTTACGGGAGTTTACTTTTGGTGTTTTAAAAAGGTTCTGCATTGAGTCATCGCTAGCCTTATTAGCATCATTCACATGTTCCCAGGGACATTTATCTCGTTTAATGGATGATGCATCGACAATAATTTTTCGTTTCACATGTGGACGACCGCGGTGTTTCTGCTTCTCCAATGGCTCTAGTAAGGATGATGTCTCCAAATAAATAATTTCAAACCATTTCTTGTAAATATGTTTTATACGACTTTCGTATTCCGTCTCCATAACATCGATTGCAAGTTTTTCCAAATCTCTTTTAAAATCTCCATCGTTGTACGATTCAAACAGGGCATGTATTTGTAACCTCGTCCAGTGGTTGTGAAACGCTTCTAAAGATGCAACTTTTCCGTCATTACGCCAATGCGTATCTGGTGGTAGCACGATATACAGTGTGTAGATCTATCGAACATATGCAAACGTCATCGCTTTTATCGTGTTTACCATCTAACCCATTCTTGATAGCAATCTTCTCGCAATCTTGCACCATTTCTAATTCAGTAAAAAAACAGTTCCAATGCCATATGGGATACCTTGCCTCAAATTTTGTTAAACAGTTTGTCAACAAATATATGCAACGCTATGTAACGACTCTTTTAAAAAGAAGATCTAATTGCAACATGTTGGATTTCAACAAGTGAATGCACCCTCGCCCAAAATAACTCAATGTTTATTTTGCTCGTACGTAGGTAACGCTTTAAGTTAGAATGAGCGCTCTCCACTTGGTTTGTCGTACAATGTCCCAAATTCATGAAGTTGTTTGTTTTCCAAACAACGAATTTATCGGTGTATTTATCAAGCGAAAACTTTTCAGTGTATTCGATTGCAAGATGGTATTCTTTGTACTCCAATTCCATTTTATGTGTGGCGTGATCGAATTCAATTTCTGATGCCGCATACGCTATCTTCTTCCAAGCAGAATTTTTTTTCACATGATCGCTTTTCTCAAAGAAAAACTTCCTTGTATGTCCCTGAACGTTTTGGTTAATATGCCAGCGACATAACATATGCGTTGTCTTTGGGAATACTACTTTTATGGCGTTCATCAATGTTAAATCTATATCGGTCAAAATAACATACGGTTCTTTAATCTCGTGAGCGGCAATCAACGGTTTCAAACATTCTAACACCCAATTGAAGTTGTTTAACTTCTCAGTGGACATGAAAATGAAAGCCACACAGTACGTCAAACCAGTAGACATTACACCAACTTTTTTAAACAACGACATACCATATCTTATGATCTTATATGTGTTATCCATGATCAACGCTATTGGAAATGTCCGCAAAAGATCAAGACTAACTGGATGCGCCAAAAAATATATGTAATGACTTGTCAGTTGTCTTCATCAGATTTATGTCATTCATAATAATTATATGTCTTAAGCTCTTCCAACAGGAACTGCAGCTGTGACCTACCAGCCTTCTTCAAAACTCGATTTTTTTGTCTTGCATTGTTAATAATGCGCATATAAGAAACATTATCTTCATTTATCTTCTTAACACCGTTAAATATTTATCTAGGGTTTGTTCCCATATATGTTGCCCGCTCAAAAAATTCCATATGCTCTTCGTTCAAACGGCCTGCGTAAAAATGACCGTCAAATTGTTTTGAACTCTCATGGTTGTGAATCCCACATATAACCTCTAACTTCCATCGATCCGGTTCCGCCAACGACCCATATAGCTCAAATCGACAACCATTTTTTTTGGTTCCTGTCGATTTCCTCTTACGATTTTTTTCGGCCACTTTTGGAGTATACTTTCCCGACCTCTCGCACTAGAAAACAATCTGAGGATTTTTCCTATTCTTGACTTTATCTCGGCGCCTTAAATTAATAAGAAACCCATTATGTTTTCTGGTCTTCTTTACCCACTTAATCAATGCTTATTGCTTATAGTACTCAGTGGTGAAAAACACATGACTGTAGTCGGCTGTAAAAGCTTTATCAGATCCGTGCGCAACATTCGTTTCCTAATTAACAACATCAAAACAGGACTCGCAATTAGGTACAAGTAGTTTGAAGAAAGGGGTCGAAAAACAAAAAAAAACATTTGGGGACGTGCACCATCGGTTCAGGGCCTTGGAACCGGCCTCAACAACTCTACTCACCATCAGGTCCAAGGCCTAGAACCGATGGTGCGTAGTGAAACCATGAATTTCGTTACCTTTTCTAGTGACGTTGACTCCTTCTCCGACGACATTTCCTCATCTCCAACCTCCAACGATATCAACTCCTCAATGCTAATCCCTAACTCCGGCTGAGCCATGATTGATTATGTGTTTTTCTTCAAAATGAGGTTGAATGTTCTCAAAAGTTATTTGAATTTTGAAGTTGATTTGGAAGATTTTCAGAAAACAATACCAATATGGTGTTTGATCTAGTAAGGAGTTGTGTTTTTTTTTGTCTACATAGCCGAATATGATGTTTTGTGAATTTGGACTACCTATGATATATTTAGTGTCTTTTTAACTTAGTGGCACTTCGGTAATTAAATGGAAGTTTGAAAGTATTTCCGTCCTTAAAAATTAAAAATACATCAACGACGATTTTTAATTAAACGTAAACCACATTTGAATATAAGTAGCCAGATCCATAATTTTAATGGTTCTTTTTAAACTATTTTAAAACATATTAAAATCAAACAGGAATATTCTCGCAAGTGGTTATCTATAATCCACTCCATACTTTATTTTATACTTATAATTTTTTATATATAACTGTAGTAGGTTTTCGTGTTCCTGCCCTATCATCGATCCACCAAGAAAACCGAAGTATAACATAATCCATTGTATTGTTACATATACATTAGCTATAAATTCTCAGTGTATTACCTTTAGAGTCTTGCCCTTAATCTTTATATGTAAAAGTATACAAATTTATTTTGGAGTTGAGTTGAGTAAGAAAAGTTGTTAGGGACCTGGGGTATTCGATTCGATAGGACCCTCTTTGATACTTGCGCGGTAAATGAATGCTAAAAAATTTAGTTGGGCTCTATCCAATTAACTTTTGCCTGAAAAGCCTCAGAGGCAGTCTGACATCCATAAATTAGTACAGCCCATAACTCGCAAGTATGAAGTTTGATTTACAACTTCAATAAGTTGCTTCGTTTTTTCACGTCAATAAATTCGTTTAGATAAGTACTCCAACTTGTTTATCTATATCCAAATTTAGATAAATATTTGTTTATATATATATATATAGATTTGGTGAATATATATTTTTGGACTATTTTTTTTGATAAAAAAATAAATTCAGAATTTTCAAATCGTGTTTCAAAAAAGAAAATCGAAAGTACAATTGGATTTCTTCTTTTATGACGAAAATAACTAGTTCCATGAATGATATTTTATAAAAAAGGTTCGTCGCATCGATTAATTATGGTCTCGTATCTTTATCATCAAATAATATATGTCTTGCATTTCTCCACTTCATCATGTCTGCTCTGCATCTATTTGCTTCATCATATTTTGGTCTTTCCATTTCATCATGCATGGTCTTGCATCTCTCCACTTCATCATACATGGTCTTACATCTCTCCACTTCATCATGCATGGTCTCGCATCTCTCAGCTTCATCATGTATGGTCTCGCATCTAACACTTCAACATGCTTAGTCTCGTATCTCTCAACTTCATCGTGTATGGCTTGTCATTTTCCCACTTCATCATATATGTTCTCTCATCTCTCCATTTCATCATGCCTGATCACTTCGTCATGTTTGGTCTCTTATTTCTCCCACTTCATCATATCTGGTCTCGCATTTCTCTATTGCATCATGTATGGTCCCGCATATATCTATTACATCATGCGAGACCATGGAAAAACAGAATAAAAGATGCGAGACCAGATAACGTAATGTGAGATCAAGGCTACTAGGTCTGACAAAAAAATAAATTCAAACAAAATTCAAACAAAATTAAAAATATCATTCATGGATCTAGTTTTATTTGTCTTAAAAAGACAAAAGGGATGGTACTTTTGAATTGTTTTCCGAGCTCTAGTTTAAAAGATACATACTTTTAAAAAATAGAAAGTTTTGTTAAAAAAAGAGAAGAAGGTATATGGCTGGTGATGAAGCACGTGTATTTTAGGTATTATGAAAGTGGTTAGTGATAAAACACGTGTGTTTTAGATATTATGCAAGTATCAGGATATTAGATGAGCATTAAGTACCATACTAGGTGCTTAGTAGTGATACTTGAGGTAATAGATGGCAGTAAATATTAATGTTGGATACTTTTGCCTACATTTTTTTATAAAATTGAATGTCGATATATGGTATTATAAATAAAAAAAATACCATTGGTAATTGCAATTTTGGATAAAATATCGCTTGACAAAAAATAGTGTATAAATTTAATTGTTAAATATAATTATCATTTATCACTTGTTTTTCTCACTATTTGTTTCAATTTTTTAAACAAAATCATGCCAATATTAAAGACTTTTTTTTATAAATTCATCTATACTTACTAGTCAACAAGTTAATGGTTTTGAATATAATAATTTTCTTCCCTTTTAACTTATTTTTTTTATGTTTAGAAAACCCTAAATCGAGTTTGGGTTTGTACAGTAGTTTTAAATATAGTTTATTGTTGTTTGGTATCATAGATGGATTTCACACTTACATACGAGCTGATTTTGGCCATAGAATCACGTTGTAAGAGAAATGTATATACGGAGTTTCGTGTTGTTCTTCACCATGACAATAACGGTAAAAAAATATGTTATTTGTAAATTTACTATATACACGTTATGAAACACAAAATTTTTAGGTTTGATAGAGTTTCATATGTTAGGTATGAAGTATTTTTTATAAATTATTAATTTTAAACTTATGGTATTCTAGGTACAAAACTAGTCGTTTTATTTGAATTGTCAAACCTAGGTAACACATGCCTTGCAAAATTAGTATATTTGAACTGTAAAACTTAGGCTACATACGACTTTTGAAGCTATACAATTTCCAAAACATAATGTAAACAACGTTTTGCACGTGCCCTTGGAATTAACCAGATCTTGGGCAAATTTGATGGTGTATTTCAATATATTTTAGAAGATTATGACAATTTTGAAAAAAATGTCCCATTCATGGTAGTAATCATATAATTTTTTACCACACTAAACTGGTGAATTTTTATACATATTTTATCACATACTTGGTGAATAAAAATCATTATTTAGTCAAACCTCTAGCGAATTATATTTTAGCATTTTTTTTCTTCCAGAGGGAACCCACAGCCGCTACTCAACGAGTGCGCACATGGTAAACCCCCAGTCTGACGCAATAGCTTGTAAACCAAAGTCATAAGGTAAAACACACAAGGTGAAAGGCTCAACCAAGAAAGCGTAGGTAGAGGGACTCGAACTCATGACCTCTGGTCACAAGCATGCCTTACTCAACCAACATGGCTACCTCCTTGGGGGCATATTTCAACATTCGAAATATTAGTCTATTGGTTTTATTGTGATATTTACCGTGGTAGGAAATGTTTTATGAAATATTAACTTAGATGTTTGTTCTTATTATTTTATAACCTAGCCTAGCAATATTATAGTCTAGAACAATATTTGTGAAATCTGGTTTATAATATTTATGAAACTTACACTAATAATGTATGAAATGTGTACTATATATATTGTATTACGTGAAAAACTATATTATATAAAGCCTATACTTGTACATACTTTTAAAATACATATTTGATCATATACTTTGTAAAACATTCATTATATCGCAAAAGACAAAGTGAATTATTTTTGGAAATTCTAGCCATTGATCTGTTTGTTTTGTTATGATCTATTCGTTATTTTTGTATAATGGTTTTTTACGAAATATTAACTTATGATGCTTGTTCTTATCAATTTCTCACCTAACTCCGTCATATATTTAATTCCCCCTAGATATGTTTGCAAATGAGATAATTGCCTCTTCAACACAGCTGCACCCTTTTCGGAAGACGACTGAGTTTACCTGCTTTTTGTTCCGTTCTCAAGTACCTAAACTTCTGAAGTCTGGTTTCTGTAGTAGACCAATTTGTTAACATACCACCGAGGAATTTTTTATTAACATAATGACAATGAGCCCTTATTTCAGCCCGTGCTACTGAATCAGCTGCTTTCTTTTTGGTCCCAACAATTAAGAAACGTTTTCCTATACTTGATGCATCAAAGACTAAATCACAAGCTTCTGATAAAAAACAAGAAGTTCTGGTCAGATTTGTAATATGAATACCTTTATGCTTTGCTGAGATATAGGGTGCCATTCTAGGATTCCATTTCCTAGTACCATGACCAAAATGAACTCCTGCTTTCATCATCTCTTCCAAATGGATGTTCCAATATCTTTTTGCCATTTCTGCTCACACTACCTATTTTTTTAGAGAGACGAGGTGCCCTAAACGAAAATAAAAAATTGTTCCGATGGAACCTTCTCTTCTACCGGAGATTGGGCATTTATACACGATACAAGCCATTACTTTCTATTCATTATTATGATTATTACTTTTAATAAATTAACAAATCAAATGACTACAGCAAACAACAAATTGAAACTAAAAATAGGAATACGTTAGGAATCATTAAATCCTATAAAAGAGCGTTCAGATGTATTATGTAAATTCTTTGAAATAAAAGAATAAAAAAAGTCCCTATGGTGGAAGAAAATATCTCTCATTTCTCCCTGAAATAAATAGAATTTTTTTTCCAAAAGAATGTTGTTATGTTGCCTTGAACAATGCATGAATCCTTTGAATCCGGTACTGGCGGGGATTAGCCCCCCTAGAACAACGTTTTCTTTTAGGCCTTTCAACCAATCGATACGACCCCGGAGAACAGCTTTTGCTAAAACTCGAGAAGTTTCTTGAAAACTTGCTTCGGATATAAAACTTTGAGTATTCAGAGATGCTCTTGTTATTCCTAATAAAATGGCTCGATAAAAGATCGCTTCTTCTAAAGCACACCCCGTTCGTTCTGCTCTTAACAATCCAATAAGTTCTCCATGTAAAAAAACATTAGACATTCATTCTTCTAAAACCAACACTTTTGCTGTTATTTGACGTACAATAATTTCTATATGCCTATGATGGATCTGCACCCCCTGGTATCGATAAACCTTTTGGATCTTATTAACCAAAGAGATACGATTTTGCACTATAGTTAGCTCAGTACCAATAAAAAATCCCCAAGGAATTCCCAAAATTCTTGTTATCCGCTTGTTCCACTCCTCAACTCTCTTTTCCAAGTTAATTGATATTGAATCAATCGAACGCACTTCTAACACTTGTTTGACTTTTGGAAGACCTTGTGTTATATCACCAGATCTTGATTTTTCATAAATAAAAGTAACTAATATATCTCATTTGTAAAGGATTTCTCCATAATGCCCATGAACAGTTGCTCCCGGAGTAACCAAATAAGGCTTAGCTGATCTTATTACTACATAATCAACTTGAACAATTAAAACTTGACCCGATTTTAGGTGTGGTCCATTTTTGGCTATACATAAATTTTCATTAATCAATTTCCCAAGGCTAATTATTGTGGATGTTTATTCACAATAATTATTATGATAATAGTTTTGCTGGACATTCAAATTGAATGGATTCAAAATGGTGTTACTATATTGATAGGAATTATAAACTCTTCCGTTTTCATCCATTAAATAATAATTAATTACTTGAAAAATATGTTTTAAATTGTCAAGTTGCAAATATTTAGTTAATGAGATCTGATTATGAGTTATTGAATGGTAAAATGAATAAAAATTTGCAATTTGAATAGCTGTTCCTAAGGGGCCTAACAAATTTCTAATTGGAATTAGAGGATCTTTTTTAATTAATAAGTTTATCCTATTGTGAGATTTTACATGATTGAATGAACCTATTTGAAAACAATTAGATGATGACAAAATCATCAAAGATTGCCATTCTTTATTTATATTCAGCACCGTATGAATAGTTCCGCGATTTTGACTAAGTGATTGTTGAATCCTTGCCTTGGAATAAAAGGAATAAAACGGGTGATGTGATCTGACCCATTATCAAAGATCAATCCTGAACCTGATGGATCATTCATTTTTCTCATATACAAAATAAGGGCTTTCACTAAGTTGATTTTTAGAAAATCTTGAACCAGACCATTTGTACTTACTTCAAGAAAGAAAGCATGGACCTCTTCAACGAAAGAACTTTTGTTATCTTGGTTCCAATTCAAGACTAAACAGGTTCGAACTAATTGAATACTTGGTTCAGAAATTCTTCGATTTGATTTTCCATTTCCGTAAAGGATATAATTGACAACTAGAAGTTGCATATTATCCTTTTCCCGAAAGAGGTCTTGTGGAAAAAGTGTTGCTAAATATATGCCGTCCTCTATCTCATATGTGGTTACGTATGGAATTAGCTAAGCATTTTATTCGAACAAATATAGAACCTGAATGGATGGTTTTATGTCTCTTACCGGTTCTTCCTCCCGAATTGAGACCGATCATTCAGATAAATGAGGGTAAACTAATGAGTTCAGATATTAATGAACTTTATCGAAGAGTTATTTATCAGAACAATACTCTTACCGATCTATTAACAATAAGTAGATCTACGCCAGGGGAATTAATAATGTGTCAGGAAAAATTGGTATAAGAAGCCGTGGATACACTTTTTGATAATGAAATCTGTGGCCAACCAATGAGGGATGGTCATAATAAGGTTTATAATTCATTTTCAGATGTAATTTAAGGCAAAGAGAGAAGATTTCATGAGACTCTGCTTGGCAAACGGGTTGATTATTCGGGACGTTCCGTCATTGTGGTTGGACCTTCACTTTCATTACGTCGCTGTGGATTACCTCGCAAAATAGCAATAGAGCTTTTCCAGACATTTGTAATTCATTACAAATTATACTTATTAATATTATACTTTTTGAGCATACTTGCAAAATATCATTTAATACGCATGCAAAACATTACATATCTTGTGCACGAAACATGTGGTATATATATATATATTATATAACGTGGGGAACTAGTTTATGTTAAACTTATACTTACACATACTTGCGAAATGATTTGTATTTTTCCACATAATTAGTGAGTAAAATTCATTATGTCGCCAAGCCTTAGCGGATCACTTTTTGTCATTCGAACCACTGATCTATTCATTTTGTTATGATCCATTTGTTGTTCGTGTGCCATAGTAGTAAGATTTTTGTGAAATATTAACTTTACGTCATTTTATAACCTAATTTAGTAATATTATACTCTACAATCGTACTAGTGAAACATCGTTTAATACACATGTAAATAGTTATATATCTCGTGTTAAAAAACATGTAGTATATATGTTGCAAAACTTGTGAAATTAGAATTTATACTTGCACATACTTAAAAAATAATTCGTATTTTGCCACATAATTGGTGAATAAAGTTTATTATATTTTCATAACCATGACGATTATGTTTTTCCATTCTAACCACTGATCTATTAGTTTTTCTATAATCCATTTATTATTTTTATGTCGTGGTAGGAAGATTTCGATGAAGTATTAACGTTATATGTTTGTTTTTATTATTTTATAACCTAAACTAACAATATTATAGTATATGAAAACAGTTATTAAATCTGGTTTAAACACATGCAAAACCTTATATTGATTATGTGTGGAACATGACGTACATATATTATAAAACATGCCAAGCTAAAATCTATAGAACCTTTGCACAGACTCGTGAAATGATAATAAATAAATAATTGTTGTTAACCTTAACATGTTTGTGTGTTTTGGAGATAATTTGGTTGTATAATTTTTTCTTCTTCAGATTATGGATATGGTCTATGGATTGCGTACTAGATAGATCAAACAAATGAACTTGGTAAGAGAACTAGCTAGTACTTCTGCACCACCATAATCGAAAGATTACAAAAATCTTGATCCGACCATAGGATTGTCTCATGTTCCACTCCAAGATATAAGAGGTTTGTCTTCTGCACCAGATACTGGAACAACTAAAGAAAAAAAGGTTCGCTCTCTAAATCAGATACTGCAGTTATTTCTGAGTTTTAAAATACACGTGGCCTAGAAAATATGGAAAGACGAGGTAATACTAATGCTACATTTTATATTTCTAAGATTTAGTGTATTAAATTTGTGAAACATATCATCATATTAAACTTGATAATTTAATTCTAACATATGTAACTTTTATTTGATAAATGTATTTGAAGAGAAACATACGATTATACTCTTATTATATAATCTTGAGATTGTGAAGTCTCATACATCATAAGAGACTACGAGTATGTTTAAATACAACATCATTTGAGAGGTTTATAGACCCTTTAGCTAATTTTATTATGAACATTTCCTAATGAGGTGTTCATTGAGATATGACATCCAAAGACTAATATATTTGATTTTTGGTTTGATTAAATGACCATAATGTTAGATGATGTGCACGTTGTTATAGGTTTGAGGATCATTGGTAATATTCTAAATGTTTCATACAATATCCGTAGAGCGGAGTTTCATCACCGGGTTAAAAATCTGTTGGGTCTAGGTTATAAAGAATTATCTGAGGATAGTAGAAAATACAAAGGTTTTGGAAACAACTTAAACTGTGTATACATGATGTTTAACAGTCCGATATATCACAACATCATCCCCGAGCTCACCCATGAGGACGTGAACTATGCGACGCGAGCATATTTATTGTACTTGTTTGGATACACTATATTTACCAAACAATATATGTGCATAAAGCCTGTTTATGTGTTATTCCTCGAAGAAATTGTGGTGTAAAATTGTATGCATGTGGTGTTTGTGTCTGGTGCATATATACCATCGATAGTTAGAAACATTGAGACATGGAACGAAGACCATGTGCATTTTTTAACTATGCTAAATACATGGATCATCAATTAATTTTCATATTTTCCATCTTTTTATATGCTCAGATGAAACATGTTAGATGAATTCCATAGTAAAGTGTAATATGTATCGCATCAATGCATACTTTAGGTCTAAACTAAATTGCAGGATTTCTCTTAGCCATGTGGACAAGTCTGATATAAGTTGCATTACTTATATATTTCATTGGTGCTAAATGAGGATGGATAATTAGGTTGGGAAACTATTAGAAATATAGTTGTAAATTTAATTTAAACATATTTTCAAAATTATAAGAGTTTAATTTGCGATGTATGATCATTTTTATTAGTGTAACATAATACTCATTTGTAAAATATTAAGAAATGAAGTTGTGAAATATAGAATTATATTTTGATTGAGTGTCACGGGTTTCCAGGTTTTGTTCTACCTATATTTATCAATTTCAACGTTTTTCATTTTCAAGAAATAGCATGGTACCATATAAATATAGTTTGAATCATGTATAAGCATATTATCCGAAACAAATATTTTGACACTTGTTATGAATGATAAGCTCCCAAAAAACTAAGGCAAGTTGAGGAAGACTATATACAAGCGGAGTAATATAATTTGTCTATCTTTTCATTTGTTTAGTTTGCACAAGGAGTATAAAAGGTATTTTATCTCTGAATGGGCAGTTTGATTTACTATGAATTATGTCGATTAGATCAACGAAATGGGTTTGGTGGAAATTATAAACCATGTACTCGTAGACTTGAGTCGTACATTTACAAAGATTGTGAGAATACAATAACATTACAGTTGAGAGTTGCGCACCGAACAATTTTTATGTCTCATCGAGACTTCCATGGAAATTGTGATGAACTGTAGGCCATATTTCTTTAGCATTGTAAACTTTTGGATAATAATTTATAGTAACTTGTGTAGTAATTTTTATTGTTGGATTTATTGTTTGCTAATTTTGTATTATGGTCACAATACGTTATGCACACACATGTGCAAAACCTATGGTTTATATAATAGTTATGTGGCTGTAAAACATGTAATCAATCATTATTTGTGAAACAAACAAGAGATGTATCTGATTTTATATGTAAAATAATTTTTATGAATCCTTATTTTTTCCACCATATGATGAATACAAATATCTGAATAATATATAACTTGCAAAATACATATAGTCTTATAAAACATATGCCATAACTTTGTCCCACTTGACCTTCATTTATTAGTTAATAACGATTCCATTATTAGTATTGTGTCATATGCCGACTTTAAATATAATCATAAGTCCAAAATTTCACCTAGATCTAAAATTGTTTTTTCATAACTTAAAATCAACTCGAATATAGTTATTTGAAAACAAAAATTATTGTGGTGTAAAACACCATGACTTATAGTCATTGGTTGGTTAATTTAAATGTGCTAATTTACAAAATGTATCAAATTTATGGTAGAAACAAGGTCGATCTACATGTCATTACGCGTACAATTGAAGATCTATATGGAAGGCATATTGAGCTAGAATCAATAGTTAAGTATCATATAGTCGACCTTACCCATTACGATAGGCTGTTAGAAAAGAGTTTGTACGTTAATATTTTTTACGCTACTATTAATGAGGACCAGTTCGAAGTCATTCACCAATTGATATTAGAATACAAACAAGTTCATCGTGAGACCATAACATATAAATTTAATAATGAAGAAGATAATCGGTACGATTGATCTTGTAATTAGTAGTTTAGTTGTTTGTAACCTTATTCGCAAAATATAAAGTATTTGTACTTGCGAAATATGAAATTTCTCTACATGTGAAACATTAAATTACCTATTAAGTTTGTCTCTATAATTTAATTTGCATTGCAAAATATTACATTGATTCGTTGTGAAAATTGTATGTTTAGTAAAGTACAATCACAATTTTTATAGTTAATTTATGGTTTAGATACATATACAACATTTGAAGTCGTCGAATAGACTTAATATCACCTTCAAATGTACCATTCACGATGAAGTCCCTTACATAGTAACATAAAAAACCCATACGATCAACAAATGTTTTTTTTTATGTTCGAATGTTTCTTGGACGATGTATCTTCGTCGTTGGTTTGCTGCCATGGGCTTATTTTCGATATATTAGTTGTAATACAAAGTCAAGTTGTGAATAATATTTTTTCCAAAAAACATAAGAAGTGTTATATTATAAATCTATACCAAGTACTTAACTATTTTCTTTGTTGGTTCAGTTTTGATCACTTTTAATATTATCGACGATGTAAAATAAATTACTAGTCTAAAAATATTCTTATAACGATTAATCAAATTGTTAGAGGGAAAAAGTGTTAAGAATATTCTACAGAGAGAAATTGATAAACGTTGAAGTCAAAAGTAATGATTGTATATCATTTTACAAAAAAAGTACACATATTAATAGGAGTTACAAGTTCCATGGAACACACATGTACTATCCCATTTGATACTTCAACCCACTATTATACTAAGTACAAACATGTTCATGATATATTACACCTCTTCTAATTTATTCGAACAATATTTTTCTTCAACCTAGTGATATTTATTCGTTTATGTTTGGAATAAAAACGAATGGGATTGGCTAAGTATCACTCAAAGAGTTAAATATAAAGAAGTTTCTAAAATAGTATATGCTAAACCTTTACAATTTTTTCATGCTTTTATGTACGGTCTTTAGACTCCAATGAAAAAACAATCCCGACCAATCTACCTCGAATATTACTCTAATAATTCACCCTCACTAAAATTTAAAGTATCTACTCAAAAACTACTTCAAAAATATTAATTCCTTATCATGGGTTATACCAAAGACCAAACCAACTCAAAGAAAAGATATCACTCATCGGCATCCAAAGAGAAACACCTCCAAAACGTCAAAACCAAAAAGGTTAAGACAAATCATCTCCCAAAGGGATCAACTACAATCGACAAATAACGAATAAAGAGAAGACACATTTGACAAAGGCCCCCCCACCAACTACACGATGAAGCTACCGAAGAGACTAAGAGTCATGATTCAACAATGACTATTGAATCTATCAATAATGTCAAGGAAGTGCAAATAACAAAAGATACCACAAAAACCAATTCTCAAGTGGAAGCCTCAAGGAAGAAACCGAATGCAAGGAAACATAATTCAAAGAAGGTTGTTACACTTCCTATATAGCCCCAAAATTTCCTAGAATGCACACCGAACGTATAATTATGATGATTTAATTTCAAATGAATGACTCTCAAATTATATAATTTTTCTTTCAAGTCTTGGAAATGATCTTTATCTTTGGCACTTTTACCAACATATCATCAATATATGCCTCCACATTCCTTATGCTATGGGTGACAAAAGCTCTGTTTACCACCTTTGGTAAGTAGCCCCCACATTTTTGAGACCAAAATTCATCACTCTATAACACTGCAATCCTCTATTAGTGATAAATGTTTTACTTTCTTGATCCTTCAGATTTATATGGATCTGGTTATACCTAGCAAAAGCATCCATAAACGAGAGAAGCTTATTACCTGATGTCAAATCAACTAGTTGGTCTATTCTTGGAACAAGAAACTAATCATTTGGACAAGCTCGGTTTAAATCAGTAAAATCTATACACATCCTATATTTTCCATTCTTTTTCTTCATAATCACCGAATTTGTTGTCCATGCCAGATATCGAGCCTCTCTAATATAACCTGGTGAGAATAAAGATTGAATTGAGAAGATTGAGAATATTGATCAAGAATTAACAGAGAGATTTCTAGGTAGTGAAAATAATCTTTTGCTTCTGATTATTTCATAGGTGCAATCAGTCTCTTCGACCTCTTTAAATAGGCCTAGTGAGTTAGTTACAAGTTCGGTTACATAAGGGGTTTATTTACAGTTCAGTCCCTATTCTTCCTGTAAAACTTTAATCTTACTCTATATTAATAGAACTTATCATTCAAGTCCTTATTAATTACATTTAAGTCCCTAAAGAATATATTTCCTTATCAGTAGCCCCCCTAGTTCTTATATAGATAATTTTATAAGAACTATTCACTCTTCGAACATTATTCCCAGTGAATAAAACTTCTTTCATCCAGCTACTTCATTATGATTGAGCCTAATGACTTGCAACTTCACTTCGAATCTAAGAATAAGTGTAGATAACCTCCCCACTCACTTCGAATCTACCAACTTGAAATACAACCTTACTTTCACTTCGAATCATCTGACCAAAATTACATCTTTACTTCTACTCCGAATCTCTTGACCCCTACTTGAAAGACTGATTGGACACTTCTTGATAGGTCTATGACACAGCAAGTTTTCCTCCACGTTTCACATTCCACCCAATGAAAACGATTCACTGGTTTTGCCTTTTCCAATTCTTAACGTCATTTTTTCCAAGTATAAATACTCAGCTCCATTTTACTGAGAACCTTTTAGAAAAATCATCACTTTCTTAAACCATCTTCATCTTGTTCTTCATCAACCTTCATCTTCATCTTCTGCTACCTTACCCAGAAACACCACTTCTTCAGTCACAAACAAATAACTTCCCAGATCAACATCTATTATATGAGAAGGTACCCCAAATACAAAAGATCTAAACCTAAAAACCAAAGAAAACCAAAGAAATCTCTCTTCCCTGGTTCTAGCAATCAAGTATTTGGTGCTTACGATTATCTCTGTATTTCAAAAAGAGCTAAAGAATACAAAGCTGCTGGGTTAATCTACAACGGTCCTCGTTTCTCCTCTACCACCTTCAAATATGGTAACTTCGATCCCCGTCTAGTTATTTCATCTTCAAACTTAGCATCAAACCCAGAATCTAGCCAACAATCTTCTCCTCCTCGAAATCAATCCACTTCTCCATCACTAAAACCACATCGAAAATCTAAGCCTGTCAATTCTGACAAACCTCCAACTCTTAAAAAACCACAACTCAAATCACCTGTCCTACAATCCGAAGCCGTTAAAGTGAAACTTCACAAAAAATCAACCTTTCTAGCAATGGGTGACGATGCAGAAACCTCCTCTCCTCCCCCACAAGAAATAGTTGACGCTACATTAGAGAATAGTCAACCAATTCTTGTGACTCAAACTGAGACTCAAACTCGAAGTCGTCACGATGAGGCTACCGATGAAGAAAATAACAAAGAAAATGATTCTGAAGCCACTGAATCCGATGCCGAAGGGGAATCCGAGGCTGATGGGGTAATCCCTCCAAAGAAAATTCGAGGAAAGAAACCTCCTATTACCCTCCCCGAAGATGTTGCTGCCTTGGTTCAGGAAAACCTTCAACCACTTTGTCCTCGGTACATTCTCGCCCTAAAAAATGTACCCTACACCTACTACCTCGAATCAGAAAAAGAAGAACTCAAGAAACTATGGGGATTAACAGACAACATTGTTCTTCGACTACCAGTAGAAGGAGAAACACCTGTGAATTGTCAGAAGAACGAACTGGTATTTTACCCCGAGCTTTTCAACTGGGGACTTCGATTTCCCCTTGATCCAATGATTGTGAGGTACTTCAAAATTCTTGGGTTGTGCCCAACACAAGTCACTCCAAACCAGCTGTTCACTTTATTCTCTGCTATCATGGTATCGAGGGTAGGAGGCATCCCCCTCGAAATAGAAGACTTCATCTCACTGACCAAAATCTCAAATGGGCCAGTTTTACCATTCTACTACCTAACCTTGGAGGATGATCTGAAGATTATCGACGACCTCCTCGAAGCTGATAAATTTTGGAAGCAAAGATTTGTCTTTTTATCAGGAGCTTGGGAAAATGGTAAAGAGATTTCCGATGACAACCCCTCAAAACTTACTCTCACCTGGAGAGATAGCAGTAAGTAAATCATTGTTGTATTGTTAACATTTTTTTTAACTTATTAAGCCTAGCCAAATTAACCAAGTCCACTTATCTAACTGTTTATTCTTTTTTCAGAAATTCCGAGGAGATTTAAAGGTCGTCGAAAGACTGCAAAGGTTATCTTCCAGAGAATGGCTGAGTGGGCAGAGAAAGCCTGGGGAAATGGCTTTCACTCAGCCTTTCAACCAATCAACTTCGTCAACAACCATCTCTGGCGCATATCCTTGGGAGCTGACTTCCCTGAAGATCCGATGCTCCCCCCAGATCCCATTGAAGCAGTTCAGAGAATACTCACACCAGATGGGAAAACCTACCTTCCCACCAGGAATCGATCTGACAGTCACCTGCCACTGAAAAAGAAGGGAAAGCTGACCCTCAAAAAACCCAATACAAGCAAGGCTAACCCTTCCAAACATTCGAAGTCTGCAGGAAAACGAAAAGCGCCTGCATCTCAACTTCCTCCAATATCCGAAGAGGACGAACCTGTACTGAAAAAGAAAAAGAAAGAAAACAATACTCCAAAGAAGAAAATCCTCAAGGGGGATCGACACTAGGAGATAGCCAAGAAAATGAATATCTTAACCTCGAAGATTTCAACTCAAGCGGGGATTTTGCAGCTGCTGGTGAAGATTCTCGACCTATCAACACCTTTGCATCAACTTCTACCAGGGCAATCGTTCCTGTTCATCATCATCCATCAAACTTGCCCAACCCTGACAGATCCGATGAGGTAACTTCAATCCTTCGACCTTTTACTAATTTAAGTGCCGCAGCCAAAAAATTGTGTGAAGAAGTGAACAATTCACATACACAATTAGAGCTCCTTGCACAAGAATTAATCAAGAGCAAAAAGGAAACAGAATCTGAAAAGGCTTCAAAAAATGAAACACTTCAAAATTTCGAGGCTGAAAAAGGAAAGCTTCTTAAGGAGCATAAAGAAAAAATCAAAGCCTTGGAGATTTCTCATCGTCTGGCTCTTGAAAATCTAAAATCTCAACATTCTACTGCCATTTCTGAGGAAAAGAAAAAATCTACCGATGCTGAAGAACTTGTTAAGAAAACTCAAAAAAGCCTGGAAGATTGTCAAACTCAATTGACTACGCTTCAAACAGGATTCGAGCAGGAAAAGAAGGCTGTCGTCAAGAAAGCCGAAGCTGCTGTTGGTTCTGTGATGCTTGATGGTATCAAGAAAGCTCAAACTGATACAGCTATCAATCTTCTTCGAGAAATCTATGCTGCCTATCCACGGTTGAATTTAACAGAATTTTGGAAACAAGTTCCAGAAGAAGATCGTCCAAAGGAAGCCTTCGAGGTGCCATCAAGCTCCTCAGAAGAAGATGATGCTTCTGAAGGGTCATCGGAAGAAGAGGATGACTAAACAGTAGATTATATATGTAGCGCTTGTTTTTTGTGTGTTTTAATTAAGTAGTTTTCTCCTTTTTGTAAGCTTCAAGTTTTATCCGATGAAACAAGCAACTTTCTTAATATTTCAAATTTCTGGTGTACTTATAAAACATGGCACTTCAAAAATTAGATGCACTCATAAAACGTGGCACCTCGAAAATTAGATGCACTCATAAAACGTGGCACCTCGAAAACTAGATGCACTCATAAAACGTGGCACCTCGAAACTTAGATGCACTCATAAGACGTGGCACCTCGAAACTTAGATGCACTCATAAGACGTGGCACCTCGAAACTTAGATGCACTCATAAGACGTGGCACCTCGAAATAGGTTGTTTCTTCAAAGCTATTGCTTTGGAAAATTATTCTTGGTCAACTTTCAAAGATGATCAGTCTTTGCCAAGTTACCAAAATAACAAATCATTCATCATACTAAACAACCAATGGCCAAAAGAAATTTTATTATGAAATTCAATATTAACCAGACACCTCATTAAAACCTTTCTGGGCCAACTGGATAAGGAAAGAGTATGTATGTCTTGTAAAAATTCGAAGTTCAATTTTACTCACAATACAATTTCAAATGTTCTATATTCCAAGGGTGTTTGAGCATCCTCCCCTCACGATCAGACAACCTGTATGACCCTGGCTTGACCTTCATTTTGACTTCATAAGGACCCTCCCAGTTCGGAGCCAATTCTCCGAGGTTCTTGTCCTTAGTATGAAGAATACTTTTCGTAACATCGCCAACCTTGAATTCTCTCTTCTTAACTTTAGCATCGTACCTGCTTCTCATTAAGGTTTGATAATAAACCACATTCAAATGTGCTTTGACCCTTTTTCCCTCTAACAAATCAAGCTCAACCCTTCTAGCTTCATCATTATCTACTTCGGAATATCGCAATAACCTGTAAGAAGGCAATGTAGATTCAGCAGGGCACACAGCATCCATACCATACACCAAAGAAAAATGAGTCTCTTTTGTGGCCTCTCTAGGGGTTGTTCGATATTCCCACAACACTTCTTGAAGATAATTTGGCCATTTCCCTGCTGCTCCCGCCAAATTTTTCTTTAAACCCTCCAAAATAGATCTATTTGTAACTTCCACCTGCCCATTTGCTTGGGGGTGGAAATGAGTAGAAAAGCATTGCTGTATTCCTTTCGAAGAGCAAAAAGAATCCATTTCCTTGTTATTAAATTGGGGACCGTTGTCCGTTGTTATTTTTCGAGGAACTCCAAAACGGTAGCAGATGTTACTTAGAATAAACTTGATCACATCCTTAGCTTTTGTTCCAGCTAAAGGTTCTTCTTCTGCCCACTTCGAAAAATAATCAACCGCGACAATAATCATATGTCTTCCACCTGAAGCCATAGGCAGTGGTCCTACTAAACCAATCCCCCATCTATCGAAAGGAACCGCCTCAGAGATTGTCATTAGGGGTACTGCTGGTTTATGTATTAAATGTGCATACCTTTGAAAAGTATCACAGCTTCGAACCAATAACTTGGCATCGTGCAATATAGTAGGCCAATAATACCCTGCCAACAATACCCTACGTGTTAAAGCTTTGAAACCACAATGAGCTGACCCGTCTCCATCGTGTAATTCAGATAGAATGTTTTGAGATTCATGCTTACTCAAACATCTTAATAAGGGCCTCGACACAGACCTCTTATACAATACCCCATCCAACACCACATAACCAAGAGCTTTATTCCTTATTTTCTTGAGCAAGTGCTTATCAAGAGGTAGTATTCCCTTTGTAAGAAAGTTTTACAAGTCAGTTCTCCAATCACCTCGAATGCGCGTCGAATCATTTATTACCTCCTCAACAAATTCACACTGCTCAGAGCTTGATGTAATCGAAGGCAGTGGTTGTGTCACGATCCATGGATATTCTTCAGAGTAAGCCATTGTTGCTAAAGAATCAGCCATTGTGTTATTACCTCTTCGAATATGCTCCACCTCAACATTTTCAAACTGTGCCATCATACTCCGAAGTTCTTGCAGATACAAAACTAAACGGTCTTTTTTAGCCTCTGATATTCCTCTAACATGGTTAACTACCAACTGCGAATCTGTTTCTAAGCGCACGAATATTGCTCCACAAATTTTTGCTAACCGCAATCCTGCTAGCACAGCTTCATATTCAGCTTCATTATTCGAAGCATGAAATCCAAATCTTATAGCTTGAAACATAAATTCCCCTGTTGGTGCCACCAATTCAACTCCTGCACTCGACCCTTTATTACTAGATCCTGCATCAGTTCGTACCGTCCACGTCGGATTTGTGTTCATTTTTTCACCTTCTTTCTCTTCGGATCTACTCGAATGAAACTCAACAAAGAAATCTGCTAAGGCCTGAGCTTTGACAGCCGTTCGCGGAGAGAATAACACATCGAAATCTCCCAATTCAACAGACCACTTAGTCATTCTTCCTGAGATATCTGGTTTTTGCAATACGTTTTTCAATGGATAAGATGTTCGAACCACAATTGTATGTGCTTGGAAGTAGGGACGCATTTTTCTCGCAGCCACTACTATGCACAATGCCAATTTTTTGAGCTTCAAATAACGTTTTTCAGCATCAACCAAACTTTTACTGACATAATAGACGGGCCTCGAAATTCTCGAATCTTCACTAACCATAACTACACTCACTGCATAATCCGATACTGCTATATACAAAAACAGTTGCTCACCTTCTCGAGGCTTTGATAATATTTCAGGAGTGGACAAAATATTTTTGATCTTAACAAAAGCTTCTTTACAATCCGAAGTCCACTCAAAATTATTAGGTCGACGCAACACCTGGAAAAAAGGCAGGCATTTATCTGAAAAACGAGAAATGAATCTGTTCAGAGCTGCTAACCTGCCTGTTAGCATTTGCACTTCCTTGATACTCCGAGGCGAGGACATTGATATCAAAGCCTTCAGCTATTATGGATCCACTTCAATTCCTCTTTCACTAATCACATACCCCAGAAACTTACCAGATCGAACTCCAAATGTACATTTTTCTGGGTTTAACTTCAACTGTATGGCTCTAAGATTCAAAAACATCTCTTCTAAATCATCAATGTGTTCATCATCCCCTTTTCTCTTAACAAGCATATCATCGATGTACATCGATATTCCTCCCTATTTGTGAAGCAAACACCTTATTCATAAGCCTTTGATATGTAGACCCAACATTTTTCAATCCAAACGGCATCCCTCTATAACAGTGTAAACCTCGATCAGTAATAAAAGTTGTGCTTTCTTCATCCTCTGGATTCATTCGAATCTGATTATATCCTGAAAATGCATCCATAAATGTTAGAATTTTGTTTCCGGAAGTAGAATCCACTAATTGGTCAATTCGAGGTACTGGAAAAGGATCTTTTGGGCAGGCTCTGTTTAAATCTGTGAAGTCTACACACATTCTCCATTTTCCGTTCTTCTTTTTCACCACCGCAGGATTAGCCGTCCACCTCGGATAATTGGACTCCCGGATATGCCCCATCTTATACAATCTATCTACCTCAGCAACTATGGCCTCAGATTTTTCCAACGAAAAAGCTCTCCTTTTTTGTATTATTGGCTTGATCTTCGAATCTACCGCCAAGCTATGATATATAATATCAATTGGGACCCCCACTACATCCTCGGACCTCCAAGCAAACACATCCAAGTTCTTAGATAAAAAATTCAACAATCTTTCTCGCACTGACAAAGACAATAAAGTCCCAATTCGAAGTACTCTACCATCATTGGAAACGTATTCTTCTATTTCTTCACTTACCACCACAGAACTCGGGGTTGACCTCGGATCATCAATTCCCTCATCTGTACCACTAGAAGGCAACCCCCCAAACTGCTATTTCTCCATTGGATCATCGGTACTTTTGCCACGTAGTCTAAACGCAGCAGCGTAACACTCTCTAGCCACTTTTTGATCACTTCGAACTACACCGATTCGATCCCCAACTACATATTTCAAACATTGGTGAACTGTAGAAACTATAGCATACATTTTTTCCATCCATGACCTTCCAAAGATAGCATTGTAGCTCGACGGACAATCTACCACCATAAAAAGTACTTGCACTTTCTTTTTGAAAGGCCATTTTCCAGAGAAATTTCACCTTCAAACTCCCCTACTACATTCGCTGTCGCGCCAGTAAACCCAATTATAGTTCTTTCTGACCTTTCTATCCGAGGTGGAGCGGTTAACCTATCATATGTTGATTTGAACAACACATTAGCAGAGCTTCCAGTATCAATCAATACTCGTCGAATTTCCACCCCACACACTTCTGCTCCAATGACCACTGCATCTTCATGCGGCCCAGTAATTCCTCTCAAATCATCCCCATCAAAAATTATGAATGGGACATCCTTCTTATTGTTCAAGTGTGCTGATGCTCCTCCTTCAATTTGATGCGTTAAATTCACTATATGCCTTTTCCTCGAATTATTGGTGTTATTAGTCATTGAATCTCCCCCAAATATTGACAACGAATCAAAGAACGCGCACAAATCTCGAACACGTCCCTCGCACATTGGCTCATCAACTGCCATCAACAACAATCGACTAGGGTCTGGGTCGACATATTCCGAAGCCACATCAAATTCATCATCTGCAACATCTAAAATCATCAGTGCACTTTCCTGCTTAGAATTAGGATTGCCCACCTTTTGAATTATGGCTTTAGCATTCTTTTTGACATACTCCAACAATTTTCCATTCTCTATCAAAATCTGCATCTCCTTCTTCAAAGCAATACAATTATTTGTATCATGTCCAATATCATCATGATACCTGCAGAACCTGTTATTGCGCTCCTCTCTTGGCCTATTAATCGCTGCCGGCTTTCTGAAATTTACTGTTCCCCTGGTTTTCTCATATATCGAAGCCACACTTTCAGTCAAATCCGCATAATATTCTGGTCTTACCCACACGTTCGATCTTGATCTGAATTGGTGTTGATTATTAGAATTTTGCTGATTAGAACGCCCTTGATATGAGCTCGAAGAACCCCCTTGGTATGAGTTCGAACCTCCTCGATTAGAAACATTTTGATTACCCCTCAAGCGCGATGAGTTATTATTCGAAGCGTTCACATAACTATTCCCTTTCTGAACAGTACTACCTCCTCCTCGAACCCGAGTAGACTCTTCGACTTTTATCTGATCTTCAACCTGAGCCATGAGAGCTCCAAATATTAATGCCCTACGCCTTGTAGTATCATCAGCTAAATCTCCTGGCAACAATCCTTGTCTAAACGCTGCCATAACCACCACCTCCTCACAATCATCTAATCCAGCTTTTGTTGACACAAATATTTTAGTATAATCCTTCAACTTTTCTCCCACAGCTTGCTTACATTGTATTATCGTATCTCCATTAGCTCTCGTTTCTTTGCTTCCCACAAACTGTCTTCGAAAAGCTGTGTAAAAGCCTCTAAAATTTGCAATGGACTCCTTAGGAATCTTGTTGTACCATTTTAGTGCAGCTCCTTTGAATGTATGAGAGAATGCTCTACACACCAATTTATCATCGGCTTCAAAATTAGTCATATAGTTTTTGAATTGTTCTATGTGATCATCTGGATCTTGAGTTCCATCAAACTTGTCAATTTTAGAAATGTCGAACCGCCTCGGAAGTGGCACAGATCTAATCTCACTAATCAACGGTGAGTCCCTCCAATCGACTCTTTGAACAAACTGGTCTTCGTTCCTCATTCCCACAGTAGCATACAAACTTGATTCACCTTCAAATTTCTGAGGAGAATACTTCCGAGGAGAATACTTCCGAGGCGAATATACTCGTCTTTCCTTATTTTGCCTTCCTCCTCTTGCAGATCAGATTTCAACGTCTCCAAAGCTTTTCGAACAGGTGGATTATCTCCTTCCTCCGAATTCATCTCCGATTAGCAAAAATATAAACAAAATTCTTCAGAAAACGAACAAATTCGAGACTCGATTTTTGATCTATCGATCAAGGTATCTTCGCCCCCTCTTTCTAGCGCCAATTTGGTGAGAATAAAGATTGAATTGAGAAGATTGAGAATATTGATCAAGAATTAACAGAGAGATTTCTAGGTAGTGAAAATAATATTTTGCTTCTGATTATTTCATAGGTGCAATCAGTCTCTTCGACCTCTTTAAATAGGCCTAGTGAGTTAGTTACAAGTTCGGTTACATAATGGGTTTATTTACAGTTCAGTCCCTATTCTTCCTGTAAGACTTTAATCTTACTCTATATTAATAGAACTTATCATTCAAGTCCTTATTAATTACATTTAAGTCCCTAAAGAATATATTTCCTTATCATAACCAACTTTTGATAACCAATCCACCTATGTCACTATCTTCTCTGATTTCTCAGTAGAGAAACCTCTTCTCTTTTGGATGATTTGTTTCACGTTTGGATTTATAGCTAATATGTGAAAAATTATAGTATATGGAACTTCAACTACATCTTCACTACTCCAAGCAAACATACTTGAAGTTTTTAACAGAAAATCTATCAATTGTTCTCCCATCTGCGATGATAACAAGGTTCATATTTTGAAACCTCTCACATTAAAATACGTGTATTTTTATGTTTTCATCCATTATTAGCGATCCAGAGGTCTCCCTCGGGTCATCCACCCCTTTTAAATACGATGCATACCCCTCTAATTTATATTCTCTCATTCCTTCTATACTTCTAATCTATGTAATATGTAAAACTATAGCATAATATTCTCTAAACACCTCTTGGCTACTCCGAACCGTTCCCACACGATCTCATACCATATATTTCAAACATTGGTGGACTATAGAGGCAATTTCATACAATCTTGACGACCACGATCTTCCAAAAATGGCATTGTAAGTCGTTGGGTTATCCACCACCATAAATAGTACCCTTACTTTCATTTTAAATGGTCATCTTCCTAACAAGACTCCTCTTTCAAATTCCCAAATAGCATTGGCTATTATAGCATTGAACCAACTATTGTTCATTCTAACCAAAGAATTACTGAGGGGTCCTACATATTTTTATAAGTTGACGTAAACAAAACATTAGTCGAACTACTGGTACCGATGAGTATTCTTCAAATTTCACTTCCTGCTATTTCTGATCCAATTACAACTGCATCTTCATGAGGTCTGGAAAAATCCTTCAAATCATCATCATCAAACAAAATGAAAGGTAAAGGACTTTTCCTATAAAGATGAGTTGAAATTCCACTAAATATTAGTATCGTTAAACTCACAATATGCATTTTCTTAGAACTATAAGTATTCCCAGCTACTGTATAACCTCCAAAAATGGCTAACGACTCAAAATACTCATATAAACTCTTACCATACGTAGCGGACTTGATTCATTAACTACCTGTACAATCCTCTGATCTGGATATGGATCAAGATACTCTGTAGATACACCAAAACAATCATTAGGACCAATGATTAGCATCAACTCTTTCTTGCGTTTGAAAATAACCATAAGAATCAGAAATAGGTTAATCACTAGATTTTGATGGGGCATACTTATGTTTTGATTTCTTTTTCCCCTTTAAGAACGATAATCATGCTCCATTTGGAATTGAACTTCTCAATGATTTTCTCTACCTCTAAATTTTTTGCCTTGAGTCTCATCAGTGCGTCCAACTGGTTCTATCCTAATTAACCCTATGAACTTCAGATCGAACCCTACCCGCCTGAATCAAAACAGATTGTTCTTTCTAAACCAACTAAGCGGCTAACTCAATTATTTTTTTAAATAACTTATTCTTTCAATCTTCAAGGGCTAAGTGACTTCGTTGCTCTTCCAATTGTGGTTTAGTTTGTGCTAACATTCGTCTAAGACCTGCTTCATTTATTTTTCCCTCTACAAACACTGTTGGATCTACTTACACTTCAAAATCCATATCTCACTCTTATTCATATGTGTATTTTCAATGATTTTCAATGGTTTCAAATCTGATATCTAGGTACCAAGAGTACCTTCCACTGTGGTCTCCATCGACCGCTCCTGATATTATTGAGGATGTAAAATATATTTTTGGTCTAAAAATATTCTTATGGAGATTAATCAAATTTTTAGAGAGAGAAAGTATAAAAAATATTATAGAGAGAGACGTTGTCAAAAGTTAAAGTCAAAAGTAATGATTGTATATCATTTCCTAAGAAAAAATATAACTATTAATAGGAGTGACAAGTTCCATGTAATAGTCATGCACAATCCCATTAGATACGTCACTTCACTATTATACTAAGTACAAACATGTTCATGATATATTACACTTCAAGCCCTTCAAGTTTCTATATTGCTAAACTCTTCCCTATACATTAATTATTCATTATTTTACCATTTTAGACTAATATTTAGGATCAGATTAACTCCACCCTTATCAAGTTTCATATCGAATCAAAATGTTGTAGTTGTTGATAATCATATAATTTTTTAGATGACATATAAAACAATTTTTTTACTTTTTCAAATAAGGAGAGTTAGAGATCTAACTCATTAAGACCTAATAAATTTAGTAAAATATATACCGAAACTACCCTTCTATATAAAACTATTAAACACCCACGTTCTTTTCCCTTTATATTTTTTTTAATTTAAAATTTTAAAGACTCATACCTTTTAAACCGTAATTTGGAAAATAAAAATTCGAAAATACCACTGGTTTTATTTTTTTAAGACAAACTAAACTAGATCCATTCATGATATGTTTTTATTTTTTTTAAAATTATATTTTACATTGATTTCTCATTATATGGTTTTACATCTATCTTATGCTTGGTTTCGCATCTAACATCTAGCATCTATCATAGTTGGCTTGGTTTAACATCTATCATGGTTGGTCTGGTTTCACATTTAGCATCATCATAGTTGTCTGGTTTTGTATCTACGAGTACAAAAATTTAAAAGGTTTTACATCTAGAAAAAAGGATTTTGCATATTCTTTGTCACACTCGTCTTCTTTGTTTACACTATAAAATTAAAAATTAAAAAAAAATTCGTATCTTTTAAATCGTAACTCGGAAAAAGAAATTCGAAAATACCATTGGTTTTGTTTTAAGATGAACAAAACTAGATCAATTCATAATATGTTTTGATTTTTCTAAAATTATATTTTACACTGGTTTCTCATTATATGGTTTTGCATATATCATATGTCTGTTTGCTCATCTATCATCTGCCATCTATCATAGTTGGTCTAGTTTCTCATCTAGCAATACAAAAACTAAAGAGGTTTCGCATCTAGCAACAAAAGATTCTACATCTTCTCCAAAAGTCGTATTCTTTGTGTCACTGTAAAAAAAAATCAAACATATTTTCGAGAAACACAAAAGAAAATACTAAACACGACTAAAACATAAAAGAATTAATATTTCAACTACAAAATCAAAGTAAAAATAGATGAAAAACAAAAAACCTTGAGTAACACAGAGTTTGAAACTCAAGAACAAATATATACAAAAAACGAGTTACATGAGTGAGAATAAAAAAACAAACGTTGAAATCAAATAAAAAACCCAATCGAAATCGAAAACTATAAAAAAATAAATATATAATCGAGTTGAACCTGAATCGTCTTTAGTTCCTAATTTTTTTAAAAAAAAATAGAAAAGAAAAGTTAAAATAAAAAATAAAAAATATTTTATATATAATTATTTAGAAGTATTTAGAGTATTAAAAAAATAGTTGGATCTTATATAATAAATAAAAAAATTAAATATATTTTTGTCATGAATATATAAAAATATAAATAATAAATAGATAATAGTTTGGTTTTTGAATATTAAAGCATACCAAACCCAATATTTATTTGTTGTTTAGGACAAACATATTAGAATATTTCTAAAAATATTCTAAAAATTAACAACGACTAATGACATAATATATTTAACAATAAGTTATTATAATAAAATCAACGTTACATTTGTTTCACCTAAAACACATATTTTATTGTCGAAAGCACTCAACGTGTATTTTCCAATTGAAAAAACTCATTACATAATGATAACGAAAACAATAAAAACTATTGCATCACGTTTTCCAGCTAGCCATCGATTTCATTTCATCGAAAGTTTTCTGAAATTGGCTACTATCCCTGATAAAATCGGCAATGCCGATGCTTATAAATAAAAAGTGACAATTCAATCCTTATCAAGAGTATAACAAGCAAATATTTTCAATCAATAATAGCGATCCCTAAAATAGTTTTAGTAACATTCAATTTATTTTAATAAATATAAAAATAAAATAGTAAAGCAAATTTTGGGTATTATTGTATTTAATAAGGATATGATTTATTTGACTCAAAAGTTGAACGACTAACACCTTTTGTTGGTATTTATTTTTAATATAATATAACATATGTATAAGCCTCCAAGGGGTAGCCGAGTTGGTTGAGTTTGGTATGCTTGTGATCAAAGGTCATGAGCTCGAGTCCCTCTACATACGATTTATCGGCTGAGCCTGTCACATTGTGTGGTTTACCTTCTGGCGTTGGTTTGCAGGCTATCGCGTCAGACTGATGGTTTACCCTGTGCGCACTCATTGCACTCTGAGTAGTGACTGCGGGTTCCCTCCGAAAAAAATATATGTGTAACATTTATGGTGTTTTGTATAATCAGAAATAAATATATTTTAATTTAATAAGTCAATCCGGTCGATTAGCTAGATATGGACGAATTGTGTAGGTCCAAATGTCCACCATCATTACTATATAAGACAATATATTTATTTTTGGAAATGGTGAACACTTATTATTCTATTACTATTTGGGACAACTACTCTCTCTTGAATTCTTGTCCAATTTAAAATTTTTGTCCCAAATATCTCTTTAAGTTTCTGTGTGACCCTTGAAATATTCAGGATCCACTTACCCTCGAGTATTTTCACGAATAATCAATAACGACCATATCGAGAGCTTAGACTAATATCAATATATATAATACAATAAACCACTAAGACACTAAGCTTGACCTCAGATTTTTGTGTGAAATGGATACTCATACACAATCAGATCCTACGTTGTATAGAAAATAATAATTGGGGAGGGCTTCGATTAATTAATAAAAGATGCTTAAACACAACGACAACTCGAAGAGCAATGAAGTCAATTGGACCTAGATGGACATGGAGATCAATTTATGGATAAAATTGTTACACGAAATGCTCATAGAGAGTCATTACATGTTCAAGAAAGGTTCGATCGAAAATTCGTAAGACCGAATTTGAGAAAATTCTTCTGAGTGATGATGTTGTGAGATCAAGAAAAATATTAAAGGAAATAATTCCAATCAGACCAAAGTTACCATTCATTAATAAAGGAGCGCAAAATCAGACATTGGTACATTCCTTCAGATCTGATTCAGAGGAACTTTCTCCTTCCCTGGAACGGGGTCATCGCCACAAAAGAAGGCATTATTTCAAAAGACAAGTTAGTCGATTTAGAAGTTCTAAACGAGAGAGAGATCTGAAAAAGACAACATGATGCATTGGATGAGCAGGTACCCACTTCTAAAGTTAAATCTCAGATGATCACCGAAGTTAGGGTAGGACAACAACAAACTATTTCACAAATCCATGAACATCCCAAATTTTTCCTACGATACAAGTGATCAACCAACAGTATCATCAAGGGGGTTCAGGTAACCAAAGTTTTGATTAACATTTTAATAGTTGATTTGTAAATCCTTCCGATCACGGTCTTTATATAATGATTGATGAAGTTCCGGGGGGTGGATCAATATAGTTAGGAGCATAATTGGAGGCAATCTCTTCTATCAGCAGAAATTCTATCCATACATCTGTCAAAATAATTTGACATATCAAAAATGGAGAAGTTTGATAGAAACCGAGATCTAGATAACCATATTGAGCAATTGAATAATTTTATGATGAATTATGATGATGATGATAAGTTGTTACGCCGTGCTTTTTCCCCAAACTTTTAAGGATAATACTTTGAAGTGGTACAATCGACTTCCTTAGGGTTCCATCAATTTTTTTTGACATGTTTTGCATAGTTTTTAGGCGGTAATTTGTGAGAAGTAAATAAATCCGGGGATATGATGATACAATCATCCACTATAGATAGTCTATAGATCAAGTTTGAAAGATTATACCATACGCTTTGTTTTTATATAAATGGTTTACATGATTGTCATGAGCAAATCGTGTATGATGCTTTTAGACAAGGGTTTCTCCCCGGAGAATTGGTTGATGAAGTTACTAGGATGAAACCTTTGAATTTTGGTCCTCTGCTAGCTCACATCGAAGAGAAAAATAAGGTATAAGAGTCTAAAAGATTCAGATTTGTTCCATTTCCCCAACAAAGACAAATTCAACAATTACCCACTATGGTTTACCAGCAACGACATGTTCAAAGTTTTCAACCTCAAATTCTACTTCTTTTTGTCCTAAGGTTCAAACCAGATAATGCCACGAAAAAAGTAAATCAGCAGCCTCATGCTTAACAACAAAGATCAAGAACAAACCAATGGGTTTAACCTAAATTGTTTTCATAATTAAAAGAGAATGTTGCTACTATATTCGATAAGACTCAGAATTTTATACACTTTAGGAACCCTCTTCCAATTCAAATACCTAGTGAAGAAATGAGTAACATATTTTACAAATATCATAACGACATTGATCAAGATACGAAGGGATGCATGACTATAAAACATGAGATATAAACTTTAATTGATAATGACAAGTTAACGATATTTTTTAGGAAGTAGGAAATGGGCCAACATCAGGCTGTGATATGCAATCAAACATCAACATAAAGAGTAGTAGTTAAGAATGCCCCAAAGTAGAAATACGCGATGGTCATAATAGAGCATTTTGATGATTTTGATTTCTCTTCAGAATATTTAGATCCAGACTATAACCGAAAATTGTTATGATGATTGATGAACCTAAAGTCGAGGGAAAAGTCAAAACCTTGTGCAAATTCTTTTAATCATTTACTATTTTTGGTGGGGATACTGTGTCATGAACAACTACTTGCTATTGGAAAAATCACATTTTGAGGGTTCTCCCAGACTTATGCTAGGTTGTTTACGCTTTTCTCTAGCAACTTTATCAACGACTTGTTTTTCTATAACAAAACTAACGCTTTTTAAATGCTCTACATCAAGATATACATCTAAATCAACAAAGCCCTTCTCATTATTAAACAAACAATTCTTTTGATTACCGCGGAAGTATGTAATAATGTAGTTACCTCTGACCAACTTGTCCCATCTGCTTTCAACGTACTCTTGAATACTTTGAAAGTTTTTAAACTCAGTAAAAGGAAAAATTGCAGTTTGGTGACCGTGATTGAAAATATAAACTCGTAGTTTAGAGATATATTACCCTACATTGAACAATTAGGAAACACTTAGGAGCATGGTATGTTATATGACAAATCACATGTTTAGTAACCGTAAACTCGCGTGGTTAAAAAAGCACTGAACTTGCGTGGTTGAGTATACTAGGAACTCTTGTGTCTTTTAATGAACACAACTCTCACAGCATGTTAACAAAGGTATAACGTAGTAAATCAATAAAGGAATTGCATGTTCATGATAACCTTTCTTCAACTAAACTGGCATGGTCATGTACACATATATTATGAATAAATGCGGTAATCTCACATATTATTCAACTTATCTCGCATCGTCAACCACACATGTCTGGAAACTCTAATATATATTATATACATTCTATCACACCCAAACAACTATAATAACTGCATCAAATACATAATACAACTACTTTATAACTTAACATACAACGAAAACTCATGAAATCGTACTATTATACATTATGTTTTAAAAAAACCAGAACAAGAAGCAGAGAAATGTCGTACAACGATCCACACCTGACTGATAAGAACCTGGAAAAATAAA
The DNA here is from genome assembly GCA_036936605.1 of Limnanthes douglasii subsp. nivea. NCBI lineage: Eukaryota > Viridiplantae > Streptophyta > Magnoliopsida > Brassicales > Limnanthaceae > Limnanthes > Limnanthes douglasii. Next base: position 161,427,241 of record JAUPFV010000003.1, read on the forward strand.
ACTCCGACGATACTCAGATGAAACAACCCGAAATCAAAAAAATTTGGTGATGAAACAACCCAAAATCAAGATACTTCGGTGATGAAATAACTTGAAATCAATAAAATGCGTTGATGAAACAACCTAAAATTAATAAACTTAAATTAAACAACCGAAAATCAACAAATTCCGATGATGCTTCAAAACGGTTCACGATTGTCCTCTTCGTCGATGAACTGATAAACAATCAGGTAGAATCGTTGATATACCTAATTCGATCACCTGAATTATGGAAATTGGGTTTTTTTAGTAGGGACGATATGGTATGAAGAGAAAGACAGAGGTGGCTGCAAAAAAATTCAAATGTTCAAAATGTCAAATAGGGAAAAAACAGTCTCTAGCAAAAAATTAAGCTTACATAGTCGTTATTTAATTGAGATAAGTCTTAAGAAAAATAAATGATAAGAAAAAATAAATGATAGTCTGGGTATTAGATGACAATATAGTTTGTGAGTAGATAATTTTGGTGTCATTTTCCGATATTAAATATAAAAGTTATTGATAGTATTTAATCAAAATAGTCTGACGACAAAATAAGGTATAGGATGCTTTATATAGCATCTATCCAAAACCCTAATATCAAATAAAGAAAATTACATAAATGTCTAGAAACTAAAACAAATAAATAAAATAACGTCTAAATATGAAAACTGATTTTCGAAGGTTTTAGAGGTCGAATTTGGGTATTAAACTTTGTGAAAATTCACAGTTTTGAAATCTTACGGTCTCGTCGAAATCTTCGATTTGAGTACCTATTTCACCTAATTCCGATACCTGACCAAGAAACCAGTTTATCCGCAATCTTCGCTACATCAGATAAGTCTTAAGAAAAATAAATGATAAGAAAAAATAAATGATAGTCTGGGTATTAGATGACAATATAGTTTGTGAGTAGATAATTTTGGTGTCATTTTCCGATCTTAAATATAAAAGTTATTGATAGTATAGTAATTAACTTTTGGGTTAGACTATACATATCCAAAACCAATCTAAGTTTACCCAAAAAACACATTCGACTCATGTTTGACTTTTTTGGTAGCAAATCAACCCCAAGTTTCATTTAATTACAGAACTGTAATTAATAAAGGAAAAATACTAAGTTTATCCTAAGTTCACCAAAAACTCAAGACAACCCAATTTACTAACTTCGCCCATATAAAACACTTTGATCTAGTAGATAAATTGTTTTTTGTTCTTGAAAATCTTGTTGAACATTCAAACATCTTCAATAATAGATTTCTAATAAAATACATCAATAACACATAAATAATCAACATTATAAAAAATAGGTGTTTTTTAAAAACGTCAACAACTTCTTTAAAACTTCAACACATAAATAATTAGCCCATATAAAAATACTACTAACCAAATAGACTAGGTTAATATTTTGACAAAAAAAAGTGAAATCATTTTTCAGAATGAAATATTATAAAAATATTGTAGTTTTTTAAAAAAAAAAACCATGCTTGCATCTATGGTGCACAACACTGATAGTACGGGCTTTGCGCACCATTGGTACAAGGTTTACACACCGATAGGATGTCTGGATGCACCCACCGATCCGACCATTTTCCAGTTGATTTAGACAAAAAAATAGTCGAAATCAAGTTTAGGGAGAAATGAGGTTTATGAAGAAGTGTCCGAAAAAAATAGGAAGATGTGGTTTAGTAAAAAACAATTCCTTAAATACTCCAAAAGAATATTTTGATTAAATTTTTTATACCAAAATCAAAATTGAGTAAAGTTAGATCCGTACCTAAAACTTAAATATATTAAATAAATAGTCTTGCTTTTTTGTTTATTTTAAAAAGTATTTTTAAAAATAAAATCATACCTTTTTTTTGTAATCCAAAGAAAATTTTATTAAAAAATAGCCGATTATCTAAAACCAATTATCTCTAAATACCTTTAAAGCATTTAGTCAGTCACTTCCATGTTACTGGTAAAAACAAATTATCTAAAAGTTTGGAAAACTGTTTCATGAAAAATTGGAGTTTGGAGAAAATAGAAAAAAACGAAGGAAAAGGAAGACGACGACTTATTCAAGAAACCACAAGAATGGTTTACTTACATCTTCTTCAATTCCAGGAATCCAAAACAGAGTGAGACAATAACACCGCAATTAAACAATCAAACAAGCACTGAGAAAAGAAAATCTACTGCTCAGAAACTGATAAATCTTGATCTTTCCGTCGCCGGCGCCGTTTACGTCCCTCCCGTGGCTTTCTCCTTCTCCTTCATTCTCCTCTACCTGAAGGTTTTTCTCTGTTCTTCAGAGTTTTCCATACAAGTATTCAATCCTTGAAGTTCCCTCTGTTTCTCCTTACCATCAATGGGGTACAACATTCTGAGCAACGACGACTTTCCAACTCTGCAAAAACAAACCAACAATGTTACCCCTGTGATAAAAAAAACCTTCTTGGATACTCTGACCTCTGCAAATACAAGAACCATACCTCAACCAGAGTACACAAAAATTTCAGAAGACCATAATGTGGTCCAGTTCACAAAAGAGACCAAAGAAATCCTTATGAATCAATAAAAAACTACCTTGATAGGTAAGTTTAGTCAAGGTATCCCAAAACGTCTTGTTTTTTAGAGCTTCATGGAATCTTTCAAGTTCATCGGGGAATACTCTTACATTACTCTCGACTCGAGACAAATCTTGATAGAATTGAGTTTGAAAGAAGATATCATCAAGATTTGGACTAAACCTACCTGGATAGTAGACGGAAAACTTATGAGGGTGATCAAATGGTCTCCTGAAATAAGCAAAAACAAAGAAATCCCCATGGTACTGCTGTGGATCAGGCTTGAAAATATGCCAGAATACCTATATAACGATGGCATAGTCAGGGATATAGCATCAACTCTTGGAAATGTTTATCAAACTTTTGTTCCACCGTTTAACAGAGTGAAAACCAACGCCTGCTATGCTTTGATTGAAACAGATGTATCTATGATTTTAAAAAGGAAAATCTGGGTCGGATTTGGAATTAATGAAGGAAGTTGGATTGGCATTAGCTACCGAAATGTCCCTGATTATTGTTCACAATGCTTTCATCTGGGACACAAAAAAGAAGTTTGCAAAAAGATCGAAGGAAAAACAGATCAACAACAAGATTATATTGCTCAAAATCAATCCACTTCTTTACAAGATAAAGCTTCTACAACTCGGATTCCTAATGCAGACAAGATCCAAACATTTACTCAAGTTTACAAGAGAAGATTGAAATTTATTGTCACTGCCAAAGATAAAATTACAGTTGTTGATTTTAATACAAATACAGCTATTCCTAGCAATGAAGATAACACTCTCAACAAAGACATTGACATCATTAGTGCTCACCAAAATCCTGAAGATGCTCCTATCTCTCCAAGCCAGGACAATCAACAGACTTCCCCAAATGGGGACAACATTGGCAGCTACAATCCTTCTCCCAGGACCAGCTCCAATAAATTTGAGGCTATAATCAACAAAAAGCTTGAGTCACCTAACAAAAGCAGCAGCACAAAAAGTAAGAAAATCAAATCAGCAAATCCAAGCAAAAGTATCAAAAGGCTTTCAATCAACTCTCGAAGCAAATGTGTAAAAAAGGCTCCAATCAGCTCTCTGCTTACTAGAAAGGGAATACATAACAAATCTTTATCAGATAATGATGAAGATCGTTAGCTGGAAAAAAGAAATAGAGATGATTTTACCCAATGACAGCAACAAATCGACGAGGAAGACCTCGAAATTCTTTTATTTAAGAGTGCAGAGAATGAGGGTAAAACAGTCTTGGAGTTAAGATATGAAGCTATTATACCATTGTCAATATGGTGCATCCAAGTTCAAAAGCTCGGTCATCTTGGAGCCTCCATTTGCAGTGGCGCACCGTTTAGGCCCAATTGGAGTTGGAGAAACTAGTGTGTTTGCTGCAGTTTCCTCAGTGCATCGCGATGATAGCCTAGATGCTTGCAAGTTCTTGATTGATGAATTGAAATCGACCGTTCCGATATGGAAGAAAGAGGTTTACAGTAACGGAGATGTTTGGAAGGAGAATTCCGAGTTTATCGAGAGGAGATTGGAGCTTGCTAAGGAGGGGGAATGTTCTGCTGAAAGGAAAGTGAAAGTTGAGGGGCATACTAGAAAATTATGTTGTGCAGAAAAGGTGAAGGTGGATGACGAAACCCTTGCATCATCTGGAGATACACGATTTGTTCGAAAAGAGTTGGGTTCGTTAAGCTGTGGTTCTTCAAGGTCAAAGGAATTTTACTTAAGAGATGAAGAGGGTTGATGAAAGACTCGATTTCATGTGCTTCAAAGATTTCTGGTGTTTTCAAAAGAGGCTAGTTGCTCGTTAGAAGATGGTGGTGAAGAGGAGTTTTGATTGAAGAGGCGGAGGTTTGCTTTCTGATTTACAATTTATGGTCAATGTGTTGTAGGTAGATCTGATCGGATCTTTAAATCCATCATAGCCCTTGTTTATGTAAGGCCTTTGGGCCATTTTGATTTTATCAATAAAGAGTTGGTTTTTTATTAAAAAAAAAAATTATCTAAAAGTTTAACGTATTATCCTGATTTTTGATAGGGAATCCGCAAGTTTTTATCTTTGATATTATACAAATTTCCCAATTATTCTTTACATTTGGGAATCATAAAGAAAATCCTAATTTTAAAAACAAAATCACCACCATTATCTAAACTAGTAACTTTGAATAGAACCCATAAATCAATCTGTATACACATTTTACTAATTTTAATGAATATAACCCCATAAATCAAACACATACATAATTTTAAAACACATGTCACAACCTCAATACAATATGATTCATCTCTTTCGACTCTATTTTCCAAATTCATTTCAAATTCCAAAAATCTAACATTGATTGTCTAGCCAGATATAAACAGAAGTATTTTCTGTGTGAAAGTCAAACCATAAATATATTTTCTCGCATATACCGTTTTTAAAAAGCTAATTCAAAATATTTTCAGCTATATACAAGCCTGTAAGCATAACATAAAATAGATTCACAAAGGCGAAACAGAGAGCAGCCATGGAAATCGAGAAGAAAGAAGAAAATGAACCGAAGTACAGAGGATGGTTCGTTATGCCCTTTATTATAGGTGACACCTCTTTCATTTTTCTACATTGAATTTGATGAGTTTTATCAAATTTGAAGAAATATTATGATAAAAGTTTAGATTTTTATTAATTTGTTGTTTTATTTCAGGGAACGAAGTATTTGAGAAGCTTGGGATTATTGGAACATTATCAAATCTATTGATTTATCTCACAGTTGTGTTCAATTTGGAGAACAACACAGCAGCAACAATTATAAACGTTTTTAGCGGCACCACCAACTTCGGCACTTTTATTGCAGCTTATCTATGTGACACTTACTTCGGTCGGTACAAGACACTCACTTTTGCCATGCTCGCTTGCTTCGTGGTAGTGTTTTTGTTCTACTGTTTTACTTTTGTTTTCTGTTTGGTGTACAACATGGTTCGATCAAGAACTTCGGTTTTTGTTTGGGTTAGTTGATCTTGTTAAGAATCTGTTAAACTAATCTGTGCTCTTGTTTTAACACATAAGGGATCACTTGCAATACAACTCACCGCAGCAATCCCGGCGTTACATCCTGCACCTTGTGGGAACAAAGAAGGTAGCTTATGCAAGGGGCCAACAGCAGGGCAGATGGCGTTTTTACTAACCGGGTTAAGCTTCCTTATAGTAGGAGCAGGTGGTATCCGGCCATGTAACTTACCGTTCGGTGTAGACCAATTTAATCCGAATACAGAATCTGGAAAGAAGGGAATCAACAGTTTCTTCAATTGGTACTTTTTCACTTTCACTTTTGCTCAAATGGTGTCACTGACCCTTATCGTGTACGTGCAATCAAATGTAAGCTGGACCATAGGGTTAGCGATCCCGGCAATTTTAATGTTCTCAGGTTGCATAATATTCTTCGTGGGTTCGAAGTTGTATGTTAAAGTCAAAGCATCTGGTAGTCCGTTGCTTAGTATTGTACAAGTCTTTGTTGTAGCATTCAAGAAGAGGCAACTAGAGCACGGCAATCAGCCATGGCTAGCTCTATACAGTTACATTCCTCCAAAGCATTTGAAGTCGAATCTTGGTTACACCGACCAATTCAGGTATACTATCTTTTTAGTATTTGTCTCGGTGAGGCCGGTGCCTAAGGCTTCATCTTTTTTCACTTAAAAAACTTGCAAGACAATAGTATTTGGTCAAACTACTATACTTTTAGTTGTTATTTTTTATAACTTATGAAAGATATGAAATGGATACACCAATGTATGATAGACATATAATATAAGGGTGTGTTTAGTCTCTTGCTTATGAGCTTAAAAATTTAGCTTCATCAGTGCGAAGCCAAATGACACTGCGAACCCAAAATAATACACAAAAGTTCCTAGGAATGCATACTTAAAAAAGTTTGATAGAGAAAATATATAGCGAAAAGAAATGAGCTATAGCTTTTATAGGATTTTTGGTGTTATAAAAAAAGTAGACCGACCAACAAAATAAGCAATTTTTTTTACCTTTTGATGAGTAAACTTATCCCCTGCTTGATCCTCTACTCCACATCACTTGGATAAAGAAAGATCAATGGCATATAAAGTATGCAAATATATCAACTAGTATGACTCATTTTGGAAGTCTACCAAAAGCAAAGCCATGTGAAGTCCCAAAACGGACAATATCATACTAGCGATTCAATCCATACTTATATACTCAACAGCTTATAGCCTGAGTTTGAAGTCCCAAAACGGACAATATCATACTAGTGATTCAATCCATACTTATATACTCAACAGCTTATAGCCTGAAACCGAAAGAATCTACTGACACCAAACAACACTAAGTCTTATATATGCCAAACAACACTAAGTTTTATATATGCCGTAAGCTCAGAGTCATGCCCAAAATGTACTTCTTGTTATGCAAATTCTTAGTTCAAACTATACTTGGCAAAACAGGTTTTCGAGTACGTACTTATGTAAAGCTATAATCTTGCAGGTTCCTTGACAAAGCAGCAATCATGACCCCAAAAGACAAAACAAATCCTGATGGATCGCCAGCTGATCCATGGAATTTATGCAGCATGCAACAAGTAGAAGAAGTGAAGTGTCTTTTACGAGTGACTCCGGTTTGGGTCGCTGCTGGTATTTACTATCTCGCCGTCCTCCAACAAATGACTTACGCGGTATTTCAGGCAACACAATCCGACCGACATTTAGGTAGCGGTAACTTCAAGATTCCAGCTGCATCATTTGTGGTGTTCTTAATGATGGGGATGACTATATTCATTCCCATCTATGACCGAGTTGTTGTTCCAATCTTTAGAAGATTAACGGGAAGAGATACCGGAATCACAGTCCTACAAAGAATAGGCACTGGCATGGTTATATCCATAATCTGCATGATTGTGTCCGCCGTTATCGAAGAGCGAAGAAGGACGATAGCTCTAACAAAGCCCACGTTAGGGGTTGTAGATAGGAAAGGAGCTATTTCGTCATTGCCCGGTTTATGGCTTATTCCTCAGCTATTACTAGCAGGAATGGCTGAGTCTTTTACTGCAGTCGGACAAATGGAATTTTATTACAAAGAATTCCCGGAGAACATGAAAAGCTTCGCCGGATCCCTCTACTACTGCGGGGTAGGAGCGTCGAGTTATCTAGGCAGTTTATTGATCTCGATTGTTCATAGAACAACGCAGAATGCCCCAACTGGGAATTGGTTGTCTGAAGATCTTAACAAAGGGAGATTGGATTACTATTATTACATGATTGCTGGTTTGATGATCTTGAATTTTGGATACTTTTTACTAATATCAAAGTGGTATAGATACAGAGGTGATGGTAGCCATGGTAGGAAGGTTGATGAGGAAACAAGCCAACCCCATAAGAACTCAGTTCGATAATCATAAATGGTAGCATCCTAGTCCTCTTGTTTTTATGGGTCTGTTTATTCTTCTTGTTTGGCTGTGTTGAAGAATAAATATTTGGAAGATATGTCTTTATATGCAATGAGACCTGTTTCATTTCACACATTTTTGTTTATTTCGAAAGCACAATGTTTTTAGTTTGCTTTGGGCATCCAAATCAGTTAGGCCGGCCCGGCAGATAAAAGTTCATGAGACTAACATTAGGAATAAGCAAAGAAATGCTACCAAGAGGGCTAAACTTACATGACATTGGTAAGATTTTCTTTATTTGTTTGAGACACATATGACAGTGGCTCTAACAACTAAGGACAAACATAACTCATACAACTCAAACATTGGTAAAATTTTCTTTAGTTGTGCTTGAGACACATATCATAGTGGCTCTGACAACTAAGGATAATAATAAATCAAACTGATGTCTTCTCATTAGTTTGATTCCTCTCTCTGACAAAGTTGTCGCCTCCCCTATACTTGTACCACTTTGAGCAAACCAAAAAATAGCTAAAGTTCAATGCTCCAATCCCACCAATCATGTAATAGAATAAATCCAGTCTCCCTAAGTTCAAGTCATCCGCCAACCAGTTTCCGGTTGTAGCCTCCTTTGTTGTCTTATGAACTAGTGATATTAGAAAACCACTCAAATAACTCGAGAAACCTATTCCGCAATAGTAAAGTGATCCTGCAACACTTCTCATGTTCTCCGGAAACTGTTTGTAATAAAACTCAACTTGACCGATTGATGTAAACGCTTCGGCTACACCTGCTATCATTAGCTGAGGGATTAGCCATAGCCCTGGCATGGACGAAATCGCTCCTCTCCTGCTTGTCATTCCTAGATGCGGCTGTGTAAGAGCTATTGTTCGTCTTCTTTCTTCAACAAAGCCAGAGACTAACATGGCGATAATAGATATAAACATGCCTATTCCAATTCGTTGTAGAAGTGTAATGCCTTCTGGTTTACCTGTGATTCTTCGCATGAAGGGGACGAAGACTTTATCGTAAATTGGAATGAAAATGGTCATTCCAAGCATTAAGAAGACAACATATGATGCCGCTGGTATTTGAAAGCCTCCGGTACCAATCCGTCTATCGATTTGAAGAGCTTGGAAAACTGTGTAAGTCATCTGTTGGCTGATAGCAAGATAGTAGAGAGAAGCTGCGACCCAGATGGGTACCACTCTTACTAAGCATTTCAGTTCTTCCACTTGCTGCATACTGCAAAGTTTCCACGGATTTGATGGCGATCCGTCCCCTTTGATTTCGTCTTCTGGGGTCAAGATTGCCGCTTTATCAAGAAACCTGAAAGAAAATAAAATAAAGACTTGCTTAGCCAACAAGCAACTCACAGAACAATAATTTAGCTATGCAGGAATTTAAAGAAGCAATAATGAATTAGAGATTAGTTAAGTACCTGAATTGATCAGTGTACGATAGCATAGAGTTAGTGAACTTGGGAGGAATATAGTTGAAAAGCTCGACCCACGGTTGCTTTGGTGCATTTAACTTTCTCTTCTTAATTGCCACCACGATTACTTGTACTATACCAACCATTGGACTGCCGGTAGCTTTCACTTTGACATAAACTTTATTCCCCGCAAAGAAAACTAAGCATCCAAGGAACATTAGACCAGCCGGGATGGCTAGGCCGATTGCCCAACTCAGATTGGACTGAATATACACGATTAGCGTTAAGGACACCATTTGAGCAAACGTGAATGTGAAGAAGTACCAATTAAAGAAACTATTAACTCCTCGCTTGCCGGCTTCTGTATTTGGGTTAAATTGGTCAGCTCCAAAAGGCAAGTTACACGGCCTGATACCACCAGCGCCAACGATAAGAAAGCCTAAACCGGATAAAAGAATGGCCATTTGGCCAGTAGTTGGTCCTTTACATATGGTGTTAAGTTCTGTTCCACAAGCAGATGGATGCAAGCTCTTGATTGCTGCTGTTAGTAGAACAACAAGCGCTCCCTAATTCAATCAAACAACCTGATTTAATAATCTTTGAACTTGAAAACAAAAAAAAAGTTTTGGAATCGGAAACATAACCAATGAAATGAGTCATACCAGGAAACATGCTATAACAGAAAATCCAAGTGTCTTAAAACGACCAAAGTAAGAGTCACAGAGGAAAGCGGCCAGAAAAGTTCCGAAGTTGGTGGTGCCACTGAAAACATTAATGATAGTAACTGCTGTGATGCTCTCCAAGTTGAACACAGCAGTAAGATAGACCAGCAAGTTAGACAAAGACCCAATTATACCAACTTTTTCAAACACTTCATTTCCTGAAAATTAACAATATTTTGATCACTATCAGTAACGTACAGAATATCTATAAATAATTCTAAAACGAAAGAGTATATTATAATAAATTAAAGACATACCTATAATATAGGGCATAGCATGCCACCCTCTGTAGTTAATCTGAACTTCCTTTTCAGTTGTTTCATTTTTGTTAATGTCATTCTTCTCCATGTCTCTAAATTAGAGTAATGTATATAGTTGAAAGTTGTTGAATTGAAGCATATTTTGGTTTGGTTTTGTTGTTCCAATTTATAGAGGGGAGAATTGAATGTTGCAAAGACTCGGATTTTTATTGAGTATAATATTAGTGAGTGCTGTTTCTGTATTGGCATTAGAGTGTTTCTTGCTACATTCCTTGAAGTAGTGTGAGTGGTTACCCTATAGTACATGTGATGAAATCAAATATTGCTTCTTTTGGTGCGCTTTACTGGTCATATTTCGTCTCGCGCACCACATGATTATCAAATCATTATTTGCTTTCAAATTTGTGGCTGGACGGTTGGGTTCTTGTAAACCCTCCACTAAAATACTAAATATTTTGTTTAATTTCGTTGGAAGAAGACTAACAGTATTTGTTTTAGGTTTCAGTTTAAAACTAATATCAATGTTTCAGGAAACCATTCGAAATCAATGTATTTAAAATACTTATCATGTAAAAAAAAAAGTAGCAATAAATAGGAGAAAACATAATTAAATTAAACACAAAAAAAAATTGATTTGACATGGTTCAGATTGTGAATTTTTTTTTATATCCACGGATAACAAACATTTTTTTGAAGATAAGTAGGTTACATAAAAACTCTCAAACACAAATGATTTAGTCACTTTTTATAACAAAAGATGACGTATTCATAGAACCATTTTCGATATTTATCGCTCACCTCACTTATCTCTCAAAAATCATATAACTATTTTCTTTCTCATGAAATATGATGCTCAAGTAGTCGCATCACATTGCATAATAATATATTCTTTTATTTATAGGTTCAGAAAAAACCCTACTACTTCATACACTCCACATTAAAATCCATTCATGAACGACTCAAATAACTCATAATCCATTAATATATGAAACCTCATAAAGAAAACCTATTTAATATAGAAAGACCAAATATGAGTCCCAATTAAGATACAGGAGCTATAAAAAAAAACTCCGCTTCAGTCTTCCTATGGTGCTACGGTCCAGCTCGCTCCAGATCCAACTGCTTTAGATCGGCTCGCTTGGACCATCCTACTTCAGACAAACATGCCTCGTCTCAACATACATATCTCATTCGACATAATGGTCACCAGTCTTGTCAACTTATTTCATCCTTTAAGATCCAGTAAAAGTCTCTGCCACTAAGTCACACTCAAGCTACAACCAAGATATTTTCAACAGTTATTGCCTGATACATGTTACGACAGATTCAACTATGCCAATGTAGTCATTCAGTATTACATATGTTGATGAGTTAATTCTAGCATATACTTAACAATTTTCCACCTAGGCTTTTAGTAACTCCAGTAGCCATTGCACCCAATGTTCTACTATTTAGAGAGTAACTCACATGCATCCCACAGTTGCACCAATCTCATGCAGTTTGTGAGCTTCAAAATCAGCAATACCTTGGTTAGTGCATCCGAAAGATTTTCCTCTCTAACAATCTTAGCCACCTTCAGTTGCTCCGATCCACCACGTCTCAGATGAAGTGCAACTTAATGTCTACATATATAGTTCATTTATGGAACTTCAGATTCTCATTAAATGAAGAGCACTAGTGTTATCACATAACAAAACCACATCTCTCTCCACACTAGTGAGTTTACTCAACAATTCTTTCAGCTAAATACCTTGCTTCATGGATTCCGTAGCAAACATAAATGTGACTTCCGTAGACGACAACACAACGACCTTCTGTATACAAGAATTTAAGTTAACCACTTCTCTAAGTACAATAAACTGATAACCTGAAGTATACTTCCTTATGTCTAGGTAGCATGCATAATCAGAGTCAACATACTCTCTCAACACTACATCACTCATATATTTCTAATTGTAACATAATCCTACAACATTCGAGCCCTTCAAGTATCTCATGAGCTACTTGAGTGCATGCCAATACAGATTTTCCAAATTGGAGATGAATCTGCTCAAAACACTTCCGACGTAGGCAAGATCAGGTGTCCTGCAAATTATAGATACATAATGCTAGCAATAACATTGGCATAAAATATCTCCAACATGTACTTTTTATCTTTAGCTTCAGTTGGTTCTTGAGTGACACTGAGTTTGAATTGAAACATAATGAGAGTTTCAACCGCTTTTGTTTCAGAAATAACGAACTTATTTATGATCTTTTGTATATATTCTTATTGAGATAAGAATATATAACCCTTTGGTCTGTTTCTCTTGATCTTGACACCAAGGATCCTTTTAGCCTCTCCCATATCTTTTATCTTAAACTCTCATTTCAGCTGAGTTTTTACTGCTTCAATCTTCCTCCTATCTCTTCCAGCTATTAGTATGTCATCCACATACAACAATAGTAAAACTTATCTTTCCAATAGACATAATTTGCATAACAGTTACTGATATATTTGATGGATCTCATAAAAGAATCAAAATCTATTCCACTGTCTTGTCGAATATTTCAACCTATAAATTAGTATTTTTAACAAACACACATCACTCTCTTTCCTTTCTTCAAACCTATTTGGTTGACATATATAGATTATATCTTCCAATTCATCATGTATGAAGATAGTAGTATCATCCATTGATCAAACTTAAGATCAAATCTAGTATAATTGAAAACAGATCCCCGATGGAGGTTTATTTCACAACCGAAGAGCATATATCATTGATATCGAAACCTTACTTTTGAGTGAAAACCTTGGCCACGAGCCTAGCTTTGTGTCTAGGTAACTCAACACCAGGAATAAATGACTTTCTCTTGAATATCCATTTACTCCAAACCAACTTTTGACCCTTAGGCCACTTCACAAGAATCCATGTGTTCATCTTCTTGAGATATATTAGTTCGTCTTTCATGGTTGTAAGAAACTTATCTTTATCACTGATCTTGATAGCATTGTGATATGTTTCAGGTTCAAAAGTATCTCTCTGCATTGATAGCATCGATATATCCATCATCAACTTCACATCTTTTCCCGACAGTACTAGGTTGAGTCTCCACCGCCTTCTTCAATGACATGTCCTCCTCATTGAAAACTACGTCAATACTTATCAAATCCATTTAACGTACAAGTTCAAGGCACCACAACCTATACCGTTTTACTCATTCCGGATAGCCGAGGAACAAACATTTCAGTTCTCTTGGCTTAAGCTTATCCTGCTTCACATGTGCGTATGCAACACGTCCAAACAATATTAAACATTCTAACTTAGGTGTCTCTCTAGTACAAGCCTCTTAAGGATAAAGAAACTTAAGCACCATAGATGGAATCCCGTTAATGATATATGCAGTCGTTATCACAATTCAGACACTTTGACCCATTGCAGTTGTACGAAACATATATTTAACCCATTCTACAAGGGTTCAATTCATTCTCTCACCAAGTCCGCTCTGTTGAGGAGTCCCACTATGGTTCAGTGTCTACTAATGCCAAACTTTTCACAATAACTAGTGAAGTCTTTGTTCACATATTCCAAGCTATTATCGGTCTAAAGCTTCTTAAACACTTTTATAATTTGATTTTCTATTAAAGTCTTCTAGTTCACAAAGACAACAAACACTTCATCTTTGGTATTCAAAGTAAAACCCATATTTTACTAGAATAATCATTAATCAGCGACATAAAGTACATTGCACCACCTATAATAGGTCCCGTGCCAGACCCCAAATGTCTGAATGAACATAATCAAGTACTTCAATTGGATGTCAGGTTGCTGGGCACAAACTTTACCCTCGTGTTATTACCTAGTCCACAACTTTCACAAAATCCCAGCTTCCAAACTACGATACCATCTAACAACCTATGTTTACTTAGTTTACTGAATATTTTCTCACTTATATTGCCTAACCGATGATACCAAAATCTAGTAGAATCCTTCACGCCACTAGATATACCCCATGCCACTACAGAGCCCTCGATAAATAACACATTATTATTATTGGTTTTCATAACAATAAAGCCTTGTAAGATCCTAAGTCTACCATATCTACCCTTATACTTAAACCCTTCCTCATCTAACATCCAAACAGAAAGAAGGTTACATTTAACTTCAGATACATACCTTAAGTTGTTAATCAATCTCTCAAATTATATAGATAAGTTGAGCCAAATTATTCCAATTCATTTAGACAAATCGAGTCACACCGTTCTAAGGACGACCCTTCCATCATCAATCATTTACAGTTCTTAAAATCAATGCTTATTGGAAGTTATGTAGAATGACACACCTGAATCCAACACTCATTTATTGTTATAACTACAAGAATAATAAGTCATTAACCCATCAGTGTACTCACAATCATCAAACACCATTGTAGCATATCTGAATTTGGTCTTATGATAGTTGTTACCCTTCTATTTTCCCGGGTAGATCCGACTGATATTAATTTCTTCTTGCATACTTAACATATTACTTTTGAACCCGTACCAATCCTTTTAGATTGTAAATAAGAGCTTCCTCTCATTTTACTTGAATTTTTCATGATCGACCTCTTACATTTGTGACTTTTGCTCCAACAAATCATCTTCATCATTCAAATTCTTATGTCCAAACCAACTCTACACAAAACACCACAAATCTGTCAAACTTAAATTTCCATCCTTTAGTATCGAGGTGTAACAAAGTTCATAGTCTACAAATAGCTCCTTCAAACAACCATTCTCAATCACCAAATCAATTACTTCCTACATATGCAAAAAATACTATATCTGTAAAACTACACATAAACCATGATCTACCCAACCACATTGTCTAAAAAAGGTCCAGCACCTCTATTTCTGCCCTACTTGATGCTACAAATATTTGAGCCCTTCATATAAACACAGTCTATGAATACCAGGGCCAATGCTGGCATCTCCAAGCCTAAACATATATACACTCATTTTACCAACACAATTGTGGATCTACCTAAGGAACCAAGACGTTTTAAACATGATATATCTGATCCTAACTAGATTAAGGCAATACATGATAAAACTAAGGCTCTAAATTCTAATGACACTTGGTCTCTGACTCCTTGGCTCCTTGGATTAAAATATGAAGCTGATGGCTCCTTGCAGCGATACAAGGAGCGATTAATGGCTAAAGGGTTCCATTAGTCTCCTCGGATTGATTTTGGTGAGATTTTCAGCCTAGTTATTAAAGCATCTACAATCAGACTGGTCTTAAGCATTGTTTGTCTAAGAACTAAGGTAGAGGTCAGCTACACATCAACAATGTTATACTAAATGGTCACCTACATAAAGTTGTCTACATGCATAGCCACATGGTTTTTAGGACCCCATGGAGCCACACCACTTAAGCATGATGAACAAAGATATTTATGGTCTCAAGAAAGTCCCACAAGCCTGGTTTTTCTAAGCTCAGGGATGTCCTACTCGGTTGGGGTTTTCAAAACACCAAATCTGATAAATCTATGTTCTTTTATATCATACAACAAGTAACCCTCATCATCCTAATATATATATTTATGGTATTATTGTCATCGGGAACATGTCTAAATATCTACAAGGGTTTATCAGACATTTTAATGCCATATTTTATTTGGAAGATATAAGAAACCTCCAAATTATTCAAGGTATGGAAGTACACATGGACAAGACATGACTCTATATAACAAAAAACAATATATGGATAACTCACTTGATTGTACTGGCACGAGTAACTCCAAAACTTGTGATATTTCAAATCCTGAACCTAAAATATATATCAAAGTCTATTAGGTTCACTCTTGTACTTTTTGAGCCTGGTGTCACATTTGCAGTTAATATGTTATCACAGTTCCTAAATGCACCAACAATGCTAAACGCATACTAGGATACTTATTTTGAACTAAAGGGCTTGTCATTCATTTGAAACTATCTTCTTGGCTCCTTGTAACTGGTTTCTCTGATTCTGATTGGGCGATTTATGTTGATGACCATCGGTCTGTTGGGAGATATTGTGTCTTTTTTGGTGTCTCCTTGATATCTCAGCCATCTAATAGGCAACAAATTGTTTCTAACTTGATAAATGAGTCAAAGTACAAAGCCTTAGAACATCTGTCACCGAACCTTGTTTGGCTTCAATATGTCTTTCGAGAACTTCAAATCCTTTTTTCCTGACCTCTAAGGTCTACGAGAGTCCTGATATGTAACAGAATAAACCTGAGGAGTTAAGGATTTTAATGCATACAATATTTTTTAGGTACATAATATTATAATAAAAAAATGACCATTAGTAGATTACTAATGGTACCCCGTTGAAGTAATTTTTAGTAGTCCTCAATTGCTTTTAAATAGAATTCAGTTTAAGGACTCGAGGAGTCCTAATAATGCTATATCATCCAGATAATATATATTCCTTATAATGACAAGGTAGGATCATATCAAAGACTAATAAAATGAGAAGGAAACAAAAAAGTGTACAAATGAGGGTCACTAATAAGGTAACAAAGAAATATGCAGATGAGAGTCACCAAGAAGGTACCAGACGAGGGTTGTATAAAAGTAGTTAGACGAGGGTTACTAAGATAACACTAGAAGAGGGCCATAAAAGAGAATAAAATGAGAGATGTAAAAAAGTCTAGATGAAGGTCACCAAGAAATGTTTAGACACAGGTCATGAAGAAGTGATAAGACGAGGGACATATTGAAATGGTTAGACGAGAGTCACCGAAAAAAGTATTACACAAAGATAATGAAGAAACATATAGACGAGGGTCGCAAGGAAATTGTAAGAGGATGCAGACAAACATAAAGATTGTTTGAGCATGTACAATCGGAAATACATATCATCATTTAATAGGTTAATAATTTTTTTTAGTTAAGCCGTTATGATACGTCTAAAGTATTTATTTATAGAAAAGATATTGTAAATAATATAAATAAAGGGTTAAGTCTCTATTTTGAGACTACGCACTGAATATATATAAAAAAACTATTACCATTGAGTTGTTATTCTTTCTCGATTATTAAACATTGTCTTGGTTTTGTATTTGAGAATGAAACTCCACTATCACCGTCGTAGGAAACTGGCTTATACGTATCAAACATAACGACATCTTGAACAATTATGATCAGATGAAATAAAGAGAAGACTCATAACAGAAAAACGTTAATCGTCAATGTATATAATTTGATTTAATGAACCGATCAATATATGTTGTCCAGTCCACATTGGTACAAAATTCGCGAAGCCATCTCCAAGATCTTGCGGTTTTTCTTAATATTAGGAGTGTGACAAACCTATATATCAATATCAATACAGGTCCATAATTTCTTATTCATAACCCAAAAATTATTGATTTCTACAAACAAGATTGTAACATAGCCTAAGTAATCATTGTTAGACCATGCACACTCTCTCTTTTACTTGGAACTTTCCAAATTTAACACCGATTATGAGGAAAGCAGACAAGATGAAAAAAATATGAATAATATAGAATTATAACTTCTCTATTAAGTCTACCAAGCTTTGAACTGTCCCCATAAAGCATGTTAAATCTGAGATGTAAAATACAGGTCTTTTAAAACGTGAGAAGACTGAAATCAGAGGGGATATGTAAAACTGATTTAGGTTTTAAAAATATGAGCGCAAATGATTCGAAGTTTAAAGGGTTTTGGGTATTCGTTGGTTTAATTGCAAAGTTTGGGTCATACTTGACTTGTGTTTGGATGGGTTTTAGTTTGATAACAAATTTTTTATAAAAATATTACTTAAATTTTGGATAGCATAATTGGATGAAAATTATGTGGTCGACTATAATTATTAAGCGGGCTCAATCACAAAAGCCTCAATCAATTTATTTTTTTAAATCTTAAAATAAACACGTTTCTAATCCGTTGCAATAGAACATGTTTGCGATCAAACAGTACGATGGTTGCGAATACATTAGAAAAACTTACTCGGATTTTATTAAATGAATCAAAACAGGCTCTATTGCAAATGCATTACAAATAAGTTTCTATTGATAACCGATTAGCAACCAGAAAAAAGGTTGTAAAAAACAATTTATCTTGTAGTGTTTCATACCTGCTGGTGGGGTATTTGTTTTTTCTTTTAATTTTGCATTGTTTTTTTTACGCAAATTCGTCCATTCTTAGTAGCTTAGAAATATAACCATACAAGGGATAAAAATAGAAAAAGACTTATTGAAACAAGGCTGATGATTTTACTGCTCATCCATCCTTCTTGCTTGAGGATATGGAACATTAGTGGATGAAACATGATTTGCAACATGGAAGACACCACTACATTATATTATAGTTAGATAGAGAGAATCAAAATCCAATAAAACGTCTTTAAAGAGTTTGAGATTTCTCTGTGCTTTTTATATATTTTAGTGTCTAATTCCAAAAAAAGACAAAAATTTTTAATTATTAATTAGAATGATTCAGAAAAGTAAAAAAAAACTTAGGAACTTACCGTTATATTGAAGTTTTTTAGTGGACGAACAACGTGACAAGACATATTTTTTTAGTATATGAACAATGTGATACGATATATTTTGTTAAAATATAAAAATATCATAGATTTTATTAAAACATCGTAAAAATAAAAAATATTTTTAGTTGATGAACAACATGGCAAGATAGATTTTTTTAGCTTATGAATAATACATGACATGATATAATTTTTTAGTTCATGAATAACACATGGCGGAACAATATTTTTATGTGATATCATATCTTCTTTATCAGCTCAACTGATTCATTTTGCGTTATTGGTGGGCTTTAGTGATGGTGTATGCTTAATACACCATCCAATATGACACAGTCTATTCTTGAGATTGGGAAAACAAACAACTTAGTCTTAATGTTAAATTTTTTATATCTCAAATGAAAACATATATGTTACTGATTTTCTCAATTATCCGGATGCACCAGTGAGATTATTTGAATATGTAAGGTTTAGTGTAGATATTAAAAAATTGCTTGTAGTTTATTCCAGAATCGTATATCTTGTACTTTTCTCATGCTAATAGCGTTTAATATTAAAATATCCTATCTTTTCTAGAGGTTGTGAATTAATATAGAACACTGGTTTTTACTCAAATATCCAAGGATAAAATTTTATATGTTTAGATGTCTTAGATATAAAGAATGGAATATCATATCAGTGAACTAAACAGATAGATGGAAAATTATGGAATTGCTTCTCTTTAATACTATATACTATTTTTGAACTTTTTGAACATCAATATTTTTTTTTTCTAATTTCAGGTTGGTTTTCATGACGTTAGTTACTAATGTTGTGTATGTTATATATCCTGATTAAACAAGGATACATGTCATAACATTAAATTTCAATTGAAAACACTTGTTGAGTTTGGGAATAACCCTACCCAGGCTTTTTTTCTACTTCTCTTTAATGTACGAAGTGATCTAAGACACTTTTATCATAATCATAGTCTTTTGGCGTGCTTTATAGGAAGTTTTTGGAAAACAACAATTTGCATTCCATAATTTTGAAGGTAATGTGTATCATCATTTGTTTGCATAATACCGATCAAAGTATTTATCAGGTAAATGAAATGATGCATCATAAGCCAATCTTAAATGACAATTTAGCCTTCAACACTAGTCAAAGTATGAAAAGATCAATTGAAACACATACTGCAATTTCTTTATCGTGCTAAAAAAGTAAATGATTATGGCCTTATTGACGATGTCATAATGAACGCTCTCAAAACCTTTCAACCGTTGACAGCTACAACAGATAGTATTGGTCAGCTTTGTGCTTAAACCTTCCTTACCTGTCATTGCAATAAGTGACCCTACTATATTGTAGAACTCTTAATTTTTTTTTGTTTTCGTACACCAAATGATTAATATAATATTACTATGAACAAAAAAGTTTTGGTTTTAGGTTCTAACCAAAACAATACTTAAGAAATAGATTGAAACGTTTGGAAAGAAGTTGTTGTTATATTTTGATACACGTTTTTTTTCTCAAGAATTCAGATATGGTCATTAGAGTCTTCCACCATAATTTAATAGGGAAATTTTGAATAGTTCTTAGTATAACATATTTATAAAAAAACATGGACATATTTTGAATTTCTTTAGTACGATAATTTCTTTTACACATAATAAATATTTTTAGATATTTTTTCGATAACAACTTCTTTCGATTCAATATAGTATAAAATTTGTTCTATTTCAATATTACTTTAGATATCTTATGTATTTATTATGATTTTTCCTATATTTTAAATAGTATAAATTTATAGTAATGATTTTAGTTAATTAAATCTGGTGATTTGGTTTTATAAGATGATTTTTTTGTTGGATTCACGAACAAGTTTGGTTTGTGAACAAACTTGGTTCACGGATAAATTTGTTTGATTTGTTTTTAAATTTACAAGATAAGATTGATTTGGTATTTTAGGTCAATTTTGATTTTATTGATTACGAACAATTTGAAATTTGAATAATCAGAAATTCGATTAGGTTTTTTAGAGTAGGAGATGATGAAAAGGGAGGATGATTATTTCACAAATGTCCAATTAATTTGTTAAAACAAAAATGAAAAGGGAGGGTAAAGGATATATCAAGGTATATTTGATTTTTAGGTTCAAAATCACCTTATTTGTAAAACAACTAAAGATACTTTGTGGACATATTAAATCATGTTTATGCCTTAATGGTCAAGAATCCTAAAAATAAAGACTAATAATATCCCGGTCTGAATCAGTTTAGAATAACTTTTAATAAAAACATATAAAAATTATAGGGAGAGTTACTGATCAAGACTCATTCTATAAACCTATTACTGATTAAGACCAAACAAATTTAACAAACTAAGTATTTATATACCTAAAATAATGCTTCTATATAAAATCATCAAACACGTGTACACATTTTCTTTCATTCATTTTTTTTAATTTTAATTTTTAAATGTTCGTATCATTTAGACCGTAACTTGAAAAAAGAAAAAGAAAATACCATTGGTTTTTTCTAAGACAAATGAAACTAGATCCATTCATGACGTTTTCTTTGTGAAAAATATATTTTACACTAGTTTCTCATTATATGGTTAAAAATCTATCATAGTTGGCTTGGTTAACATCTATCATAGTTAGTATGGTTTAGAATCTATCATAATCGGCCTGGTTTAACATCTATCATAGTTGGCTTGGTTTACCATCTATCATAGTTGGCATAGTTTATCATCTATCATAAGTTTAACATCTATCATAACTGGAATGATTTAGTATCTATCATAGTTTCCATAGTTTTGCATCCATCATAGTTGGCCTGGTTTAACATCTATCATAATTGCCTTGGTATGATATTTATCATAGTTGGCATGGTTTAGCATATATCATAGTTTTCCCGGTTAGACATCTATTATAGTTGACCCATATTAACATTTATCATAGTTAGCATGGTTTAGCATCTATCATAGTTAGTCTGGTATAACATCTATAATAGTTACCTTGGTTTACCATCTATCATAGTTACCATAGTTTAACATCTATCGTAGTTACACTGGTTTCATATTTATCATAGTTGGGATGATTTCGCATCTATCATAGTTACTCTGGTTTATCATCTATCATAGTTGGTGTGGTTTAACATCTATCATAATTGGTTCGAATTTTTTTTCTAAAATACCATTGGTTTAGCATTCCAAGAAGAATCTTTATAATTTTTTTGAATATAGTAAACTAACATACTGTTATAAGAAATAATGTATGGTTCATGAATTTTATCAACCAGTTCTCGTGCATCTTTCATTTTCTTGGTTTTCTTAAGAAAGCTCCTAAAATCGAGTTCCAGCTAATGGCAGTTTTCACTTTCATAAATTTAAGGACTTTAAATGCAGAATCGATATCACAATAACGACCATAGTTAGTGATGATCTTGTTTAAGGAAGTGATATCGTTAGATAAAGTTGAGTTAGTGTGACAAATGTAGTTTTAATTTCCTAGGCGTGAGAGTAAAATGATGGTTTAGAAGAAAAATGAATAGGTTCTTTGGTTGGATTATTATTTGGGTTTTGGATTTCGAAAGTGGAAGAGAGTGAAATTTGGTTGGTGGGAAACTTCAAAAATATTCTATTATAATCTATTTGCACCACTTTCGAAAAGTTAAACTCAAAACTAAAAAATTTATAATCCAACAACCACTAAACTCAATGTTCTTAAGGATGATGAGCAACTAGATCCAAATTTAAGAAAATGACAAAAACATATATTTTGCAGCACATTAATGTCGAGGAATCTTAGCCACCAAACAAATGGTGGCCTCATTGAAACCACTCCCATCAAAAGATGATTTATGTGATGGGAAGGCCATAAAACAAAAGAAGTGCTCAGTGCTCTCGAATTTGTCTTGATGTTCGATAACTTATATCTCGATGAAAGACATAATGTATTTCATTTTCAGTATCTATAAACTATTTTCCCCGACGAGAAATCTGAGATTACCGGGCTCGAGAAGAAGTTCTGCAGATGTTACCTTTGGGGGGTAAATCTACAATAAAATCGATGGAAAGTGTGCATCTTCACAATACTCGAGAGTCTTCATGTTCAAGAATCAAAAACTATATTTGCCAAGCTAAACCCAACAATGTAACAACAAATGAATTGTCAAACTATAACAATCCAATTCTGCCATGAAACAACCAACAAAACTTCTAAATGCCTATTCAGGGCCCTACTGACGTGGAAAATATCAGTAGCAGATCCCTTTAGTAAATCAAAATATCCCACAAATCCACCAGCAGATCCTCTCGGTAAACCCATTAATACATGGATTTCTAAACTATGAGTATCTGAGATTTGAAGAATTTAACACCATATATAACCTCCCAGCATCACCGTCAACACCAGATATAATTGAGCGATATTCGAATCTAAACTTCAACCACTACAAGATGTATAAGTACGACGAGACAGGTGACCCTGAACATCACATAGAATAGTTAAAAAACAATATTTTAGAGTTCGGTGGTGACAAAAGGTAGTTCTCTGACCTGGAAAACTAGTTGACCTCAAGCTCAATCCATACCTTGGATGTACTATTTATTTTTGAGATTCATTCGTAGAAAACAAAATCATCCGGTGTGATGAAGATTATATCAACCACTATGAGCATGAGGTTAATAAGATCCTCATGGACGTTACACAGAGATTTATCAATACCAAGAAGAACTTGGAGAATTAACATGACCTTATGGTTTGTGTTGCATATATGTAGAAAATCCTCCACAAAATTCTGTAAGAGGATATCATGAAGCATAAATCTTTAACCTTCAGGAAAATCTTAACCCAAGTGAAGCAATAGGTCAAGGTAGATAAAACCATGCATATGCGGTTGTCAGGTAAGCCTAACGCGTATCCTTGTTATCATTCCGCATATAATCATGTTTATAGCTAAGAAGAGCCCCTTCATATGGCTTTTATCTCACATGAAAAAACGGTGTGACATGTGCGAACAATTTACCAATTCAATTTAAATCCCATGGTACCCATGAATTTTATTTCCGAAGCACATATGGGGTCTGAACATTATTGGACCACTTTCAAAAGCTTTCGTGAGTCGATAATAAACTGTGGTAGTAGTTGGTTACTTTTTAAAATGGGTGGAAGCAAACTATTGGGAAGAATACGAGCCAAAAAGGACATCAACTACTTTAGAGTTTAATATTTGATGCAATTATGAAGTTCATATGATCATAAGACATATAATGGACTGAAATTCCAAACGAAGAACTTGATCTAATTTCCAGAGTTCGGGGGATCAACGAAAAGCTTACAAAACACAATACTTTCAACGACAAAACAAAATTGTTAAGATAAAAATATACCATTGTATTCACATAACAACGTTGTACAAAACACACAATTTTCATATATTGAAAAACATCACTATGTTAATACAATATTGTTGTACTCATACAACATCATCGTATAAAAAATAGAATGTGACCCCAAAACACTCAAATGCTTCAAATTGCATGACCTAATACCAAATCTATCCATTCAAATTCGATCCTGTATAATTTTTTTTCCATATATATCAAATAAAAAACTAACCCTTATTTAAAAATATTTTCATACACCAAAATAAATTTAGTATGCAATTAAATAAGTGAACAATATTTGCATATATACATCTAAGTAGAAATTTAAAAAACAAATAAACACATATTTGTTGGAAGATAAAATTGTCTCTAGATAGAGATTTTACTACTTTGAAAGAATTTACTATGTCCTAAAAAAAATAACTACTAAGGATCTTCTCTTTTACTAACCTCCGACTTTGCTTGAGATATATTACTTTTATACCAGAATATTTAATCAATGACCTTTTGCTATTCTCCGATCTCTAAGGATAAAATTAATTAAGCTTGAAATATATTAGTTAATTAATTCACTAAATTAACTAATTAGTTAATATATTTTTTAAAAGATTTGAACAAAATATTATTAATTCACTAAATTAACTAATAAAAGATTTGAACAATATATTATTAATTGAATATATTTTTTAGTTAGAAAATTTATTAAATTATGGGAAATTATTATTAGGAAATTTTTATATTAGGAAAAAAAATATTATTTTGTTTGTAACTGAAATACGATAATATACCATTATAATATTAGAGATGTATGAAGGAAACAATCAAGAGAATCAGGATTTTTTTTTCTGTTTTCTCAAATTATCTTCTTGTTTCCTCATGATATCCTTTTAAATTTAGACAAATTGGTATCAGAGCTCTGTTCGATCCAGATGGACAACTCTTTTTTTATTTCGTTCCTCAACTAACCAAAGAAAATTATAACAAATGGAGTATTCAAATGAAGGCTATGCTAGGATCACAAGAAGAATGTGAGATCTTTGAAACAAATTACAACAAAGTTAAGGATGTTGAAGAATAAAAATTAACACCAATACAAAAGGAAGATATACGAAAATTAAGAAATAAAAATAAGAAAGTCTTGTTTTGGATATACTAAGTAGTCCAATCGTACGAAGCAGCTTTTGATAAAATTGTTTGTGCCACTTCAACAAATCAAGCATGTGAAATTTTGGAGAAATCATTCAAAGGAGATGAAAAGGTAAAACGAATTCGATTACAAATTCTTATATGAGAATTTTGAAAGTTTGCAAAAGTAGAGTCCGGATTTTTTTATGATAACTGTTCACGAGTCTTGTCTATTGTCAATTAGTTAAAAATAAATGGGAAACTTTGGATGATATTCGTTTGATTATTGTCAATTAGTTAAAAATAAATGGGGAAACTTTGGATGATATTCGTTTGATTGAGAAAATTCTTTGCTGTTTAGATTCATGATTTAACTATATTATGGTTGCTATTGAATAATCTAAGGATTTAAACATCATGACCATTGATGAATTAATGGGCTCATTGAAAGCTCATGAAAAAAATATCAAATAAGAAGAATAAGAAAGTAACATTAGGTCAAACACTACAATAAAACTTGTCTCTAAGTGAAAATAAAGAAGATTCCAAAAATAATAAGGAGAAAGATCGTAGTCATTATGAAAGAGAATGGAAAGAAACAAACAAAAAACCAGAATTTTAGGGGTTCATAAAGAGGACGTGGACGTGGGAATCAAATAGGAAGAGGCTCATATACTTATGGAAGAGATCATTATAAAAACGGATGGAAGGAAACAAACCAAAATCAGAATGTTAGAGATTCACAAAGAGGATGTGGACGTGGAAATAAAAAAAAGAACAGGTCGTGGATATATTGATTGTTTTAATTGTCAAAACATGGTCATATGACGCGATTGTTAGAACAAGGAAGAAGAAAAAGATGAAGCTAACATAATGCAAAATAATCAAGAAACTTTATTGTTTGTGACTCATCGTGGAGAGACTGATGATTTTCGGCACGTAGACATAAGTGTTGGCAAACACATGACATGTAACAAAAAAATATTTTCAAAATTATTTGAAGCCGATTGTAGAGAAGTAAAAGCATCACATGAAATTTTTTTTCAAAATTAACAGCGTTGGTGAATTAGAATTCAAAAGAAAGGTAAGATTGAGAAACTGTTTGATGTTTATTTTGTTCCTAACCTTAAAAATGATTTGCTTAATGTTGGCATCTACTGAACAAGAGGTGTGATATTCATTTTCTTGACATGGCATGTTACTTGTCATTGAATAATCGAGTCGTTGCTCAATTTGAAGTAGCACAAATTAATATTTTCTCACTCACTCTTCAAAATTAAAATATGTCTTGCTTGATTAGTTCTCATGAAGCAGTTGCAAAGTTATGGCATAATCGGTATGGACATATGAATTATAAAAATTTGGAGATGTTTTCAAGAAAGATAATGGTCACGGGTTTACCAAATATTAGTCGTCTCGATGATATATGTGAATTTTTTTTTCAGTTTGGAAAACAACATAAGACTTCGTTTCCGTGTCAATCATCCTAGAAAGTAAAATTACCACTGTAACTTATTCATTGATTTTTTGTGTTCCAATGATAGTTCCATCTTTTGATGGTGATCATTATTTTATATATTTCATTGATGTTACTCACGAAAATTTTGGGTGTATTATGTCAAAGAAAAATAAGAGGTATTTAGAAATTCAAAGATTTTAAAGTAGAAGTGGAGAACTTTACTGGACTAATAATCAACACTTATAGATAGATAGATAGTGGACGAGAATAGTTTTTAATTTTTTTTAGAAATATTATACAGACAATGACATTCAGCATGAAATGACAGCCCATTATACGTGTCAGTAAAATGATGTATCTGAAAGAAATAACATAACAATAATGGAGATTGCTAGATGTCTTCTAAAGAAGAGGAGGTTATCAAAAAGTTTTTGGGCTGAAGCTGTTGTGTGTGTAGGTTATCTTATTGACAGATCACCAACAAAAAAGCTTGGGGAGTGTTGCATGCTCTCATATTCCGGATGCAATGAGAAACAAGTTGGATGATCAGTCAGAAAAATGCACCTTCATTGGTTATAGTGAAATAAATAAAGCATACAAGCTATATAATCCAATCACAAAAAAAGATTGTGATAAGTCGAGATGTCTGGTTCGATGAAAATTTGTTTTTTGAAGAGATTACATGTGACAAAAAAACTTTGCCAATTTTTCTATTTGAACTTGAAAAATGGAAGAGGTAGACTTTGAAAATGCTGAAAATGATACTCCAGTAGGGAGCCCTCCTGATTTCTCAAAATTTTCATCAAGTTCATCATCTAGTCCGATTAAAAAATGAGAAGTATTTAAGAACTATATAATGTAACTGATGAAATCGTGCAACAAGATGCTATATTTTTTGCTTTCTTTGTAGGAGAAGATCCAAATTTAATCATGCATATCAATAAAAATTATGGTGGAAAGTTATGAAAGAAGATATCTGCTCAATTAAAAATAATGATACATAAGAGCTTACGAATTTACAGCCGCACAAGATTAATATTGGAGTCAAACGGGTGTACAAGATAAAGATTAATCCGATGGGTTAATCATTAAACACAAAGCGATGCTAGTTGCAACATGATACAAACAAAAAGAAGGAGAATATTTTACAGAGCTATTGACTCTCGTTTTGAGACTTGAAAGAATCTAGTTACTTATATCTTTTTCTGCTTCAAATAATTAGAAGATGTTCCAAATAAATATAAAGTCCGCATTCGTGAATTCTGTTCTCAAAGAAGAAGTCTATGTTGATTAACCACCTGAGTTTATTAAGAAAGGAGAAGAATAAAAAGTTTACAAGCTAGAGAAAGTGTTGTATGGGTTGAAGCAACAACCTTGAGCCTGATACACAGCATCAGTTATTAATTCAAAAATATGGATTTAAAAAATGTCCATATGAACATACTCTTTACATCAAAAGTGATTCTCAATGATGATTTATGGTGGTTAGCCTCTATGTCGATAATCTTATTTTCGCAGAAAACTATGTGAGAATGTAGGAAGAATTTAAACAGTTAATGATGACACAATTTGAGATAATTGATTTAAAAATACTGTATCACTTTCTTGGCATTGAAATTCATCAATCTGAGAAATGAATTTTTATTTCACAAGAGAGATATGCAAAAGAAGTTTAAAAAAATAAGATGGAAGCTGCTAATCCAGTCACTACTCCATGCATCACATGTATGAAGTTATCTAAACAAGGTGAAGAAAAACTTGTCAGTTCAACAATGCTCAGAAGTCTGGTTGGAAATCTGATGTATCTGACTTTGACAAGGCTTGGCATTGTGTATGTTGTTAGTTTGATAATTAGATTCATGGAAAAACCTTATTCTAATCACTTGGGGGATGCCAAAAGAATATTGTGATATGGAAAGGGAACAATTGACTATGGAATTTTTTATGAAGCTAATAAAGAAGTTAATCTCATTGGTTATACATATAGTGATTTAACAGGAAGCATTTATGATGACAAAAACACATATAGGTATGTGTTCCACCTTAGCAGTGCAGTTTTATGGAGCTCAAAGAAACAATCAGTTGTGGCGCTTTCGACTACAGAAGCAGAATATATTGGTTGCGTGAAAGTTTGGAGGGTCCTAAAATGTTTATTTTGTGACAATAGTTCTACTATTTCAGTCACAAATGATGTATTTTTTTAAGGGAGAACAAAACAAATCCACATTCGATATCATTTTTTGATGGAGCTCGTAAATAATGGTGATATTCAAGTTGAGTATGGCAAGACGGAAGATCAAATTGCGGATATCTTTAAAAAGCCACAACATGCAAAAGTCTTCAAAATGAATGCTGAAAGATTGAAAGTTACGAGTAAACTTAATTTAAAAGAGGTATTGTTCGGACACAGTTAATTAAACTTGAAACATACTTGTTAATTAATTAATTAATTAGTTGATTAAAGAATTCGAACAAATTAATATTATTAGAAAATTATTATATTAGGAAAATAAAATTATTGTGCTTGTGACTAGGGATGGTAATGAGCCGGGTAGGGACCAGATTCGGGCCGAACCTTTTAGCCCCTTGTTTTTTAGTCAAATCCGAACTCGGCCCGACCCGTAACGGGTTCAATATATTGAATCCGAACCAGCCCCGTTTATGTCTGTGGGTCAGCCCGGCCTGGACCGGAAACATTACTTTTACTATTCGGCTTCCCGAACCGGTCCGATCTGATCCAAACGAGTTCAAATTTGATTTTTTTTTTTAAAATTAAAACAAAAATTTAACACATAATTTTTTAAACCAACTTACTTGAAATACAATAACAAGATGAAAAGATAAAAAAAGATTGAAAAATTAGAAATTAGAATTGCGAGGCAAAGATCTAAAAATTATATTTATAATTTATGGAATTAGTTTATGAAAAAATATACAATTAATATATATATTATTGACTTTAAAAATAAAATCATAATTATTCAGGTAATCATATTATTTATATGTAAATAATAATTAGAAATTTACTATTATTTTTAGTATATTTTTTATTTTTTATATATAATTTATATTTGCGGGTCGGATCAGATTGGACAAATTAAAATTCTATATCCGACTCGATCCGTCTACGAATCATAATTCGTTTATCCGTACTCGATCGGTTAAATGTTCGGGTTGGGATTATGCCGAGTTGGGTCGGTTTGAGCCGACGCGGACCAATATTATCCCCTAACCGTGACTGTAACCTGATAATATAGTAATATAAATATATGAGAGGTATGAAAAAAATACTTTTTTTCCTTTCGATTTTATATTTTTCAAAATATCCTCTTTATCTCCAAACCAAACTATTGTTCGTATTATATCTCCGTGACCCCAAGATAATTGTATCATTATTTGCTTTCAAATATGTGGCTACACGGTTGGGCTCTTGTAAACCCGCGATTAAAATAGTAATCTTTTTCTGTTTAACGTACTAATAATCTAAAAGTAGAAATTTAGATGGAAGAAGAGGAACAGTACTTGTTCTGGGTTTCAGTTTAGTTTATCAGTGAAGGAAGACCTACCGACAAGACTATATTATGACATGCATTTCTGTTTAACTCAGTTAGGCTTTGAATAGTACATCGTCTCTCGACTATTGTGTTTGGTGGTAGATAGTCTTTTGACTTTCAAATGTCCGTTGACAGTCCCTGGACTATCACGTTTGGATAAAGTTAGTCCACCAGATCCTCTGATCAATGAGAGGCTGCCACCTGTAACTATAGTCTCCAGATTTTTGTATCACCACTAGTCCCTTGCGTTTAGTTATCCGTAATATTCTACATTTTGGGTTTGACCTAAACTCAATGGACTAGTGGTTATACAAAAATCTGGAGGCTATGGTGACAGGTGGCAGCTTCTCATGGATCAGAGGATCTGGTGGACTAACTTTATCCAAACGTGATAGTCCAAGGATTGTCGACGGACATTTGAAAGTCAATGGACTACTTGCCGCCAAACACAATAATCGAGAAACGATTTACTGTTCAATGCAAACTCAATTCCTTGCTTATAAGTATTTACGTACAAATTCAATTATTATCTTACACAAAAATTATACAGGTTATTGATTATTAAAACGACAACTTTTACCTTAATTTATTTCTAAATTTTTCAAACCTCAATTTATTTCTTTTTCCTTTTTTTTTCGTGCGATTCACTTTTTGTAAACCTAGAACAACAATTTTCATCGACTAAATTTTACGACTTCATCTATAATTACTTTTTATGTTTGATGACTTCGTCAGTTTCCAGATTTCGGAAGGTCCGTTTTTTTTTTTCAAGAATTTGAAAGATCATTTTTTTAAATTTTCTAGAGTTTTGATTTGAAATTAGTATTAAAAAACGGACGACTTCATGTTTTTCAGTTCCCTCTCTATCAGTTTTATTACATATTGGTAAGCAAGTTAAATTTTAGCTTTAAAAAATTACGACGTTGTTTTATGGCTTTACATTTTTTGGGTTTTACGGTTTCTAGGTTTTACATAAAAAGCCATAGTAATTCTGGCTTTTGTTACAAATAATTGGTAATAAGACTTAAAATTGGAAATAAACTAAATAAAATGTTTTTAATGCAAACGTTTGGAATTTTTGGGTTTTATGGTTTATGCGTTTGCATGTCCGTATGATTCACGTTTCAATGTAAGGATGCACGATTCATATAGTTACACGTCTCTAGTTTAGCAAATGTTCGCCAATTTTTTATTTTGTTTTGTTGTCATTTGTGAATTACACTTTTGTTTTAAGTTTTAATTGCGGTTGTAAATTTAGTGATACATGTTTTTATCTGTTTTAACTTCAATTCATGGTTTGTATGTTATGCTTTATATATTTTATGTTTGAACTATTTTTAATACATGTGTGTATTTAGATATCGTTATTAGTTCATGCTTTCTGTCATAAATGATTTATATTTATGTTTGTGTAAGAAGAAGGTGCAATATAATGTTTTTCAGATGTAGTTTAATCTGACTATTTTAATGAGATGAAAAAAAGGATAAAATGCCATCATATTAATAAAACCAAAATCACATATTTGTCTTCTAAAAGGTATTCGTACTATGGTAAGTAGAAGAAATAAAAATTCTACAAAAAAAACATAGTTCAAATAATAGATATCTACAACAATAAACAAGAATCTTTCAAATGGGATCCAAAATACCTAAAGGTAACATTCAATGATGTGAAGACTATATTTGGTTTGAGGAACGGTAACGAAAAAATACTGTTAAATGCTTAAAAAGGTTACAACCAAGATATGATGAAGTAATGGAATCGAGAATTATCAAAATATACTTCTCAGACACGAAAGAAGGAAGATAAATAATCAAAGAACAACCACCAAAAATAAATTTTTTGAAGATAAATGTATGAGCTTGAAACTTGTATTTAGAAACATTCACATTATATATATATATAATGGTGTCTTTTTGTTCGCGTCTATTTTATCAACAAGGATTACGATTCACGTATATTGTATCATATACATACACGATTCACGTATATGTTCTAGTCTTCACGTGTGATTCACATCTATATTATCTTCGTTCGTAATAATTATATTTGTTTTCTTATGTCTTATAATGGAATAATAAAATCATAAAAAAGAGAAAGGAGCAAACGATACGGGTATACTCTTGATATTTTTTTCTTGATCAATATTAATCTTGTCAACATCTGGTGATATCTTGGGTCCGATGATGGTGACATACGTTGAAGACCTGGAAAAAATAAACAATTAAAATTGGACAACAACAATAAGGAAGAAACTTGCGCATTCAAGATATACCAATTTTGAAACCAAATCAGAATGAGTAACCAAATATTTTTCTATTTTGTTGGTAAATATATTAATAAATGTTGTTAAATAGGATTATAACATACATACTTGAACCTATACATATGTACACACATTCATTCTTTTTGGAACACACAACACTTGAGGAAAAAATACAAGCGAAGACTTAATACCAAGATGTTTAAAACAAGTGAGAATGTAAACAGAAGAATAAGGTTTGGAAAAAGCACAAAAGATACATTGTAAGCATACCCGATTCATATTTGTTAAGATTTTGAATTTTTTATATCTAAACATCATATATGATTCGTGTCTAATATGTAAGTGTACTTCACGTTTAATATGATTATATCTTTATTTTATTAACCATTCAGGATTAATATAAATGGCCATTTTTGCAGGTTTTGGCTGATGGGTTGGCTCTAACAAATATTGTAAGAGAAGCATTCAGGGGGTAAAAAATCACAAGAGAAATGGAGTTTAAAAGAAGAAGTAGAAGAAGAAAATACAACCATTAGAGGTAAAATGACTAATTTACTGAGAGGATGAAAATAATCCAAATTATAGTGACTCAATACCACATGATACGATATTAAAAAAAATTAGATCTAAGCTACAAAAAATAAAAAAACTCAACTGAAACATTAAGAAATTTTAGTTCAAAGCAATGAATAACTACTGTTGCACACCCACGAAAGACTACATTGAAACAAAGAACAACAATTAAAATAATTGTTCATACTTCATCACAAAAATGTATTTCTATAACAAATAGATTGTATCACAAGACAATAACTAATTCACAAATATTAATTTTTATTTTGAAACCATTAACTAGGTCTCAAATTCGTGAATAAAGTCTACCCCTTAACAATAATAAACAAACGTTTGCAGAAATCACTAATCATAGTTAAGGTAAGCCTCAACTTATGATTTGCGGTACCATATCACCTTTCACAGCTTGAAATACTAATAACATTTAATTCTCCATTTATAATATTTTATGTACAATCTAGGTTACTAGTAAGGGTTCACGATTTGCAATAAGTTTATTCATTTGTTCGTGATACTAGATAACGTTCGTGATATTGTTAACTCATCGTTCACGATGTATAATTATTTATAATCCTTTCTCTTTAATAGCCTTTTTTTCATGATAATGTAGTTCAAGAATTAAAAGTTGAAGAAAGGGAAACATATAGTAAAAGTCTAAATAAGGAGGTGAATAACCTTCAAACCTCGAGTGATGTGCTGCAACCATCAAATTTAGAGAAATATTTACTGATTACAGTAATGAGCGAAGAGTTGGAGTGGCACATGCTAAAACAAACTATAAGGTTACATATATTAGAACAAGTAAAGAAACATGTACTATTTGAGAAAAATGTTGATCAATCAACTTCAAACAAAAACTCATAAAAAACTATAGGTTAATCACCTAACAAAAAATAACGCGTTGAAGAGGTTAATGATGAAGAGATCCAGGTATATTTTTGTTATCCACAATTTACGAGTTTATGATGCCTTTATTTGTAATTCACGATATCTTCCTTGACATTAACTTTATTCGTAATAAAATTTGTTTAATTTTTTGATTCAAGATGATGTAGTACAAGAAGTAGAATAAGAGATGGTCCAAGTTCAAAACAATCAAAAGAAAGAGTATGATGGAAATAAGAATAAAATAATACATGTTGAGTTAGATTTTGTGAAAGAGAAAGTATATGTTGAAAACCAGGAGAAAATGATGCAGGTTAAGTTGGATATGGTGAATAAGAAGGTGCCGATTGAAAACAAGGTTCAAAATGAATTGATCCAAATTGAGAAAGCAGGAGTCCAGGTTGAGGATGTAACATTCCAAGTTGAAGATAATGAAAATAAAAAAGAGGATGCACAAATTCAGGTAAAATGATGCACAAATTGAAGTAATCCTCAAGTTGTTTCCTTCACTCGCGATTATTTATTCATATTTTTATGTCATTTGTGTTTAGTATTTCTTGATATAATCCATAAATTTGGACATGAAGTGGTGCTGGTTGAAACCCTATTCCAAATGACCCAATCTAGGTTGAGGGAGAATGAGCACACATTGATGATGTCACTATACAGGTTGATGATGAACAAATTCAAGTAAAATAATGAAACTATTGAAGTAATTAACAAGCTGTTGCATTCATTTGAGATTATGTATACTCGGTTATACATTCAAATTTATGAGTTCACATTTTTATGTCATTCATATTTTTTTTATATTATTCGTGTTTATGCACTCAGTTTTTTTTATGTTGACTTAATTTGCGATATAATTCATGAAACTAGATAGAAGATGGTGTTTGTTGAAAATTAAGAGAAATACCAAAATCAAGATGGTGGGATCCATAAATGATTTGAGGTAATCCATGAGGAACAATTGAAGGTAAATAAAAAGTTTTTTGAGAAATTTATGCGATTCACGTATTATTAGGTTCATTAATTGACGAGTTTTTTTTATTCTACTCTTAATTATAGATTCGTATTTTGTTCAATTCTTAGTTTGAAGTTTTCCTTTTCTTCTATTCTTTATTCGCGATTACCATTACCGTCTCTTCTCTGTTTGTGATTGACAAATAATTATCTTCTTCGTTTATTTTTTCTTTACTTCTCAATTCATGATTAATTATATTTTTCATTTTTTATGTTTTGTTTTTTGTTGAAATTAGTCAAAGATATAGATTGACAAAATTTTGATAAAATATTTAGAATACTGAATGAATGTGAGGAAAATAATTAGGAGTTTGATAATTTAACAAAATTTCTAATTAAAGTCAAAGAATACCACAAATTAGTCGATATACAAATAAATAAAAGAAATGTCAAACCTAACAACAACAAAGAAATAAAAAAGAAATCTAAGAAATCGTAAACCTAAAAATAAATAACGATTGTCTGCATTTCTAGACAAAATAAAAAATTAAGAAATTTCAGACCTAACAAAAACAATGGGGAAATCGAAAATAAAAATCAGACGTAACAACAACAATGAAGAAATCGAAGGAGCTGCAAGAGTGAATCACAAATTTTTTACAAGTTTATCAAGTTTAGAAACATACTTAGGAGAGTTCTCCGATTCCGTCTAATAAAGGAAATAATTATTTGGATTAATAGTCGGATCGACTAAATAAGAGATGTAATTTAGCTTTACAAAAGTCTTATAAAAGAAGCCCAACAAATATATAATATTAAAGATGTTTTGTGTGATAATAATAATTATGGTTGAGGTTAGTAAAATAGTGGGGTAAAATGAATGAACTTAAATGGGTTAATTATGTGGGTTTGGCCCACCACTTGTACTATATAAATCAACACCCCCTTTTTGAGAAATTATGAATATTTATTATTTTATTACTATTTTGTCAACTTTTCTCTAGCTTTCCCATGTTTCTCTCTCTAAATAATCTCTACCAACCATATCTTAGACTCATAATCCATTTACAAAATATTTGGAACTATCATTGGCTTCGTTTGTGTGAAATCGATTGGTACCCAGAATCGTTTTTAAAAAACCACTACTGTATTGTTAAACACATTAGGAGAAATGGATATTGAAGTACTAGGGAGCGTAATGTTGGCACTGATGGTTTGGTGATCAGAACTTTATCCGTGGATCATTCCCTCAAAGAGTAGATGATAGCGGAACAACACTTTGATGATCAGTATGCGGACGAGCTATTTGAAGAGTCTACTCTAGTGGCTCGAATGAAAGAACTCTTAAAATATATAGCAAAGTTAAACTCAGAAATGATGCGGCTTTGAATTCTAGAAGGCTTAGGTCGGAGGTTCGAAGAGAACAGATAACTAAAAAAGATGAGCTAAATGATGCTCATCAGACCTTTGATAAACACGAAACACGTCGGAGACGAAGCTTTTATTCTTTGAGGAGAATGATGAAACCCAGGCGTCGCTACAATTCCACTTAATTTATCCTTTATGACTCAGACGAGTCCTCATCTCTGGATAAAGACGATCGCCACGAAAATAATGGTAAGAGAAAAAATTCGAAGAAGCGTAGATATACAACCATCGAATATCTCGTCAGGACAGAGCCTCAAAATAAGAAAGAATTGATCAAGAAAAAAAGGGTACTCGGGTCCAAGAAATGGGATAAAGTGGTAACCGTCACTAGAAAGGAGCAAGCTACGCTCCATGTTTAAATCTCATCGATGATTTAAACCTTTGAGTACCGTGTGAGTGACCAGTTCACGAACCTATCTGAAGATGGTTTATACACTGTTACGAATGAAGGCCTCGAGGGCTATGTATAAGATCGGGCACAATTATAGGTCTTCTCCTCTCCTTGTGGAAATTCCGTCAGGGCACATGCCGATGTGGTTTGACATTTAGAAGTTAGAAAATTTCGATGGAACTCAAAATCCAGACAACCATATTTAACAATTCAAATTTTTTATGATTAACTACGATGATGATTATAAATTGCTGTGTAGGGCGTTCTCCTAAAATTTTAAGGATGGCGCCTCAAAATGGTATAACCGCATACCACGGGGTTGTATCAAGAATTTTGATATGTTTTGGAACATTTCCCACCAACACTTTGTAGGAAGCAAAACATTCTGCGCAAAAGGTGATACGCTAATTTAGTGCAGACGGAAAATTGGAGAGAGCCTAAAAGATTATACCAATCGTTTCATCAAAACTAAAACCGACATGGAGTGGTGCAAATACAAAATGGCCCTAACAACATTTCTAATGAGACTTATCCCTCGTAATATTGCAAAAAATAGGCCATAATATATGGAGTATTATTGGTTTAGGTAGAAAAAATAATTTTGGTGAAAGAGACACAGGCTTCAGAAATGGCTTCTATGGAACAAATTGAGCATAATCGGTTCCAACAATCCCTCTTGGAAGCATATAGTCAACCTCCTACACAAATTCTTCTGACTTATCTTTCGACAACCAGTATCTGACAAAAAGTAACGAGCTAACTACCCCCAAAACCGAGGGTGAATCCGTAAGTTATAAACGCGCAAGAGGGTGTTAGGCTGATTTAAAACAAGTGGATCCGACCATCTCATTTTCTTGAATTTATAGAATATGTGTGTATAATCTTTGATGTGGCCCGAAGTCGCGTACAGTTTTGAAAACCTCCTCCGAGACAAACTCCAAAAGAAAATAGAAGCAGCAGGTATTGCAAGTCATGTATAACATATTCAAGTGTTGATTGAGATTGAGAAATTGATAACATTCATTAAGAAACAGTTTCACCGTGATTTGATAGACATGGAATTTGTAACAACACTAAAGCAAGAGAATGCTTTGATGATTTCATAACCTGTCGATTCTTTTGATGTCTCTTTGGAATATTTAGATCCAAAATCGGGCAAGAATAATGTTATGTTGGTAGAAGATCCAGCTATGAAAGGAAAGGTTAGTGAATTGTGTGTTTTCTTTGAGACATTAATAATTTTTTTGGGTAGATACTATTTCAAGGACAACAAATTTCTCCAAAAATTGTATATGGTGAGCCTAGCTACTTAGTTGGAGGTGGGAGTTTCGCCGAACTTATACCAAAGTCCGTCTTCATTACTCTGTTTTGAGGATGATGACATGAGAAAAATGGCTGGACCGTAGGAAGATGTTGTGGTATCCGTAGAAGGAATTACTGGAGACGAGATACGAAGAATTCTAAAAGATATCGATAGCTCTTCCAAACATATTACTCATGAAGTTTTATGAGAAAATGGAAAACCCCCTAGGCTATTCTTCATTCAGATTGAACAACTGTGGGCTTTACTAGGGGATTACCAAAGTAGTAGGGGAATTCGAGGGGACAGTGGAATTAGGTCGCAGACCATTCAAGAAAGAGGTAACAATGTTATTCATCATAGTAGATGCGCTAATATCGTACAATAAGATATTTGGAAAATCTTAGCATGTAGTTTCCTCGACTATTCACCAATGTACGTCGTGGAAAATAATGTGGGGGCGAGTCAAAGAAAGCATAACAGTTAATAAGGTCTTTTTCGGGGTCTGATCCTGTTGACGATCCCATGGAGCCCTCAAATTTCTAGTCTCTGATGAGAATTTTAAGAACTATATTTTTTTTCCAATAAGAAGAGTTTAAATATTGGTACAAAGTTATCTTCACAAGTAAGGGAGAGGCTAATTCAGTTCTATCAACAAGGTTATACATGTTGGCGTGGTCTACTGAAGATGTTACAGGGGCACCCGCTGGAATTATAGGTCACATACGGGCAATCCAAAGCAATGTGCGTCCGATCATTACACAAATTGTATTT
Source organism: Limnanthes douglasii subsp. nivea (assembly GCA_036936605.1). Taxonomy (NCBI): domain Eukaryota; kingdom Viridiplantae; phylum Streptophyta; class Magnoliopsida; order Brassicales; family Limnanthaceae; genus Limnanthes; species Limnanthes douglasii. Next base: position 161,466,231 of record JAUPFV010000003.1, read on the forward strand.
TTCTCAAAAGAAATGTGAGGTGATTATGGTCGTGGTAGATTGTTTGTCTAAACTAGGGAAGATACGAGAATTTCAGTATCCATTGTGGATGGCAAATCCAATTTTAGTAAAAAAAAGAATAATGGCAAATGGAGAATGTGTGTGGATTTCACCGATTTGAATAGAGCATGCCCAAATGATCCTTTTTTGGTCCCTCCAATCGATCAATTAGTAGATTCCACGTCGGCAAATTGGTTGTGGCCTTTCTTGGATGCGTACTGAGGGTATAATCAGATCAAAATGGATCTGAAGGATCAAAAGAGAACTTCGTTCATCACTATAAGGGGTCTGTATTGTTATAAGGTTATGTCTTTTGGGTTTAAAAACATCGGGGCTACTTACCTACTCTTGGTAAACAATGTTTTTGAGGCTCAAATCGGATGAAATGTTGAGGTATATATTGATGATATGCTAGTGAAAATCTCATGAGACGAAGACTATTTTGTAGATTTAGAAGAAGCATTTACCAATTTAAAAAAGATAATTTTGAAGTTAAATAGGAGAAATGCACGTTTGGGGTGCGATATGGTAATTTTCTTGGGTACATAGTCAATGAGCGAGGGATAGAAGCCGACCCAGTATAGCTAAACACTTTGAGTACTATGGCTCATCCTTAGACGATCAAAGAAGTACAAATTTTAACAGGGAGGTTGGCAACCTTGAATAGATAAATGCACCTTAGTTTTCCAAGTGTTGAGACTGGCGAACCGCTTTAATTAGACTCAAGAATGTTCCAAGGCTTTTGCATGAATTAAAGAGTATATTTGATGCCCCCGAAATTTTGACAAAGCATAGTCCGGTGGATAAGTTGTTTGTTTACATAGCGATATCAGATTATGTTGTGAGCACCGTATTGATCCGAGAGGTTGTTAATTTCCCTGGGCGAGTATACTATGTCAGTAAAAGCCTTTTCGATACGGAATAAGATATTTAAAGTTGGAAAAGTTACCCATTGGATTATAATTCGAATATAATTTCCGTTGAAAAGTGATATGGAAATAGGATTTTGAGGACTAAATTGTAAATAATGTAAATTTAAGAATTTAATTATAAGTAATGTAAGTTTTGTCCTTAATTTGTAAGTGATGTAAGTTTTAGAGAATATTTGTAACTATGTATAATTGGTGAGGACTAAACAACAATTAGCCCACTTTTGTAATAGATTTCAGTTTGAGATTAAGTCTTGGCTCCTCAATATAAAGGGCAAAACTACAATAATAAAGGGGTTGAACATTTTTTACTTTGAAACTCATTTGTACTTGTGTTTTCTCTCTCTAAAAACTCTCTAGCTATTTTCTCTCTCTAGAAAATTCTCTTGACAATTAACTAAGGCAAAATAATAACTCATCAAATTGGTGACTCCGCTGGGGACTGAATAAGTAAAATCAGTGCGCTTATTTTGTTCGAAATTGATGCAATCTAGTTGTATTCTCTGATTAAAATTCATACGATGAATCCTAAAAATAATCCTACGCTTCAATCAACAATGGAAGCTGACAACGATGTTTTACAGAGGGATGTAAATAGAACTGATGGAAATAGAACTGATGGATCATCTCCGATCAGAGCTCAATCTGATATCGAGGCGCGAATAAATCAGCTTTTAGATAAAATTAATACATCGAATGAGAAATATGAACAGAGGGAACAAGGGATACTCTCAGCAAGGCTCAGATCTGAGGTTAGACAGGAAATAGAAAAGACCAAGGTGGAAGATCAGTCAGATCGATCTTTTGATGATCAACGCGCTAAGTCTGAGCATAAAAAAACACGTTTTGTGTCTCTTAAAGAGCGATATTCGTCTCGAAAGGAGAGGAAGAATAAACATAATTAACGACTTCTAGTGACGAGGAGGTCGAAAGTTCAGCCTCGGGTTTTAAGAGCCATATAGGTTCTTTGAAAGGGGAATCAGATAGAGATTATTCGAGGAAGTATAAAAAGGAGAGTAAATCTAAGAATGCTTCTCGTTCAACTTGGCAAGAAGAAAATCCCTCGAATCAGTATGCTAAAACCAATAGGAATCTATATGTCACAATGGGAACTGATGATGAGTTCGTTCAAGGTGTTGACTGGAGAAATTCTTCGTTGACAGATGAAATGCGTTCCATGACGCTTCCGAAGCGTTTTGACATTTTGAAGGTGGAGAAGTTCGATGGGATGCCCGATGATCACATCGAACAATTCAAGAACTATATGATGAACTTCGAAGATGACGACCGGGTTGTGTGTCGTGCATTTTCACATACTTTTAAGGAAACAACTCTTAAGTGGTACAACAAGATTCCGAGAGGGTCCATATCAAATTTCAGAGATTTCTATACTACTTTTCGAAGGCAGTTTGTGGGAAGCAAAGAGATGAGAGAATATGGTGATACCATTATTCAGTGCAAGCACGCACCGAGACAAAATTTGAAAGACTATACAAAGAGATTTGTGTTGACCAAGGCTAGTTTGGACAATTGTGAGGAAAATGTGGCGATGGTAACTTTTTTCCAATGGTTATTGCCAGGGGTTTTGGCTAATGAAACGACAAAGAGAAGGGTCTTGACTTTTGGAGCTTTGATGGCTCAAGTTGAGGATCAGATCAAAGTGGAGGATTCGAGTAGAGTCCGAGGCGGACCAGTCAACACTCCAAAAAATTCAGGACATGCAGCCAATAATCAGGGGCAGCCCTCAAATGGTAATAACAATGGCAATGACAATCAGCAGTCGAGGCAGAAGAACATTAATTTGCCTCCTCGGAGTAGTAGTTATTCGAATCACGCTCCATCTACCACTTACAACAGGCCTAGACCAAATACATGGGTCAAGCCAGAGTACTATGCTGGTCTGACAAAGAATGTATCTGTCATCTGGGATAAGACCAAGAGCTTTGTAAATTTCAGGAAGCTATCTCCCATCAGTAGACTAAGGGAGGAGAGAAATAATAAATTTTGCAGATATCATGATGATATTAGACATGATACAAATGATTATATTGCTCTGAAGAAGGAAATCTAATATTTGATTGAGAATGGAAAGCTCATGACTTATGTGAAGTCACATGGGAGTGCATCAAAAAATAATGGTGCATCAACTTCGAAGGCTGCACTACCAGCTGAAAATTTGATGATTTTGGATTCACAGGCTGAACCGTTCGATGCTTCTTCTGAGTATGTTGAAAAGGATCCAAACATATTGATTTTGATGACAGTGGAAGAATCTGTGGAAAAAGAAACGTGTTCGGGAGCTATGCAAGTTTTTTGAATCGTTGGCTATTTTTTGAGGCGATTCAATGACTGGGAACTCGGATAGTTCGAGGAAAGGGCATGTTGTCAATTTGGCAACTCAAATTGAAGGGAGGATGTGAGAGGATCTGAGAGGTACTGCAGGACCACACGGAGATGCTGTGGTGATTGGAGCTGAAGTGGCTGGTGTCGAAATTCGACGTGTGCTGATTGATAGTGGCAGTTCTGCCAATGTCCTTTTTAAATCCACCTATAATAGAATGAAAAATCCACCTCAGATTTCTTAATCGGGTCGAACGATTATTAGATTCATTGGTGTAACAGCTCGTGTTGTTGCAGAATTTGAAGATGAGGCGAGTTTGGGAAAATGACTATTTAAGAAAAATTTCGAGGTACTCTTTGTAGTGGTAGACTGTCCCACAAGTCATAATGCTATTTTTGGAAGATCGTGGCTTTTAAGAATGTATGGGGTGGTGTCTACAGTTCATCAGTGCTTTAAGTATATGGCTGGAGACAGAGTTGGGGTTGTTCGAGGCGATCAAAAGGTTGCCAAGGAATGTTATGCCACTGCACTTCGGATCCGAGGATCTGGCAGTGGAGATTTAATGCATGAATAACAATTAGAAGGGGCACCCTCGGATTTGGAAGAAAGAGTTGACGATCCGAGGGAAACCCCGGGGTCTTTCACGATGAGTGAAGAGATAGAGGAGTTTACTTTTTCGGAAGGAAAGGTACTTCGAATCGGAACTTTATTGAGCCCTTTATTCAACAATTGCTTGATTTTTTATCTCAAAATTTGGATGTCTTCGCTTGGAGGACAGAGGATGTAACAGGAGTACTTATTGAGGTAATTTGACACAACTTGGCCATAGATCCAAGGTCAAGCCGGTGATTCAGAAACGAAGAGCGTTTTCCTCAGAAAAAGCAGAAGTGATTGTTGCTGAAGTGGATCAATTGTCTAAGGTCGAACACATAAGGGAGTCACAGTATCCTTTGTGGACGACGAATCCGGCGGTAGTAAAAAAGAAGAATGGGAAATGAATGATGTGTGTGAATTTGACAGATTTGAATAGAGTTTGTCCCAAAGATCCGTTTCTCGTTTCTCGAATAGATCAGTTGATTGATTCTACTTCAGGCAACAAATTTTTAACTTTTATAGATGATTTTGCAGGGTATAATCAGATCCAAATGGATCCAAAAGATCAAGAATGCACAACTTTTATAACTGATATGGGCTTGCATTGCTATAGAGTGATCCCCTTTAGATTGAAGAATGTTGGAGCCACTTACCAGAGATTAATGAATAAAGCTTTTTCTACGCAGATTGGAGGAAATATGGAGGTATATATAGATGACATGGTAGTAAAGAGCTCAAAGGATGAAGTGCATCTTGATGATTTAGAGGAAGCTTTTATGAATTTAAGAGCGATCAGGTTGAAATTAAATCATGAGAAGGGCACCTTCGGAGTTCGATCGGGGAAGTTTTTGGGTTTTATCATGAGTGAAAAAAGAGTAGAAGCTGACCCAGTTAATTAAAAGCTTTGATAACAATGAATTCTCCTCGATCAATCAAAGAAGTGCAAATTCTGTCAGGAAGGTTAGCAGCACTTAATCGATTTATTTTAAGATTCTCTGATAAATGCTTTCCTTTCTTTTAAGTGTTACGAGGGCCCGGTAGGTTCGAATGGACATCAGAATGGGAAGCAGCTTTCATAAACAATAAAAATTTGTTGTCATCACTAGAGATTTTGTCAAAGCCTCGAAACGGGGAGAAACTATTTTTGTATATCGCGGTATCGGATTTTGCACTAAGTGTAGTGTTAATTAATGAGGATTCAGGAGTTCCGAAGCCGGTGTATTACATTATTAAAAGTTTGGTGGCCGCATAAATGAGGTATATAAAATTAGAGAAATTGGCATTAGCAATGGTGATTGCTGCTAGAAAGATGCACCCGTATTTTCAAGCTCATACTATTGAAGTCAAAACTTTATTCCCCTTGAAAAATGTTTTACAACGACCTGATATTTCGGGGAGGATGACCAAATGGTCAGTGGAGTTGGGGGACTATGATATTTTATTTACACCTCGAACAACAATAAAGGTGCAAGCACTGGTAGATTTTTTTGTTGAATTCCACTCAAGCCGATCAGATGAGGAAGAAACTCAAAAAGTCATAACTGTTGATTCGAGGTGGGTTGTTCGAACATATAGGGGATCTAGAGGATGTAGTGCTATGGTTCAGTTAATAGCTCTGACGGGAGAGACAATGATTCAATCTATTAAATTTGGTTTTTATACTTCGAACAATGAAGCTGAATACGAAGTTGCTTTGGCAGGTTTGAGATCGGCAAAAATTTGCGGGGCAACTTCAGTGCGTTTGGAAACTGATTCTCAGTTATTGGAAAATCAGGTATCTGGATTTTCCGAATCAAGGAAGGATCGTTTGATTTTGTATCTTCGGGAGCTTCAGAATTTAATGCTTCTGTTTGATAACATTGTTGTGGAATATTTTGGGAGAGAAAGTAACATGGTGGCTGATTCTTTAGCAAATGTTGTTTATAAGGAAGAATATCCTTCGATTTTGCTACAAGAAAATCCTTCAATTGTTACTCAATCTAACCTATGTGAATGCATATAAGATTTTTTTACCACTGATGAAAGCCGACGCGATTGACGATCAGATATCCTTAATTTTTTGACACAAGGAATACTGCCAGATGATTCACAGTTGGCCAAAACGTTAAGGGGTAAAGCCTTCAGATGTATAGTACTGGATGGGATTTTATATAAAAAGGCATTGAGAAGGCCATTATTTCGATGTTTAAGCAAACAAGAATCACAAGAAGTATTGTCAGAGTTGCATGATGGTGAAGGGTCAGCTCATTGTGGGTTCAAAGCTTTATCATGTCGAGTCTTACTTGCAGGGTTTTATTGGCCTACAATCATGAACGATGCTAAGAATTTAGTCTGAGGTTGTGATACTTGTCAGAGATTTGCCAATGCTATTCACAGACCAGCAGTACCACTTATGTCTATATCTAAGGCGGTACCATTTGATAGGTGGGGAATTGATCTGGTAGGACCTTTGCCGATGGCTTATGGAGGAAGACAAATGATAATTGTAGCGGTTGATTATTTTACAAAGTGGGCAGAGGCAGAACCGCTATCAGGAACAAAGGCAAAAGATGTCATCAAATTTATTGTAAAGAATATCTGTTGTCGTTTTGGGGTTCTTTGGAGGATTACAACAGATAATGGCCCTCAATTTAATAATAGGGAAATGGTTACATTTTGTACTTCTAAAGGAATTCAGCAATGTTTTTTATGAAAATATGATTTTGAGGACTAAATTGTAAATAATGTAAATTTAAGGATTTAATTGTAAGTAATGTAAGTATTGTCTTTAATTTGTAACTGATGTAAGTTTTAGAGAATATTTGTAACTATGTATAATTGGTGAGGACTAAACAACAATTAGCCCACTTTTGTAACAGATTTCAGTTTGAGACTAAGTCTTGGCTCCTCTACATAAAGGGCAAGACTACTCTAATAAAGGGTTTGAAAACTTTTTACTTTGAAACTCATTTGTACTTGTGTTTTCTCTCTCTAAAAACTCTCTAGCTCTTTCTCTCTCTAGAATTCTCTCTTGACAATGAACTAAGGTAAAATAATAACTCATCAAAAAGCATGTTGCAAAGACCTAAAGTGTCGGGCATTAATAAAAAAATGGTCCATGGGGCTAGGTGATTTTGACATTGTTTTTGAGCCTCGAACTGCAATCAAAGACCCTAGAATATGTTTTTAGTCAACTTCTATTCCAAACGGCCAAAAATTGAAATTGATGAATAAGCCGAATGGAAAGTTCAAACTGATGGGGGTTCTAGCGCTTAGGAATGTGGGGTGAGGTCTAATTGGTTTCTCCGGATGGGATTGCGATGTATCAAACTATACATTTTGGTTTCCGAGCATCGAATAATAAGTTAAAATACGAAGTTGGTTTGGTAGGATTAAGAGTTGCTCAGATCTGCGGAGACAAAATGGTTAGATTGGTGAGAGACCCGTAGCTTGTCATAAATCACGCGCCTGGCCAATTCAAAACTAGAAAGAATCAGTTAGTGAAGTATTTAAGAGCATTAAAATCATTGGCAGTTGTTTTTGAAAGCATAAATTACGAGCATATATATAGGGCTGATAATTCTGTTGCTGAATCTCTGGCCACTATTACATATTCTGAAGATCACTCTTGGATCCTTAAGCAAGAAAATCCTTTGATTACAAAGGGGTTCAAACATGATGAAGGGTAAAAAAAAACTTTCAAAATTTCTACAAGCACTGAAAATGATTGGAGGCGTGACATCAAGGAATTATTAGTCAACGATGTCTTACTGGTCGATAAGTCAATGGCCAAGAAAATACTGTTCAATCGCACGGTTATGTGGTGCTCGAAGACATCTAGTATAAAACTCGTAGTGTGTAGCAGGCTTTGCTTCGATGTCTTGTGGAAAATAAATCACAGATGAAATTGTCCAAACTGCACGATGGTGAAGGGTCTACACACTACGAGTACAAGACTTTGATACGAAGAGTTCTTCTGGCAGGTTATTACTTGCCTATAATTGCTTCCGATGCCAAAACATTGGTTAAAATGTGTAAAACTTGTCAAAGATTTGCTAATGCAATCCACGTGCATGAAGTACCTCTTTAGTCGATATTCAAAGCATTACCTTTTGATAGGTGGGGTATCGACCTAGTCGGGCATTTACCGATGTCATCCGGGGGACCACATACAATAGTGGTTGCAGTAGATTAATTTTCTAAGTGGGTGGAAGCTAAACCACTATTTGTCGCAAAAGCTAAAGATGTTATTTTGTTTATTCCTCAATAATATTTGTTGTAGCTTCGGTGTTCTGAGAAGAATAGCGATGGATAATGGGCCATAGTTTGACAATAAAGACACGTACGATAATGCTTTTCGACACTTTTTCATCCAAAATCAAAAGACCAAGTTGAAGTGACTAATCAAACAATCCTTGATGGGCTCAAAAAGAATTCGGAAGGTAAGGGTAGAAAATGGCAAGATTACTTACAAACGATGTATGGGCGTATCAAACCACTCATTGAATAAAAACTCATGAATCTACATAAGCGCTAATTTATAGGATGAAGGCTTTAGTACCATCCAAAGAATTTTTCACTTCGTATCGAGTCAATGAGTATTCCGAGGAGAATAATGATGAGTGGAAGCATGCTTAGTTACACCTAATCAAAGAAAAAAGAAGGTGAGCCTAGTTGAATTCTTTACACTACCGAATATTGATGAGAAACAGGTACGCGTCTAGAGTTAAATGGTGAGAATTCAAGATATGGGATAAAGTCCGAAAAAAATTGTTTATGCATATGAAAAAATGGCTTGGTAAATTGGGACCTAATTGGGGGGGGGGGGATCATACATGGTAACTGAGAAATTGAAATCGGGGACATATCGGCTCAAAGATAAAGAAAGAAGGAATCTTCGATATCCATGGAACATCGAACACCTTATATTTGGAATAAATGTAAAAAATTGTATATATGTTTAAACTTGTGAAAAGGTCGGTGACACTCTCTTTCTTACCCTGGTGGCACATGAAGGTTTTAACGAGGTGCATTTATAACCGACTCATAAATATAAAATTTCTTTTCCATTTTAAAATAATTTTTACAATTATTTATTGTTGGACCGGAAGGGTCTTCCAACAAATATTAGTCAACAATCATTTATTTTTGAATCAGAAGGGTCTTCTAATGAAAGTTGGTCAACACCAATTTATTTTTTTATCTCACACTTAAAAGTTGATTAATGCAAAATTATACAAAGAAAAGCAGTTCTATTGATAAACATAGAAAATGTAAAGTACCCCGACGACGCGAGGACTTCACAAAAATGCAATAGGCACAACAACCTTTACAAGAAAACAACAAAACGAGAAATAAACTAAGTGCCCCTTACTCTAGAGGGGTGCCCTTAGATTCACCTTCTGACGAGATAGATGAATAATTTTATGATCCATTAGAATTCTCTGATGATTCACCATTATCTTTCAAAGAGACACTCTCGGCCCCAGCCTCGACATTTATTTCATGCGCTGCCGAAGTTGTTGCCTCAATCACATACTTTTTAGGGATTCGGTGGCTTAGTGCCCTAGCTCTTGTAGGTAAGTAAATAAACGCGTTAGTGGCCTCCAACCGTTTCAGCACACCGGTTTCTATAAGAGGCATCATAAGCTCCTCCAAAGACAGATTTTAGCAAGGTTGGCTGGGGTGAAATATTGATAGAATTCATTGAACCATGAAGTTCTGGGCCAACTACTCAGTCGACCAAATATCAGACCCTCTTCGTCTAAATTCTCCTCAAATGCCTCAGATATCCCTCCCATCCCTTTCCTCAAACAAAAAAAACCTATAAATTTGAATTATATAAAAAAACTAAAAATAATTCGATTAAGGATGTATCTTTGCTAGTCCAGTTTAAGGAAATGTGGTGCGTTTTTTCAATTGACTCCTCAAATCCAGTCTTCCATAGCCCTAAACAAAGAAAAACCTCTGCTTTCGTTTCTTATCGGCTTTGATGAGATAATCTACTATCTAAACAAATAGGTATTATTCACAATGCCAATTAATCCGCCGAATTGCTCCATCGAAAACTGATCCCAGACATCTTGGCCGCCATTATGTGGACCTGCTTGAATAGGTCAAAGGTCTAACAGTTCAAATATTTAACCAAAATGGATTCAAGTGGGAACTAAAGATCCTAGTTAAGAGTTATCGGGTAAACGGTTAGTTCATTATCCCGAACAGATAGAAGAGTCTCACCGACATCGGGAAATCCAATCGTTACTGAGATTAGGATCCGCCATCAGTGTCCAAGCTTTCTTATCTCTGAGGCGTGGTAGTATCGATACTTCACCTTATACAAGGATACTAGATGCTTATTAACAACTGAAAATTATTCCCGATGATAGCCTTGATATTCGAGGGTAGTTTGATATCATCATTTTTTTTACTTTGGTTTTTTCTTTTGTGCATGAGAATCCATATTAACTTTTCCCTTGGAGGTTGGTGCCTCAGTTTGCTCGATTTGTGCCTCGGTTTGTGTGTTAGTTTCGACAGTTAGGTTTTTGTTTTGCTTAGCTTTACAATAGCCTGATTCTTATTTCTTTTAAGCTCATTGACCAAGTGTCTTAATCTAATTTTTCCTAACCGGTTCGAGAGGCCGCGATTCTATGAGCGTTACATTATGCGCAACATCTTCTAGAACTACCAACCAAGGGACCGGTTGCGGAGTATTTTGAGGAATTGGGATATTTGACGTATATTTAACTCTCACGTACCTCTTCGGTGAAGGTTGGGGGGACCATTTTCTCTTCAAACCCTCTCCATTTACTCTCTCAACACCTTTCTCTTTGTCACCCATTAGAATGAATGATATTTCATGCACCGATTTCTTCAAAATGCCAAGGTCACCCTTGTCGTGTATTAGAGAAGTTTGACTGGGGGCTGAGTAGTAGTAGGGAGGAATAGATTACCAATGTTTGCGGTTTTTGTTGCCTTGAATTGCTTCTCAATTGGAGGCCACAGACCGTAATACGTGGTTTGAAGAATTTGAAGCGGTTTTGGCTCATCGTCTAACCCATCAGCTTTTCTCTCTTTGACTCTTTTGTTTATGGAAAGCTAACCTAGAATGGTAAATTTTTTAGGCATGAACAATAAACTCGTGAATAGTAAAATTGGTGGAAGAAAATGTATAAAAGTGTATTTCAATAAGTCGCACGCAACCCTCTTTCTCTTTATAAAGTTATAAAAATAAACAAGTCCAAATTTTGAAGAGCGTCCAAGTATTTATGAGTAGAAGTTTAGGCTTCCAACGGTCATAAGGGCCCAAACAAATGAAATGTTTTCTTATATAACGAATGCCTAGGGGAGATAAAAAGTAATATAGCTTTTCTACCGATAACTTGAAGAACATATGTGTTGGGAAGTGCAAGAGTTTTCTAACACATCAAATCAGTCACAAATCTCTATTAGAGGTATGCGCGTCAGTGACTCAGATCGATGGACATGTGGATTTGAAACAAAGCACACAATAAATAAAACTCAAGTCAGCAATTTGATTAATGATGTTACCGATCCGATAAAAAAAATATGATAGAGCAGGTCGGACATCTCCGAAATATTTTTTAAATTTAGTCATCACTTAAATATCTTCGCATGAACCGAGTGATACTAATAAGAGAAATAATTATTTAGCTATGCTTAAATGTACACTTCTAGGAGTTAGTTTCTTTCTTTTGTATTCTTGTTGTTGGTTTTCTAGAACTGGTCACTCATTTTCAACGTGTTACTGTGTCTTTTACTTTTTTATTCAAAATTATTTGTTCTATATTTATATGTATTTATAAAATTAAGTTTATTTTATATTAAAATCTTAAAATTAGTGTTTGTGTTGGTAAGTTTTGATATTTTTGGTTTACATCTTGTCTTTGTAGTGGATATGTAACGGACCCAAGTTCATATAGATTTCGTGTCTTGTATTTATAACTAAAATCTAGCTTTTCCTCCCACGGTAAAGTATACTTACTAATCTACTTTATAAATTAGGATTTACAAGCACCTAACCCGGAACTAACTCAAAATAACTTAAATCCGACCATCATACCCTCTCTTCGGTTGTTGCTTCACCATCAAAGAATTTTTCAAATTATTAGTTCTTTTTTCTTTCTTTTTTAACTTTTGAATATTTGGATGCATATTTTAGCTGAAAATATAATTATCTTATTTAAATTTGCGCTTTTTAGTGACTGTTTTGTATTGTTTTTAAAAAAAGGTCTTTTTATTTTTGTTAAATATTATTTAAAAATAATTACATCGATCACTTGTTCTTTTAATTTATAAGATAAGATTTGCAACATTGATTAAGATTTGCAACACTTTCATATTTGGTAGTAACCTTGTTAATTCTTTAAATCTATATTAAAAGTTAAATGACTATACACGGGTATCCAATCATCAGAAACACATATATGGAGGGGCGTATTTGACACAATTTTCACACGTCTTTAAGTTTTATTTTCGTCAACTAACGAATTGTGTCTGGTCATATTTCCAAGTTATCCCACATCAACATTAACATTTTGAATTTTATACTTCTGAAATGAACTATCGTCTAATTTACAATTTATACCTTGTCAAGTTGTTGAATTGACCTCCCATCAATATTACTAATTGCCTTTGTTTCATCAAGAATGTAGTTTTGTATCCCGCCATAAAACTATCGTTACTCTTTTAATCTTCACCTCGCCACGAATCTTGTTTAAATAAGTAATATATTCCCTTGACGAAATATATTCTAATTAGGACTCCCTTAGTCTTTGAAAAATAATTTTGTTATATATTTTTAAAGACTAAACAACACCATAAAGATGAGGTTAATTAATTTTATATAATATCTGTACACATGGAATATCAATACTGAGACATGTCAAAGAATACCTCAAACACTCAATTAATGCGTATGACAACAAAATACCATCACTTCATATTATAAACTTGTATCTACCCTTAATTAAATTTTAATATAACAATTCTTATTATTATCGAATTAACTAATCTTTCCGTATCGTAAAAACAACTTTTATTCTCCAATTTTTTACTCTCTCTCAAATGTCCTTTCTCCTCCCAAGTCTAGAACTAGCAACTCTATCAAGAAGAAATTTCTAATGTGTCATTCTCATGAAATCAATTTTCATTATCCTTTTTTTTTCTAAATTATTTATTAACATCGCCAAACCAGTCTTATAATCTTGAATCTTGTAATCTATACGCCTCATGACAACCCTTAGAAACAACTATATATATATATATATATATATATATATATATATCGTCCCATGTTGGAGCTAAATTTCCAGTATTATTATCTTTTGCCTCTTGAAAACGTTTCTTCATAACCAAATCACCCTTCTTAAAGTTTAATGGCCTTAGTTCGTCATCAAATATACTTTTTTTTATCAAACTCTTATAATGTTGAGCTTGGACTTTTGCTTGATCAAAACACTTCTCAATTAATTCACCAAAATTTGTTTCCCTTCAATGTTATGTTGAATATTACTGAATCATAAGATTGAGAATAACCACCTCTCCTGGAAGCACAACATTCGCTCCATATACTAAGAAAAAATGGGTTTCCTCTGTAGACATTTTTGGAGTTGTTCTATATGCCCACAATACCTTAGACAATTTATATGGCCATTTACCCTTTGGTCCTTTAACATTCATTTTTATTTCATCGATAATTGTTCTATTTGTTACCTCCACCTGTCCATTAGCCTGTGGATAATAAGTTGTTGAAAAATATTGTTTAATTTAATATGTTTTGCAAAAATGTTGTTGTTATTCTATTTTGAAACCGTGAGCCATTATTTGCAATCAATATTATTACAATTTCAAACCGTGACAAAATATGACGCTTAAAAAATTCACATATTTCTTGAACCTTGATTTTTGATAAAGCCTTTGCCTCAACCTACTTGGTAAAATAATCAATAAATACAACAAAAAATTTCTGTTTACCCGTAGTCATTGGTAATAAACCCACCAGATCAATTCTTCACTTATCAAAAAGACAATGCAATGGAACCATACTCATAGGTTCACTCGGTATATGACTACTTTTAGCATAAAACTGACACTTACTACACCATTGCACCATGGCCTCTACATCGTCTTCCAAATTCGGCCGATAAAAACTTGCTAACAAAAATTGTCTAATTAGACTTTTATAACCACAATTGTCTAAATAATCCTTCGCTGTACCTATTCAAACTCCAGATGCACTATCAAATTTAACTATCCATTCGAGATCCCTAGCTATTCATATCTCTTGAGCTCTAATTACAATTCTAAAATTGAAGAGAAAATAATATTCGCCCATATCTACCAACCACCTTACGAGTCTTATAGAAACATCTATTTTTTTACATACACCTCTCAAAGAAAAATATGCTCTAACCACAACAATATGGCCTTGAAATATCATTTTTCAGCATCAATTAAACTTTTACTGACATAGTAAACTGGATATTTTACTTTATCCACTTCTCGGAATAAGACTAAACTAACTACATGATCAGAAACGAAGACATAAAGATACAAAGGTTCACCTTTTAATACAGAAGACAATATCTCTGGTGAAACCAACTAATCTTTTAAAATCTGTAACGTCTCTTTGCAATGTTTGTTCCAACAAAACTTCTTTGCTCCTTTAAGAATTTAAAAGAATAAACGACTTTTATCCGATGCTCGCGATATAAACCGAGATAAAGCTTCCAACCAACCAGTCAATCTTTGCACTTCTTTAACATTCTATGAGGCTTAAATATTTATCAAGACTTTAAGTTACACTGTATCAGGTTCTGTCCCATTTTTGTTAACCACATATTGCATAAACTTCCCGCTCTTAACCCTAAAAGAATATTTCAAAGGATTGAGCCTATGATTTAAATTTTATAAATACTAAAATATCTTACTAAAAACTTCTACATGCCGATCCTCTAAATTTCTCTTAACAATCATATCGTCTATATATGCTATCACATTCTTTCCCAATTGCCTCTCGAGAATACGATTAACTAATCTTTGATATATTGATCCACCGTTTTTCAAACCGAACGTATTACTCGATAACAATACAACCCTCTTTGTATGAACGTGCGCATTTGACGTAGTTTTCACATGTCTTTACATTTTACTTGGGTCAATTTATGGCTTGTGTCTCTTCATATTTCCAAGTTAGTCATCGTCAACATTCTGAATGTTATGGAGTAATCAGAATGTGGTAAAAATATCTTAGAGGGCTAAATACTTTTTATTATTGCAAATATCATTCCTGATAAGAAATCCTCAGGAATAAATAAGTAGTAGATAGTATAAGTATCAATATGACATCGGATATTGGACTATAGATTGTATATCCTTAAAATAATAAGTCCAAATTATAATTGAAAATGGGAGGTTGATTGAGTTTGTCAAGGCTCGGGTAGGACTTTCGCGAAGATATCATAGGTCTAAACTAAGAAATCCAATGTGAAATTTGGGACCCTAGGGCTCCAACGAACCATGTTAGTCTTAAATCATGTTATTAATATAGTAGCAATGATCATTATGAAAGAATGAACCATGTTAGTATTGGACCACGTTGTTGCAATGCTTGATAGGCCTAATGAATAATCAGAATCAGATCCTAATCGACACATCACATGAATCATTATGGAGGTGGACTCTTGTTATGAAGTGACCAAAACTACATGTTGGAAGTTTTGAGTTTCAGTACTAGTGGTAGGTATCTACCCATTTTTACAAGCTTTCTATCCCCATATCATCTTTGATGATGATGATCTTAAAGGAGTGGCATGTGCTCATGAGGACGTCATACTAATCGATGTTTATCACGGGGGTAAATGTGAGGATAATCCTGATAGATACGTGCATTTCAGATGATATTATTCTAAAATTCACCAATAACAAGATAAAGAACCCTACGATAATCTAACCTTCTAAGATAATAATAATTGGGTTCATAAGTGAATCACTTAGGTAACAGAAAAGTTTGAGTATAAATTTTTTATTAGGTATATGCAAGATAATAAGGCCTTCAACGTCCCGTTCATAGTTTTGATAGCCCCACTTCATAAACATAAATTCTCGGCATGGCTTGATAGGATGCATGTTGTTTCCTCAATTATACATCACTGTTTTTATTGTTAATTCGATACAAATTTAAGGTTATAAGAAGAAAGCAAATAATTGCCCGAGAATGTTATGCATTATCTTGATTTGAAGAAATAAAAAACTAAATGCACCTTAAATTGAGGCCAAAGCTATAGAAGAACCAATAGAGGCTCAAAGCTTGGTTATTCAGGGAGAAGCCACCAAAACGTTCAAGTTTGAGGAAGGGAGAAGTTTAAAGATTGGTAACTTATTGTTAGGAAATCTTAGAATAAAATAATAACTTTCTTATATGATGATTTCAATGTTCTTACTTGGAAAACATGAGATGTAATACGATCTCTCCCCCCTCATATTATTTATCATAAGTTATCTATTAATCATAATCTTAGGCCTATCGAGCAGAAGAGGCGAGTATTTTTATCCAAGAGTCTGAAGTGACGCAAAAATCGAATAACTAATTATTATGGTTACATTAAAAGAATCTCAATAACCCATCTCTACAAAATATCCTGTTTTAGTAAAAAAGAAGAATATGAAATTGAGAATGTGTGTAGACTTCACAAACTTGAACAATGCATACCCTAAGGACCCATTCCAGTCCCAATGGTCGATCCATTAATAAATTTTACCTAAAGAAACAAACTTTTGTCCTTCATCGATGACTACTCAAGATACAACCAAATTAAGATGCACTCGGATGATCAAGAAGTACAATATTCATTACCGAACAAGGTTGCATAATTATAAAGTGATATCATTCATACTGAAAAATACAGGAGAAATTACTTGAGGTTGATTAACAAGGATTTTTGCGAATCAGATAGGATTAAATATTGTGGCTTGTATTAATGACATATTGGTCAAGAGCTCTGATGATTCAAAACATATAACTCATTTGGTTGAAACTTTCTAGAACCTAGAGACTATCAACCTCAACCCTAACTCTAAGAAGTGTGCCTTCAGGGTTCGGTCCAACAAGTTTCCTGGCTATCTAGCTAGTGATAAGGGAATATAATTTGACAATGATGTCCAAGTTTTGAGTAGAAGATTGGCACTCAAAAAATTTATTTCTCAATATTTAGAAAAGTGTTTCCATTTTTTCTAAGTGTTGAAAAAAGAAAACTAATTACACTGAGTGAGGAGTGTGATTAGATGTTCTATAACACCAAATAATATATATCATCTTTGAAAATTCTGTCTAAACTACTCTCATATGAGAAGGTGTACATCTACTTAGAAAGGTCTCATTATGTTGAAAGAAACATTCTCATATACCATTGGAGCAATTGAATACTTGTCAAAATAAGTAAAGGAAAAACGTATTGTAAGAATAAGAGAGAAGGAAGTGATAAACTTTATTCAAACTAACATCTATTATAGGTTTAGAATGCCCAAAGAAATTACAACTCAAAATGATCTTCCAGTTTAGAATGTAAAAATAGCTTCCTTCTACAAAGCAAGAGGTATTCAACAACACTTCTTCACACCATTCCATTTAATGAAATTGGTCAGGTTTGATAGTTCTAGAAATGTCTAGAACCCTAATTTGCTGGGTTGTTTATAAGAGTAAATAATAGTAACTTTAGAGATGGACTAAGTGAGATTTGTACAGAGAGAAAGTTGTCATAGTAATATTATATAGTGACAATACCGGGGCCCATTTCATACACGTACTTGCTCCAAAAAGGGTAATTTCTTTATATAGTAGCAGTAGCGGGGCCCATTTCATACAAGTGGTCCCTCTAGATTATCTTTCTCCTATTTACATCCATACACATGAAGTATTTATAATTTCTAGTTTTAGTAATATGAATACAAACAATTATATCAGGCCTGTCCAAGATAACCTAGATATTTTCCGTCCTTATCAGTAGCCCCCCCAGTCTTGATGGAAGAATGAATTAAGACTGTCTGGTGACCGGGTCGGAAATTCATGGTGGTTAATTTCCACTCAGTCAAATCAACATATACCGATACCCATGCTCGGTCTTTGACCAACTGTTAATATTTTGTTATCAACATGGTCGGTCTTTGACCAATTGTTATCATATCTTTCTAGAAACAGAACATTTTGGGGGCCTATTCTTAATGGGCCTTGCATCCGACGACTTTACGGTGCTAAGCCTAATTTCCAAATGCAAATTGAATACCTTTATGAGTATACACGTGTCACCTTTATGACAATAACCCCCTAGCCATGTAAAAAGTGTCAGAGTTTGACACGTGTCTTCTATCTATTTGGGAAAATCTACTCGTGATATTAACCAATGCGACTCTTGACCTTCCTAACGCCCTTTTTCGATTGCACTCCTCTATAAAGAAAACTGTTGAAGAAGCAATCTGCCTATAAATACCTTCATTTCTCTATTTTCTCCCTAACACACGTTTAGAGCGATAAAGCTTTACTATCTCCCTGGTCTTTCTAGAGAGAGAAGTCACTATTCGTGTCTTTGTTTATGAAAAGACCGCTTCTAAAAAGAAGACCGACCCTACCCTGAAACCAATATTTGGTGTAATCGACTATCTCGGTATCCCTAAGAGAGCTGTCGAATATAAAACACTCGTTCCAGTGAGCTCGACCCCACTCGACTTTCTAATATATGTACAAAACCCGTTATCTAAACAAAAGTACGAGGCGAGTCATTATCGTACTAAAAATTCTCTCCCCAAAAAAGTTGTTCCTAGACTTCCGATTGTTCGATCATCACCTTCGGTAACCCCAGCTTCTTTTTTTTAAGAAATCTAATCCCAAATTTCTGGTTATGGGGGAATCTAGCGCTTCCTCATCATCTCTCGAGATGGTCCAACTAACCCCTACCATCGTTGGTTACAGAACTGGTCACAATAGCGCGATTACAGTTAGGGGTGTAGTTCAGAGAGACGCTGAACGTCAAAGAGATACAAAACCTTGAATGTGCTCGTGTTAGTAGCAATTCCAGCTTTGTCTGCCCTACAACCGCTTCACAACCAATGTCTGCTCCCAAATTCATCCCTTTGAAAGGCAGAAAAAAAAAGGAAAAAACTCCCGCTGTTGTCCTTTCAAAAGTCTCTTCCAAAGAAACCAACAACATACCATGTAAAGAGGCGACCTCATATGTTCCTTCTATAAAAAATTCTAAGGAGGCCGGTCCTAAGAAGAAAACTGCGCAAGGTGGGCATCCTCTTAATGGAGGTCGGGAGGAAGCTGGCGGTATGGCTGGACAAAACACCGATCGTGGTCTATTCGAGAGATCGACCGACCCTGATGTTGCTAAAAAGATTGATAATCAGCAGCAAATCAATCCAACCTCTGTTGAACCCTATGTATTCAAGTTTCCCTTACTGAGGCTACAAAGCATACTACGATTGTTAAGGAGAAAATTTCCCAATGGGAAGATAAATGGGTTGCTACAGTAGAAACTGGTACTGCTACTCCTGCGATAACCGAAGAGCCTTTTCTACTTGAAATTAACGCAGTAACTAACGTTTATCACCGCAGCTTACCTCAAGATCATATTATATCCCTTTATAATGACAAGTACTTGTATTACAGTCCAAATGAGCAGCCCGGGCTCAAAGTTATGTGGGGAATATTTAACTGTGTAAACGTTCCTTTCCCGATGCATGGGTAGACACCTCTATTGGTACAACAAAGGGAGGTAGTATTTTTTACCGACCTATTTAATTATAGTCTAAGGCTTCCTCTCGACCCCGACATTGTGCGGCACTTGGAGATCTTGGGAATTTTCCCGACCCAACTTACTCCTAATTCCTGGTATATACTGATGTCGTGTATAATGGCCTCTCACCTAGCTGAAGTGTCAATATCTATAGAGGAATACATAGCTGTCACTGGGCTCTCAAAATCCCCTAAATTACCCTTTTTCTATTCTTCTCTAGTGAATAACAAGAATATAGTAAACGACTTACAAGAAGCTGATAAAGCATGGAAGAAGCGATTTATTTTCGTCAGTGGAGCATGGGAGAATGGTCAACCTCATAACAAAGACAACCCGATGCGCTTGACATGTAGATGGATCACAAGTGTTGCATAGAATAAAGGTCTGACTTTACTTCCACCTTTTTTCTAAAGTGTTGTTTTTATTATATAGCTTTCAAGTTGGAATTACAAGCCATAAAGAAGGCGCATCTGAAGACAACCAATGCTATTTTCTTGAAGCTAAAAAATTATGCCAAAAAGAATTGGGGTCACGCATTTCATCGGTGCTTTAAAAACACCAATTTAGTCAACAACAACCTCTGGCGTTGCTCTAACGAAATACTAAGCTCTGATCAACTAAGGGTTCCTCCCGATGTTGCTGATCTAGTTCAAAGGATAGATGCTCCTGATGGAGATTTCCTTTTACCGAAACGAAACCAGGCCCTTATCAAGCGTGTTAAATCAGAAGAACAATCCGACGAGGGGAATGAGAATGAAGTGAAGGAGAAATTCGTTGACAGTGAGCTTCGGGATCCTGTCGTTACCGAACCTAAAAAAAATTGTTGTGCTTAGTGAACCAACCACTACTGAAGGCAAGTCCCCCCTTAATGAAGAACACCAGAACAAAGGCTGTGAGGAAAAAAAAAGAAAGTAGTTATCGCTGAAGAGGGGAACAAGAAGCCTCAGGTAGCTAAAAAGAAAAAGAGATCAACCTACTAAAGAAATATCCGAAAAAAATCTGCTGGCTAAGAAAAAAACCATTCCCGTGTTATTTGAGCAGTACAGGGGAGTCAAGATGGATATTTCTGTTAGTGGATAAGAGAAAATTATCAATACCAAAGATGAAAATCCTGTTTGTGCTGTGATGGAGTTAGATCCTATATATTCGTGCCGCATCGATATTCATGCTGATGTCGATGCCTTTGTAAGTGAATCACTACCTCCCAAAACCAAATTGTCTCCCCAAAGGGTTTGCCACACTTCTGTGAAAGAAACAATTGTCATATCCGAGAATAGTTCCCATCCTGACAACCTGCGTATGATTGTTTTCCCGCAAGGCCCAAGTAACTTCTCTATTCGGGATTCAGATACCATGGCCAGAAATTTGTATGACATGGTCATTCCTCCAGCCTAAAAGGAAAGGATGGTGACATAACTTAACCACGAATTATCCGAAGTCACCAAGTGTTTATCCAAAGTGGAAGTGAAGCTACCGAACTTCCACAACTTAGAAAAAGAATCCAAGGAGGTAATTGAAAAAGCTAACAACCGAGCTGCATCGGCTCAGACTTCCTTCCGAACACTTCAAGGGAAAGAATCGGAATGGAAAGTGGCTCAGTCTAACCAAGAACAGATTAACCGATCTCTGCATGACTCTTTATCAAAAGATGAAGGTGATCAGGATAATGTCGCACAGATTTCAGCCACCCGAATAATTCAGAACCAATTCCTCCGAAAGCAATTAGCTAAGGCAGTCAAGGATTCCTTAGACTTTCGTTCTACTATGGAAAATAAGGCTAAATAAGACAAGAGCTTGTTTGCCATCAAATGTCAAAAAATTATGAAGCAAGATCTTACCGATGCCAAAGCTTCTTATGTGCTCTTCTTCCATAGCCAATACCCTCAACTACCCTTAGGATCAATGTGAAAAGATGTTCCAGAAGAAGATCGCCCCGAAGGGATCGTTAGTGTGGATGACATTGCTGGTGAAGATTCATCCGACGATCCATCATATAGTTAAGCTCATATTGTTTGTAATGTTCCCTCTTCCACGTGTTATATTTTTGTTAGTTTCCGAACTTGGTTGAAATTTTTGTAAACCGTCTTGAAGCGTTTTTGCATTTGTTCCTCGAGAAACTTAAACCGTTGTATTTTGTTGTATTTTTTTGTATTTCGAAGTTTATCAACATGGACCTTTGTTAAAATATTAGTTGTTCTTTTTTTAGAAATCGAAAGTGATCAATTTTCGATACCAAAAAATGAAATTACCAACCACTATCATGTAGATCAACTTATTAGCTGAAAAATCCTTAAGGTTCGAAGATGTAGATCAACTTATTAGCTGAAAAACCCTTAAGGTTCGAATATGTAGATCAAATTATTAGGTGAAAAACCTTTAAGGTTCGAATATGTAGATCAACTTCTTAACTGAAAAATCTTTAAGCTTTGAATATGTAGATTAATTTATTAGCTGAAAAACCTTTAAGGTTTGAACATGTAGAACCAAAATACAGATTTAAGGCTTCAGACTTAGGAGCCAATTTACCGAGCCTCTTGTCTTTTATATGTAAGAATACTTTTCGCAGAACCTTCTCTCCCATCTTAAATTCTCGTTTTTTCACCTTTGAAGCATACTTGCTTCTCATCAAAGTCTGATAGTGCAACGAATTTAGATGATCTCGACATCGTTTTTCTTTGATCAAGTCAAGGGATAAACGTTTATCCTTCCCATTGCTAGCTTCCTTGTAGTTACTGATTCTAAAGGATGGAAACATTGTTTCTACAGGAGTTACCACATCCATACTATATACTATAGTGTAAGGTGATTCTTGGGTAGCAATTCATGATGTGGTTCGGTATGCCCAACGTACCTCTTGTAAATAATCCAACCATTTTCCGGCCTTTCCTTCTAGATTTTTCTTGATACCGTCGATAATCGTCCTATTTGTCACTTCAACATGACCATTAGCCTGCGGATGGAAAGGTGCTGAAAAACATTGTTGAATTCTGTGAGATGAACAAAACTCTCTCATTTCCTTGCTATCAAATTGAGGACCATTTTCCACGGTTAACCTTTGTGGGATTCCATATCGAAAACATATATTTGACCAAATAAAATTCACTACATCCTTGGCCTTTGTTCCGAATAACGATTCGGCTTCTACCCACTTGGAAACATAGTCTACCGCAACGACTATAGTTTGCCTTCCTATGTTTTCCACTGGTAGCGGACCTACCAGGTCTATCCCCCACCTAGAAACTAGTAACCCCTCTGAAATGGACTATAACAATGTAGCTGGGATGCGAATTGAATTTGCAAATCTTTGGCAAGTATCATATCTCTTCGCGAGTTCTCTGGAATCGGCTGCTAGCGTAGGCCAATTAAAGCATGACAATAAAACTCTTTTGATTAGTGCTTTGGAGCCACAATGAGCCGAACCCTCTCCATCATAAAGTTCAGATAAAATCATATGGGACTCAATGTGTCCCAAGCATCTTAATATTGGTCTGCTCATAGATTTATTGTAAAGTAAGTCCCCCATTATTATGAATCATCGAGCCTTAGTTCTTACTTTCTTTGCTAGTGCTTTATCTTCGGGAAAAATCCCACTTGCCAAATAATTTCAAATGTTATTTCTCCAATCCGTGCCATTGATTGTTGAAATTCGGCAAGCCATTTTAGGTCGGTTTTCCAACTCCACTCGCTTGATGATCGATGTGCATTTTTGAGTTAAGACCCACAGGTATTCCCAACATATTCCATGGTTGCCAACGAATCAACCACTGCATTTTCCGCACGACGGATGGGCTCATAGGTAATCTTTTCAAACACAGACATTAAAACTCTGGCATGATTAAAAAGTAACTAAGAGTCTCTTATTAATCGGGTATTCCTTGCGCCACAGACTTGTTCCACTCTAAACCCTGCCAAAGCCGCTTTGTACTCAGCTTCATTATTCAATGCTCGAAAACCGAAACGAATTTCTTAGTGCATTGTTGTTCCTGATGGCGTAGTTGATGAGTCCGGATTTTCTCACCACTCAATGTAGAGACCAGATATGGGCAATTCAAACATAAACCAACACTGAACCATCCAAACAGGACTAAAGTATTAAAAGCTAATCACATTTTGACTAAGCTAATTGCTAATCTGCTTAATAAACTAATGGCTTTTTGAACTCGACCCGGTTTCATAAGTATGAACCGAAAGCCCATGTGGCCCATAATTAAAGGTATAAATACCCAACCACCTTTATTAATGAGGGTAATTAACATTTAATACAACTAGGCAGCTCAAATCTCTCACTACAAACCACTTAAACATTAAATCCCTTTGAAACACCACAAAACGCCTGACCAAATTACCCTCAGACAAAAATAATCCTCACCCAATTGGCGACCACAGTGGGAGAAGAAGGTTCCTGAATCTAGCATTCGAAACCATCAAGAAAAACCGGTTTGGATGAATCCGGACGAGCATGAAGTGCCACCAGCTTTGGCAGAAGTGGCGGGAGAAAATGATGAATATACGATCGAGGAGCGAGACCGACTAAAAGTTGAGATAGAAGCCTTGAGAGCTGCTAAAAGGGCGGAGATGGGTTTGAAAGGAAAGTCAAAAGTATCAGTTTACCATACTAACAATCCAAGAGACCATGAGCCATCAAAAACCCGTGTGAGTACTAAAAAGACTCATGCTAGCTCAAAGAAGTCTCACCGGTCTAAACCGGTGGAGAGCTCAGATTCAGACTCAGAGTCTTCTAGTAGCTTCTCGAATGAAGATGAAGTTGAAGAATCCTTATCATCCAGCAGCGATGAAGGCCGTTCTAAGAAGAAATAGAAGTTGGTTAAAAAATATTCAAGAAAAAGGTACAGTCATGGAAGATTGAAGAGGCATCTGGGTAAAGGGTCGTCTCATAGTCACAGCCATGGCCGAAGACATGTAGACCGTTTATTAATGGATCATTTTGCCTTTCATGACGAACCAGGTATCTTTGCAACTCCCAACAAAGATACTGTATTTAGTCGTGGCCGAATTGGAGACAATCTCCATTGTCCTCCAAGATATTGTCCGAAAACCTTCCTAAGAGATTTGACAGCACAAAGATGGAAAAATATGATGGCAACAAAGATCCAGATAACCATCTAGAGCAATTCAAAAAAATTATGATGAATTTTGATGATGATGATGATAAGTTACTCTGTCGAGCGTTCTCCCAGTTTTTTACGGGGAGTGCTCTGAAGTGGTACAATAGTCTGCCACAGGGCTGCATCAGAAATTTTGATACTTTTTGGGTGGCCTTTCGGAGGTAGTTCGTTGGAAGTAAAGAAGTAAAGGGAAATGGAGACACTATTATCCATTGTTCCCAAGACCAAATGAATCTTTGAAAGAATACATAAGTCGCTTTGTGAACACCAACAATGGATTAGCTCAGCTGACGTAATCGGGGAGTTTGAAGAGGAGGTTTTGTTGGGCAAGGGCCCTTTTAAGAAGATGGTCAGAATACTTTTTATTGTGGTGGATTGTCCTACGTGTTATAATGCCATTTTGGGGAGATCTTGGCTCTCGAGGATGCATGCTGTGGCTTCCAGAGTCCACCAATGTTTAAAATACGCTGTACAAGGACAAGCGGGAGTTGTCCGAAGCAGTCAGAATGTAGCAAGTGAGTGTTATGCAACAGCAGTGGCCCCTCGAACTTTGGGGGCAGTTCGGATCAATGAGGATTAGCAATTTGAGGGGCCCTCTGGGGAGAGGGTGAAATTGATGACCCCGGAGAGACCCCTGGTGTTTTAATACCAATTGAACAAGTTGAAACTCACTCTCTGGCTGAAGGAAGAAATGTCAAGATCGGGTCCAAGATGACATCGGAAGTAAAGAGTAAAGTGTTAGCCTTTTTGAAAGACCATCAGCATGTTTTCGCTTGGTGCAATGCTGATGTAACCGGAGTGCCAGCAGACATTATATCACACCAACTATCCATCCGAAGGGATATATCACCTGTTGTACAAAAGAGGAGAGCTTTTTCTAAGGAAAAAGCTGATGTCATAGTTCAAGAGGTTGACCGCCTTACTAAAATGGGGCACATAAAGGAATCTCAGTACCCTTTATGGACAACCAATCCGGTGTTAGTAAAGAAGAAAAATGGAAAGTGGCGTATGTGCATCGATTTTACAGATCTCAATAGAGCTTGCCCAAAAGACCTATATCCCGTCCCTCGAATTGATCAGTTGGTTGACTCCACATCTGGGAACAAGCTATTGTCCTTTATGGATGCCTTCTCCGGGTATAATCAGATTCAAGTAGATCCGAAGGATCAAGAACATACTACATTCGTTACTGATAGGGGCCTCCATTGTTACAAGGTGATGCCATTTGGATTAAATAATGTTGGGGCTACTTATCAGAGATTAGTAAACAAGGCTTTTACTAATCAGATTGTAAGAAACATGGAAGTCTATATCGATGACATGATGATGAAGAGTGTGGACGAAGAGCTACACTTAGCAGATCTCTAAGAAACCTTTGCCAACTTAGTGAAAGTAAATTTAAAGTTGAATCCAGAGAAGTATGTTTTCGGAGTTCAGTCCGGAAAATGCTTAGGGTATGTGATAAGTGAGAAAAGGATACAGCCTGATCCAGACCAGCTTAATGCTTTATTGCAAATGGAGCCTCCTCGGAATATTAAAGAAGTACAAAGATTGACAGGGAGGTTAGCTGCTCTAAACCATTTTATTTCAAGGTCTTCAGATAGGTGTGCCCCATTTTTTCAAACTTTGAAAGGTGTAAAAGAGTTTAATTGGTCTCCATAGTGTGACCGGGCTTTCGATGAAATTAAGAAGCACTTATCCTCCCGTAAAACTTTGTTTAAACCTGTTGATGGAGAGACACTCTACATATACTTGGAAGTTTCTGATAGTGCCCTAAGTGCAGTGCAAGTAAGGGAGGTGGATAATTATCCTCGTCCGGTGTACTATATCAGCAAAAGCTTGATTGATGAGAAAAAAGATATTTAAAACTTGAAAAACTAGCACTGGCCTTAGTAATTGCTGCTAGGAAAAAGAGGCCCTACTTTCAGTCTCATTCTATCATTTTCCAGACGTCTTTTACCTTGAAAAACGTTCTTCAAAAGGCAGACATTTCAAGCAGAATGACCAAGTGGTCAGTAGAGCTGGGAAACTATGATATTGATTTTGCCCCTCGTACAACAGTCAAGGCTCAGACTATTGCTGATTTCCTAGTTGAATTTCACTCAGACAGAGACACTAAGCAAGCAACAGTTGAAAAAACTAAGAAAGTATGGGTTGTCCGAACTGATGATGGATCGAGTACAATGGGTTATGGTGCTGGAATATGTTTAACCTCTCTGTACGACGACAAAATATACCAGGCTATATGTTTTGCTTTCAGGGCTTCCAATAATGAGTCCGAATATGAAGCTGCTATAGCTGGCTTGAAATTAGCTCTAATTTGTGGAGCCAAAAGGGTCAGGTTAATGAGCGATTCCCAGCTTCTTATCCATCATGCACAAGGTCAATCCGAGGCAAAAAAGGAGCAACTGGTAAAATATTTATTTGTTCTTTAAAAAATGGCACTTAATTTCAAAAACATCACCTATGAGCACATACCCCGAACAGAAAATACGCTAGCAGACTCCTTGGAAACCATAGCCTATTCTGAGTCCTACCCATGGATTCATGTGCAAGAGTGTCCATCCATTCAACTCAGTCAGAACAAGGAAGAATAAAGTTTAAATATACAAGTAAATCAACCTCAAGATTGGAGATTTCCTCTTTTCCAATACCTCTCAGATGACATATTGCCTCTAGAAAAAGCAGTGGCAAGGAAAGTAAATTATAAGGCTCGTGGCTTTGTCATCCTAAGAGACGTTCTTTACAAAAAATCCTTTAGTAGACCTCTCTTACGATGTTTGGGGATCGAAGAGTCCCAAATAGTGCTCTCCGAATTGCACGATGGCGAAGGATCAGCACACCGTGGATTCAGGGCTCTAACCAGAAAGGTCTTGCTAGCTGGATACTATTGGCCCTCCATAATGCAAGATGCCAAAGAATTAGTGAAGAAGTGTGATCCATGCCAAAGATACAGTAATAAAATTCATATCCCAGTTGTCCCTTTAGAGTCAATTTCTAAGCCGATACTTTTTGCTTGTTGGGTGCTGGATTTGGTGGGACCTCTCCCCATGGCATCCGAAGGGTGCAGAACTATAATTGTTGCTATTGATTACTTCTCAAAGTGGATCGAAGCAGCCTCATTGGTAGGAACTACTTCGAAAGCTGTTATAAAATTCATCCTGTCTAATATTTTCTGCAGATTTGGGGTTCCACAAAAGATAACCACAGACAATGGCCCACAGTTCGATAACAAGGATGTGGAGAATTTCTGTGCCTCTAGAGGCATTCAACACTGTTTCTCTTCTTCTTTCCACCCACAGGAAAATGGTCACGTTGAAGTAGCTAAGAGAACCATCCTATCCGGTCTTAAAAAGAATCTAGAAGGGACAGCTGGAAAGTGGCCAAACTATCTACAAGAAGTACTATGGGCTTACCGCACTACTCCCGGGGTTGCAACACAAGAGTCCCCATTTGCCTTGGTATATGGTAGGATGCAATAGCTCCTATAGAGGCTACACTTCCTTCATTCCGAGTCCACAATTTTTCCGAACAAGCTAACGAAGTGGCAATCAGAAACCAGCTTGACTTGATGGAAGAAAGAAGAGTTAAGGCTCACCTCAGAGCCACACACTATCAGGGTTTGATGAGAAGCAGATTTGCTTCCAAAATCAAAAGGAGCGGTTTTAAACCAGAGGATAAGGTGCTGAGAAAAGTCTTCCTGCATACCAAGGAGAAGTAGTTCGGCAAACTAGCTCCAACTTGTGAAGGAACCTATGTGGTCAGTGAAAAGTTTAAACCTGGGACATACAGGCTCCAAGAAAAACATGGAAGGATTTCGAATCACCCCTGTAACATTGAACACCTCCGGTTGTATTTAGAATGAAAACTATGTAAATATTTACTTTTTTAAAGTCCATGTAAATATTAAGGGGCATACTCTTTCCTACCCTGGTGGCGCGGGGAGGTTTTAATGAGGTGTGCGGGCTTTTTAATAAAATTCGATGCCTTCTTGAAAACTTCGGAGTGTTTCAATTGATAGCTTCTTTGAAAGTTTTTAAAGTATCACTGACAGACCAGATTGAATTGGTAGAGTGATGACTACTTAAACATTTGTCATCGGAGAATTTAAACACTCTCACTTAAAATACTTGTAAAATAGCTAAGGGCTGTTCAAACATTAGCCATCAAAGTTGGGAAACTATAAAACAATGTAAGAGTTACGTAAGATAAAGTTGCCTATTAAAATATGTAAAATGCCTTGGCCATCCAAGGGATTTGAATTTTTAAAGGGAAAGGTTTATCCGGACAAGGGTCAGACACGATTACAAAAATGCCTTGGCCATCCAAGGAATATAGTTCAAACACAAAAAATGAAAGATAGTTAATACTTTAAGGCTGAGCTTTCTTAGATGGTCCAGCCAGACTTGGTTTCTTCTTAGGATCAGTGGTTTCTTCATCTGGACTCTCTCCGGTCCTTTCATCTTCATCAGTTGGATCATCCCAACCACTGGAATAATTTTTATTATCACCATCAACCATCGTATGAAATGGGATGTCATCATACTCCACAAATCGCCATAGATCTCCTAGTGTCCTCTTCGGAAATTTCTCATGAAAGAGCAAGACCATGTCTGATTTGACTTCAACATACCTTTCCTCTTGGGAGTCTATCACTTTGTTGGTGTATGCATCAATCCTGGCTTGGATTGTCTTCTCCTGCTCCTTTATCAAGTCATCTTTTTCTTGTTTAGCCTTAGACACAACATCTTCGAGCGAAATTTTATCACTAGTTAGTGTCTGAATTACGTTGTCTTTGGCCTTCACCTCCTCTTTTGAAGTGGAAAGATTCTTCTCCAAATCAGAGTACTTGGATTGGAGTTCTTTGATAACTCCCTCCAAAGTGGCCACCTTGGTGGCCAAATCCTCTTTCCCCCTCTTCAACTCCTCGTTCTTTCTCTTTAATGCCTCAACGTTCTGGTTGGCAGTAAGGAGGTCGTTAGACAAACTCTCTTTATCATAGGTGAGTGTGTTGATGATGGCTGATTGATTTCGCACCTGCTTCTCCAAGTTGAGCACCGGTTGAATATTGCTCAACAAGGAATGGGTCACCATGTCCTTCTCTCCTGAAACAGAAAAAGATTTATCGTTGAAAGTGACAATGTTCGAACAACTTGGGGGAGGGGGGGGGGGGGGTAAGGGCCAGCAATGTCGTCCTTCTCAAGGTCTCCAAAGTAAAGGCCAATTCCTTGTAGCCCACTGATGTCTACTCCATCAATGTTGATGTCCCCTCTGGCGCCCTCTCCAGTGTGAAAGTCGCTTGGGATTTCCTCTGCTTGAGTTGGGTCTGTTGGGTCGACCGGAGGAAGAGACTCCAGAGGCCTGAGAGCAAATTCATCTCCCTTGGAGGTTTTCTTCTTCTTAGCTTCTCTATCTCCACCTTCTGCTCCCCGTTTTCGATATTTCCTGGGAGCTTTTGGGGGCTTTGGATATCCAACTGCCTCTTTGGTACTCTCGTTTTCTACCACTTGAAGCAAAGTAGCATCAATCCTTCCTTGGTCTTGCCACTCCTCGTTTGGTAGGACAGTCTCCTCAACACCACCTGAGTTGACCTCAGCTATGTCTAGCTTAGCCTTGCCTTTCTTACCCTTCATTTTGCTTGGGGCTTTAGCTCTGCCCGACAAGGCTAGAGTGGTTAATTTCTCCCAAGACAAGTCTCTCAGGCCGGTTGTGTTCAGAGGTGGGATCTCACCAAGTTTCCACCGGTAAAACAGTTGTGGAAGCGATTTCCCCATTTTTCAGCAGTCCAAGCATTCAGCTTGGCACAAGTAGTCTGCTCTTCTTCCAAGTAGTCAGTAAACTCCTTCGGCAGCACTACTCAAAAAAGAAGAAGATAAATTAAACAAACAAACTTATTATAAGAAAAGGTAGATAGACGTGATGAAATATTTACCTGTGCTTTTCTATCTACTGGTAAGCACGCTTGGGTTGACATCGGCTTTAATCTTCCTCCCATTTTCCCAAGCACCGCTCATAAACAAGAATTAATTCTTCCAGTTCTTCTCTGCTTCAAGCAAGTCATCTACCACTTTAAAGTTGTCACCCATATTGTAATGGTAGAAGGGGATAACATAATTTTTGCAAAGGCTGGAAACAACAGCAAATTTCTCCATTGGAAGCGGGATTTGGGAGAGCCTGGAAGCCATGATACATGACATAAGGGTGAACCAAGCATTGGGGCTCAGTTGGCTTGGACAGAGCTTTATCAGATGGAAATATCTGACGATCTCTGGGTCCAAGGGAAATCTAAGCCCCCAGTTGAACAACTCTATGTAGAAAACTATTTCACTTAGCTTGCAGTCCATTGGCGTCTCCGAATCAACCGATATCCTTACTTTAACAGATTCTGGGATCCCCCACTTCGTCCGGATCCGGCCAAGCTCACCAGTGTGAATGAAAGCATAGTTAATGTTCTGCACGGCTAGCAAATACTTTACACTCACTTTATGGAAGCAAGGTCCCACTCTCCCTTCAAGGCACTCCAGCAAGTCCGGGTGTTTTAAACACAGCTTCTCTTTACCCTTGTTTTTCTTAACAATAGCAGTCTCACTCGTCTGCCCGGAGACATCGGTCTCAAAAGGGGCTTCTTCAACACTGTCCTCCATCACCTCTTCCATCACCCTGGAAGGATTGTCAGTTGTCTTTGGTGGGAGAGCGCTGGTGGTCGACTCTGTAGGCTGTCCGGATGGCTGAGCTTCAGTTTTCCTTTGTGGTCTGGTGTCCGGTTGGGGCTCATATCTGGAGGGTTCCTTTTGAAGGCTTGTTCTAGTGGCCTCTGGATCAGATAACTTATCCTTGGGAACTTCAATGGGTGCATCTGACCCTGTAATTTTGTCTTTGGCCCCAGACTTAGAAGGCACTGATTTTGGAAATTTAGACTGTGGAGCAACAGCCTGGCCTTTTACTAAACAACCTCTTCGTCAAAGCGTTAGCTTTTCTGGAGAGATGTCAGCGTCCGATCCCATGGCTATGAATGGGGAGGGTCTCTTGGTACTTGTAAATGCTTGTTCTTGTTCGACAATAGGCTCTGACTCCTGGACCGATGAGCCTGAGACGATTGATGAAAGACTAGGTTGCAATAACCTTCTAGGTTTTGAGCGTCTGGCAGAAGACGAACCTTGATCAGGCTTTGAGCTTGGTGTTTCAGATTTGTCGATAGGAGAAACTGGGAGGCCTGCAGCAATGCACCTTTGTCGTTCGACTCTTTGTGCTTTCTCTAACTCCGAAAGATTAAGCCACCCACCTTTTACAAGTGCGTTTCTTGCTGTAAACATAAACTTACACCAAAAAGGGTTTTTGAAAAAGAGAGATAAAAGCTTTGAAGAATAGGAGTGAAAAGATGATGAAGATGGTAAAACAGTGAAAAATAAGTTGATTTATACTAAAGAAACAAAAGATACCCTGAAACCTAGGAGAATACAAAAAGATGGAAGTAATAATTAAAGACGGCACTAACATCACAAGCATTAATGGAAGAGGTTACTTTTTGAAATGAGCGGGAGTGCCGTCCTAGGAGAAAAATGGCTGGTGAGGCGAATCAGAAAGGGACACGTGTCCCACGATCCATGGCAAAACCTTTGAGCTTCTAAGATTTTTGTCAGTCCGGATAAATCCTTTACACAAATCGAAATCGGTCCAGACATTGTCACAAGTGCTCAAGAGCAATTTTTAGGTCTTTCCAAAGGCCTTCGAACATAACCTAAAAAAGGGGCTACTGATGAGTCAGGATTTCCTCACCACTCACTGAAGAGACCGGACAGGGGAAATTCAGACATAAACCACCCACTTAACCATCCGAACAGGACTAAAGCATTAAAAACTAATGGGTTTTTGAACTCGACCCGGTTTCATAAGTATGACCCGAAAGCCCATGTGGCCCATAATTAAAGGTATAAATACCCAACCACCTTCATTAATAAGGGTAATGAACATTTAATACAACCAGGCAGCTCAAATCTCTTACTAGAAACCATTTAAACATTAAATACCTTTGAAACACCACAAAACGCCTGACCAAATTACCCTCAGACAAAAATAATCCTCACCAGTAGTGATTTGAACCCCGGATCCACACCCAATAATACTAGATCCACCATCAGTCCAGACTGTCCACTCATCTGGCTCATTTACTTTTTCGACCAATATATCTTCTTGTCGGCTGAAGTGGAACACTACTAGAAAGTCTGCCAAATCTTAGCTCTTTATTGTTGTTCTTGGTTCGAAATCGATATCAAAATCGCACAGCTGAACCGACCATTTAGATATGCGTCCTGAAACATCTGGCCTTCGTAATATATTTTTTAATAGAAAATCATTTTTTATCATAATCGAATGACCCTAAAAGTACAGACGCATTTTCCTAGCTGTTGTTACCAATTCCAAAGCAAGATTTTCCAATTTCAAATACCCTTTTTCAACATCTAGTAAGCTCTCACTCATATAGTAGATTGGTTTGGGTATTCGATCCGCTTCTCTACTAATGCTGCACTAACCGCATGATCGGTCACTTCATTAAAAAAATATACAATCTCTCCAGGAATAAGTTTTGTTAATAATGTTGAGAAGAAAAATAGTTTTTTTATGGTGAGGAAGGCCTCGGTACAAGCAATTATCCAACTAAATGCTTTAGCGTTTCTCAAAACCTGGAAAAAAGGCGCGCACTTGTCAGAAGACTTGGATATAAACCCGTTTAGTGCTATCAGACGTCCTGTCAAAATTTGGACTTCCTTCACATTCCTTGGTGGTGCCATACTGCATAATGCGTTTAATTTCACGGAATCTGCTTCGATCCCCTTTCCATTGATCAGAAAACCGAAAAACTTTCCAGATCGAACACCAAATGAGCATTTTTCTGGATTCAGCTTTAGATTTATTGTTTCCAGATCCACGCTCATCCTCCATTTTCCGTTTTTCTTTTTTACTAAGACCAGATTTGCTGTCCACTGTAGATACTAGGATTCCATGATGTGGCCTACCTTCATCAACCTCTCTACCTCTGAAATAATGGCCTCTACCTTTTCTTGAGTAACAGCTCGTCGCCTTTGACTTAGAGGTCAGACATTCGAGCGCACCCACACTATGGCCAATTACGCTATTGGGAACTCTTGTCACATCCTCCGAACACGAAGCAAACATATGCAATCTATCTTTAAGAAAATAAATTAATCTCTCTCGAAAATCACCAGACAAATTAATCTCATTTTTAAAATGTTTCCAATAACAAATTCGAAATTTTCATAATTTTCATCGGTCAAAAGCAACCCGGGGGTCTCCCTAGCATCATCTAATGGTTCTAATCCTGAGGTCGACCCCATTAATTTCTAATCTCCAGCATAAACCATTTTCTCAGCTTTTGTTGCCAAGGTTGCTCGATAGCATTCTCTTGGTTCTTTCTAGCTGCTTCAGATAACGCCGACGTTATTACCTGTCACATACTTCACACACTGATGCACCGTAGATGTTACTGCATGCATCCTAGATAACCAAGATCAACCAGGAATTATGTTGTGAGAGGTCGGCAAATCTACAACCACAAAAAGTATCGTTACTTCCTTTCTAAAAGGGTGTCGCCCTAGCTGTACTAACGCTTCAAAAATTCTCTGACAACCATAGCTGAAGCTCTTGTAAAACCCATATTGTTCGTTCGGACTTTAAGATAACCGATGGCCGTTTAAACTGCGAATAGGTAGACAAGAAAAGTATGTTTGCTGAACTTCCGGTGCCGATCAGTACTCTACGTACTTCTTCACCAGCAATTGCTACTACAATCACAACTACATCATCATGGGGACCGACTATATCTCTCATATATTCGTCATCAAAACACACAAAAGGGGATGGGCTTCGGTAGATGTACAGTGACGTTCCAGGTTCTAACTGGGTGGTAAGACATACCACATGTCTTTTACGAGAAGAATTAGTAATCCCTGCCATCGAATCTCCTCCGAAAATATTCAATGACTTGAAAAGTTTACAAAGATTACTAACCTTTCCATTTACTTCAAGAGATATTTCTTCAATCATCCCAATTATATTTAGATCTTTTTCAAGATCTAGATACTCTATAGATATATCAAACGGATCAACTACCTCAGAAATAACCAACGTTGTTTCTGGTTTTGATACTGCCACAATTTCCTTGGAAGCTACATTTTGCTAAACTTGCTTTTTTACATATGTCGTTAATTTCCCGTTGTCGATTAAATCTTGTGTTTTCTTTATTAATACTATAAAATCCTTCGTATTACGATCCACATCTGCATGATACTTACAATACCGGTTGTTTCAAATTTTCCGAGGGGTCTGAATTGGGAAAGGCTTGCAAAAATGAACAGTCTTTTTTAATTTCTCGAAAATGGTTAATACACATTCAGTCAGTCTGCAAAGTGTGCTGGTCAGATCCATTTAATCGAAAATAATCGTCTTCAAAACTGGCCACTATACCTGACTCGCTAAGGTTGTGACGTAGGTGCCTTTACTTGTTTCTGTTGCGCAACTGGTAGCACCATACTTTTTAGTTGTGGTTGTTGGATAAATGTCGGTTTCTGTACACCCTGCTAATATGTCATTATTGCCACTTGTGAACTCTGCTGAATCTGTGCTGCTAGTTCAGATGCTTCAGTTTCTTCTATCAATATTTGTTTTTCTACTTGAGCTAGCAAAGCGGAAAATGTGAATGTTTGTTTCTTTGTGACTGCCTGTTTCAGAGGACCGGGTAGTAATCCCAATATATACCTTGTGAAAGCTACATTTTCCTCACAATAGTCAAAATCAGTTTTAGCGTTTACGAACCGTCGTGTATAATCTCTCAAACTTTCTCCCATCTTCTATCTACAGTAAACGATCGTATCCCTATTAGCTCGGAAACATTTGCTTCCTACAAACTGTTGTCTGAACATTACCCAAAACATATTGAAGTTCTTTATGCAGCCTTGGGGTAATCGATTGTACCATTTTGACGCTCGATCTTTAAAGGTCATTGAAAAAGCTCTACAGATTAGCTTGTCATCATTATCGAAACTCAACATAGAGTTCTTAAAGGCTTCAAAATGATTCTCAGGGTCCTTCTTCCCATAATATTTCTCCAACTTAGATATATCGAAACTCTTTGGGAGGTGTCCTGACATAATCTCATCTGAAAGCGGGGACGATCTCCAATTACGTCCTGACCTGAAAGCCCCGCTCCCTAGACCTTCTGTATTGGTTGCATATAACCCTTCTCCACTCAAGTTAGCAAACTGGCTCCCGACCCTGACTTCCTGATGGGAGTTGTAACCGCGGAATGTTAACTTGCTCTCCTTTTTTGATCGTAATAACCCCCTCCTTCTCGGTAGAGATCAAATATTTTTTGTCAACACTGTTTTCGCGATACTTTGACATTTTTGCCCGACGAGTTTGGCAACCGCCGATTTCTCGCTCCCTCATGATCCTTTTACCTTTTTTAAAACGTTAGCTTTCTCACTCTAGAGATGACGATTCGTCTGAATCATCCTCAGAATAATTACTATAATTCCATCTGATACGACACTCGGTTTACCTTTCCGATCCATTATTTTGCGCCGGATCAAAGGAGCAATATTCCACGATTAACCTCTTATTTATCGTCACAAAGCATTTTCTCTCTTTGATCTACTGGCATGTTCCTTTTTTTAGCCAAAACTATCTCCTTTTCTGCATTCAGCTTAACAATATCATCTAAAATTTATTGCCTCATCATGATAAGGGTCGACCGTTTACTCTTCCCCTAATCATTTTGATCACGACTGTCGTACTGCTCCTCAGAATGTCGGTACTATGAGTCCGACACAATTATGTTAGCATCTTTATCTAACTCTTTTCCCTCTACTACCTCGGTATTCATTTCTCTGTATGCTATGATTTAGGAAAGATAGTTTCACGGGAATCAATTCGGATTCCCAAAGACGACGCCAATGATAGTTCTAAAAATGTCTAGAACTTTGATTTGCTAATTATTTATAAGAGTATATAATAGTAACTTTAGAGAAAGAATGAGTGGGATTTGTAGAGAGAGAAATCTGTCAAAGTAATATATATTCAAAACGTACTTGCCCCCAAAAAGGGTACTTTCCTTATATACTGACGGTAGTGGGGCCCATTTTATACAAGTGGTCCCTCCAGATTATCTTTCTCCTATTTTCACCAATACTTCTCATATTACACATTAAATCCTTATTATTTCTAGTTATAATAATACAAATACAAACAATTATATAACGCCGGTCTAAGATAACCTCAATATTAGGAAAATAACCTCATTTCTTCACGAGCCAACCAAACCACACCTGAATTATCACGGAGGAAACTTGTCTTGTTATAATGTGTGGAATCAGTAATGTAGTCTCTAATGAGATCTTATTGCTTTTATTTCCATATCTCTAAGTACGAAGTAGAAATACTGATATCAGGAGAAGATTTGAGTTAGATGTGATTGAGGAGAACTAAGGCTCACGCAGGGTCCAATATTATCAAACTTCAATGATGATTAGATATACTTTCGATGTCTGATCCAGTGAGTCTAAAATGAGGGGTAAATTTCTTAGAAGGGTTTTCCTGCATACCGATGGCTTGGACACTCGGGTCAAATTGGGAGAGTCCCTCCATAGTGTAAGAGAAATTCAAAATACGAACCTATAAGCTTGTAAATGAGGA
Source organism: Limnanthes douglasii subsp. nivea (assembly GCA_036936605.1). Classification (NCBI taxonomy): domain Eukaryota; kingdom Viridiplantae; phylum Streptophyta; class Magnoliopsida; order Brassicales; family Limnanthaceae; genus Limnanthes; species Limnanthes douglasii. The sequence continues at coordinate 161,503,756 of JAUPFV010000003.1, forward strand.
AGTAAGGCATGCTCTCCACTCATGGACTTCAAACATTTCAAACTCTTTTTGTAAAATTGTATGAGTGTTGTATTTTTTTTAATATTTGTTTTTATAACTTTTGATGTAATGACTGGTGGTGCGCTATTTCCTACCCTGGTTGTGCATGAAGTTTTTACTGAGGTACATATATAGCCAACTAGTTATCTTTTGATGCAATGACCATTGGTGTACATATAAAGAGTTTGTAAACAATAGATGATATTTCATAAGACTCTCTCTCCTTACTAGATTTCTTCCATGAGATTCTGGTAAGGCGAGGGTTTTACATGTTAATAGGCACTACATTAGCCCAACGCCCTCCAATAAGGATAAAGCTCAATTTCCACTCTTTTTCTGACTCTCAAGATCATTCACTACCTTATGGTGGTCTGAAAAAGAGAGTTAATAGAATACAAGATACTCATTAGTAGAGATGGTGTAGAGGGATATAAAATCTTCCATATCAAACTCTTAAATTTTGATAGATGCTGCAAGACATTACCATTGTTCAGGTATTAGAACTAACTTGGATCGAGCATAATTCAGTAAGGCCAAAATTCAAAAAGGTTATGATGAAACATACAATTGAACTCCCAGATAAAAATATCAGTATACAACACAATCTCCTTAGTTCGGGCAAAATAGGAGTCTCCCCATGGATCAGTAGCTTAACCTTGAAGTTATTAGCAATCTTCGATCAAATCTAATTATATTAAGATTTTATTTTATTTTATTTTATTGTATTATAATTTAGGGTTTTGAGAAGTTGTTATATAAATCCTCATATACCTTAAGTTTTAATTAAGTTTTTGGAATAAAATATTTTTATATCTGAAAATTTCAGTCTTTGTTACCCTTATATTAGGGTTTCATCATGTTACCCTTGAATTAGGGTTTCATCTATCGTTGCTTCTTCTTCTATTTTCGACGCGTCATCATTTGGCTTCAAAGATAATTCTTGATATGAGTTGGCCCAGTTTTTAATATTTTGGTGTCTAGAGGGCTCTCTACTTCTATTTTCGACGCGTCATCATTTGGCTTCAAAGATAATTCTTGATATGAGTTGGCCCAGTTTTTAATATTTTGGTGTCTAGAGGGCTCTCTACTTCTTGATCACTTCTTACTTTCCTTAACACGGGGGACGTGATAGAATGTGAATAATATGAATTAGTGGAAGAGGAGCCAACACTACCATCATCCTTATCTACGATAAGGGCATTCGAACCCATAAACTTCTTCGGTTGGTCATACATTTACCTTGACCTATGAGTGATTTAACAGGAAAAAATGGAAGATATAGATCACCATGAGTGTTAAGGGGCTTACTAAAAAGGGCGAAAATAATTGAAGGATCAAATGTCCAAAATGGGTGAGTTACTTGTTTATAAATCACCCTCAAACACCTGGTAAATTGACAAGATAAATTAAATACGTAAGAACTCATAGAAACATCCATATAGCCCTTGAATCTCCGACGAAGTGTTTAGTTTTGTTACATGACGATCAAAAGATTTTATTTTATTTTATTCAAATATCTTATGTTATTTAAATCAAATCTAATTATATTAAGATTTGATTTGATTTCTTGTATTATAATTTAGGGTTTTGAGAAGTTGTTATATAAATTCTCATATACCTTAAGTTTTAATTAAGTTTTTGGAATAAAATATTTTTATCTCTGAAAATTTCAGTCTTTGTTACCCTTATATTAGAGTTTCATCATGTTACCCTTGAATTAGGGTTTCATCTATCGTTGCTGCTTCTTCTATTTCCGACGCGTCATCATTTGGCTTTGAAGATAATTCTTGATGTGAGTTGGCCCCGTTTTTAATGTTTTGGTGTCTAAAGGCCTCTATACCTCTTGATCACTTCTTACTTTCCTTAACATGGGGGACGTGATAGTATGTGAATAATATGAATTAGTGGAAAAGGAGCCAACACTACCATCATCCTTATCTCCGATAAGGGCATTCGAACCCATAAACTTCTTCAGTTGGTCATATATTTACCTTGACCTATAAGTGATTTAACAGGAAAAAAGTGGAAGATATAGATCACCATGAGTGTTAAGGGGCTTACTAAAAATGGCGAAAATAATTGAAGGATCAAAATGTCCAAAATGGGTGAGTTACCTAGTTTATAAATCACCCTCGAACACCTGGTAAATTGACATGATAAACTGAATACCTAAGAACTCATGGAAACATCCATATATCCCTTGAATCTCCGACGAAGTGTTTGGTTGGGGTACATGACGATTAAAAGGATTTTATCATGGTTTGAGGTTTTTAGTAGAGTGCTATATATATATATCTTGATTCATGAAGTAAAGATAAGTAAGAACTCTTAAAATATTTGTCGAGTGAACATTATCTCTTTTTGGCGTTTCATAATCTCGTTTTTAATTACTATAGTCACATTGGAAATTAGAAAAGATGCAACCTTCAATACACGAGTGTGAAGAAAAAATTCATTTAATAATAAAGCCTATTAATAGATTTGAGAAAAATATGTCATGCGATACGCAAAGAGAAAACTTGAAGTCTACAACAACTCGAGATTTTAAAAATTCCCTAGCGATTCACGCATGTGAAGCGCTTTAGGGGCCCAAAATGTAGCTTTAGTCTGAAATCTCTCTTGAACCCAAGTGCATTAGGGGGCCAAGATCTAGCTTCAATATGTAATATTTCCTGAATCCAAGCTCAGACTTCGAACGAAATGCCTCATAAATCCAAGCTCAAGCTTCATACCGAAGCATTTTAGGGCCCAAGAACAAGCTTCTAACTTGGAAATGTTTTGAAAGCTTGATTCAATTTTAGAGGGCTCTTTATATTTATCCATCATCAAACTCGCAATGACGAGGAACATTTATATATTTTGATGCAATAATAAGATGTTATTTGTAACAAGTAGTTTTGTTAGTTGGTTAATTGGTCACATTTTATTCATGAAATGGGTTGGAATGATATTAGTCTCCATACAACAAACTAATTGTATTAAAACAAAGTACTTGTATAAAAATATATATTTATTCGAAGAATTAAAATAAATGTATTAAAAACGGGTTTTTACTCGCGGATATATATAGATATATATATATATTCCATACTAAAACGAATTCTATCATTAGTATTAGACCAATAACGATTCATGTTAGGGAAAAATATCACATCTTCCTCTCTAGGTTAATTCTATCCTCAAAACTAGGATCATCAACAATTTAAGGTATAAGGTCGACTCTCTTCTGGTGATATATTTAGGAGTCCATATTCTTACGGGACAATTTTCATATACAGATTGTCGATCTCTTCTTCACAACTTTACTTTGCGTATTGGTTCTTGGACTTCCAATCACCTTTCTTACTCTAGTTAGCTTTCACTCATGAAATCTACTCTTTTTGTTGTCTAGGTTTTACTGGTTTTCCATCTTCATCCTCTCTTTTAGGATTCTCAAAGATATTTCTCAGTATCTTTATCGCCTCCTCTGGTCCGACCACGAGATAAAAGTTTCAGAGGCTAAGGTGGTTTGATCTATTATCAGATTACCCATGAAGGAGGGTGACCGTGGGATTCCAGATCCAAAAACTTGGAATCATGCGGTCGTCCTAAATTTTTTGTGGTCTATAATTAGTAATAATAAAAACTTCATAGGGTGCAATTAGATTAAATCAAAGAAAACTAAAAATAATAACTTATGGGATTAGATCTTGGCTCATTACTTTGAGGATTTTTTATATATTATTATTTTTGCTAGTAATGGGGAAAATAACTCATTTTGGTCTGGCACTTGGCTTCTTTCTACGTCACTTGATATCTATTGCGTGCTTGATGTGTTTAGTTTCCGGATAATCTCTGAAGTCTTGTAAACAATTTCATTTTGAATAATTTTTGGGGTTTCCCAAAAATTTCAATTGGATAAAATCAGAGATATAGTTTTTGAACACAGAGGATGAAAATGATATGATATCCTTTTCAACAGAACCCATATTTATAAATTCGACCAACCAAAAAAACAGTTTGGAAGTTAGGGCAGTTAGGGTCTCTCAACAGGTTTTGTAATAAAACGGCTCAAATTTAAAATTTGAATAAAACGGTCAAATTTTCGATTTCGAAATTCTGTTGACTTGCAACAATAGCCGCAAGGGGCTCCGCCCCTTGACCCTGCTAATCATGATCTAATCTAACAAGCGTGCACTCCGCACTCTACGACTTGTTTGATAATATATATGATTAAATTGGTCGACTAGTCGATCCAATTACACTAAAATAAATAACAATCTTCCCCCATTTTAGTGTAATTCATGATCTACTAAAATCAATCATATCAGATATCAAATTTATGCATAAATGAAATATCGTAACGATTGAATTTCACATTAGTATATTACACATTCCAAATATTCGAATATCAAGGTATCACTAAGGATTGAACCTTTACTATTCACAATGAATACATGAAGATAACATACACATAAATTTACATTCTCACTTGTTCTTACTTGACACTATATTTTACTAGCCTTGTGTCCTTATCCTTCTTAAGCATATCAAAGCCAAGTCCTAGCTTCTTGAAGTGGCTAAACTTCATGCTCAAATAGGTAGTTCTTTTCATCTTGCACCTGCATATGCAATTTTTCAAAAGAGCTATTAAGAAGATAATCTTCAACCTTCACAACTTGCAGTTCTGAACACATACCTTGGGATGATATACAAATGTGTTCCAATATCTTGATGTTAAGCTTTCCACATTGAATTCAACACCTAATGTCATATTAGATGGGAATTGAGTATCTCAACATGAGAGATTTCAAATGGACTTTAATCCCATCCCAATAGCCGATTTGTGCACAAGATCTCTATTTAACCCCTTGGTTAAATGATCGGCTAAGTTATATTGCGTTCTCACAAACTCTACTGAAATAACATCATGCGTGATACGCTCACGAATCATACTGTGTCTAACACCTATGTGTCTAGACCTGCCTTTGTAAACTTGTCTATAAACATTGGCCAAGGCAGCCTCACTATCACATCTGATAGATATAGGTGATATCGGTTTGGGCCACAACGGAATTTCATACATTAAATTTCTTAGCCACTCAGCTTCTTTACTCGCTGCTGCTAATGCCACAAACTCTGATTCCATTGTTGAATCAGTAATACAAGTTTGTTTCTTAGACACCCAAGAGATAGCACCTCCCCCAAGTAGAAATACCCATCCACTTGTGGAAGAATGATCTTCCATATTGGAAATATAACTCGCGTCTGAATATCCTTCAAGTACAGAAGGAAATCCGGTATAAGTTAAACCATAATTCATGGTCCTTTCAAATACTTGAATACTCGATTTAAAGCTTGCCAATGATGCGAACTAGGATTGCTAGTATACCTACTAAGTTTTCCAACAGCAAAGGCAATATCCGGTCTAGTACTAGTCATGGCATACATAAGACACCCGATGGCTCTCGAGTATCCAAGTTGAGATATAGCAATACCTTTATTAGGTAGAAGCTTAAGACTAGGATCTATAGATGTGCTTACCGGAGAATACTCTTTAAAATTAAATTTATTTAATATCTTCTCAATATAGTGAGATTGAGAAATCGATATACTATTGTTCTTTCGCTTGATTCTTATACCAAGAATCATTTCAGCTTCCCCCAAATCCTTCATCTCAAAGTTAGATGATAAAAAATTCTTCGTTTCATTAACCTGATTTTGGTCAGTACCAAAAATCAACATATCATCCACATATAGACAAATCATAACTCCTTTACCAGAATTATCAAATTTACTATATACACACTTGTCTGCTTGGTTAAGAATAAATCCATTAGACAATATCACATTATCAAATTTTTTATGCCAATATTTTGGTGCTTGTTTCAAACCATACAAAGACTTTTTCAACTTGCATACCTTGTTTTCACAACCAGGCATCACAAACCCTTTCGGTTGTTTCATATAAATCTCCTCATCCAAATCACCATTCAAGAATGCTGTTTTAACATCCATTTGATGAATTACAAGATTGTATACAGATGCAAGTGCAATCAACAATCTAATAGTGGAAATCCTAGCAACCGGAGCATAAGTATCAAAGAAGTCAATTCCTTCTCTTTGTCTAAATCCCTGGATAACCAATCTAGCTTTATACCTTTCAATAGTACCATCTACTTTCATTTTTCGTTTAAATATCCATTTATTTCCCAATGATTTGCACCCAGGAGGTAAATCAGCCAACTCCCATGTATTATTATGCATGATAGACTCTATTTCATCCTGGATAGCTTCTTTCCAGAATGCAACATCCCTTGATGCCATAGCATCACTAAAAGTCCTTCGATCATCTTCAATAACAAAACAGTATTGATATTGATAGTCAATCTTATCTCTTGACCCTTCAACTAAATATAGTTGAAAATCAGATCCGTACGACTTAGCTTTTCTGGCTCTAGTACTTCTCCTTGGTTCAGAAGGTCCAGGTACACAATTGGTACCACTTGATATATTTTCAATTTCACTTGAGTTCCTATTCAAAGAGTTTTGAATCAAATCTCTAGGTCTAGGTATAGAAGTAAATCTCTCTTCATCAAATATTGCATCTCTTGACTCGATAACTGTGTTCACCGACACATAATCATTAGATTCTAACACATAGAACCTATATGCAATGGAATGCTCAGCATACCCAATGAAGATACAATCTATACCTCTTTCACCCAAATTTTTCCTTTTAGGTTCAGTGAGTCTTACAACTGCTCTACAACCCCAAACTCTCAGATAATTTAGTGTTGGAGGCTTCTTAAACCAAAGCTCATACGGGGTAATCTTATTCCTTTTAGTAGGAACACGATTCAATAAATAACAGGCTGTTAACATAGCCTCACCCCAGAATCCTTCACTCAAACCCGAATAGGACAACATGGAATTAACCATTTCTTTTAAAGTCCTATTCTTCCTTTCAGCTATACCATTTTGTTGTGGTGTATAAGGAGCCGTGGTTTGATGAATTATACCCGTAGACTGAAAATATATAGGATCATAATATTCACCTCCTCTATCCGTACGTAGATTTTTAATCAAATCATTCTTATGTAGCTCAACTTCTTCCTTATAGATTTTAAACTTATCAAGAGCTTCATTTTTAGCATGCAACAAATAAATGTAGCAATATCTAGATGCATCATCAATAAAAGTAATAACATACTTTTTATTTCCTAATGAAGGTGTAGCATGGAAATCACATAAATCACTATGTACTAGTTCCAATATTTTGGAAACTCGGTTAACATTATTGAAAGGTTTTCTAGTTATCTTAGTTAACATGCAAGTTTTACATTTTTCATTGTTTGCATCAACAGGAGGAATAAGGCTCATTTTGGACATGTCTTTTATTCTTTCATAATGAACATGTCCTAATCTAGCATGCCATAATTCTGTTTTATTTATATTTCTACACACACTAGTAGAAGTCATGCAAACAGAATCATTTTCGAACGAAACATTAATATTTAACATAAACATACCATTACATAAATATCTGAATCTCATAAATACACCATGTTTTGACAATACATATTTGCCACTTTCGTACACTTGTTTGAAACCACAATTGTTTAAAACAACACCAGACAAAAGATTCTTTCGAATCCCAGGAACATACAATACATTGTTCAATAATATATACTTTCCAGAAGTAAATAGTAATTTAACATTTCCTAGTCCTTCGATTGGTTCGGTAGCAACATTTCCCAACTTAAGTGAAGGTCCATCTTCAATCCGTTGAAAATTACTAAACCATCGAAGATCTTTACATACATGACTTGTTGCTCCCGAATCAACCCACCAAGCAACATCATCATCCTGCACATAAAATGCTTCAGATATTAGAGATATATAATCTTGACCAGAATTAGAATTCTGAAATGAAATCTGACCTTGTTGCTTTTCAGGATCCTTAGATCCACTTGAACCAGCATTGTTTCCACTTGAACCAGCATTGTTCCCACTTGGACCAACATTATTTTTGCCTTTTCCAACTCGACAATCTCTTCTAAAGTGACCAGGTTTGCCACATTTCCAGCATGCTATTTTAGGCTTTTTGCTGTTAAAATTATTGTTTTGTTGTTTCCTTTAAACTTTCGTTTATTCCCCTTATCTGTATTTCCATTCTTAAAGAATCCGCTGCTTTCAGCCATATTTAAAGATGAGTTTCCCACTTGGTTTTTACCCTTGGGATTACTTAATTCATCTTGAGCCCTTAGAGACTCTTCAATCTTAAAATGACTACCAAGTTCGACTAGAGTCATTTCTTCCTTGTTGTGTTTCAGTGTGTGTTTAAAATCCTTCCATGAAGGAGGAAATTTGTCAATAACAGAAGAAACCGAAATACATTCGTCCATTTTCATATTGTGTTAAACAAATTGACCCAAAATTCTTAGTAGTTCATTATACTGTTCCATTACAGGTCTAGAGTCAACCATTTTGTAATTTATAGAATTACTAACCAGGAACTTCCTACTAGAAGCATCTTCTGCCATGTATTTTGATTCTATAGAATCCCATAACTCTTTTTCAGATTCGACATTTTGGTATACATCAAACAAATTATCAGACATACCGTTTAATATATGGCCTCGGCAAATATAGTCATCATTCTCCCACTTGCCGCGTCTCCTCGTTTGTTCCAATGTTTCATTCTCAGTGATCTCTGGCCAGGGGGTACTCAAGACATACACAACCTTGAGTGTAGTCAACAGAAAATGCATCTTTTTCTGCCATCGTCTGAAATCATGTCCTTCGAACTTGTCCAACTTAGCGAATTTACTTGTCATCTCCTTCGCACATTCTCCTCTGTTCGTCATCTCTATCTTGATCAACAAGACCGGAATATTTCAATAAAATGTATATTTTTGTGTTTAGTTTCCGGATAATCTCTGAAGTCTTGTAAACAATTTCTTATTGAAATATTTTTGGGGTTCTCCAAAAATTTCAATTGGATAAAATCAGAGATATAGTTTTTGAACAAAGAGGATGAAAATGATATGATATCCTTTTCAACAGAACCCATATTTATAAATTCGACCAACCAAAAAAACAGTTTGGAAGTTAGGGCAGTTAGGGTCTCTCAACAGGTTTTGTAATAAAACGGCTGAAATTTAAAATTTGAATAAAACGGTCAAATTTTCGATTTCGAAATTCTGTTGACTTGCAACAATAGCCGCAAGGGGCTCCGCCCCTTGACCCTGCTAATCATGATCTAATCTAACAAGCGTGCACTCCGCACTCTACGACTTGTTTGATAATATATCATGATTAAATTGGTCGACTAGTCGATCCAATTACACTAAAATAAATAACACTTGAGACCATCATTGATTCATAATTGGACAGGAATCTCAAAGTCTCTGACATCATCTTTAATAGTGTTTGAACTGGTATGGAAACTTAAGATCCACGAGAGCTAGAAATCACAACAATCTTCAGGAAATCAACAATCTTAGATCTCCCACCCTCTTTTCAAAATATCAACAACGACGTTTATTGCTGGATTGCTAAGAGGAACCAACAAGTTAATTAGAAAAGATACATACCATGCCATTTGTACGCCAATCCCATACGTCGGGTGGACGGGGTTAGTATGATACAAATTAATATACTCCGTCACTCTATCATCCTTTGGTTTGTTATCTAGGGAAAGCTTTCCACCCGTGATAAGCTTATGAGTTGGGGTTTGAAACCCATCGAATTGTGTCTTACACAATTCTGACTCTGAAACTATTAACCATATCCTCTATAACTGAAGTTTCACTCAAAGTCTGAGGGTTTTCGCAAGCTCCAAGTCTAGATCTTCTTTAAGACACAATATAATTTTACAAATATAAAACGAAATTCAAAATTTTCTACGGTTTTCAGTATATAAAATATTCTTTTAAAAAAAAAACTACAATAATTATTATATTTTGTTGTTAGCCGTCCAAAAATTATTTAGATCAAACTCAACAAATGTTAATAATTTTTTTTGTTATACGTCAAAAAATTATTTAGATCAAATTCAACACCTTTTGTCTGCATGGACGTATTATTTCTAATAATAGAATTATTAAACGATCGATATCTACTTTTTAACCTAAAAAAATTAAACAAAAATTTTAAAAAGTTATCTTCCTCTTTGACAGCTCTTCATACGTAAATCCACTCGGTTTTGTAGTGAAGTAACTGTTTGTCATAAACTTTTGTCGCCTCGCCTGTAAACGGAAAGTAAACATATTATTGTTTATGAATTGAGCATCCCCCACAAACTTTAAAATACCTCCGAAGTGACCTTGAAAGTCAACACAGTCTCTGGAACCGCTAATTATAATGTGGTACTTTAACTTTAAAACGAGCATGAAAAACGTGTTTTTTTTTTAAGGCCTGGTTACGAATTTTCTTTTTATATATGTTCTCATTATTTCACTCTTTATTTAAATGGTTGTATATAATTTTAAAAAGTTGAGGGGTCCACTGTAATATTCACCTCAAAACATTATTATTTTTTCTAACAGCAATGCGATCACAATTGAGGGGTCCACTGTAATATTTTTTCTCTCAAAACATGAGAGATGATTTCTCTCACAGCAGTGCGATTACAATATAGCTACTAAAGTTGTAGAATTTACAACTAGAAGGAGGCCCTCACTTTCAATATAATAACGCATGTAATAGGTGGAGGTGGTTTTTGATCCGAAGAGAGATTTATGATCGAGTATGTGCTCCTTCAAGATGAGAGAAAGAAACGATTAAATTGAAAGCGAAAATAAACTCCAGGGAGAAGGTTGGTCATAAAGCTGACGAGGCTAGTTGCCATATGTATCAAGCAGAACAAGCTCGAAGTGAGTCGCAAGCTAATTCTTAAAATGCTTTCTCGAGGACCGTTATATGGTATAATATAAATATGAAACAACACTCATTTAAAATTACTTTTATATAGATGAAAAATAAAGAAATATTACAAGCTACTATTTCAACTCACGCTACAAGATAAATGTTTTTTATAGCACTCAAGAGAGGTATTTTATCCCTTTATATTCACTCTAATTTTCTCTCTTAATTTCTTGTTGATATTCGGTAGTGAGTACAATTGTCGGCAACTCCACTATTTATATGAAGCTAAGCTTCCAAAAGAAGCCAACAAGGTAGAGTTTCTAAAACAAGTTGACAAGGTCTAATTTTTATAGTAAGCGAAGAAGGTGCGAAAAAGGTGTGACTTCCAAAGTAAGCTCATAAAAGCGACTTACAAATTAAGCTAAGAATGTAATTTCTTGATGGGTCTTCTTGAATGAGCTTCTTGGACTTTATTATTTGGATCAAGTTTATAATCCAACACTTCTCCCTTAAACTTGATCCCATGACCCCAATAATTTTCTTAATCTTTTGAAGTCTTTGCTTTTCAGTGGCTTGGTGAAAATATCGGCAACTTGATTTTATGTCCTCACTTATTCAACTTGCACATCATTTCTTGAAATGCACTCCTTTATGAAGTGGCAGCGAACATAAATATGCTTGCTTCAATCATGGAATACTGGATTCTTGGCTTAAGCGATGGCTGACTAATTATTGACATACACCTTAGTCGGCTCCTTTTGTGTTAAGTCTATCTCCTTCAATAAATTTCTAATCCTAATTTCACGACTAACACAAGTAATAGTAGCAACATATTCCGCCTGACTAGTGGATAACGTGACAATCGGTTTTTTTATATCCATGTGAAAGAAATATTTTCTATGAAAAATACAAATCCAGCAGTAGTCCTTCGAGTATCTTTCAGATAGCAAAGGATTCTCTTAGCAGCCTTGAAATGATTTTTTGTTGGAGATTCCATGGAGCGACTAATCAATCCACGTACATGAATATCGTGTAAGTTAGATAGCGTAGACTTCCCACCAAACTTTTGAATAATGTCGGATATACACTTTCTCCTTCTACATGTTTGGATATTTTGACTCTAAACTCTATAGGTGTGCTTATCGGGTTACAATTATCCATCTTAAACTTCTTAAGAATATCTTTTGCATAGATTTCTTGTAAGATGAAAATTCCATTTTTTGCTGCTTAACTTCAATGTCAAGATAGTACGCCATGATCCCCAAGTCTGTCATCCCGAATTCCTGTGTCATCACTTTCTTGAATTTATTGAACATGCTTGGGCTGCTTCCGATGAAGATCAAATCATCCACGTAGAGACACACAATCAAAATATCTCCATCGTTGATCTTGGTATATAGACCGTGCTCGTATGGATATTTTTTGAAGCAATTCTCTTGGAAATACTTGTCGATTCTATTGTTTTATGCCCTTAGTGCTTGTTTTAGCCCATAAATAGCCTTTTTTAGCTTTATCTCCTTATCCTCGCGACCTTTGACTTCATAACCTAATGGTTGTTGAATGTAGACTTCTTCTTCAAGGATTCCATTTAGAAATGCTGACTTTACATCAATTTGTTATATATTCTACTTGTTTTGAGCTAACAAAGAAATTAATAGTCTAATAGTTTCTAATCAAGCAACGGGGGCGAATAAGTCATCATAGTCAATTCCTGCCTTTTAACTATAGTCTTTTTGCAACAAGACTTGCTTTGTGTTTTTCAGTCTCCCCCTTTAGGATTTCCCTTTGTTTTCTATAACCATCTAACACCTATTTTCTTGTATCCGTTATGAAGTGAGGTGAGTTTTCATGTGTCATTTTTCTTGATGGATCTAATTTCTTCGTCCATCACGTCCCTCTATTTTTTTCTCTTACGTAGCTTCTTGAATTGTCACTAGTTCACAATAAGCAAAGAAACAAAATAGTGTAAGGTTATCCATTGGTTCGATTACCTCATAAAGATCACTAAGGCTTCTAGTACATTCCACGTTTCTCTCACTTTGACTGCCATTTGACGATGATGAAGGTGGTGAGACCCCATGAGTAGTTGATGTTGGTAGAGCATGTGGGGTTGTATCCTCTTTTGATTGATCGTTAACTATATTCTCATCTTCGTCAATTTGAGGAAAAAATGCGAATGAGACGCAAACTCCCATTCTCCTTCTTCATCAACTATCACGTCTCGGATAATCACAACCTTTTTACTATTTGGGTTGGAAAACTTGTAACCTTTGGAACTTGATTCGTACCCGGTGAAGATAAAACTCTTGATTTTTATCATCTAGTTTTGTTCGTAGTTCGTATGGTACATGGACATGAGATATGCTCCCAAATACTTTCAAGTGGGAAATTTCAGGCTTTCTTCCTCTCCACACTTCTTGTGGTGTCTTTCCTGAAACACTTATTATTGGAGATATGTTGGACAAGTAGACTGCACATGCCATTGCTTCCACTTAAAATTCCTTATGAAATTTCTTGATTTTGAGCATGCTTTTCACCATATCAAGGATTGTCATGTTCTTTCTTTGTGCCATACTGTTTTATTGAGGATATTTAGGAACTGTCAAGCGACAAAGAGTTATATGTGCTTCATAACACTCTTGGAATTTGTTAGATGTGAACTATCCTCCTCGTTCAAATATCATAGTTTTAATCTTATTTCCTTTTTTTCTTTTTCCACAAGTGCTTTGAACTTTTTAAATATTCCAAATATTTCAGATTTCTGTTTCAAGAAATATACCCAAGTTTTTCTTGAAAAATCATCAATGAAGAGAATGAGATATTTATTTTTACCTAATTATAAGTGTGTTTGTATGTTAATAGCAACATATCGTTTTCCTTCATCTTATCTTCCACATAGTTGGCCCTCTCCTCAAATCTATTGTTGGGTCTCTACATTCAGAAGCCTAATGTCCAAAATTTTAACATTTATAGCATTGGATTTGAGATTTATCATACCTCAAGTTTGGATTTATTCTTCCACGACCTCATGTTGAGCTTTCTCGTTTCTCATAGTTATAGTTTGAATAATTGTTGTTGTAATTCCATCCATGGCCATGATTACTACCTCGTTCGTGGCCTCTGCCTCTGCCTTGGCCATGTTGTTTCTATTGTCCCCTTGACTTGCATGCATATCCTTGATTCTACTTTAAGAAGTTGTTCAGTGATCTCTTTCTTCTTTTTGTGCTTTTCTTAATAGGCTTGTAATGAGTTTTGGAGTTCTTCAATAATAATTTCCTCTAGGTATTTATTTTCTTCAATCGTCATGAAGATATGCTCAAATTTAGGATCCAACGAACGAAGTATTTTTCTATTACTCTCACATCTTCTAACTTCTCACCATTTATTTTTAATTGATTAGAAGCGGTTTATACTCTTGAGAAATATTTTGAAATATACTCGGATGCTTTCATGTGTAAAGATTTGAATTCACCTCATAATGTTTGGAGACGTACCTTTTTCACCTTTTCGAATCATTTGTAGAAGATTTGTAATTTCTCCCATGCTTTCTTGGCGGAAGATATGCTTGAAATATTTTAGAAGCCATCATCATCTAATGCTTGATAGATGAGGAAAATAGATTTTTTTCTCTCTTTATTGAATCCTTCAAATTTATTTTCTCCTCTTGAGAAGGCTAGCTTCATCTTCAGGCTCGTCAAACACTTTTTTAAGGAACCCCACACATCATGTACTCCGATGATAATCTTCATCTTGATACTCCAATTATCGTAGTTGTTGTTCTTGAGTGTTGGAACTTGGAAGGGTGATACACCGTTTTCCATATCTTTTAATATGTTGAAGATTTGAAAATAGAATTTTAAATTGAGCTTGTGGATTTGATACCACTTTTTTGGTGGAAAATAAATATGATACAACACTCACTTAAAACAAACAACTTTTATATAGATGAAAAAAAAACATTACAAACCACTCTTTCAACTCACATTATAAGAGAACTATTTTTTCTAACATTCAAAAGAGCTATCTTGTCCATCTATCTTCACTCTTAGTGTCTTGTTGGTATTTAATAGTGAGTACCGGTGTCGATGGTTTATAATCGGAGGGTATTTAGGTAGTTTATCAAGTGACTATTAAATTGCTAAGTAGAAGGTATAGAGATAATAAAAGGTGTGTACTTGTATTTAATATTTATGGAAAAAGTCCAACCTTCTTAATGAAGTTAGTTAGAGTATTTATAGTTGTTTATTTCTTGACCTATGGGCCTTATGGGTCAAATCTCATAATTGGGTCACTTTTATGAGCCCCCGAGCCCAATAGATGAACTATTGGGCATGCAACTCAATCATGGTTCCACTCCCACTATTGGTCTCCCATTATCTTGTATTTGGTTTGCCTAAAAACACCTTTGGATATTATTGGGATTAGTACAAATATTGCTTCCAAAAATATCTGAACTGATCAAGTACAACGGTGGGTGAATCCATTATTTATAGGAATCTAAGCTTCCAAAAGAAGCCAACAAAGTAGAGCTCCTAAAAAAAGTTAGCAAGGTCTAGCTTCTATAGTAAGCCAAAAAATATGACTTCCAAAGTAAGCTAATATGATAAGAGTGACTTACAAAGTAATCTAATATGATAAAAGTGAGCTACTTGGAATTTATTATTTGAATCAAGTTTATGATCCAACATGTTAGAAGCAAGTGACCTTAAGTTACAAGACCATAATATTTCTTTAGGTTTTTATATGAGAGGAGAACATAAACGAAGTATGAACCGAGAATCCTCGATGAAAATGAAAATGAAAACGTTGACATAAGTAAATTTGATTTGAAAACTAAATTGTATATGCTGAGGGTGATTGGTGCGCATCTTTGTAGAATTCAAATCTGAAATTATTGAAAAAGTAATAATCTTATATGATTTGGGATATTTTAAGCCAAGGCAAATCTGTTTTAAATTTCCTATTTAATAAAGTTTATTTTACTTAAATAAAAAATTAACTATATGTTTAGGTATTTTGTTGGATTTTATTAAATTTTTTTGAAACTTTTATTATTATTTAAAATAGATACCGAGTATCCAAAATTTTGATTTGTTTGATGTTATATTAAATAGTTTATCAGATTTACTGTTTTTGAATTAATTTTTTTTAACTGAAGTTACTGCTCATATTTTTCAAGTGCGAATTTTGATATTCAATCAAAATTGGCTGTTTTCTTCCTCTCCAATAATTTTGACCTAAGATCACAATTATCTATATTTTGAAATTTAATTTTTGAAACTGAAAATAGTTGTTGTTTTGAAACGTTTAATTTTGATATGAAAGGTTAAATCCACATATGTTATATTTATTTTTGGCTTTGTAAATTTATTTATTTTTAAAAAATTATCAGAATCATTTAATTTATATTTCTTTGATAGTTTGTTAGGTTTTGTTTAGACTTGAAACAATTTTGGTTTTATAATTGAGTTTTAAAATCATGTAGTCTTAATTTTTTTATTTAAAAAAACTAAGAATTGGTTTAGGTGGGACGAAAAGTTAATCAATTAAAATATTTTCTCATAAAATATAATTATGAAGATAAATAAAAACTATTTATAAATTAAATAATATTAAAAATAAAGTGTTAGAAATTGAATTTCAAAAAATGACTCTCTTACATTTCATTTCTCTCTCTTGAAATCAAAATCCCTAATACACAAACCCTACACCTGCTTACCTCAAATCGAACCGGTGCAATGACTTCAATTTCTAAGATTCTTCACCATGAAGATAAAAATCGTCACACTCTAATCTGAAGTCCTAAGAAAGTAAAGCCACGAGAGCTCCATCATACAAGATACTTAATCAAAATAAATTAAAAAATAAGTTTTCTGTTGAAGAAAACGATTCATTGTGGTATCAAGTCGAGGAATGAAGAATTTTCAAAATCAATCTCACCTCGAGATTGATTCGAATCTCATAAAAAATGGTAATCCCCGTGATGGATCTAAAAATCCTTCGATTGAAGACAAACCCTATAAGAAACAATTTGGTTTCTTATGACAAAAAGCCTAATCAAGAAACGAAGACTTTCCACCTCTACCCAAGAGAGATAATAACAAAAAAGGAGAATAAAAAATCCTAAATCTTGTGAGCAATCCAACATTTGAACATGAAAGGTCAAGAAATGAAGATTTTCCAATAGCAAACTAGCAACACCCCAATGGAGTCCATATCAAATTGCACGCAAAATCAATTATCAATGACATTAATTGGTAAGTTTAGTTTTGGTAAACCTAAACTAAATGATTTAAAGGAATTTTTAGGATCTTCTAAATTCAATGGTATCTATATTATATTTATATATGACTATAGACACATTTCATCGAATTTGAAAATATCAATGACATTAAAACATTACAGAACATGAACATTTGGAGTGTTTGGAAATTTAGCTTTAGAATCTTGAAATGGATTCTTGATTTCAACACTAAACTAGAGTCTCCCCTGACTCCAGTTTGGATCATATTACCTACAATTTGTGATTATCTTTACAATGCTGACTCAATAAATCATATTTTAAAGGTAATTGTATTACCTTTAGTAACCTATGTCCCTTATAAAAACTAAGCAAACTTTAAATATGTTAAAGCTTGGCTTGTCCTTGATGTATCTTCCCATCTTTCCCAAACAATCTTGGTAAGTTTTGGAAAAATGATGGATTCTGGCATGATATCACATATGGTGATATCCATGCTTATTTCCAGGAGTTTAAACATTTAGGTTATAGAGAAAATAATTGCAAAAAAAATACTAAAATTAATCTCAGTCTTAATTAAACTAAAAACTCAATAAATAAACCCCACATTCCTTCTCAAGGAATATGGATTCAAAATAATATGTTATTGTAGATCATTCTTAACAAAATGACAACCCTCTAATAACAAATGAACAAAATGCAAACAAAAAAGTATTGATTATGTCAATACTAATTCTATTTTACTTGAATTTCTCTTTCAAATGTTAATAATAACGAACAACAAATTAAGCAACACACACCAAAGTTAACCAAAAACAAAATTCCTCTTGAAGACAACATAACACATGAAAACACTCTTGAAGTTACGAAAATGAAAAAAGACCTCATCACTAAAAATACTGAAATAACGGATTCTAATACAAGTGAAGCCATTAATACAATAGATATTGGTAATTCTTTTAATTCAATAAAAGACTTAAACAACATTGATTCTAAGCCTGAACCCCTTAAAAATTGGCATTTAACCATCTTCACACTTTGTGAAAATGGTAATTGCCAGAACTGAAATAAATAAGAACTTAGCGGAAAAACCTTTTAAAACCTAAATCTAAGACGACTAAAGGATTTTACAAAAAAACGGATAATATCAAAGGATCATTAAGATCGTTTGATCTATCTCCATAATTAATTTAAATATCCTTAATTGGAATGTAAGGGGGGTTGGCAATAAAGGAACCTCAGAAGAATTAAATCGATTATCAAATCTAATCATATTGACTTTAGTACTCTTCAGGAGCCTCTGATTTTAATCATAAATCTTGACAAAATTACAAAGAAAATATATTTAACTTCTGCATATTTAACTTTAATTAAAAAACATAGGTTTTCAGTAAATATCAATTCAAAATTGAAATACTCATTGATAATGACCAGTTTATTTATTTGATGGTTAACTACACTTCAACAAATGCTGAAGTTCTACTTACCATAATTTATGCCAAGTGCACCACCACATCCCAAAAAATTGTTCTTTTATTTTATTTGAGAGACATCTGTTCTACTATTCAATATTTGTTGATAGTAGGTGACTTTAATGAAATAACCATTTCCACTGAGCAACTTTCTTTTAATATTCTCAACTTAAATAAAATGGATGGTTTCAATAACATGATCACTGAGTGTAACCTTGAGGATCCTGATTACACATGATCCCCTTTCACTTTGTCTAATAACCATAACTGGAAGTCTCTTGACAAAGCATTATACAATAATTCATGGAGAGATATATTTGATATTGTTAAAGTGATCCATCTAGCCATATGTGGCACATATCACTCACCTTTTTGTATATCTTTTATCCTTCATATCAAATAAACCTAAAGCCCCTTTCAAATTCCAAAATATATGGTGCCTCAACATTGTTGAGCAAAATTTGAAACATAATATATATGGAAACCTCATATCTATTTACTATTTCAAATTAAGATGACTCAAAATGAAATTAAAAATCTGAAACAAGACAGCCTTTGGCAATATTTTTTATAGTATTGTCAAAGCTGAAGAAGTCAAATTTGCTGAATACTGCCTTGAAGAGTCCAACAAATCAGCTAATGAAATGAATCCAAAGCTAATCATTTAAACCTATTGGTCAGAAAGGAATCATTCTGGCAACCAAAGAGTGCTACTCTCTGGATCAACGATGAAGATAAAAACTCTAAATGTAATCATAATTATGTGAAAAAGAGATAAATAAGAATCGTATTCATGGTATATCTATCAATAGATTTTGGGCCTAGTAAATTTCTTTGGTTAATAAATATGTAGTGGATTACTTCAAATCCATTTTAAACAACAATACCAATATACCTAATCTATAGAAAATTACTAATACAACTCCCAATCTTGTTAATGACTATGGTAACAATTTCCTCGCTGCAACTCCATCAAATGATGAAATACATAATAAAATCAAATTCTTAAACCCTAATTGTGTCTGTGGATTTGATGGATTCAACTTTAGATTCTTTCAAACTTGTTGGCATATTGTTCAAACTGATTTTTTTGCCCCGCTATATGTGCATATTTCAGTGATGCAACTACCCTTAAAGGTCTTTTTACCATTGCAATATGTCTTATAGCTAAAAATAATTATCCAAAAACTTGGCTTGAATAGAAACACATAAGCCTATGTTTAGTATTCAACAAATTATTATCCAAGCTTATCAACAATAAGTTAGCTAAGATTTTACCCAAGATAATTTCTGATGTTCATAGTGGTTTTGTAGAGTCTAAAAACATTTATGATAATAGCCTGACTACTCAGGAGTTAACTCATGATCTTAACATTAAAACCAGAGGCAACAATGTCATATTAAACCTTGATATGACCAAGGCTTTTGATAAACTCTCATTCAACTTCATAGACTATATCTTTAAAGTTTTTGGATTCAATAATAAATTTATTTAGTTACTCAAAAGAGGCATAAAAGATATTAATTACTCTATCATTATTAATGGACTTTTATATGGCTATTTTCCTTCCAACAATGGTGTTAGGCAGCATGATCAATTATTAACCAACCTATTCATTATTGTTGAAGAATTCCTCTTAAGAGGTATTAACACTTGTTCCTTAACCATAATCAACTCCAATACAAGTCAAGAGGATGTATCAATATCCTCTACCTTACATTTGCAGATGATATCATTATATATATGAATGGTGCCATTAACAATGTTATGAAAGTTTGTAATTTTCTTGATCATTATCAATTAGTTTATGGTCAATAGATCAATAAAACTACCTTCATTCACTCAAACAAAATGGACATAATAAGATCATAAAGCTATTGAAACTCTAACTGGTTTCAAGCATAACAACCTCAGTTGTAAATATCTTGGCATCTCTATTTAGTCTAATAATCACTCTTGCCTTTATGATGACTTAGTTTCTAAAATTAAGAATAACATCTTTAATTGTGACAATAAAAATCTGTCATTTGGAGGAAGAGTAATACTGTCTCAATCTGTTGTTCTCTCTACTCCTATCCATCACATGCAAAATAACCTTTTACCCAAAATTGTAATCTCAAAATTAATAATCTCATTAAAAAAATTCGTATGGACTATAAGGAAACCTCGAAATCTATTACTTAGGCTAAATGGTCTAAACTTTGCACACCTTTTGAAGAAAATAGTCATAACTTGAGAAACCTAAAATATATTCAAATGTCATTTCTTTATAAGCTCTTGATGAACTTTAGAGAAAACAAGTCTCTTTGGTCAATCCTTATACGTTCCATCTATTTACCTAACTCTCATCCCCTTTAGATCAAAGCCAAAACAATTGTATCTAAAGTATGGAGAAGAATTTTAATAATAATAGACTTAGCTAAAACACATATATTGGAAGATTGGAAATGGTAATTTTTATCTTTGGTTGGAAAATGGAATAATTCTCATTCATTTATCACCCTTTCAATTAATGAAGACAATTCTTGGTACAAGAAAAAATGATTTCGAATTCTGGAAAAATGACTTATGGAATATCAATAAATCCAATGATAATGCTCTAAAATTTAATATAGACAAGATACTTAAGCATAAACTATATAATAATTCAGATGATATAGTTCTATGGAATTTATCACCCGATGGAAAGTATTATATTAAAAACGTATATAAAATGATCAATCATAACAACCATAAATCCTTGATATACAAAAAGCTTCAGAATGAAATCACTCCAAAGAAGTGTTCATTCACTATTTGAAGGATTATCAATGGATACATATAAGTTACTTCTATTATCCAGATGAGAAACATTAGTTTAGCTTCTAAAAGTCAGCATTGTAATGACTAAGAATCTATTAACTATGTATTTGTCAATTGCAAAGTTGCATGAGAAGTTTGGAAATAATTTGTTGGCATTTTTGGTATGAATATCACTCATATAATAAATATTTGGTTCATGTCAACCTCAAAGCACATTCATATAAGAGTTATATTACTTCATATTATTTGTTGGGCCATTTGGGCTTCCAGAAATAACTCTAAGAACACCAATACTAATCTTTCTCCCAAAAACATAATTGATAGTATTATCCATATTGTTTCAAACCTTGATTGTGCTGGCCTTTTAAAATCAAAGCATTGGACAAGTGATATGGAAACAACCAACACACTTTATCAAATGGAAACCTCATAACCATAATAGAATTAAGATAAATTGTGGCGAGTATTGTTTAACTAATAGTGAATCCAGTGGTTAATTTTTCATTAGGTATCACAAAGATGATCACTTAAATGAAATTGGTACGCGTTTTGGTAAAAACACTTCCATAATTGATGAATCAAGAGCTCTGTTGGAAGGTTTATTATTTTGCAATTCAAATAATATTCCTTTCTTAGATATTGAGACTGATTCTTATACATGATTTTGGTATGTGTTTATGGTTTTGGTTTTCATTTTGTGGAGTATGTGATGTAATCCATATTTATGGTTTGATTAACAATATTACAATAGTATTTTCATTTGTTACCACTGATTATGTTTTAGTTTAGAAGATGGATTCTATGGTATGTGTTTATGGTTTTCAATTTTTGGAGTGAGTCTTGTATCCTATGTTTATGGTACGTGTTTATGGTTGGGTTAAACAAAATTAATATGTTATCATCATTTGTGACATTGATTATATTTTGTTTAAAAAGATGGATTTCATGGTTATTGTTTATGTTTATAGTTTTGGTTTTCAATTTTTGGAGTATATCTTGTATTCCATGTTTATGTTCGTGTTTATGGTTTGATTTAACAGTATTTGGCTTAGGGTTGATGGCTTATCTTTTTTCATTTTTCCTAAAATTTATTTGTGTTTTTGGGTATTTACATGTAAGCACGCTAACATATTCACCAAATTAATATATGTTATATTTACCGTGTTAGTTATTGTTTTTTTATTGTTTTTAATATTTTATGTTGTTAGTGGGCTAATTTCATGGAAAGGAAGATGGAAAAACAAGAGGTAGCATGCCAAAATGAATTATATGTTCTCAAATGATTAATTGGGTTTCTATTCTAGCCCACGACATATCATGTTCTATGACCATGTAATCAAGGATACCTTTTTAGTTTAGAACGCTTACGAGTATAAGAAATTTAGTTGTGAGCTATTTAAAGTTTAAAGTTCTTTACCATGATTTTGAGGATGATCTTAATATAACGGGATCTTACATCTATTAAAGCAAATAAATGCAACCAATTGACTATATTGTACATACATATATAAACTTCAAACTATTTATAATATATTTTACGTTTTGAACTTTTAATGTGAAATTTTGATTATTGTGTTTTCTTTTCATGTATGAAAATATATAATGGTGTGAATGATTGGTCAGAAGAATATATTGTCAAAAAGAATACAATATATTATTCTTAGAGCCTGTTTGGATCTATTCTCGAATTTTGGTTCTTGTCGGTTTTGGACGACTATAACACAATTCAATGATTATATGTTTTTTTTATATGGAAGAAACATGTTCTGGTTATGGTTTTATCGTGTCCAAGTTTTGGACATGCGTGTTATTTTTGTTCTTATTCCGTTTAGGTATAACATTATTATGTTAGGAAAAACAATATTATTATTATTATTATTATTATTATTATTATTATTATTATTATTATTATTCGTGCTACAAGTAACATAATTAATTGTTGTATTTTAAATACATAACATAATTTATTTTCGTAAATCAAAACAATTGAAATAAATTCTTTAATAAAAAAATGAATAACATGATTGATTTATGTTAATCAAAATATGTAGAAATAACAGTGACCTAAAAGTAAGACACGCCATTTGATTAACGTTATAAGGATAACAATTTTTGTTTTAATATTATGTTTAGACATATAATCTAATTGTCTTTACTTTATGCTACTTTATTGTCATATAGAAATACATGAAAAATATATGTTCTTAGTTTGATTGTATTTTCTTCTTTGTATTTATTCTCAATTTTTACTTTGTCATAAAGTTCATGAAAATAAGCACATACCATCTCACCGCAATCAAGAGAACCAATGTCTTGTTGTGGATATTTCTGATAGCTTATATTATTTTTATGTTCATTTAGGACCACATGATTTCTTTCTATATATATATATTAGTAGGAGTAACATTACTATATGAAAAACAGTAATATTAGCATTTGTATTCCTTATCTGAGTAACAATTTTATATTAAACAAAATATAAAGGCTAAACAAAATACATGTTATATAGCTACAATATTGAACCATTTTAATGATAACACCATATCACTCATATGTTTAAAGTAGGAATTTAAATTTTCCTTCTCAATTAATTTTTATAATTAAATATATATCTTATATTAGATCTAAGGGTCTCAAATTAGCCCTAGCTAAAGAAGTCATGAGAATGAGGAGAGAAAAAACAGTCTCTTCGGCCAGCCTGAAATTTATCTCCAACAAGTTGATGGTAGAAAGGACAAAGTCTACACCTAAATTAGAAAACAAAACAAGTTAAGTTTGCCATCAATGGATCTAGTGAAGAAACGAACAAGAGGACAACCAAATATTAAAAGTAACAAATTTCAATTATACCTTAGACAATAATTTACTTTCAAAATCAATTTTATATGTTTTCTAAGAAGAAAGAAGGTAACACGAGTTTGAAAGCTATAAAAAAACCAAAATACTAGTGCAAAACAATATAATGGCAAAAGTAATTTATAATTAGATCAAAGCAAACAATCAAAGACAAACATGAAATTAACATGCACATTGATTGACTACCAATGAGGAAATATATAGCATTATCACAAGATTTAACTGAAAAGATTATGAAATATTATGAAAGACACTATATGTAACTCACAACTTTGCGATAAAATGCGAAACCTAACTAACAACAACCACAAAAACTTAGGAATAAACATATAATTGATTGTATCTTTGATCCAGTCTTCATTATCTTCAAAATTTTATCCAATAGATCTTTCTTGACCGACATTTTAGTCTAGGGTAATTTATTCCCTTATTAGTAGCTTTTATAGTAATTTCAAGAATATCAAGGAATGACTAAAATCCAGAAGTAGTTTTGATTATTCGGAATAACTATTGTTTTTTCTAACCGAAACCACTGAAGCTTGATCGTGCCATCATTTTCTTGTCGAAACTTCATGTCAAATTAATATATGTCGAGTTGAATGAGCCAATTACAGTTGGATGAGTGAGAGTTGAGTTTTTTTGTCCTTAAATTTTCCTCTTTAAAACCCATTCATTGGTGTTACGTTTCTTTAAAGAAAACACTATTTTTCAAATAGAAAATAGTAAACGTACAATAGGATTCTCCTATTTTTTGATTTACTAATAACCAATAATATCATAAATATAATTTTTATTATATTTTAAACAATGTAAGAAGTTGATTGGAGTTTATTTTGAATTAGTTATTTTCGATGTTTTTGTAAAAACTTATTACGACTGTCTCTAAGTATATAAGACTAGCCTTCAGTCCCCCTCCCGACCATTTCAAAGTAGGAAGGAAAGACTAGCTTAATAATATAAAGTTCGAAACCAATTGTAAAATACTGTAACTTAGTACATTCTTTGAAATCCGTTGTGTGACAAATGTTTAATATTTATTGTGTTGTCCAATAAAAAGTAAAAAAGCTTGGAGTGGTAGAATTAATAAAATACATAGAAAACTAGAAATATTATGAGGTGCCGACACGTAGATGTATTCCTTTGATATTAATTTCATGCGTGCATGTGCTTGGTTTCTTTTATTATCAGTAGAGGTGTCAAACCGGTTGGACCAGCACCAACCCGCACCGTTTAAATCAGAACCACGGGTTGCAGTCCTGCCAGGTTGCGGTTTTGACGGGTTGCGGTCTTGGCGGGTTGCTGTCCTGCCAGGTTGTGGTCCTGCCAGGTTGCGGTCCTGGCGGGTTGCTTTTATGCGGTCCTGACGGCCTGGCGGTCCTGCCAGGTTGCAGTCCTAATGAGCCAGTTTCACAGTTAAAAGTTAAACCGCCGGTTCAAACCACTGGACGAACCATTTAAAAGTCGTTTACCGGTTCAAACCATCAGCCAAACCATTTAACCATTTAAGAACCGTTTATCAGAATATTTTATAATGTTATTTAAAATTAATTTCAATAATTGAGTTAATTATTTTATTTCATGTATTTTAATTTAAATATGTTATCATTTTAATCGAAATTTTATAATCATCAATTACATTCTAAAAAAATAATTGTAATTTGATTTTGATACGTTTTCTTTTCTATTTATATTTATGTATTTAAGATATTTTATTTAATATTATGTAGATATTAAATAAAATAAGTACATCTACTTGTATTTCGATTACAAATTTACAACATTTGAAGTATAAATTTAATATTTGAAGTATTCAATTTTTGAAGTATAAATTTAAATTTTTAAAAATTGTATAAATTTGGATTATGTTCCAATTGCATAAACACATGTAATTTGGTTGTGAAATAAATTCAAAAATACCAAATGTGTTTCAATTAACTATATGTAATTTGGTTCCTAAAAAGAAATTATATTATGATGGCATAATTAAATATAATTAATTAAATATATTTATTTAGGAGATTAACATCATCAACAATATAAACTATCTATTATGTTCCAAATTAACTTGTTAATAATATAAAATTTCTTTCAATAAACTAGAAAAAAAGGAAAGGTTTATAATATAAAATTTCTTTCATTAATCTAGAGAATTTAATATATATATTTTTCATAAAAGTACTAAAATTATTAAAAAACTAATACTTCGAAAAATCTATTTATAGATTTTTATTTTTTTTAAATAATAGTTCGAATTTCCTATTTATATAATTTTTTTTTAATTTTTTTTTAAAATATTAGTGCGCGAAATCCTATATATGGAGTTTTGATTATTTTTAATAGTTTAAAGTGCTTACATTTTAAAAAAAATTAATTTTTTTATAAAAAAAATATTTTTTTTAAAAAAAATCAGTCACGGATGACGTCAGCAAGTGACGTCATCCGTGACGTCACCGTGCGGACCATCCGCTCAGACGTGTGGATGGTCCGCACGATTCAAAAGGTAACGGCTAGTAGAAACTAGCCGTTACCTTTTGAATCCGGGGCATCCGGACGCAGGTCCGGATGGTCCGAATTACAAGTTCGGGCATCCGGACGAAAAAAAAAATCGGATTTTTCAAAACTTTTTTTTTAGGTCTCCCCTATAAATAGAGGAGACCCCAACTCCAACCTCACACACTCTCTAAATCTACTATAAACTCTCTAAATCTCTCAACTTGTTCTAGATTTTGTTATTAAGCTTAACTTTTGTATTTTACATATCGTACTTCTGTTTTCGAAATAGTTAGATTTTTTTTTTCGAAAAAAAATTGTTATTAGTTTGTATTAGTTATTATTTGTGGTTATTTCCTATTTCCAATGCCGTCTTGTGGCTTCAACAACAGGTTAGGACAAGCAACTCCAAAAACTGATTTTTCGGAATTTTCTTCTTTTATGATGTCTCCTCCACCCGAGAGGGATCCGATCACACGACGCATCAAATGTGCCACTGAACCTACGAATATGAGTAAGACTCTCAAACAAAATTTTAGTTTGAAATTTTCTAATAAGGAGAGGCGAAACTTCAAACTTGTTAGTACTACACGTACGACTGTTAGTAAGACCGCCAAACCAAATTTTAGTTCTAAAATGGTCGACAAGGTGACACGAAGTGTCAAACACCCAACTATAACCAAGACTAAGAGTAAGACCGTTGTTCCTAAACAAAGTCTTAGTACGAAGACGAAGATGGTCGATTTGATTGTTGCTGCGTTAAGTAAGGTTAATCGTGAGACTCGAGGACAAGTTTTGGGAGATCCATTACAAATTGCAGCTACTGTTGAGAAAGTTTTGCGACTTAAAAAAGTGGTTAGCGACAAGAGACTAAAAAATGTATTTTAGCAATTGTAATATTAAATATTTTAATATAACTTTTAATATTTTAGCATTTGTAATATTAAATATTTTAATATGACTTGTAATATTTTAGCATTTGTAATATTAAATATTTTAATATAACTTGTAATATTTTAGCATGATAAAATATGATTTTGGTTTAAAAAATAATAAATAACACTTGTTATATTTAAAACCAAATCACAATAATACAATTCAAAATGTAATATTAAAATTATAACAATATAACTTAAAAATAATAAATAACACTTGTTATATGTAAAACCAAATCGAATAATAAAATTCAAAATGTAATATTAAAATTACAACAATATAACTTAAAAATAATAAATAACATTTGTTATATTTAAAACCAAATCACAATAATAAAATTCAAAATGTAATATTAAAATTACAACAATATAACTTAAAAATAATAAATAACACTTGTAATATTTAAAACCAAATCACAATAATAAAATGCAAAATGTAATATTAAAATTATAACAATATAACTTAAAAATAATAAATAACACTTGTAATATTTAAAACCAAATCACAATAATAAAATTCAAAATGTAATATTATAATTACAACCATATAACTTAAAAATAATAAATAACACTTGTAATATTTAAAAACAAATCATAGTAATAAAATTCAAAATGTAATATTAAAATTATAACCATAAATTTTGTAATATTTTAACATGATAAGATATAGTTTTGGTTTGTAATATTAAAATCAACACTACTAATATTAAATCTAAAAACATAATAATAATATTGAAAATGTGATAATAACATAAGTAATATTTAAAATTTTGGACTATATAATAATTACAACACTTTAAATATTAATAACCAACACTTAAAATATTTTAATCTCAATATTTTTTAAATATAACCATTTGGTTATAAAATAAATAAAATCAGCATAATATTTACCAATAAACCGCCATTTTTTTACAAATAAACCGTGGTTTCGCAGTCCTGCCGGGTTGCTCCTTATGCGGTCCTGGCGGGTTGCGGTCCTGCCAGGTTGCAGTCCTAATGGGCCAATTTCGCAGGTAAACCGCCAGTTCTTAAGCAGGTTGTCAGCTTTGTACCGTGGTTCCAGAACCATTAAACACCTCTAATTATCAGTCATTTAATGTATTTCGATATAAAATATATTATATGTATCATAATAAAAACGTTAAATAAAAAAAAACTAAAATATTAAGATGAACCGACCTTTATCTATAAGTAGGTATTCTCAAATTCTCTTGCATTTGTTTTAGAAAAAATGTCATTGTTACCTATTCCAAATTTAGTGTGTTTTTTACTTCTTCATTTCTCACTCTTAAAGCTCTCGCTTTTAGTCTCTTTCTGCACTTCTTGCCTAAGAAAGTTTATTGTGAACCATTTATTTTATTTTATTTTATTTTTCCCAAGAAAAGAACTTTTTATTAATGCTAAAAATGTGTTACAGAAGTAGTTTATGAGCTGATAGCTCATAACATTATACAATAAAGAAGAAGATATAAAACATTCGACCTAAGTAAGGCACCTAGGTCTACTAGACTTGTTACTTTCTTCAACTTTTAATTACTTATCCTTTCTTCATCTTCCTTCGTGTCTGCATTCAACTATCTTCATGTGTCTGTCATTCAGCTGCCTTCGTGTGTCTGCATTCAGCTGCCTTCGTGTGTCTGCATTCAGCAATCTTCATTCAGCTGCCTTCATGTGTATCTTTCAGCTACAATGTCCAAGTCTAAGTAGTAACCTGAATCTGCAATCAAAAAACTTAGTCAAGTCTATCGACTTGCTTAAACATAGTTAGTTAACAAGATGAAGAACAAACAGATACTAAGCATAGCGAAAATTTCCCAAACCTAAGGCATCAGCCCTTAGTTTGCTGCATAATTCATTGAAGTCATGCTGTGTTTGAATGCAAAAACTACTCTTAACTTTTAATGCATGTTTGGACAGCCAATCTGCTGCCAGATTTTGTTCCCTATAAATGTGTTTGATGGTCATATGTGAAGTTATCAATTGTCTACAACACAGTATACATTGATCTAAATACCATGGTCTTAATCCAGATGCAAGCATATTGAATAATGCTAGACAATCAATTTCAATATCAACTAGCTTTAGATCAGATTCCATACAGTATGTTAAACCATTAAGTAGTCCAACAATTTCAGCACAAATAGGCTTCTATCTACTGCTACCATAGGTTCTTGCAATGCTAAAACACTAATAAAATGCTTTTTAGTCAAATTTTTAATTCTTCTAATAGTTTTAATATTACCTATTCCTCTTGGATTCCAATTTAGTATTTTTAAAGTCATATTAACAGTTATTTTGAGGGTCCAATAGATCCTTTAGGGTTACTAGTCTTAATAACAAGCCTGTTCCTAGAAGATCTTCTAAGCAGGTTATTTAAAGAAGGCTTATTTTTCCTCTGCATAGGTGAGACATGTAAGCTTAAATTTCCATCCAACTTATTTCCTTTATTGGGGGAAAGACTTAATCTTTTTCTATTAGGAACAGATTCACATAATTCATCTAAATCTTCTTCTATTAATGCATTAAAAGGATTATTTTTAACCATAGACTCAACAGCATTCTCAATATTCATACTTGTAACATTTTCAGGATTCAATTGCTTAAATGTAATTAAATTGTTATCAACAAAAACAACATCATCATCTACAACAAAATCCGTATGATCACATGATAAAGAAATGTTACCGTTAGATTTAACTTTTTCTGAAATACCATTAGTTTCATTTACAATTTCAACATTCTCAACAGCACAACTAATGTCATCTTTCAGAACCATACTAGTTTTTTCTAAATGCATATGTTGATTATTTGTAATACCAGATGCAACATTTAGTAAACAAGTTTCATCAGCATTATTATTAGATGCTATATTCAAAGATTTATCAGACTCAATGCATGTAATATGATTATCTTTATCAAATGTGCCAAATTGCAAAGATTTAACAGTCATAACATCAGATGCAACATTCAAGTTATCAGTTATAATATCAGTTACATCATTCAAAGATTTATCAGATTCAATACATGTAAACTGATTAACTCTAGATATATCAGTTTAACATCAGATACAACATTCAATTTATCATACATTATATCAGATACATCATTCAAAGATTTAACAGATTCAAAGCATGCAATTTGATTATCTTTATCAGATGCATTATCTTTTATACATGTAGAGTGACCATTCACAGTAGCATCAACATACAAAGAATCAACATATTCAGATACACATGCAATCTGACTATTATTATTAGAATTCTCAACATGTTCATGGATTTTTGTTAATATGGTGTTACTAAGTGCTTTATCAGTAACATTATCAATATTTTGTGACTCATTCATGTCTGATATTACATTATTAACAGCTTCTTTATTACTTATAGGTTTAGGAATCCAGATGTTATTGTTCTTTTTATCCTTAGTTTTTATTACTAGTTTTTTTAAATTTTGTTCTTTCTTAAATTCTAAGTCTTCAGATTTACATGTATTATCCTTATGTCCTAAATGTCTGCATTTTCTACAATAACCAGGCATATTTCTATAGACTACATCCTGCCAATACCCATCCTTATCCCCGAAACTAACCCATATTTTCTGAGGAAGAACACTAGATACATCTAAGACCGTCCAGACTTCACATTTATTATAGCTAGCCCTATTCTTGCTAGGCAACCAAGTATCTAAAGGAACTCCTACTGCTCTTGCTAAGTTTTCAATAGTATCTATATTATACATGAACTCAGGCAGTTTGGGGAAAGAAACCCAAACAGGAGTCAAGGGCGACTCCCGCTTGGGGTTAAAATCAGGACACCACTTTAAAACCCTAAACATATATTGACCCATAGATCTAACATTTTGTTTCCAAAAACTTTTTACATCTTTCATGTTTTCAAACTCAATAAATACATGTCTAAAATCCCATTTGAACATACTGTAATTACCAATCAATTTTAATGAATCTATATACGACCTAAACTCAGATGCAGAAGGACATCCATAAGAAAATTTTGCTATTAATGTATAAGTAGATGAAGAGTTCAGAAAAAACTTATCTTTCTCGCAAAATCTTACGTATGTGTATCCATCCTCTGCTCTTATTTCGACATTGTTGTGCTTGAAACCTCCTGTAGATCCAGCGTTGATTGGCATTGACTCCTTTCCCACCTTTACTGCTTCTGCGTACGATCTTCGTTGTTGAGCTGGTTGCTCAGAGACCTCCATTTTTCCTTTGCAAGAATCGCTAATCAGAGACTCATTTTGTTCGAAAACGGGGTTTTCGAAAAAACGAGCCTCTGTTATTTGGTTTGAGGGCAGATTTTTGCAAGAGTTTGTGTTTGTGGTATTGTTTTGAAGGTTTGAATGGTGTCGTTCTTCGTGATGAAGAACAGATCTAGATTTGGGTGGTTGATTTTCTTCCGTGGTGGATAGATCTGAGAAGAAACTGGTTGAAAGCGGCTGTCGATTTACCTAGAGAGACGAAGAGAGACGAAATAGGGTTTCTCAGATTGTGTGGCTGAGAAGAGAGAAGAGATACTTCTCAAGATACCGGGCTTGGCCCAAGGCCAGAAATCCAAGATTTCCCTTTAGGTTTCTTGGAGGCCTAAAGGGGTTCATCTCAAAAGAGATCATTCTGCACCAGCCGGGGTTAAAAACCTAATATATATCAGGGGTTAAAAAACATGACCCTTCCATGTTTATCCTTTGTATCATGTTCGTCTCCATCATTTGATTTAATAATAAGAAATAAATCTTTTATATTTAAAAAAATATAAAATAAACAAATTATTTTAAATTTTAATTAAAAAACATAAATTAATTTGGGTAAGTTACCATCTCCGTTATTGCGATTATGTTATTATTAGTATTTATATTACCGTCAATTTTGATCGATGTGAGATTTAGATAGTGAGATAATAGTGGGATATATTTTATGTTTATTGACTTTTTTTTTTATGATAATTTTTACAACTTTTCTTACGTTTCGGTCATAATTTATTTTATTTTTACAAATTTTATGACTTCTATTTAGTCTGTCACATTTTCAAATCGGTCGATCTTATGTATACAGAAGACTCATGATACCGATTATGCCCACTTTAACTCTCACCGAATAGAACAGGGAATGAGGACAGTAGCATTTATGGCCCGAGTTAAAGAATTAAGACCTCCTAATTGTAAGTTGCCACCCAATTGCATCCAACCAAAAAAGTGGCACCTGGAGTGGTCTGCATTCAATCAAAAATAAGTGGGTTGATCGGATTTATAATCCCAACAGTTTATCTAGCAGTTTTTCATCCGTCGCCACACTTATATCTGCCTTGCGCCACAAGACAGTGTTTTTACATATATAATCAAAGTAGCCACAGCTGTGGTAAGAAAACGGAAAGCCATAGTTAGAAGGACTGATTCTTTTTACGACGTTACTACATCAAGGCGTCTCGAACATACGAATGGGTTTGTGTTTTCCATAAACGGTTGTTATAACCGATTTGAGTGAGTTGGATGAAAATTCTTTTCAAAAAATATACGAATGCTTGCTCATCCCTTTAGGTAAGAATATTACTGCAAAAAACCTACGATTAAGCCTAAAACAATGGATTCTGATCGGCATTGTAATATCGATTTTGGGTATGATAGTAGCCTCCTGATAGAAACGAAGCCTAGATCATCGAAGATTAGACATAATTCATTTGCATCCTCGATGATGATTGAATTTCTTTTGCTGTAATTCATGTTATCGGATTTAGATAAAGTTTTGGCAGCAGTCGCCCTAATTGAGTCTCTAACAGCATTTTCTTAGTTATAATAAATTTTTCTACTTATTTGGGAGAGAAATTATTTGTTTTTTTTAAAACTAAAAATCCTTATTACTTAAATTGAAATATTACAAAGTTGAGGCACTTTAAGCAATGAGTATATATACTCAAAGATTCCCAAATTCAGATCAAATCCCTATTTCGACTCGAATATTTCTCTCCCTACTCATATTCTCTTCTCTCACATCACTGAATTTTGCGTGAAGCTCTACTGAAGAAGACTTATAGATCGAAAGGTATCATCTCGCCTTATGGATGCTTTCTTTGTCCTGTCATTAACTTTTTTCAGAAGATTTTTTGAAGAACTGCAGAATTCTAACTGTCTTTATGTTTTCCAGGAGATCAAATTGATGAATCGCCTTTCGAATTATTAGCTAGGGCATGTAGGTTTTTTTGGAGCAATTCAGCTCTCTCGAAGTCAGGGGAGACTTCCTCCAAGAAATTTGCATGCCTCAGAGAGTTTAGTTAATCAGAGAGTGAGCTTATGGTGCATGCAGCCAGCTGTAAGCCTAAATGTGAGCTTGAGGGTGAGCTTCCACTGATCTTTCACTAACTGCACCTTTTCTCTTTATTTGAAAATTTTGCTCTTAATCAACAACGCTTTTGATCATGCAAGTTGAACAGAGAATCGTGATTCTCTTCCATGAGCTCAGAAAGTCTGGATGCAACAGTTCACTTGAGCTTCAAGGTGAGCTTTCTTTTAGTTCTTTTCTTCGCTAGTTTAGACAACCCATCTATTTCTGACTATGCCTTTTGGTTATCATGATAGGCTTATCATGACTCGGACAACAAGTATTTAGGTGAGTAGTTTCCTTCATAATTTTCTATTATGAAAAGGATATTCCTCTGATGCCTGATGCTTGTTTCTGACTATTTTGCAAGAACTGAACTTGGTGGCGTCCATATAGTATTGGCCATCGTCTTTTAGACAGCTTTATAAAAGAAAAATAAGTTAGTCCTCAATTCGTATGTATCCTATACTCAAACTCTCAAGTAATATAATAGTTTCCAACATTGTTGGAGCTTTAAAATCATTGTAATTAACTTTCATTTTACATTTTTGAGTCCATCGAGCAAGCCAGTCGGCTGCTCGATTTTGTACTCTAAAAATGTGGTTAATTTTCATATTACTTGAAATCAAATATTTTATATTAATGAGAATATGGCTTAATTTAAGATGAAACTTTTCTTTAGATAGTAGTGCTACCAATACTTCTGAATCTGTCTCGATATCAATCTCACTATATCTTTTAATTGTAGAGCCCGTGATTCTACTTGAATTGTAGTAAGAAGACCATAGTTATTCCCATAGGCGAGGACCAAGTTTCCATGACAATCTCTTATGACGATTGCTCCACTCGCTTCTCCATTGGTGGAACAGCTTGCATCTGAGTTTAGCTTGAGACGATCCACAACAGGAGGATTCTAGGTAAGAAAATACACATTTTTTTAACCTGTAAATGATTTATGCAGCCAAAATTTAAGGCTGCAACTTCACAACGTTTCCAGTGTTTATCTTTAAGCGAATTAGCAAAATCTAGACCATTTATAATGTTAGTGATATAGTTTATAGCAATAGAGAAAGAAAAATGAATAGAATTCATTTTCCTTTTGTTCCTCTGTTTCCAAATAACCCAGCATATTATATTAGGCAAAATAGTCTTAATATGTGTTTTATTATTAGCAGACCAGAACCAGGTTAGAAGTACATGTTTTACTGTCACAAATCTCTGAATGTCCACCTTTAAATTACTAGCAAAATAAGACCAAATTTCTCATTCAAAATTACATTGAATGAACAAATGATTTGTAGATTCAATATTATGACAAAATTGACATTTAGATGCTAAGGAAATATGCATGGTTTGAAGGGTAAAATCCGTATGAATTTTGTTAAACAAAAGTCTCCCTGCTAAGAAGGAGAATTTCCTAGGACAAATTTGGTTCCAAATATTACTAGATAAACTTGATCTATTGGCAGTGGGGTATAGGCCTTTGATGGTTTCTTTTATACTAAAGACACCATTTTCAGATAAGTTCCATAGAATGTTTGCCTTTTAAGAACAGTCAAGGTCCAAGTTGTAGTCACTTAGGATTTCTCTAAGCTTAGAAACGTTCCAACCATTATTGACCCAAAGAGAACTAACACTTTTACCCTTATATCCAACTATTACTATGGTTGGAGTTAAGTTTAATTAGAGGAGGTTTACCAAACCAACTATTTAACCAAATATCAATGTTACCACAGCCTAGGTCCCATGTAATATGAGATTCCGCTAACTCCCTGACCTTGACCAGCCATTTCCAAGTTTGTGAGGCATTTTTGCAGTCAACCTGCAAAGGATGTTTTCCTGAACAATAGATGTTGTTAATTAATTTGGCCATAGAGATGTATTTTCCCTAAACCTTAGCCAAAGCTTACACAAAAAATCTTCTTGAATATTAGCAAGACTATTCAAATTAAGACCTCCATATTCAAAAGATTTACATAGAGAATTCCACGATGAACATTGTTTTTTGCTAATCTAATTATTAGATCCCCATAGAAATCTATTCAATAGTCTCTCTATTTTTGAAATGGGTGTTGTGGGGATCCAACAACTCTGTAATCAGTGAAGGGGTATTGCCATAAGAACCGATTTTATTAAAGTTAGAGGGACACCATAGGAAAGTATTTTTTTCATCCCAACTTGAAATCTTTTCACTGATTGTTTCTAGCAACGGATTAAAATTAGCAGTCTTATTATGGGGACTAAGTGTTACCCCCAAATAGTTTGTAGGTAGAAGAGCTGTTTCATAGCTTGTTAGAGTAGTTAGATTGCTTCTTCTTTCTAATGACATACTTGGTGCTGTAATAATCTGAATTTTCTATCAGGAAACATTAGACCTGCAGGAATTTTGCTATATTTTCAAGAGAAACATTAGAGCCATTAGTAAATATCAGAACATCATCAGCAAATGCAAGCACATGTATGTTCATACTCCCTTGATTAGAATATTTCAATTTCTTTTTTTCACTAAACATATGGCCTATTCCCCTAATCAATACTTCCTCAACTAGTATAAAGAGGGTAGGGGACAAGGGATCACCTTGTCTTACCCCTCTTTTAACTTTAATGAACTTACCATTTATAAGTACATAAATATTAACTGACCTAATAATATTATTAATAAGTTTAGTTACTCGATAACTGAAACCAAAACTTCTAAGAACTTTGATAACAAAGTTGTGGGATAAGTTATCAAAAGCCTTAAACATGTCAAGTTTAATAACTATGTTGCCAGCTTTAGTTTTCCTTCCTATATCATGAATAAGTTCTTTAGCACTTAGAATATTGTCATGGATAGATCTATCTACTACATAAGCACCCTGACATTCTGATATAAGCTTAGGTAGAAGAATAGATAGTCTATTATTGACTAGCTTAGACATTATCCTATTAGTAAGTGTACATGGGCTTATGGGACGAAATTGACTCCAGGTTTGGGAATTAGATATCTTATGAATTAGGAATATGCCAGTAGCTAAGATACCTTTAGGTATAGGTTGGCCTTTTATAAAGTCTTTAATGGCATTACATAAGTTAGTTTTAATAATATTACAACATGTGGTAAATAAACATTTATTAAAATTATCAATCCGTGCAGCTCCAGAGGGGTTAAGACTCTGAATAGCAGACCAAATTTCAGCTTCCTTAGGCTCAGCTAAAATCATCTTGTTATGAGTCTTTGTCACAAGCCTAGGAATAATATTGAATAAGCTATTACTCATGCATTTAGATTCAACATATTTATTTAAGTAAGATGGAGTTGAGAGTATATATGAGAAATAGGATTCCGTAGAAGTATTGATAGTATCCTCATCATCAGTCCACACATTGTTGATTTTGATGCCTTTAATAGTCCTTTGTCTCCTTTGATAGTATCCTCAGTAGTGGACTTGGAGAGACATTGTTTATCTTTAGGGCTATTAGATCTTCTGTGATTATTTTCGCAGATCTGTAAGTTCTCCTCAGTCTGCTTGATTTTATTGAATAAATTCCCAAAGTGGTCTTTGTTCCACCTATTTAAGGCCACCTTCAATCTTTTAAGTTTATTCCAGAATATATATGCTAAAGGAAACCATAATAGGAATAGCCCAGTTATCTTTCACAAAACCAATAAAGTCTTTGTCCATGGTCCAAATGTTAATAAACTTAAAAGATCTTCCAAGTTTCCTAACATTTTTTCGTTATAGTTAAACATATACGTGTGTGGTCTGAACAGGTACGAGGTAGATGGGACACTTTAGTGAATGCAAATAGATCAGACCAATCCTGATTGAATAATACCCTGTCGAGTCTTTTCCATCTAGTCTTATTGGTCCAAGTGAATCTAGGACCAATATACCCAACATCCTCTAAGTAGCAGTCCTTAATCATGTCTTGAAAATCATTGGCACTATTTTGACAGAAATTTGTACATCCCGATTGTTCATATGGGGAAACAATAGCATTGAAATCACCTAGTAGCAGCCATTCCTTGACCATAGGCACAAATGACCGTAAATTCTCCCACAGATCTTTCCTTTCAGCAATTTGACATTTAGCATAAACACAAGTTATAAATACCCCTTTATGAATTAAAGAGTGAATGACCTCCATATGAAAACATTGAACCTTGTCCTCTAGCATGTTGACCTCCAAATTTCCATACCAGAAAACCCAAATCTTATTAGATATATTTGAAAAATAATTAGTAAATTTGAGTTTAGTAGAAATGTTACTTATCTGATCCTTATTGATCATAGGTTCTTGCAGAGACAGTAATTTAATATCCTCCTTTCTAATTAATGATTTGAGTCTTCTAATAGACGCTTGATTACCAATTCCCTGAATTTTCCAGCATAGTATCTTGATCATTTGGGACTATTCAATGCAGATCTGTTTGTCTCTTCCATTTGAAGAGATCTAATGATAAGAGGCTTAATTCTTATACTTCTTCTAGCTAGTTTTAAATTTTTATCAAGAACCTTCTGAAAATTAGGATTAATTTTCCTAATTTTTCTTGCAGGGGTAGAAGAAAGAGTGCCCATGCTTTCCATTGGAGGGGTTTTAGCTGATGGAGAAGTGGTATTAACTTGGGGGATTGATATATTGTCAAGGAGGTTAATAGCATCCAATATTTCTTCTTCTTGAATTTGAGGATCAGCATCATAATCTCTTGTAACATCCTGATTATATCCAGAATTGTTATCAAGGACAGTATCCTCTTTAACATTTCTATTTGGATTTTCCTCAGGGCCAACAATTTCCACAGGGTCTAAGTCTACTCTTTCTTCATTAGTAGATTGTTTTTTCTCAACAGTTGAGTACTCCTTGTTTAATTCAGTTATTTTTCTACATGTTTATTACTACTAGAGTTTTCTTGAGGCACCTGCACATTTTCTTTTCTTTTGTAGGTGGAAGACTCATGTCCAACATGATAACAAGTATTACAATACTTGGGGACGTCTTTATAACTCAGATTGATCCAGGCCCCTTGGTTGATACCAAAACCCAGCCAAACATTCTTTTGAAGTGGTTTTGAGATATCAATCTCCACCCAAGCGTAGCACGCGTTGTACATCGCTTTATTCTTGGGTGGTATCCAAATCTTCAACGGTGTGCCTAACGAAGATGCAATGGAGCTTGCGATTTCCTCATTATACAGCTGCTCAGGTAATCTTTCCATTCTAGTCCATATATGAACTAGAGGACATTCTTATTTTGCATTAAAAGATGGTAACCACTTTAGGATTCTCATAAAATACTGACCAATTGACCAAACCCCTTGTGAACAGATTTTACTTAAGTCATCCTTTAAAGAGAATTCAAGGAACAAATGTCTTGAATCCCAATTAGAGTACGCGAAGTCACCACTGAATCTCCTTTCTTCAAAGAATTTTTCTAGCTCAATCTTTTTTGGAAGTCCCTTAGAAAATTTTCTAATCAAAGTAAAGGATGATTCTTTGACTAATTCCTCATACACATGGTTTTCGAGCTGAATTGATATGTGATCTGATTTCTGAAGTACACTCGATGGTTTGATTTTGGTTGCCTTAGACTAATCTTGATTAACTACCTGAGCATATGATTTTGGTGAATGAGATGTTCACCATATCCTCTATTGTTATGCAGGTGCGAAGGGAGAACCAGAAGCTGCTCCATCAAAGTTTCAATGGATAAAGCAGAGAGCCAAGATAGGAGAAGATAGAAGACGAACAAAGAAGAATCTCCATCTTCAAGAAACTGTTTCTTGGATAATTTTTTTAAATTCCTTGGGAGAAAATATATTCTATCATAATTGGTACAACAAAAGATTAGTGTACCTTGATGAGACGTGCGAGATCAGAATAATATAGAGAGATAAAAATCAATAATGTATTATTAGATTGGAGACTAAGGGTTAAAATTGTAGATTTTGGATTGGTCAGATTTTTTCAAAAGGATAAAAGTCATATATACAGCACTACCAATAGCATCACCTCACTAGTGAGGATTAAAATATGTGGAGTTATAAGATGGGTCAGATGAGGTTATAAAATTTGGTGGATTATTAGGTGGATTGGATCGGGCTATTTAATAGGTAGAATTATTAGGTGGGTCGAATCGGATTATTGAGTAGGTTGTTTATTAGGTGGACTGCTTAGATAATAGGACTATTTATATAATAATTTTTTATATTTGTTTAATTGTTAACGCATCTATGACAACATCTTACGTGGAAGTTATCGTTGATGGTCAAAGATAAAAAAACAATTGCATAAAAAAGGATTGGGGTAAACAAAGATTGGTTTGTTGTATTTAGTATTGATGAGAGAATAAATGACTAAGAAGAATATCGGATCTTGGATATGATGTGACTAGAGTGAGAATGTAGAGAGAGAAAGTGGGAAGAGAATATTATATTGCAGAATGTCCCACCTACCAAGAATAATGAGTCTCCTTTTATAGTAGGGAAGGGTGGACCCATTAGTGTCCTTGGTGGGTTTGTTTTAATTCTCTTTTGGTCCTTCATTAAATACTTTGTTTACAAATTATCCTCTAATAAGCGACAAATGCTATTACAGTCATATTAACTTCCTTTTATTCACAATTAACTCATTATTAATTCTGGCGAATTATTCCCTTATCAAGTATACCTTTCGGGACCCGTTTATACACAAGTAAAGGATGAGGACTAACGTGAGATAAATAAAAAATACATAGGATTTTCCATGTTTTTTAACCTCATGAAGGAGACAATTCAGATAGTAAAAATCAGAGCACAAGTAGTCCTTATGAGACTGCTTCTTTTAATATACACGAGAATATTATTGACTTTGGTATTCCTCATAAGAGGCGTCATTTATCCAAATACATATGTACATAACCATTAGAAACTGATCATGGAAAATTAAGCAAAGATTCATAAAAAATTTCATGATTATAATAAAATGTGGAACAAATAATTCATTCTTATCTCGGAAATTGAGAGAGTGGACATAAAATGATAATTTCATTTTCTCCCGCACATGATTACTAAAGTAAGTCTTCAATATGTATATACTTATATTATTACTCATTTACAGTTTATGAATGTAACTTTGTTTCGACTTATCATGAACAATATCTCCATTTACCGAGAATACGTACAAGAATCGAATGACAGATGTTAAACGTTAACATGTCAGGTTTGTAAGAGAAGGCCACATAATGGATATGTTCTTATCAAACTATTTTGGTTTTTGAACATTTTATTAATTGAATTTTTCGGAGTAGCTATAATGTAAGTCGAGCTTTCTTGGATAATAAAAGTATTGGACATAATATGGCTGAATTCTAAGGCCCATATGTCAAAATATACTCTAATCCAAATCATTTTTTAAATGTAAAAAGATAGAGGGTCCTGCAACCAAGAAGGAAATGGTCCAACGTTCTCCACGTAAGAGTCCTGTTGTGAAACCAAATGAGGCCAAAGAAAAAACGTAGGTTGCTAGAGTGAGGCTGTAAGTAGGTACAAGAAGAAATGTAGGTTGCTAGACATAATAAGGCTGAAGTCTAAGGCCCATATGTCAAGATATACTCTAAAGCAAATCATTTTTTAAATGTACAAATATAGAGGCTCCTGCAGCCAAGAAGGTGATGGTCCAACGTTCTCTACCTAAGAGTCCTGTTGTGAAACCAAATGAGGCCAAAGAAAAAACGTAGGTTGCTGGAGTGAGGCTGTAAGGAGGTACAAGAGCTGGAGTTAGCATACAAATTGGATATGAAGCCCAAAATTGATAAAGTAACATATACTTGTGATGCTATAGTTTTGGTTGCCGGCACTGTTACTTCAATAGCTATGGTTTTTATAACAAAAAAATTTGACCCGAAGACAAACTTTATTTATGAGATGAGAATTACAGATCATATCAGTGAGGTAACTAAGTAGTATCTTCTTACTCTTGAAGGTCATATTTACGGGTTTTCAGATCCATAAGATTCTGCTATGAAGTAGACTTGTGAAAGTAAGTTTGTTGTTGTTGGTTTCAAAAATAAGTTTTATGTTATGATGGATATGACACCTTATACTAAAAATGTGATTGTGATATCCGCATGTGATCACTTGCAACTAAAAGAGGTCCCTCCTGGTGTTGGCAAAGAAAAATGCCAAATTGTTCATGTGTCATCGATGCTGGACCTTGCAGATAATGAGGGATAATGTGACTCATGAACGGAGTTCTTGATCGTACTTTATGAAATTATGAGGTTGTAGTGGAAGAAATGAAGGTCTGGTGAATGATCCAGTTATATAAATCTGAGGGCCAAAGATAATTTGAGGTTGAGTGCTAACATGGTTGGCTTGTTGTATTTAGAGTGTGTTTTGGTGGTTCATTAAAACTACGTTCTTAGTTTAAATCATATTGTTGTTAGGTATATCGTCGATCATTAGTAGCGTATGGTTGTGGTAGACATAATGCTTTGGGGTACTTTCTAGGGTTCTTAGGTGCATATATTGTGTTACATTTTAATATGATACGTTTGATATGGAAGTACGATTTTGAGGATTAAATTGTGAATAATGTAAATTTAAAGATTAAACTGTAACTAATATAAGTTTCGTCCTTCAATTATATATATTGTAAGTTTTAGAGAACATTTGTAATTATCAATAATTGTTAAGGACTAAAGAGAAATTTGTCCTCTTTTGTAACAGATTTCACTTTTGAGGCTAAGTTTTGGCTCCTCTATATAAAGGGCAAGACTAACCAAGTAAAAGGGTTGAACACTTTTTCTATTGAACTCATTTGTACTTGAAATTTCTCTCTCTAAAAACTTTCTTAACTCTTTCTCTCTTTAGACTTCTCTTATAACAATTTACTAAGGTGAAATCTTAACTCATCAAATTGGTTGGGGAATGAATAAAATAAATCAGTGACTTATTCTGTTCAAAATTGATACAATCTTGTTGTATTTTTGGTTCAAAATTATCGATGAATCCTAAGAAAAATCCTACAGTTCGGTCAACGATGGAAACTATAAAGATGATTTGCAGAGAGACGTAAGTAGACCTGATGGATCATCTCCGATCCAAACTCAATCTGATATTGAAGTCCGAGTGAACCAACTTTTGGACAAGATTAATGTTTTAAATGAGAAATATGAACGAATGAAGCAAGAGATCCACTCGGCGAAGCTTAAATCCGAGGTTAGACATGAAAAGACTGAGATGAAAGGTCAGTTAGATCGATTATTTGATGACCGACGGGCTAAACCTGAGCATAAAAAAGTGCGTTTTGTGTCTCTTAAAGAGAAATATTCATCTCGTAAAGGGAAAAATATAAGCAGAAATATGCGACCTCTAGTGACAAGGAGGTAGAAAGCTCAACTGGAGAAATTCTCTGTTAACAAGTGAAATTCGTTCCATGACGCTTCCGAAGCGTTTTCACATTTCGAAGGTAGAGAAGTTCGATGGGATGCAAGATCCCGATGATCACATCGAACAGTTCAAGAACTATGTGATGAAATTCGAAGATGACGACCGACTGGTGTGTCGTGCCTTTTCACAGACTTTTAAGGGAACAACTCTTAAATGGTAAAATCGGATTCCGAGGGGGTCTATTTCGAATTTTTAGGAAGCCAGCCCCAATTAGTAGGACAAGGGAGGAAATGAATAATTTTTTTTGCACATATCATGATGATATTGGGCATGATTAAAAAGACTGCATTGCTTTAAAGACAGAAATTCAATTTTTGATTGAAAATGGGAAGCTCCTGACTTATGTGAAGTCGCAAGGGAGCGCATCGAAAAA
Organism: Limnanthes douglasii subsp. nivea; assembly: GCA_036936605.1. Classification (NCBI taxonomy): domain Eukaryota; kingdom Viridiplantae; phylum Streptophyta; class Magnoliopsida; order Brassicales; family Limnanthaceae; genus Limnanthes; species Limnanthes douglasii. The sequence goes on from JAUPFV010000003.1 coordinate 161,547,562, forward strand.
CAATGTTGCATCAACTTCGAAGGCTGCACCATCAACTGAGAATTTGATGATTTCGGATTCACAGGCTAAACCTTTTGATGCTTCTTCTGAGTATGTAGAAAAAGATATGAACAAATTTATTCTGATGACGGTCGAAGAGCCCATAGAAAAGGGACATGTGTGGGAGCTATGCAATTTTTTTGAACTGTTAGCTATTTTCAGAAGCGATTCGATGACTGGTAATTCGGATAGTTCGAGGAAGAGGCATGTTGTCAACTTGACAACTCAAATTTAAGGGAAAATGTCAACGCATTTGTATGGAAAAAAAGCTATTCCCTTCATTTTATTTGATAAAGATGATCTGCGAGGTACTGCAGGACCACATGAAAATGTTGTGGTTATTGGAGCAGAGGTGGCTGGCCTCGAAATTTGGCGTGTACTGATTGACACTGGCAGTTCTCCTAATGTCATTTTTAAATCCACCCATGATACAATGAAAAATCCACCTCAGATTTCTGAATCAGATCGAACGATTATTGGATTCACGGGTGTAACAGCTCGTGTTGTTGGAGAATTCGCGGGTGAAGTGAGTGTGGGAAAATGACCATTTAAGAAAAAAGTCTAGGTAATTTTTGTAATTGTGGAATGTCCCACAAGTTATAATGCTATTTTCGGAAGATCATAGCTTTCAAGAATGTATGGGGTTGTGTCTACAGTTCATCAAGTTTTAAGTATGTGGTTGGAGATCGAGTCAGGGTCGTTCGAGGCGATCAAAAGGTTGCTAGGGAATGTTATGCCGCTGCATTTCAGATATGAGGATCCAGCAATGGAAATTTAATGCATGAATAGTAGTTAGAAGGGGTACCCTCGGATTCTGAAGAAAGGGTTGACCATCCGAGGGAAACCCTAGGGTCTTTAACGGTAAGTGAAGAGATTGAGGAGTTCACTTTTTCAGAAGGGAAGGTGCTTCGAATTGGAACCTTATTGACCCCGCTTCTACGTCAACAACTGATGGGTTTTTTATATTCTAATTTGGATGTCTTGGCTTGGAGGACAGAGGACGTAACAGGAGTACCAATTGAGTTAATTCGTCACATCTTGGCTATCGATCCGAAGGTTAAGCCGATTATTAAAAAAATAGCATTTTCTTTGAAGAAGGCAGAAGTGATTGTGGCCGAAGTGGATCGATTATCCAAGGTCGAACACATAAGGGAGTCACAGTATCGTTTGTGGACGGTAAATCCAGTTGTGGTAAAAAAGAATAATAGGAAATGGAGAATGTGTGTGGATTTTACATATTTGAATCGAGCTTGTCCCAAAGATCCATTTACTATTCCTCGAATAGATCAGTTTATTGACTCTACTTTAGGCAATAAAATTTTAACTTTCATGGATGCTTTTGCAGGATATAATCAAATCCAAATGGATCCAAAATATCAAGAATGCACAACTTTCGTAACTGATAGGGGCATGCACTGTTATAGGGTAATGCCCTTTCGATTAATAAATGCTGGAGCCACTTATCATAGATTGATTAATAACCTTTTACTACTCAAATCGGAAGATATATGGAGGTATATATAGATGACATAGTGGTAAAAAGCTCAAAGGATGAAGTGCATTTTGATGATTTAGAGGAAGCTTTTTTGAATTTAAGTGCAATAAGGTTAAAGTTAAATCCTAAAAAATGAACCTTTGGAGTTCGCTCAGGGAAGTTTTTGGGTTTTGTCATCAGTGAAAAAAGAATAGAAGCTGACCCAGAACAATTGAAAACCTTGATAACAATGAATTATCCTCGGTCTATCAAAGAAGTACAAATTCTGACAGGATGGTTAGCAACACTTAATCGATTTATTTCTAGATTTTCTAACAAATTCTTTCCTTTCTTTCAAGTGTTACGATGACCAAGCATGTTTAAATGGACATCAGAATGTGAAGCAGCGTTCACAAACATTAAAAAATTGTTGTCATCACCAGCGATTTTATCAAAGCCTCAAAATAGGGAGAAGTTATTTTTGTACATCGCGGTATCGGATTTTGCACTGAGCGTAATGTTAATCAGTGAGGATTCAGGAATTCTGAAGTCGGTGTATTACATTAGTAAAAGTTTTGTGGAAGCAGAAAAAAGATATATGAAATTAAAAAAAAATTAGCATTTGCACTAGTTGAAATGCGTCCATATTTTCAAGCTTGTACTATTGAAGTCCGAACTTCATTCCCTTTGAAAAATGTTTTGCAACGACCTCATATTTCGGGGAGGATGACCAAATGGTCAGTGGAATTGGGAGACTATGACATTTTGTTTACACCTCGAACAACAATACAAGCGCAAGAATTGGCATATTGTTTTGTTCAATTTCATTCGAGTCGATCAGATGAGAAAGAAAGAAAAAAGGATATTCTAGTGAATTCGAAGTGGGTTGTTCGAACAGATGGAGGATCTAGTGTTTCAGGTTGCAGTGCTGGGGTTCAGTTAATAGCTCCAACATGAGAGACAATGATTCAATCTATTAAATTTGGTTTTCATGCTTCAAATAATAAAGCTGAATACGAAGTTACTTTGGCAGTGTTAAGATTGGCAAAGATTTGTGGAGCAACCTCAGTACGATTAGAAACGGATTCTCAGTTGTTAGCAAATCAGGTATCTGGGTTTTCTGAAGCAAGAAATAATCGTTTGATTTTACATTTTCGGGAACTTCGGAATTTAATGCTTCTGTTTGACAATGTTGTTATGGAATATATTGAGCGAGGGAGTAACATGGTTGCTGATTATTTCGTAAATGTCTCTTATAAGGAAGAATATCCTTGGATTTTGTTACAAGAAATGTGAATGTATAGAGGAAGTTTTTAGTTACGTCTGATGTAATCCGAGACGATTGGCGATTAGATATTCTTAGTTTTTTTACTCAAGGGATATTACCAGATGATTCACAATTGGCCAAAAAATTGAGAAGTAAAGCCTTCAGATATATAGTACTGGATGGAATATTGTATAAAAAGTTATTGAGCAAGACATTGTTACGATGTTTAAGCAAACAAGAATCACAAGAAGTATTATCAGAGTTGCATGATGGTGAAGGGTCAGATCATTGTGGGTTCAAAACTCTCTCACGTCGAGTGTTACTTGTACGGTTTTATTGGCCTAAAATCATGAATGATACTAAGAAATGTAGTTCAAAGTTGTGATACTTGTCGGAGATTTTCTAATGCTATTCATAGGCCAGCGGTGCCACTTATGTCTATATCCAAGGCAGTACCATTTGATAGATGGAGGATTAATCTGGTGGGACCTTTACTGATGGCTTCAGGAGGAAGACAAATGATAATTGTAGCGGTGGATTTTTTACAAAGTGGCCAGTGGCAGAACCGTTATCAGGGACAAAAGCCAAAAACGTGATCAAATTTATTGTTAACATCATCTGTTTTCGTTTTGGAGTTCCTCGGAGGATTACAACAAATAATGTCCCTCAGTTTAATAACAAGGAGATGGCTTCATTTTGTACTTCTAAATGAATTCATCAATTTTTTTCGACGCCTTTTCATCCTCAAGCTAATGGACAAGTGGAGGTAACAAACATAACGATTTTAGATGGCTTGAAGAAGAATTTGACGGGGGCAGCAGGAAAATGGCCAAACTATTTGCAAGAGGTTCTTTGGGCTTATCGGACAACTCCTAGGCTACGAAATAAAATCCTTTTGCTTTGTCATATGGAATGGATGCAGTCAGCCCCATAGAATATACGATGTCATCTTTTAGAATAAGTCAATATTCTGAGAGATCTAATGATGAATTTCGAAGGGTGAATTTCGATTTGATTGAGGATAAAAGAGTTTGAGCTTATTTGAATGTAATTTACTATCAAACTTTTATGAGGAATAGATATGATTTAAAGGTGAAAATAAGAGAGTTTAAAGAAGGTGATAAGGTGATGAGAAAAGTTCTCTTGCACACAAAGGAGAAAAGCCTTGGAAAAATGGCTCCGAACTGGGAAGGGCCTTATATGGTTGTTGAGACCCATGGAATATACAACACTTGAAGCTTTATTGGGAGTAGATCTATCTTTTTATTTTGGAATTTTTACTTTTGAATGGCACACTCTTTATTATCCTTTTGTCCCAGGAAAGTGTTAACAAGGTGTCATGGATATATTAAATATTATCAATAAAGTTCATTTTTAGCCAATGGTTGTTTACACATGTTTGAATACTATCTTAACAAATCATCAAAGCCTGATCATGTTTGAGGTTGGTTAAGAGTAGAATGTTCAGAAGTGTTTATAACATTTTTCAAAGAAACAACCATGTTTAATAACTACATTACAGTTTTTTTTTGAAATGAAAGCTTAACAGCACAACGAGAAATTTTCGAAGAGCCACCATGTTCATCAACACCTGATTTTTTCGAAGTGAAAACTTAACAGCACATTGAGAAAGGTATTTGAGGTGGTAAGTTTATAATTTATAATTATATGTTAAAAATTCGAAGTATTTGAGTCATCTGTATTTTTTAAAAATTTAGCATCAAATAATATACGAAGATAATAATAAAACAACCGTTCATCGATTAGATTAATACTTTGGAAGTACATAAAGAAATTTCTTAGCCTGACAAACAAAAGAAAATGATAAAGTTAATCAGACGACTCTTCCTCCTTGGACGATTCTTCTTCTGACAACGATGAATCAGAAATAGAATCAAAAGTTTCACTTGGGCGTTTCTCCTCAGGAATGTCGTCCCAAAAACTTGTGAGGTCGATTTTTGGATAAGTGGCATGAAGTTATCGAAGAAGGATAATGATTGTTTCTTCTTTTGTGTTGTTAATAGCAGCTACCATGTCTTTTGAAAGTTCAGCTTTGGCAGCAGCAACAACAATAGTTTTTTCCAATTCGAAATCTTTCTTCAGTTTAGTTATCTCCTTGATCAGTTCTTTATTTTTTATCTCACAAAGAGTAAGAGAATTTTGTAGCTCATTGGAGTTGGATATTTCGGTGGCCAGGTCAGTAGCATGATTAGTCTTGAGCTTATTCATATCCTTCTTATGAGAATTCGTCAGCAATTCTGTCTCAACTATGTGTGTGATTCGCAGATGATAGATCAACCACTTTGTTGTGCAAGTCTTCTCTAAATTTTTTCTAAACTTCGTAAAATTCTTTGTAATAGACCATATCTTTAGCTAATTGCTTTAAATGGTTTTGAGAAGCTTCGACTTGGGAAGCAAGTGATTTTGCTGCAATATCAAGATCGGTAAATGGTTGAAGTGCAACCGCGGTTGCAGGATTTGGAGGATGAAGAGTAAATTCTGTTTCTGATGAGCTAGGACGTTGAATCATATCTAAAGTGGTGATATGAGCAGGAGGACAGATAAGTTCTGAGAATGCCTCGGCAAGTGTTGGTCTCCCAAATTTAAGCATGTGATTTTGGATAACTTGAAGAACATGATCGTCTTCACCAGTAAGAGCTTCAGTGTTCTTAAAATTAATGAACATATCAGGATCGAAGTTTTCAGCAGCCTGATTTCATTAGTAGCACTGTCTTTGATAATGATCATAGTGTTATCTTTGGTTGTTTTTTCTTTAACTAAAGGGTTTTGTTGGTTTTCAACAATGTTTTCATCTTCATCGACCAGTGTATTCAAATTGATTCTTGGTTGTTTCTTTTTCTTTCCATGAGAGTTGGAAGAACCTTTCTTTTTCTTCGAAGACGGTTCTTGATTTTTCCCTTCTCCGATGGGTGAGAGAGCTTGTTCAACAGTTTTCCTTTGTCGAGGCTTTGGTTTGATGGAGTTAAACGGCTAGCACCAGATGTGCTAGCTGTCTTTTTAGCTTTCTTCTCTTTGATAGCCTTTTCTTTTTTATTTTTAGGTAAATGATTCTCTGACCTGTTCTGAATTGGAAGGAAGACTTTACAATCAGAATGAACTAACCTTTTGCTGACAATCTTCGAATCAGGCTCTGACATCAAATTTTGAGGTGGCAATGCGCCTTCTGAAATTGGGAACATGTGGCAGTTGAGGAAATTGATGGGCTGGAAGGCAATATGGAACATATTATTCCATTCTTTCTCAACCCAAGTAGCAAGTTTTTGGAAAATGGCTTTAGCGACTGGTCGACGTGCTGAATAACGCCTCAAAATTTCTGAAATAATCATGGAAGTAGATAATTAAGGAAACAGAGGAAAAAAATATAATCAATTTTATAATGTAAAAATTTCGAAGTGCTTACAATTGCTTCTCCAGATGAGATTTAGCTTTGAAGGATTAGCATCACAAATATTTTTGCCATTTTCACATCCTCCTGATATAAAAATGAATTTATGCTTCTAGGATTTATCAGCTTCTAAGAGGTCATCGATAATTTTGAGATCATCCACTAGGGTGAGGTAGTAAAAGGGAAGCTTCAGACCTTTCGACAGTTGAGTTAAGAAGATGAAGTCCTTGATGCTGATGGGAATTTGAGATAGTCGAGATCCCATAATTACTGACATAAGGGTGAACCATTGGTTCGGTGTCACCTGAGTAGGGCACAAGTTGAGGAGTTCGAAGTATTCCACGATCATAGGAGCTAGTAAAAACCGAAGACCCTAATTGATGATTTCAAAGTAGATTACTAGTTCATCATCCTTGCAATCTAAGGGAGTTTCTCCTTTTTTGGTCAGTGGAAGAGTTATATTATCTCCCATTCCCCATTGCTTTTTTAGAGCCGAGATTTGGCTATCCTTGTAATAAATATATCGAACTTTTTTCAAAGCAATGATGTACTTAGCTTCAAGACCCCTTAAGTTTCTGCCAGTTGTATCTCTTTCTTCTTCGGAAACAAAGCAAGTATTTGTTTCTTCCTGAGGCTTATTGGTGTTTGTTGAGTTCCCATCATCAGATTCAGGTTCGAGATCGGTTCTGGAAGCCTCAGAATCAACTTCATTGGCTTTTGCTGTGTGATCTCAAGGATGTTTGGGTAATGTATTAACAGTTTCTGGTAAAGGGTTATTTGTTTGAGGAATTTCCTTAGTTACTTTTCTTTTAGGAGGAGCTTCAGTATCTAGATTCGAAGGTGAAAGAGTTGAGTTAATTTCTGATTCGTATCCCATGGCAATGAAAGTTCTTCTTTTTCTGATTATTGAAGAATGATTCGAAGATGGAGTATTTGACTTTTTCTTTAAAAATGATTCTTCACTAACCAATGGAGAAATGTTACTTTGAAATGAAGAGGCTCGATGTATTTTAGGACCTAGGTTTTTGGATGAGGAATGTTCTTCGAATGAAGGAGAAGGAGAAATAGCATGAGCTTTGGTTGGATCGAAATTTCTGTAATAAATTGTTTTGGTGGTTGTTCCAACAGGATTGTTATTGATTAATCCAGCAGCTCTATATTTTTTCGCTCTTTGAGTAATGCAGAAGTAATCGTACGATCTGAAGACTAAGTTTTTATCAGGTTCTGGAGATTTTGATTTCTTGGGTATGTTAGCCTTGGATTTTCTAGTTTTTTTTTGTTTTATCTCATAAACAAGATGAAGGTTGATCGAAGAAGATGAAGGTTGATCGGCAAGTTTGATTTTTTCTGATGAACACGATGAAGGTAGCCAAACGCTTGAGTTTTCTTTGAGAGTTTTCTCTGAAGTGATTTGGGTTGTGAGAATGAAAAAAATGAGGCAACCGATTGAATTTATAGAAAAAAAAAAGAGACACGTGAAGTTTAAACGATTGTGATAGAGATAGGGTAGAATACAAAGCGGTGCGGGGATTAAAAGTTTGACATATGTCAGGATACTGTCATGCTAGATATCTAGCTATGGGTCTAGAAACTATAAAATCATGATGGATTCGAACGGTTATATGAAACGGTTACTTTTGTATATTGTTTGGGTTAAAGTCGATGAGTATATTTTCAAAATTTTACTTCCACAATGATTCAAGAAGTTTTATTGTTATATAGTATTTTGAGGAGACTTATTGGCTTTGAGGATATATCAGATTTTGGTATTCGTTTTTTACTTCACTTTGAACGGTTACTTTCAGTGGTCGCTTCAAATACTTGCTTCGAATAGTTGCTTCAGATGACTGTTTCAAATTTATCTTGCAATAACTGACGCGACATATGGAAGAATTCGAAGACATTTTAGTTCTCATTCATTTACTAGACATGAGAACTAGGGGGGCTTCTGATATGGAAGTACGATTTTGAGGATTAGATTGTGAATAATGCAAATAATATAAGTTCTGTCCTTAAATTATATATATTGTAAGTTTTAGAGAACATTTGTAATTATAAATTATTGTTAAGGACTAAAGAGCAATTTGTTCTCGTTTGTAACAGATTTCACTTTTGAGGCTAAGTTTTGGCTCCTCTATATAAAGTGCAAGACTAACCAAATAAATGGGTTGAACACTTTTTCTATTGAACTCATTTGTACTTGAACTTTCTCTCTCTAAAAACTTTGTTAAATCTTTCTCTCTCTAGACTTCTCTTATAACAATTTACTGAGGTGAAATCTTAACTCATCAATGTTCTTTCTAGGTTTTAGTGTATTGTTTTGTTTCTAAGGTTAGTCATTTGTGAATCAATTTTCGATTTTCTGTCATTGTGCATCTGAAAGTAACACTAAACTCACATATCCCTATTTTGAAAATAAACTACTTGCATCTTGTTTAGTTGTTGTACTAAGAAATCCCATGATTGTATTATGGTAGGCATCATCTATTAGTTCAAAAGAATTGTGTGGTTGTGTTTGTGTATTATGTTTTCCTCTAAACTCACATGTTAAATTTTTCACATAAGTATCATGGTTGATTTTCCAAAAAAGTAGCATGGTTGACAATTCAAATAAGTAGCATGTTTATTTTCTCTTTAATCAACCCGTCTAATTCTTGTTTTTGCATTAAATATGTCTCTGAAAGCATGCTCCTACAGATCAGGATGAGTAATCATCTTAAATATGATGAAAATAAATATCATTATATCAGTACACGTCGAAGCTGCAAAAGACACACCATTTTATACAATTTTAAAATCCTCATTTGACCTCTGTAACGAGAGGTTTTGATGAAAAATCAATATATGCTAATTTAAAAGATTATAAAAACGTACTTGGTCGAGGATGACGCTTTCCCAATTGGGTCAAAACTGGTCAAACTACTGACCACTGATGTGAAGGCTGTTTTCGGGCTTAAACATGGCACCAAGGAAATACATTTAACTAAAGCATGAGGATTATTAACTCGATTTGACGAAGGTGATGAAACAGAGTCCAAGATCATGCAAACAAATTTCCTGCAGGAAATTTAAGAAAAGTCGGCCCAATAAATAACAAATCAGAATGCTATGATAAAGATACCGTTATATCTAAGGTCTGTTATAAGTAGGATATTTAGTTGCACTAATCTAACATGGTAATTAACACTGAAGTAGCATGGTGTATGGTGTTGTACATGAAGTTATAGTCATATTCATCAGGGAACGTAGGGAGAATGTTGCGAAGGATGTTGCTCGACTATTGATCTTGTTCATTTGCTCTACCCTGTTCTACTCAGTTTTCGAAGATATATGATTAGAAAAAATAAACAATTACTATTGTTTAAGAGCAGTATTGGAGAAGCTGGTTTGGTCAATTAGAGCTTGTGTTGCTTCCGGAAAACTCGATAAAGTTATCGGTTGTGTTGCACTTTTATTCGTAAGAATGTTGTTACGTAATTAAATCTAAGTTTAAAGAAGATGTCATGATGCTAATAAATTTTGTTATGTAACCATTGCACAACGACTGGCAAACTCGGACATAATCCCAAGATGCTACAAATGCTGCGAATTGCAGTCCAAACCATCAACCATGAAGATGATTCAAAGCGTCATCTACTAGAAAATAATGAGGTATCAAATAACTAATCTATAACACATTGATTATTGCAACAACATTACATGTTGTGTATAGAACTCGCATAGTTGGGAACTAAAATAAACATGCATTGTTTTAGTATCATAGAATTCTCATAGTTTATTATGGTAGAACTCGCGTAGTTTTATTATTATAGAAATCCCATAGTTGGGAAACTAAATGAATCACATTGTCTGTAAGAAACCAATAAGATTCCTAGTGACGAATGTTTGATTGGGTTGTTCTTCATTGGATAGGTTTTGGAAATTGATTTGATGTTGATCGAGGCTGAAAGAACAACAATAATATGCGGTGAAGCAAGTGGGAACCTAGATGTTGTATCGGTTGTACCAAATAAAATGTCTAGGAAAAGGACTAAAACTGTAGCCCAAAAAAACAAAAATGGCACCACATCCAAGGCAACCACCAACAACCAACCACCAAACCCCAAAAACAAAACCCCTCAACTATTCTTCAACACCAAGCTGGACATCCCCACCTAGAACCAGGAGGCGGGGGTTGAAGATGAATTTCTTTGAACCATTAATGACTTTTTTGTCCAACAAAACCTCACTCCACAAATTCTAAGAAGACTCAAAACACCATAAATAGCGCTGCAACGATATCCAAAACTTGGACCAACATCTGAACAAATAATACGACCACTTTCAAGAGTCGTACCCGTTTTTTTTTACATCAGAGAGCGGAACCAAAAAGAAAGGGAAATTCCTACCAAGAGATTTGTTGATAAGAAACGTATTCAGTGTTCACTTTACAAAAATGAGAAACAAGTAAGTATATGCCTTTCATTCGCTCTAGCTTGTTACATATGTTTTATTTTTTTCATCCTCATACGTCTCACACTAATATGTCTGGAATTTTTGTGACAGATTAAATAGTTATCGAAAGAGTTAGTTGATTTATGTGTGAGATTTGAACAACAACACCTTGAAAAACAATTTTTGTTTGAAAAACAATTTTTGTTTGAAAAACAAAAACTTGAAAACATATTTCTCTACCTTTTTTTCCTTCAAGAATCCCTAACACAATAACCTCAATAACACCAACCGATGATAAATTCATAAAAGAACCACTTATCCACGAAGATGTGCCCCGATACCATCTGAACAGGTAGTTGGTACAGTTGAATCACTTGTTAAGGAGACAAAAACTACGATACGGGTACCAACTTAACCGAAGATTGAAAATACACTAATGGTATCATTTGAATATGAGGTAGACGCTACAAAAGTAGTACCACCTCAACAATTAGTAAGTACAAATCAGTCTCCTCAAAATGATACATAAATTACACCACTAGTGCCAATTGAAAAGGAGGCATACGCTACAGTACTGGTACCAGTTAGATAGGTAGTGGGTGCAAATCAGTCTCCTTTAAATGAGACAAAAACTACACCACTTGTACCGCAAATACATGAGGAATAACCACATATGTGATACCACCTGAACATGAAGTGGTAACAAAAGAATCTACTCTAAAGGAGGCAAAATTACATGAAGATGTAAGTGGATCTTAAGTACATTTTCCACTTTTTGAATATATGTTGTGAAGGTTTCGATATGTTGTTTTGTTATACTTGGATCTCTGATGCATGAAATAACTCACATGGTTAATGTTTCAAAGAAGTCTCATGGTTAATATTTTAAAAAATCTTATGGTTTAAATTTTAAAGAAGTCGCGTGGTAAATGTTTCAAAGAAGTCTCATCGTTAATGATTAAAAAGAGTATCATGGTTGAAATTTTAAAAAATTTGCATGGTTTATATCAATAAAATCACATGTTTTATATATCAAATAACTCTTATAGTTTTCAAGAGACGGGTCCATATTCTCATTTCAAGATGAATACTACTCTCCTGATTCTGGGTCACTATCGAGAGATAAGTCTTACCCCAACGAGCTTCCACAATGAAAACAGAAGAGAGAGGATTCAAAGAAAGAAAAAGTCCCAGACAGTGACGAAGAAGACGATTAGGGATGACAAGATCGAGGAAGACACTCAAGAGAAGGAAGATGATGACGAGATAGATGAAGAGAATGAGTCTGAAGAAGAAGACTCTTCTTTTTATGGTTGATTGTTTTTCTTTTGCATGTTTGTGTTTTGTTCCAAACCGCCCAACCTTAAACTATAGTAGTATGTTTTGTTAGGGCCTTCTTTCGCTCATTCAAGTCAACTTGTAATATAGTTTTAATTAATCTTACAAGTTTATGATTTCATCTGGGTCTTTAAAGGAGCTAGGATGGTTTATTCTAAAATAACTCATATGGTTGGATTATATAGAAGTAAAAATATGTTTAATATACTTTCAAACACGCACAATTAAAATAGTACTGAAGTAGCATGGTTGGAAACATAAGGACCTAATACATCTAATAAACTTAAAATTGAATAGTTCAATATACGAGAACTCACATGGTAGGATTATATATATGAAGTATCATGTTTAGTATTCAATAAACTTGCACGATTAAAATTATACTAAACTCGCATGGTTGGAAACATAAGAATCTAGCACAACTAATAGACTTAAAATCGAATGGTTTATTATACAAAAACTCGCATGGTTGGATTATATAGAAGAAGTAGCTTGTTTATTACTCAGTATAACTCGCACGGTTAAAAATATACTTAAACAACATGTTTGGACACATAAGGATCTAGCATAGCTAATAGACTTAAAAACGAATGGTTCAATATCCAAGAACTCGCATGGCTGGATTATATAGAAGAAGTAGAATGATTAATATTCAATAAACTTGCATGGTTAAAAATGTACTGAACTCGCATGGTTGGAAACATAAGGATCAAGTAGAGCTAATAGACATAAAATAGAATTTTTTAATATACAAGAAATTACATGGTTAGATTATATTGAATAAGTAACATGTTTAATATTCAATAAAAATCGTACAGTTAAAAAGTATTGAAGTAATATTGGTTGGAAACATAAGGATCTAACACAACGAATATACTAAAAATCCAATGGTTCAATATCCAAGAACTCGCATGGTTGGATTATATAGAAGAAGTATCATGTTTAATTACAAAGTAACTCGCATGGTCGATTTAAAAAATACAAGTTAGTCGTGTGTCTGGGTAATCAAGGAATTGCACGTTAAAGTAAGACCTCACATGTCTTCTTGTTATGGCCTACTTTTGAACAACAGTCACACCTCAATTGTTTGGTTGTTATTTCTCTTTTAGAAAAAATATGATTCTGTTTAGGCCTTCCAGCTCGTCTTTTAATGTTTGGAGGCAAAATGTTTGGCTTGGACAAACTATTAATGCTTGATCTTTCTCAAAAATTGGTTATAACCGGATTGCTAAAAGAATAAGTTGACATGTAACTGTTACCAGTGAAGAGTGACTCTATCAACATCATATGATCTTGTTGAGTCGATGTATTGCAACGAAAGTGTGAGAACATGGAGAACAACGTTATTTCAAGTGCTACAAGAATATTAGAGATCCAACAAATTAATAATCATAGCATGATCTGAAAAACATCAACTTAGCCATGTACGACCTTTCTGGACATTTTAGTTTAACTTCTTTTCATACTCAGGGAATAATTTAGTAATCCACATTACCCCCTCCGAATAACGTCAGGAAATTTGAGTCATAAGTAAGAAACTAATCTTGTCAAATAATTCAACAATGGGTAGATTGCAAAAAAAAAATTAATATGATTGTTAAACGATTCAGCCGGAATATATGTCATAACACCATATAGTTTCCCCTTAACAAATTTCCGATCATATTTCTCCCGAGGTAAATTTTTGAGAATCTTTTTAATTCTCAGACCACTTTTGCGTAGAAATTTTGAAATAAATTCATGAAAAATATCTAAGGTGGGAGCACAAGCACATCGGTTAAACAAACCTAACAACCTAACTTTAGATTCTCTTTTAGTAGTATTCAGAGCATATCTCAAATTCTGAACAAGGTGGAAAATACGGTAGACATGATAATAGTTTGGATACAAGGCGGAAACAACATTAATGATACTTAAATGACGGTCCCAAATAAATGTGACTTGACACTCCAACAAATGAGTTTTCAAACTCTCCAAAAACCATAGTTGATCGTCAGGATCTTCACAACTAACAATACCAAATGCAACATGAAATCTACCTGCAAAATACAATAAGTAAACTGGTTTTACATGTCTAACACGATCACATATACAAGAACTCGCATGGTTAATTGTATAAGAAAATATACAATAACTCACATGTTTATATAAAACACAACTCTCATCATCTTAAACATTAGAATCACATGGTCGTTACCAATTATAACTAAAATCATAGGTAATTAAAATAAAAACATGAAACTAACCGTTGTTATCATCCTTTGCTACGACATATAACAATACACCTGTATCCTTGCTCGTTAAAAAGGTTTCATTGACAAATAACATCAAATGATATGAATGAAGACCTTCAAGATAAGAACTGAATGTTATAAAACAACGCTTGAATATGTTTCCAATTACTAATTCTAAGTGGCAGTCAATAGTAATATCATGACTCTTCAATTGTTTGAAGTATTTATTGAGTAAACTAAAATAAATATAATTATCTATGGAAAGTCCCATCCTTGCCTTCTCTAAATCATTCTATAAGAGACGGTAAAAGATCTATAAGCCGTAGTCCTGTTTAACAGACGATTGTATACTTTTGGCTATCACAGAGTGGCATATCCTAATAAAATCATGAATTTTCTCTGCAATCAAATCCGATGTCAAATGCATCTGATATTATTTGGAGAAAACGGGACTGCAATTATGTCGTTTAAGAAACCGCTTAATCATCATGAAGTTAGTGTTAGAATTCACTGATGCATAAAGTCTCAATTTACATCTAGTTTAAACTTTATTTTCACAATAAGCAGTAATCTTACTTATTATATTATACATGTATTTGAAAGAAAAACCATGCTCTAAAGCATATCGGCATAAATATATCATTAGAGCTACAACCCCTTCATAAAAAACATGTCCAACACCTATAATTGCATCAGCCCAATCAGTAGTAGCCAGTTGTGTTTGTTTTGTCATCTAAAAAGCATAAACCATAGATACTCTCCTCACTAGTTAGTTGATTATTCGATTGTTCTCCCAAAATTATGCTACGCTTTTTATGCTTTGAACATCAACCTTATCAATGAGTTGTTGTTCTATAACAAAACTAAGACTTTTTAAACACTCCACATCAAGATATACATCTAAACCGATAAAATTTGTCTCATCATTAAACAAACAATTCATGTTATCACCACAGGAAGAGGTAATAATGTACTTACCTTTGATCATCCCGTCCCATGTACTTTCAATGTACTTCTAAATACGTTGTAAGTTTTGAAACCCGATAAAAAGAACAATTGCATTAAACATGTCTTGTAAAAAAACTCGTGGCTTAGACATATCTTACCCTACATTGAACACTTAAAACATGGTTAGGAGAAAGGTAGTTTAACAAACATAAACTTGCATGGTTGAATATAGAAAGAAATATCACGCCTATTATTGAACACAACTCGCATTTTCTGTTAACACTAGAATCACATGGTCATCAATACAACTCTCATAGTCTTATAGAATGACATAGACAAGAATCGCATTGTCTGTTACAAAGGAATTACATAGTAAATTATGAATAAACCGCATGGTCACTACAATTATTTCCCCACTAAACTCGTCTGTACATATACGGATGAATATCATGGAAGAATACACAAATCTCACATCTTCCTCCGATGAACTCGCATCATCCACAACACATGTCTGACAACTCTAGAATCGATTCTATATATTCTTTCACACCCCAAACAAATATAATAATTCAAGAAAATACATAATACAACCATTTTATAACTTATTATATAATGAAAACTTATGAAATAGTACTAATAGACATTATGTTTCTTAAAAGAACCAAAGTAGAATTGAAAACAAAGAAAACTGGAAAGACACAACTCACCTGACTCATAAAACAACCGGAGAAAGAGAAAACTCGTACGAAACACTCGTTGGTTCTACTTGTATTCTAAGATGAAAAAACCCTAAATCCAGAAACACCGATGATACTAAGAAACGGTACGTGCTCGATTTCGTCGTCGATGGACTGAGAAACACTATTTAGAGTCGTCAATATACCCACTTTGATGTGTTCAGTCGCTCCTATTAACCTAATTCAAAGACTTGGATTAAGAAAATTTGGTGTTTTTAGTATGATAAAATCTGGAATGAAAAGGAAGAAAAAGACGGCTACAAACAAATTCAAACTTTTAAAAGGTCAAATATGGACAAAAAGTAGCTTCGAACAAAACATTTAAGCTTATATAGTTGGTAAAAGGTATTTAGGGTATTAAAAAATAAATGTTGAGTAAGAATTATTTACATTATTTAGGTATTAAGTAATCATAAATGATAGTTTGAGTATTAGATTGTATTATAGTTTGTGACTATGTAGTTTTGATGCCATTTCCCTTTCCTTTAATTTAAAATAATGAATAGTTTATATTTTTTAATTTAGTTATATATTTTTTTTAAATTTTAATTAACAAAATAAATTTTAATTTTTAATTACTGTCTAAAAAAGCAAAAAAATTGGGTGGTTTGAATTTTTTTTAACTAATTTTTTTATTAGGATATAATTGATAAGGTTACAAAATTAAGGACTTAATTAAAAGTTCTTAGAAGTTCTTGAATAAAGTGTAATTGCCCAAAAGTTAAAGTATAGCGCCATATTTTTTGCTAAATTTTTTAAATTCCCTCATTCTTCAAATTGAGAATCAGAAGATGGTTTCAATTTTGTTTTGCAAATCGGTAGCTCTTTAGTCCTTCTTCGATCTTCATCGATTATTTCTTGATTGTTCTAGTATTTGAACTAATTTTTGAAGGAATCATCAAGCAGATGAGCTCTGTTTAGCTCAGAACAGTCTCTAAAGCCTTGATGTGTTCCATTATTCATCAAGTCAGCCATTCTTGTAGAGCCAAAATCAGTTTTCATAAAAATCAACAAAAGATAAATTAATCTTCAATTCTAATATATCCTACGTTTAGACTTTCCAACAGTAGTATAGCCTCCAACATAGCTGGAGCTTTAAAGTCCTTGTAATCGTCATTTTACAAGTTAAAAGAGACTTTATACTGTTAAGTATTGAACATAAGCTTAACAAAACATTTCCAGTAGAGAGCAGAGATACGATTATTTCACAATTGGTCTCTATGTCAACTTCTTTTATTCCTCTTATTCTACACAATTGTAGACCATCGTGTATAACACGAGCTTTAGCTTGATGAGGATTTAATTTTCCATATTTGTTGTCATAGCCCAGAATGAGGTTGCCTTGATGGTCCCTGATGATTACTGAACCGTTGGCTTCACCCGTGAGAGAGAAGCTAGCATCTAATTTTATTTTGTATCTTCCAGTAAACAGAAGAGTCCAAGTAAGCTAAGTGATCTTTCTTTTGATTCTTAAATGATTAGTGCACCCGAGATTAACAACAGCTCTCTCACAATACTTCCAGTGTTTCCTTTTCAGTAGCTTTGAGTAGTCAAGGCTTATAAGCATGTTGGTGATGTATTTTATTTTTGTGTTTGTGGAATGATTGCCTAAGTTTATCTTCCTTTTGTTTCTCTGTTGTCATATGACCCAGCTAATTATAGTTGGTAGAATTGTTTTGATGTGGATTTTGTTTGGGGCAGACCAGAAACAGGCTAAAAACATGTGTTTAACAGTCATAAAACTTTGTATTTCCACCTTTAGAGCACCTACAAAATATGACCAAATTTCTCAAGCAAAAGAGCAGGATACAAAGAGATGGTTTGTGGTCTCTGAGTTAAGATCAAATTGACATTTTATGCTAGGATAAAATGCTAAGATTGTAGCACAGAATCAGTTGGTAACTTGTTTAATATGAGTCTCCAGGCCATGAAGGAACACTTCCTAGGAGAGATTTTGTTCCACGGTTTACCAAATAAGGAGGAACTACTATAAGATGTTTTCATTGCTTTGATAGTATATTTAATGTTAAAAGTACCATCTTTAGCTAAGGTCCATGTGATAGTATCATTACCTATATTATTAATTATTAGTTTAGTAACTAAGTTTATATTATAGTCACTTAATATATGCCTAATCTTATTCATGTTCCAATCATTATTATCCCACAGAGAACATACCTTCATACCTTTAAACCAGTTGTTGTTTTGATTAAGACTGAGATTGATGAGATGAATCTTACCAAACCAATTCTCCAACCATATATCTTTATTACCACTTCCAAGCTTTCATCTGATATGTGCATCATCAAATTCTCTGATTTTGAACAATCTTTTCCACGTTTGAGAGCCTTGATTAGAATAAATTTGAAAAGGATGCTTATCCTTGCAGTAGATGTTGTGAAGTAGTCTAGCCCAGAGAGAACTGTTTTCTCTAAATCTCATCCACAGCTTGTACGAAAATGATTTTTGAATGTCCATTAAGCTACTGACATTATGCAAACTTTCCTCTAGAGGCTTGCAAATGGCAGACCATGTAGTCCAGTGAGTTTTGTTAGATTCTCCACTGGATCCCCGCATGAATTTATTCATTAATTTCTTAATTTTTTATATGATTGAAGTAAAAATCCAACAGCTCTGAACCCATTAAAGAGGTATAGCCATTAGGACTGAGTTCACCAGAGTCAGACACCCACCAAATGACATCGTTTTTCCTTCCCAGTTTGAGATTTTGTCTTTAATCTTCTCAAGCAAAGGTGTGAAGTTAGTTGATTTGTTGTGAGGACTCAGTGTTACACCTACGTATGTTGTGGGGAGGAGTGTAGTATTGAAACTTGTTTGAATACTAAGACAGTTCCTACTTTCAAGAGGCATACTAGATGTTGTTATAATTTGTGTTTTCCTTTTGTTAATTGATTGCCCATAAATATCTTGATAACATTGCAAAACCTGAGCTATTTTCTCTAGGGAAACACTTGATCCATTAGTAAATATTAATACATCATCAACAAAGGCTAAAATTGGTATGGTCATATTGCCTCTACTTGAATATTTTAGCTTTTTATTATAGAAAAAAGGTTGTACATTTCTCTAATCAGTACTTCTTCAGCTAATATAAAGAGGCTGGGAGACAAGGGATCGCCTTGTCTCACACCTCTTTTAGCTTTGAAATAACCTAGTTCTTTATCATTTATAAGTATTGAGATATTGACTGATCTAATGATTTTATTAATCAGCTTAATAACTCTATAATTAAAGTCAAACCTCTGCAGAACCTTTATTATAAAACAGTGTGATAAATTTTTGAAAGCTTTGGACATATCCACCTTGATAACTAGATTTGCTGCCTTTGTTTTCCTGCCTTTATTTTAAAGGTCAACTATATGTAAATCTTCCTCTAAGCTTTTAACTATCATGTCATCTATGTACACCTCCATATTTCTACCAATCTGACTTGCGAATGCTTTGTTTACCTACCTTCGATGAGTAGCCCCTATATTTTTTAGCCCAAAAGGCATCACATTGTAGCATTAGAGACCTCTGTCTGTTATAAAGGTAGTATGATCTTGGTCCTTCAGATCCACCTGTATATGGCTGTATCCAGAGAAAGCATCCATGAAGGACAACAACTTGTTTCCAGATATTGAGTCCACCAACTGATCTATCCAGGGGACTGGATAAAGATCTTTTGGGAAAGCTCTGTAGAGGTCAGTAAAGTCAATACACATACGTCATTTCCTATTCTTTTTCTTGACCAAAATTGGATTGGCAGTACATAAAGGATATTGGGATTCCTTTATGTGTCCCAACTTGGTAAGTCGATCAACGTTTTGGACTATTACATCAACTTTCTCCTTAGAAAAAGCTCTCATTTTCTGCACAACAGGTGCAACATCACTCCGGATTGACAGCTTGTGTAAGATAACGCTTGCAGGTACTCTGGTTACATCAACATTGCACCAAGAAAAGACATGCTGATTGTTCAATAAAAAGGACAACAATTTCTAATTCGACTCTCGCGCCATCTTGGAGCCAATCTTGATACTTCTACCCTTTCCTAGGGAATGGGTTTCAATCTCTTCAGTCGATATTATAACACTAGGAGCCTCTCTGTGGTCATCAATCTCACCTTCTCCCTCAGAAGGCCCCTGTAACTTCTAATCTTCATTAATTCGAACTGCTCCCAAAGTTTTAGGAGCAAGTGCAGTTGCATAGCACTCTCTTGCTATCTTCTGACTACTTCGGACAATACCCACTTGGCCTTGAACTGCATACGTCAAACACTGGTGGACTGTTGAGGCTACAGCATAAATTTTAGAGAGCCAGGACCTTCCAAATATTGCATTGTAGCATGTGGGGGCAATCTACCACAACAAATAACACCATGACCAACATTTTAAAAGACCCATTTCCCAATAGCACCTCCTCCTCAAACTCCCCGATTACATACGCATAGCTCCCTGTGATGCCCACAATGGTTTGTTTGACCGTTGAATAACGGCCGAATTCTTCATCTGCTTGTAGGAGCTCAAGAAGATGATGTTTGCCAAACTTCCTGTGTCTATCAAAATTTGTCGGATATCATTGCCCTCAATAGATGCTATTATCACCACAGCATCCTCATGAGGCCCAACAATATTTCTTAAATCATCCTCATCAAAAACTATAAATGGAAAAATAGTTTGGAAATGATGAGAAGATATGCCCCCTTCCAAATGAGTAGCCATACTATGTACATGCCTCTTTCTTGATGAAGAAGTGGGCGCTGTCATGGTATCTCCTCCAAAGATGGTAAACGACTCGAAGAAACTGATCAGTCCGAACACCGTCTTGGTCTGCTTTGTTATGACCCCCACTTTATTCTGAGTTGGATTAGGATCCAAATACTCAGAATCAACATCAAATCTTTCAAGGATCACCATAACCCCTTCTTGAGCAGATGTTCCCACATTGTTTCTAAGGCTTGTCCTAGGAGCATTGTCAGGCCTGTTTCCATTCTTTTTTTGACATAAGCTCCCATATTGCCTCTTTCAATAAGATTTTGCACTTCTTGTTTCAAGGCTATGCAGTCTTGAGTATTATGGCCTATATTATTATGATATTGGAAAAAGCAAGTATTTTGACTCTCTCTAGGGGACTGTAGTGATGATTGTTTCCGTAAATGAACTTTCTCATTGGTCTTGTCATATATTATGGTTACATTCTCTTTCAATTCTGAAAACCACTCCAGTTGAACCCAATGACCTCTTTTATTCCTTGACTGCTGGCTCTGAGATTGATTCTGGTTGGACTGAGTTTGTTTAGCCCTGTTAGACCCTTGTCCGGTCTCCTTAGCCTTATATCCAGACTGGTTCTAAGCTGTTGTGGTGGACCTCACTTGATGGTGCACCCTGGTTTTCTTGGTTTCATCCATATTAATTTGCTTTCCCACCTGATTCAATAAGCCACCCCAAGTCATGGCTTTCTTCATGGTCACTGAATCAGCCAGATTCCCAGGGTTTAACTCTTGTCTCAAGAAAGCAATTTCCATCTGTTCGAAGTTATCTGCTAACCCGTTCTTGGTATTCACGAACTGACTTATGTAGTCCTTAAATGACTCATTTGGTTCTTGGACACAATGGATAATGTTATCTCGATTTCCCTTCACCTCCTTACTCCCAATAAATTACCTTTGGAAGGCAACCCATAAAGTATAAAAGTTTCTGATACATCCCTGGGGTAAGCTATTATACCAATTAAGAGCACTTCCTGTAAAAGACTTGGAGAAAGCTTTGCACAAAAGTTTGTCATCATCATCAAAATTCAACATGAAGTTCTTGAACTACTCCAGATGGTTGCCTTAATCCTTACTTCCATCATATTTCTCCATTTTGGAGATGTCAAACCATTTAGGTAGGTTTCCGGACAGTATTTTGGCAGACAAAGGTGGTTGTCTGTAATTCATGTTACGACTGAAGACTGTGTCTTCATTAGGCGTTGCAAAAATACCTGGTTCGGTCTGAAAAACAAAAGGATCGATCAGCAACTGATCAGCATGACTGTGGTTGTGAGATGACCCTTTTCCCGGATGTCTTTTAAGCATCCCATGCCTATCTCTCTTTCTTGAATATTTTTTAATTATTTTCTGCTTCTTTCTGGACCTCCCTTCATCACTGCTTGATGACAAAGACTCCTCAAGCTCAGCCTTGTTCGAAGAGCTGCTGGAGGACTCAAAATATGAACTTTCAACCGACTTAGATCGATGAGTCTTCTTAGAATTCATATGGGTCTTTCTTGAACTCATATGAGACTTTGTTGATGGACCATTCTCCACATGGTTGTCAGTATGATGAATAGCTAACGCCCCTGACTTCTCCCTTAACCCTTTTCTGCTTGTTTTATGGCCTTTAACACCACTATTTCTGCTCTCAACTTGTCTCGCTCTTCGATGGTGTATTCCTTGTTTTTCCCAACTGTTTCCACCACAGGTGGTAGAGTTCTCTGGTTGTTCGGATCCATCCGAACTGGCCGTTTCTACTGATTTTGAATGAAAGATTCAGGCACCCTCGTTCTCCTACTGTGGTCGCCAATTTTGTTTGGTTTATTTTGGACTGGGAGTAGTTTGGTAAAGTGTTTTGTAAAGTTTAAAGTGTTTTGTGAAGTTTAAAGTGTTTAGTGTTTAGTGTTGAGAGTGGTGAGATAATTGAGAAACCTGGTTGTATTAAATGTTCATTTACATCAATAATGAGAGTGGTTGGGGTATTTATACTCTTAATCCATGATCCATGGGCTTTCCGGTCAAGTTATGAAACCGGGGCGAGTTTAAGGACCCATTAGTTGTTTAAGTTGATTAGCAAATAGCTTAGTCAAAATGTGTTTTTACTTTTGTCATGTCCGGATTTTTTAGTGGTGTGTCATTGTCCGGATTATTCCTGTCCGGATTATGCAGTGGGTTGTGTCAGAAGATTCCGAACTCATAAAAAATCACCCATAAGTAGCCATTCCTTAGCAGATGACTCAAAAGATCTCATGTCATTCCAAAGCTCAATTATACTACTTCTCTGACACTTCGCGTAAGCACAAGTGATATTGACAGTCTTAGTTAACAGAGAATGTTTGATTTTCATGTGATTGCACTGAATTTTATCCACCAGTATCTTAATCTCCAAATCATCATGCCATATCACCCAGATTTTGTTTGATATATTTGCAAATGTATGAGGCATATTAAGGTTAGTAGAAAGAGTAGTAATTTGGTCATGACTTATCATAGGTTCCCGTAAGAATAATATTTGTATACATTCTTTCTTGACTATAGATTGAAGTTTTCTAACAGAGGATTGATTTCCTACACCCCATATGTTCCAGCTTAAAATCTTAACCATTATGGGTTGTTGAGAGATGATCTTTGAGTCCCTTCAAATTGTAGAGACTTTATAACCAGTGGCTTTTTTCTTGTACTTCTTCTAGTTTGTTTGAGTTTTTGGTCTAGTATTTTTTAGAAACTCGAATAAAATTTCTTCATTCTTAGAGCATAAGATGAAGGAAGACTTCCTGTATTATCCTTTGTAGGGGCTATAGGAGATGTAGTTTCACCAGTAGGCTGAGGAAAGTCCTTGATACTATCAAGGGATTTGATAGCATCTATTATATCATCTTCCCGTTGATTAGATTCTTCGGTTTCATTAACATTAGCTGCAGATATGTTATCTGGATTTCCATTATGCTGTAGGTCAAGTTCTCTGATTGTTTCTTCTTCATTCTCCACAAGTATAATAACTTGGTTTTCAATATTTGTGTCAAGACAATTAGCTCAGGATTCACATTATCATTGGAAGAGTTAGCAACTGCAACATCCTTGATGTTCATTTGGTTTTCAGCATTTGTAGGGGTTATAGGAGGTGTGTTCTTCTGCAGAGGAGATAGTTGTGTTTTGGTGTTATGATCAGCACTGTCATTGTTGTTTCTTTTACAGGTTGAAGAATCATGACCAACATGAAAAAAGAGTTACAGTATCTTGGCACGTCTTTGTAACTTAATGATATCCAAGCACCCTCGTTGCTACCAAAGCCAAGACACACATTTTTCTGAAGCTTTCTTGAGATGTCAATTTCTACCCATGCGTAACACGCATAGTACATAGCCTTCATTCTTGGGTGGTATCCAGAACTTAAGAGGAGTTCTGATTGAAGAAGCAATGGAGTTGATGATATTTTCATTATACATATGTTCAAGTAGCTTTTCAATTCTCATCCATACAGAAACAAGAGGGCATTCCTTCTTGACATTGAATGAAGGTAACCATTTCAGAATTATCATGGAGTATTCACCAACTTACCAAATTCCACGAGACGATATTTTGCTTATATCTTCTTTGAGAGAAAATTCAAAAAACAAATATCTTGAATCCCATTTGGTGTAAGTGAAATCACCGTTGAACTTTCTAGCTTCAAAGAATTTATCAAGAACAGATTTCTTAGGAAGACTTTTAGTAAATTTTCCTATTAATGTGTAAGATGTAGATTCCAGTAGATCATCATGAATCTGATCTTCAAATTGGATAGATATATGGTCATCTTTATGCAGTATATTTGAAGGTTTGATTCTGGAGGTTTTGGTAAAGTTAGGATGTTGAACAATTTGAGAGTACGACCTTAGGTGATTGAGAGTTTTACCTTTTGATACTCTGTTTTGCAGGTTTGAAGGATTGAGAACATGGTATTTATTTCATTCTTCAACACATGAGATGAAAACAAGAAAAAGATAGAAGAAATAAGACCATGAAATGGCTATATGTGATCTTCTAAGAAGAAGGAGGTTGAGTTTTGCTTAGTTGCAGGCTTTTGTTCATCAAGAAGAGCTTTCTTGGAGATAGAACCATCACCATTGGTTCGAAGATTTGATTTGACTTAAAATAATTAATCCGAATTCAATTTGCGTTTTTATAGTTCCATCTATTATTTTTTAATTGGATTCGAATTTTTTCAAAATCATAATTTGTTATTGTATTTTTTTTAATTATAAATTTCGATCATCTATCAAAAGTAACTATATGGAGTTCAAACAATTCTAATTTTAGGTCAACTTTGCAAGTATCTCAAAATCTAATTTTGATAACCCTAGAGCCAAATTAGGTGTGTTTCCTAACTATCAAATAATTCTGATATGGCTGGTCAAAATCTAGGTTTGTTATACTTTGTTTGGGACACACAAGTCTTTTTGTTTATTAAGACAATTGCTAAAAGTTTAGTTTTTTTCCCTTTATGTTTAGTTTATTTCGGTTATAGAAGTTCGATTTCTTTTGGACTTAAAAATTCATTTTTTCATTTTTAACAAACCGATTCGAAACAAAACGATTTTTTTTTCATAAATAAAACTAAAAGTTTGTTTAGTTGCAAAAATAATAATATTTGATTACAAATTTCTGTTATGTAATGTATTCAATAAAATAAGTGACAACTACTTATAAATTAGATGATTTTTAAAATAAGTTAATAAGATAAAATAATATATATATATATATATATATATATATATATATATATATATATATATATGATTTTAAAAAACTAGTTTTTGCGAGAGCATTGAAAATAAGTTTTAGTTTTTAGTTTTTAACCGTCACGGTAATGTTATTAAATGGGATTCACCTTTATTAGTACTTCATAGTTTTTGCGAGAGCATTGAAAATAAAATTATATCTTTGTCGCATCTTGGATAATTGATATATTGTTTTTGCAACATGGCTAAAGCTTGACTATATAACTGTTCTTCAAAGCCAATGTTCATGCCTCTAGACTGTATGTCGCATTGTTGCACAACCTACTTCGGGATGAATTCCTAAAAACATTATGATATGTTGGTGTTAGACTTGCCATGCTCAGTTTCCCAAGCCAAATAAACATTAGAGGCGTCCCCAGATTGGTTTGTACTAAACTTGTTCATGCCTCTTTAAAAATAATTCATCGGCCAAAGTCTAATTTGAAGAACAAAAAATCTATTTTGCTAAAGGTAAAACGAGTTCAACTAATAGGTAGCAGGCTCATAGATTCGTTGGGACATTTGTTTTATTCGAAAAAACCTCATATTTGTTTCAAATTTCTTTAGATTTCTTATAGTTTCTATGTGACTAACCCCGATAGTACAACTACTTCTATGTTGTACACCAAAACAAATGGTGTTTTGTATATTGCTGATTATGGAGTGGTTTTGTAAATCAATATAAATTTCTACAAAAATTCCAACTAGTTTTCTACAACTCTTTCTAACATATATTTGATAAAATCTGATATTGTGCTATTTGTTACCTCCATTTGGTCCTTTTGTTAAGGATGGAAAGGAAAATAAAAAATTTATTTGATATATTTTATTGTACGAAACCATGTGAGTCTTTCATTTTGGAATTGAATCCCCTAATCCTTTTATACATCTTGGTATCTTGTATCCACAACAAGTGTTAAATATAAACAAGTTTAAGACTTATTTGATTGTATTTTTCACAAATGATTGTGATTTAATCCATTTGGAAAGAATTTTACTGATACTAGGAATAATTTTATTCCTTGCATGCTTTTGGAATGGGTTCTATGATATTCAGACCCTATCTATAAACAAAAATTACTTTAGATACTATTTCAAGTAGAATAGTTGCAAGCTGAATTGAGTTTGAGAAGTGTTGACATATGTCATAATGCTTTACCTTAGTCTTTATATCTTCCATCATAGTGGGCCAATAGTAGCCTTATAACAAAATTCTACTTTACAACACCTTATAACGGTAATGTGAATTACCTTCTCCATCATAAAGTTCCTTCGCTATGAATGTTTCTTCACCAGGACAAACCTAGGAGGAATGGTTTGGTGATGTCTTTCTTGTAGAGTGTATTAGATACCCACAAATATCTAGCCATTTTATTTTGATTTCTCTTTTCTTCGATCTTAGTTTCAAGAAATAATCTTTTAGTAAGGTATTTCATAATAGGTGTTTGAAACTCGTCATCATCTACTTATTTCCCTTCAATTACCATAACTTTTAAACCTGATAATATGGATAATGTTAGGAATATGGGTGTTGTGAATACGGGGATCCACATATTCCGCCTCCGTATATAAGTAAGAGCAACACGATCTCAACACTAGTATGATATTGTCCGCTTGGGCACCCGAAGGCCCTCACGGCTTTGCATTTGGTCCACTACCAAAAGGACTCATACTAGTTGAGGTATGTTCTTACTTATATATCACTGATCCTTCCCATGTTTAACCGATGTGGGATGTAGGACTTTGGTCACCACCCTAACAAGAACACAACCGATCTCAACACTAGTATGATATTGTCCGCTTTAACGCCCGAAGGCCCTCACGGCTTTGCATTTGGTCCACTACCAAAAGGCCTCAGACTAGTTGAGGTATGTTCTTACTTATATACCACTGATCCTTCCCATGTTTAACCGATGTGGGATGTGGGACTTTAGTCGCCACCCTAACAGATAATAAGTTGTTGGAGATTATGTTGGAATATTTTTTTAAAAAGAACTCCTAGTATCGAGGTTCAACAAGATGAAGATGCAAATGCATAAAAAATTATGTTATTTACTTCTAGGACTTGTCCAAAGTTAACCTCATTGAATAGAGTTACATAACACAAAAATCTTTTAATTACTACATGATAGTATATTTTTAAGCTCTGACCTAACTAAGTGTATGATGAAACACCAACTAGGAATATCTAAGAAGCTAGACTCGTTTGGTTCCAAAAATGTTGGCTCGCTGAAGACTACAATAACAGCTTTATATTCTACCTCATTATTAGATGTTTATAAGCCGATTTTGGTGTATTATGTCAATATATCTCGGGTGAGGGAAATAAGATGGACTTGTTTCCCAAGCCTCGGTTATTAATTCCACCATCCATTCAAATTTTCCAAGTTTATTATTATTTTTCTCGGGTAGGTATCAATTTCAAACTTCAACTTGGGTAAGATATATATATATATATATATATATATATATATATATATATTAAGACTTGGGATTTGGTTTCTGTTATTGGTTAAAACTGAATATCATAGTCTCCCAAGTATTACATTCCTCGAAGGTAAATACATCCGGACAATAATTATATGGGCTTGGAAGTATGGTCTCATCTTTCAAGGAGCGACCACCATCTATAAAACGAAATTTTCCAACTATAATTATCTAATTTATGTTGTTAGTAAAGATTTACATACATCGTATATGGCTTCAGAGTCTTTTCTTTTTTCTAAAATTAGCACAACGCTGACAACATGATCTGAAAATGTTAAGTATAAAAACAAATATTCTCATGTCTTCGAATTCGTTCATACTTATGGAAACGTTATGAACTTCTCGATGTTGATATAATATTCCTTGCAACCTAATTCTACTTAAATTTCCTTGCTCATCTCATTTTCTTAAAGATCTAAAAATTAAGCAATTTAATGCAACCAATCTTCCGAACAATATTTGGACTTCTTTTGTGCTTCATGGGGGATCTATGGCGGCCATGTTTGAGAGTTGACAATCATCTACTTAAATGCCGTTATCACAAACAATAAACCTTAGGAACTTAATGGATTAGACACAAAAAGTGAACTTATCCGTGGTTTGGTTTATTTTGGGCTGTGGGTATTTTGGTAAAGTGTTTTGGTAAGTTTGAAGTATTTGTGTTTGAATGAGGAGTAGTGAGATAATTAAGCATCCTGCTTGTATTAAATGTTGATCACCCTTATTAATGAGAGTGGTTGGGGTATTTATACTCTTAATTTTAATGACCCATGGGCTTACCGAGTCAAGTATTGAAATTGGGTCACGGTTAAGGACCCATTAGTCTTTTAAGTAGATTAGCAAATAACTTAGTCAAAAGGTGTTTTATATTTGTCATGTCCGGATTTTTTAGTGGTGTGTTATGGTTTGAATTACCCCTGTCCAAATTCAAGTGGTGGGCTGTGACTGAAGTATCTGAACTCATCAATCCGGATTGAGCTTTAAAATGAAACTAATAAGTTTTGTGAAGCTGTTGGAAAATTCAGCCATATGATTTTCTTCTTGAACACTTATAAAATAAATGTTGTTAAAATAAACATATATGTTCCAGCCAAGTTTTGTTACAAAAACCTTACTGATAAGTTTCTCGTAGCCTCAACTTTTTTAGTCTGAAGGGCATAACTTTATAGCAATACAATTCCCTCTATGTGATGAAAGTTATGTGCTCCATCTGTATGTATCTATATATTATTGCATCCAGGATAGGCATCCATAAATGATAAAATCTTATTCTGATACGTTGTATCCACAAGTTGATAAATTATTAGGAGAGGGAAATAGTCATTGGATAAGATTTCTTGAGGTTTATAAAATCTACACATATCCTCCACTTTTCAGTCTTATGTTTTAGTAGTACTGGATTGGTTGTCCATATTGGGTAATGAGATTCTCGAATGTTCCTTTTGGTAGTAAGTTTGTCGACTTCTTCATTTTTTGCTTGATTAGATGATATTTATTATTGATGGAAAATTTGTGGCACATAAGTTCGGTCATAACCCCTGTGACATTCTGGGATTTCTATGCAAACATATATAAGTTGTGTTTTAAAAAGTCAAGTAACTTATACCTCAGTAGGTGGAAATGTGATGAGCAATCCATAATATTTTGATTCTTTCCATATTGATGCTTTCAATTTCCTCTCTTGACTTTATAAAGTGAAAGTCCAATATGGTATCATCCATATCATTAATGATGGCCATGATCCTAACTGATTACTATTTTTAAAGTTAGAAAGTTGTATAGTATTCCATAGAAGTATTTTGATTCCCTCTAAGCACTCATGACTTACTATTAATGAGGTATCCAAGACATTGATTTACTATATATACTACATCATGAATTTGATTCAGTCGTGATTTTTCGATAATTATGTTGTAGGAGAAGAGAGCTTCTACTATCATGAACAAGGATTAGACCTTATTTTTAGACTCTTATCTCCCAAGGAAGACATCTAAAGTAAGTTCTCCTTGCACATTGGCATCCCCACCAGCTATTTTGATTGTAATACTTTGGTCTTGCCGAATGTTCAATATTATTCCTGGAGGTATCATGATGTGTATTAAAGTTCACATGTGCTATCGTCAATGGCTCATTTTTAGTGTCAAAGGATGGTAATAAGGGTATGTAGTTGAAGTTGTTTTATCTCCAAAAATATGTGCTCTAGGAAATCTCCTCGCCTTTGAAATGACGTTCCATTTACTTAAGCATATCTCTTAAATTGACTGACTTCTTGTTCATTATGGAATCTGACAAAGGTCTAAGGAATATCCATTTTTGGTATGTTATAAATTCGACCAAATCATGATATTCCTTCAATTTTCTCTTTGTGTCTACAAACCTCTAAGTATATTACATTAAGGTTTCCTTGTGTCGTACTTGTAGTAGATAATGTAATTCACATATACATTTATCACCTTAGAAGAAATGAAGTGGTATGTAAAGGAAATTCTCAACATCTTGAAAATTTCAATACACACTGGTGGGAGGTTGTTGAAACCACGTCAAGGTGTTACCTCAAAAGGTTATTAAAAATCCATGCACTTTATTTTTTTTTATCGCTCTACACCATATTATCTCGCTTTTAAATTTCTCTATGTGATGTTTAGGGTATCCTCTTCCACTTTATCAGTCTATGTTGTGGTTGTTGAATTTCGGTCACAAGTTTCCATACAAGATGTTTGGAACTAAAGAAGACTCGTCATCCTGTAAGTCATCATCATCGTCCAAGATAACGACTGCCATGTTGTTGTTTATTTGTATGATGAATTGGTAAGCCTATTAGATAGTTCTTTTAATTTCCATCATTGTAAAAATACCATCATAAAGTTCCTTAATAAAAGTGAATAAGTAGATCTTGTGAAAAATGCTATAAATTGGATGTCATAGTAAAGTATGTGATAAGCGTCTATTTTGCACTCTTCCATGCTATCGCGCCTCTTGCTAAAATGAATATGTATCCGGTGGCAGACTTTCTAGTTTCTACACACCCAACAAAAAAAACTTTGGAATATCCAATCATCATTAGTTTATCTAATCTTCTATATGTCAATAAAAAATGTTTGATATTCTTCAAGTACTGGAGCAACATCTTCACAATATTCTAATGTGATACTCCCGAACTTCTGAAGTAAATTCCCAACAATACAGTCGGATAGATACATCATCATACATGAGACCACCAACTACCAAGGTATGTGATAGTTTTTGTGTGAACTAAATTTCTGAATCTTTTTTAGGGTACTGATGGAGTGAGAATTGCCACATTTCACTATAAGGGCATTTATGCGTTTGTTGTTGTCTATACCATAACGAGGTAACATGCTTTTAATATATCCCTCTTGTGAGAGAACCAAAATTCCTCTAGGGAGATTCCTTATAATCTCGACCCTTAACATATATGAAGTTTGACCAAGGTTCTTCATATCAATTTTCGATGATATAAATTCCTTAGTAACGTCTAACTAACCTAGTTTGTTAGTGGCTAGCACTAATCTTCACAATATTCGACATGATTTACCTTTAAATGGATCTTGTGATATATCATTATAACCCCACTAATCTCATGATATACACAATCTTCAACATGGTTTACCTTTAAACTGAATGAGGTAACAATGTCTACAAAGTTATGGTACCACTGAAGAGAAGTGTGTATGAATCCATAGATGGATTTATTTAGTTTACACACCATCTAATTTGGATCTCTAAACAAAAACAAATTAGGTTGTTTTATGTAATTTGTTTCATTATTATCTCCACTAAGGAAGGTTAACATCCATCTAATGAAGCTCAAGATTATAATAAGTGAAAGAGCCGTGATTGTCTTAAATAATCCTTTTAATGATACCAGAGAAACGGTCTCAACATAGTCAATCTCTTCAGTAAGAGGAACTGAAATCCTAAGCATGTGGTGATGGCTGGTAAAATAACTATTATCGGATCATCAATAGCAGTAACTCAATAAATTTGTTCAATCCTTCATAGATCTGAATTCTTCCCCCTTAAAGTCTTCATTCTAAAAAAATAATTTAGTTCGCGTCTCAAATATTGAATGCTTAATGGGACAATAAAATTTGTAGCCCCTATAATGGTCTATGGCAAATCATGCTCCTAAGTATATCCATTAATCTACGGTTTCATTTCTTAGATAAACCATTTATAGTGCACAATCCTAATATGGTGGATAGAGGTAAAACGTGGGGGGGGGGGGGGGGGGGGCTGTTTATTACAGAGACAAAGAATAGGGACTGATGTGTTACAAGTGGCAAACATGGGGGACCTTTCATATTTTTTACCCATTTTTGTTGTTATCTCGCTTGTTTTCCAGTTCAAATATAAATATTTTGCTCGTCTTTTTGGAGTTGATATTATAAACTTATGGTGTTTTCTAGTTTGATTTATTTTGCATATTTATTATTTTAATCCTTATTGTCTCACATTATTTTGCATACCACGCATGTCTGGTCTCGCGTAGTTCAAATGTTGAAGATTTTCTTGTAGTCTCATTTTATTTTTTCGAGTCTCGCATGTGTTTAGAGATAGTATAGCCATAATAATAATAATAGAAGAGATGGTTTATCAGGTAGACATATCCTTAAAAGGTAGCTTTTTATATATCAACTAATACTAAACATGGTCCCATATCTATCAACCAAAAAATTAGATTATCTCACAAGTCTTAAATAAGTTTAAGCCAAGTCTTGCATATAGTTACAAAAACTTAATCAAATACATTATTATAAAAATAAGTAACATTTTATAACATGAAAAATACAGTATTATAAAAGTTTTAAAATAAATATCGCGAAATTAAAACTACGAAAAATAAAATAAAAATCTCAAACATTTAAAGTAGTTCCTCGCAAATCCTTAAATATTTCCATAACTTTGAGGTTTCAAACTCTCTAGAAACCAGATCCAATTTTTAGCATCTTCACAATCAACAATAGAAAATACAACTGGAAACGTAACCGACTTAAACTAATATCATATGTAACTCGCCTTGGAAAAATCATTTCATAGGTCTTGCAAAGATATTTGGTCACGACTCACACGATTGATATAACCTATCTCGCATATATCAATTACAATATCATATATCTCGCATGTTGGTAAAAATAGAACTATTACAGACTTGTCTAGCCTAATCTATGTTGTGATACTAAAATCTTGCATGTTTTGTGTATATAATATATTTGTTTCGTATGAAATATAATAAAAATCATCTAGTCCCGCGTATTTAAAAACATATACTA
This sequence comes from Limnanthes douglasii subsp. nivea, assembly GCA_036936605.1. NCBI lineage: Eukaryota > Viridiplantae > Streptophyta > Magnoliopsida > Brassicales > Limnanthaceae > Limnanthes > Limnanthes douglasii. Next base: position 161,580,736 of record JAUPFV010000003.1, read on the forward strand.
TTAAAACATAATTGCATAAATAAATAAAACGAAACAATGAAACTTAACGTTGATACCATCTTTTGCTATGGCAGAAAACAATACTTCTATATGCTTGTCGGTCATAAATGTTCAATCGAAAAATAAAAATGGGCGATAACCATGCTCTAAGCCATAAAGTTTCCATTTACATCCCTTTGAGAAGCAGTTATTTTATATCTCTAATTATGTATATATTTGAAACAAAAACCATGCTCTAAGCCATAACGACATAAAGAGAACCTTAGAGCTACAACACCTTGATAAAAAACTTGCTTGACATTTGTAATAACTTTAACCCAACTATAGTAGCAAGTTTTTAAACTTTAACAAGAACTACTCTCTCCACTAGTTACTTGATTATTTAAGGCTTCAAATATACTTAATTTAGACTCTTTACGTATTTGTTCAACAACTGTATCAACCACATGTTATTTTATAAGAAAACTAACATTTTTAGATGCTCAACATTAAGAAACGCTACCAACCCATAGTTATCAGTAGCGTGCGGTGGTCCGTGGCGAAGAGGGCTAAAAAGCCACAACAACGAGGCGAGCGGTGAGGCGATGGCCACATGACATGCGGCGATGCCTTACCTGAATAATATTTTTATAGCACATAATTGTAATTAAAATAGTACTATTTAGACATTTAAACAATAAAAACTTAAACATCCAATTACATAATTCTTAGAACATCTGAGTCAAATGACAAACACATAGACTAAAAGATCCAATTATAATATATCCAATCACATAATTTTTAAAACTTCCGAGTCAAATGACAAACATAGACTAAAATACAGCATCGTCCGAGACAACATCTTCACACCTCTCATCTCCACCATGTTCTCCATTTATATCTCATAATCGACTATCTTCTTCTCTAGAGTCTTCATCAATAAGCCTCTGATCTCTTATGCGATCCGTTAAAGACGATTGATTCTTAACCTGAAGTTTGTAGTCTGCTTCATCAACCTGAACAGCTCCAACATCAACTCCTTCGAAAACATCTTCATCTTTCCCAAACTTAGTTTAGGTTTTTATTTTTTTAGTTCAAAAAATAAAAACCAGGCCTAGCACCTCACCCATGACCGCCACGGTCGCCACGACCGCCATATATACATGCATAATCTCACATTATATACATGCATAATCTTGCATCAATGAATATTATACCAATATGTCTCGCATCACACATCTCGCATATATAATACATGAACATGTCTCACATATATCATATAATACATGTTACAGTCCTGCATATATCATAGAAAATATAGTATAGTCTCGCATATATCAAATAGTATTATGCATGCATGTCTCACATTATTTATGTATGTATCGCATGTGAGGTGTATGATATTTATTCAACTTCTCACGTTAAATACCTCACACGTCTCGCATCTTCTTAGCCCACAGTCTCACATCTTCTAAAAATATACATGCAAACTCTAAAATCGACTTCCCTAATATTTTACAATCTAAAAAGAACTACTAACTCAAGAAAATAAAAATTACAATGAGTTTATAACTAATTACAAAAAGATAAGATATGGAAACTTACTATTAAGAAATTACTATCTTGAACATGTCCCTTAGAATCGATAACTCTTTTTTTAGCCAAAATCAGTATCCTATGCAACCAAAAAAGCAAAATTAAATCTTTGTCGAATACGTTATACGTATTCAACGATGAATTTGACAAATGAATCTAAAATGTAAAAGTATGGTTCAAACAGATCGCCAACAGAGTTTTCTCTCTAAAAATATGTCGTAATACCGGGTTCGAAATTTGGTTATAACGTATTCAACAACGATGAAACCTTTGTATATATCCAACACCTAAAATCATATTCAAAATTTAAAAATTCGAGTATAGTATCTCACTGTAAAAATCGGGTTAAAAATGAACCGTGCTAGTTATACATTTCTCTCTAAAATTTATAATGTGAACTATTAAATATCTCTTAACTTTTTGGTGTTCCATTCTATAAAATAAAATTAAAAAATTGATTTTTCAATATAGAATTAATCAAAAATATTAGAATATTATAAAAAAAGCTAAATATTAAATTTGAATTAATTAAAAAATAATATTAAATAAATAATAATGATACTTAAGGTAATGTATAACAGAAAAAAAAAATATTGCTAGATACTATAAATAGATAAATTTAATTGATAGTAGTTAAATATGTTTAGTTAACTTTCCCTTAAAATGGGTAGATGCATTTAATTGATAAGGCTGTAAGTATAAATTTAAAAGATACATAGATATTTCTTTGATAAGTTTTGAAAAGATATATACTATCCTTTACTAATTTCAGATTTGTGTAACTCAAATTTAAGATAATATTAATTGTCTTCGATCCTCTTATTATTCATCAAACCTTTTTCTTCTTTCCATTTGCAGGTTGACGGCGAAACCTTATATAATTTAGATTTCGGTAATATTTGTTCCTTTCATTTAGATTACCTCCTCTTTCTTTTCAAACCAAACCGAAACCCCTAAAATTCCAGGAATATTCTGTAAAACTAGTTTCAAACTCCAGTGGCTCTTCTTTCCTTTCTCTTGATGCCATTAGCATATAACATAAGAAATGAATTATTTTAAAACCGTTTATTTAGTGTGGAATATATTCAATGATGGAGCTTGGTCTAATGTAGAAAGTAAAAGATAACAAGCATTTAATTCGAAGAAACCATATTGCTACACATGGAATTCTACAATATTTTATTTTTATTTAAAAGAAACAAAATTCTCCACTTAAATTTGTAAAATTCGGATTGTTTTTATTCGACTACTTATTGTCCATTATTTGTCTACCCATGCCTATGCATGATTTGCATGGGCAATTCTGATATAAAATATGTGCATAAAAAGTATCAGAAAATATATTGATAAGATTAGATTCCCCCACCTATACTATTAAACCCAAATAAAAAGATTAGGAATCTTTGTACATTTGATTTGGGGTGATGAGTCCGAATTCGAAGAGCGCCCCGGAAGGGTAGTCCAAAGTAAAACTCCCCGGAAACCGGACAGACTCCAAGACTTCAATTCGAACAGCCCTGATTAAACCGGACAGATGACTTCGAACACTGCAAACATAATACAGTTCGAACTATGACTAAAGTACTAAAAAACCTAATCACCATCTGACTAAGCACCCTGTGCATTTGCTTAAACTTCATGGGTCTTTAAACATGACCCGGGTCCATAAAACTTGACCCGAAAGCCCATAAGGGCCCAAAAAATCATACTATAAATACCCAACCACCAGCATTAACTATGGGTAAGAAAAATTAACTGCTGCCAGGCTGCTTAATTCTCTCTCCACCCTTGAAACACCTTAAAACACCCTGAAATATCTTGAAACTCCTTTAAACACCACCACACCACCGTGAAACACCCTTACGCTGCCTTAAAACTCTACTTAAAATTACCAGCCTACCCCCAGGCTACTTTTATCCACACCAAATTGGCGACCACAGTGGGAGGCGACGGTGCCTGAATCAAACATTCAAAACCAAGTAAAGACATTCTGTCCGAATGAATCCGGATAATCCAGAGCTTCCACCAGCTTTGCTCGAAGTGGTGGAAGAGAACGATGAATATACTGTCCAGGAGCGTGACAGGTTGAAGATTGAAATAGAAGCTCTGAGGGCTGAAAAGGCCAAGATGGGCGTGAAGGAGAAATCCAAAGCATCAGTAGCTCATCGCTCTGACAACCCTCAAGAGCATGAGGCTTCAAAAACTCATGTGGACACATGCTAGTTCTAAAAAGTCTCACCGGTCCAAGCCTGTGGAGAGTTCTGACTCAAGCTCAGAATCTTCGGACAGCTCTTCGGACAGTGAGGGAAATGAAAAGTCCTTGTCCTCCAGTAGTGACGAGGGGCGAACCAGGAAAAAACAGAAGCAAGTTAAAAAGTATTCCAGAAAAAGAGATCACCATGGAAGAATGAAAAAGCACATTGGGAAAGGGTCATCTCACCACCGGAGGCATATAGACCGGATGCTGGTGGATCCTTTTGCCTTCCACGATGAGCCAGGTATCTTTGCAACCCCTAATGAGGATACTGTGTTCAGTCGTGGGAGGAACTGGAGGCAATCGCCATTGTCTTCCAAAATACTGTCCGGAAACCTCCCCAAGAGGTTTGATAGCACCAAGATGGAGAAGTACGATGGCAGTACTGATCCGGACAATCATCTGGAGCAATTCAAGAACTTCATGATGAACTTCGATGATGATGATAAACTACTCTGCAGGGCATTCTCTCAATCCTTCACGGGGAGTGCTCTGAAGTGGTACAACAGCCTTCCTCAGGGTTGTATCAGAGACTTTGATACCTTCTGGGTGGCCTTTCGAAGGCAATTTGTGGGGAGCAAGGAGCTCAAGGGTAATGGAGATACCATAATCCATTGTGCCCAAGAGCCAAATGAATCATTGAAAGAATACATAAGTCGTTTTGTGAACACAAAGAACGGGCTGGCTGATTGCTTTGAACAAGTGGCAATAGCATCCCTGAGACAAGGTTTGAACCCGGGCAACCTGGCCGATTCTGTGACAAGGAAGAAAGCCATGACCTGGGGTGGATTGCTGAATCAAGTCGGCAAGCAGATAAACGTTGATGAAACAAAAAAGACCAGGGTGCACAGGCAGGTGAGATCCACCCCGGTGACGCCAACTCCTAATCAAAACCAATCCGGAAACAAAGCTAGAGAGACCGGACAGGGGCATGGAAGAGGCAAAGCTCAGTCTCAACCAGCTGCCCCTGCACAAAGCCAACAGTCTAGAAACAAAAGAGGGCCATGGGTCCAACCGGAGTGGTTTGCAGAACTCAAAGAAAGTGTGGCAACCATTTTTGATAAAACTAAAGATGAAGTACACTACCGGAGACCAGCAGCCTTACAGTCTCCCAGAGAACATCGAAACAGTTCTTTTTGTCAATATCACAATGATATTGGCCATACTACTGATGATTGCATAGTCTTGAAACAAGAGGTTCAGAACCTGATTGAAAGAGGGAAGTTGGGTGCATACGTTAAAAGAAGAGGAGGCAACAGGCCTGACAACACTCACCGGGCTGGTCCGGTTAATGCTGCCCCAGAAGGGGCTATGGTAATTGTTGAAAGGTTCGATGTGGAATCTGAATACTTGGATCCTGATCCAACAAGGAACAGAGTGGGTGCAATAGAGGAGCGTTCCAGGTCGGTCTCCGGGCTCATTAAATTCTTTGAGTCCTTGACCATTTTCGGAGGGGACACCGTAACGGCTCCTACCACTTCATCAAGAAAAAGGCATGTTCACAATTTGGCAACCTAACTAGAAGGAGGCATGACCTCATATCAATCGTCAAGTTTATTCCCATTCATTGTCTTTGATGGGGATGATTTGAGAGACATTGCTGGCCCTCATGAAGATGCTGTTGTCATAGGAGCATCGATAGGGGGCAATGAGATAAGGCGAATCCTGATAGATACTGGGAGCTCAGCCAATATCCTTTTCCTTGATACTTACAAGAAGATGAAAAATCCAGTTGTGATTCAAAAGTCAGATAGGTCGATCGTAGGCTTCACGGGCAGCTCAGCCGATGTAATCGGTGAGTTTGAAGAAGAAGTTTTGTTGGGCAGAGGCCCATTCAAGAAAACAGTCCGAATACTTTTCATTGTGGTGGATTGTCCCACTTGTTATAATGCTATTCTAGGGAGATCTTGGCTCTCTAGGATGCATGCAGTGGCTTCGACAGTCCATCAGTGTTTAAAATATGCTGTTCAGGGGCAGGTTGGGGTTGTCCGGAGCAGTCAAAAAGTTGCAAGAGAATGCTATGCCACTGCCTTGGCTCCACGAATGCTGGGGGCAGTCCGTATGAATGACCAATAGCAGTTTGAGGGCCTTTCTGGGGGTGAGGGTGAAATTGATGACCCCAGGGAGACCCCCGGAGTGTTGATCCCAGTTGAGGAGGTTGAGACACACTGCTTAGAAGAAGGGAAATTTGTCAAGATAGGGTCCAAAATGCCACAAGTATTGAAAGAAGAGATGTTAAAATTCTTAAAAAACCATCAGCACGTTTTTGCTTGGTGCAATGCTGATGTAACCGGAGTACCGTCAGAAGTGATTTCCCATCACTTATCTATCCGGAGAGACGTAGCACCAGTGGTGCAAAAAAGGAGAGCTTTCTCAAAAGAAAAGGCTGATGTCATTGTACAAGAGGTTGACAGACTCACAAAGATGGGGCACATTAAAGAAGCTCAGTATCCTTTGTGGACTGCCAATCCAGTCTTGGTAAAAAAGAAAAACGGTAAATGGCGAATGTGCATTGACTTCACAGATCTCAATCGAGCTTGCCCAAAAGACTTATATCCGGTCCCCCGGATAGATCAGCTGGTAGATTCTACTTCTGGGAACAAGCTGCTCTCCTTCATGGATGCTTTCTCCGGATATAATCAGATCCAGGTGGATCCAAGAGATCAAGAGCATACCACTTTTGTTACTGATAGAGGTTTGCATTGCTACAAGGTGATGCCTTTTGGCTTGAAAAATGCTGGGGCTACTTATCAAAGGTTAGTCAATAAAGCCTTTGCTAATCAGATCGGAAGAAATATGGAGGTTTACATCGACGATATGATGGTGAAAAGTGTGGATGAGCAGCTGCACTTGTCCGACCTCCAGGAGACTTTTGCCAACCTGGCCAAGGTAAATTTAAAGTTAAATCCTGAAAAATGTGTGTTCGGAGTGCAGTCCGGGAAGTTCTTAGGGTATATTATAAGTGAGCATGGAATACAACCCGACCCGGACCAACTTAATGCCTTGTTCCAAATGGAGCCTCCACGAAATGTTAAAGAAGTACAGCGGTTAACGGGGAGGTTAGCAGCTTTGAACAGGTTCATCTCTAGGTCTTCGGACAGATGTGCTCCTTTCTTTCAAACTTTGAAAGGTGCAAAGGGGTTTGAGTGGACACCACGGTGTGATGAGGCGTTCAATGAAATTAAGAAGCATCTGTCCTCTCCGAAGACTTTATTCAAACCAATCGATGGGGAGACTCTTTTTGTGTATCTGGCTGTTTCAAGTTGTGCTATCAGTGCTGTGTTAGTGAGGGAGGTTGATGGGTATCCTCACCCTGTATACTACATCAGCAAAAGTCTGATTGATGCTGAACGGCGCTACTTGAAACTTGAAAAATTAGCATTGGCCTTGGTGATAGCTGCAAGAAACATGAGGCCTTATTTTCAGGCTCATCCTATTATCGTCCGGACATCTTTCCCTTCCAAAAATGTCCTTCAGAAAGCGGATATTTCGAGCAGAATGACAAAGTGGTCAGTAGAGTTGGGGGACTTCGACATAGACTTTGCTCCTCGAACAGCAGTAAAGGCTCAAGCTGTGGCAGATTTTCTCGTCGAATTCCATTCTGATAGGGACTCAGAACAACCTGCTGATTCAAAAGACAAAAAAGTGTGGATTGTCCGAACAGATGGAGGATCCAGTGCCATAGGTTCTGGGGCAGGAATATGTCTTACCTCTCCTTATGGGGACAACATGTTTCAAGCTATTTGTTTTGCTTTCAGGGCGTCCAATAATGAGTCCGAGTACGAAGCAGCTATAGCTGGATTAAAATTGGCTTACATCTGTGGAGCAAAAAGGGTCAAGCTGCTAAGTGACTCCCAATTGCTTGTCCACCATGCCTTGGGCCTATCAGAAGCTAGAAAAGAACAGTTAATCAAGTATTCACTTCTCTTGAAAAATGAGGCAATGAAGTTTAAAGCTGTTGTCTATGAGCATATTCCTCGGGCAGAGAATGAACTGGCAGACTCATTGGCAACAATAGCATACACGGAGTCCTATCCATGGATCCATGTGCTTGAAAGTCCTTCTATACAACTTAATGAAGGGGAGAAAGAGGAAGTCTTTGAAGTACAAGTAAATCAGCCTCAGGATTGGAGGTCTCCTCTTATACAATATCTGTCCGATGGCATCGTACCTTTGAATAAGTCACAAGCCAGAACTCTAAAACACAAGGCTCGTGGTTTCATCATGATTAGAGAGGTCTTGTACAAGAAATCCTATAGCAAACCTCTCCTACACTGTTTAGGAGATCATGAGTCACAAATGGTTCTCTCCGAATTGCATGATGGTGAGGGATCAGCCCATTGTGGATTTAGAGCGTTGACAAGAAGAGTGCTTCTCTCTGGATATTATTGGCCATCAATAATGAAAGATGCTAGGGAGTTGGTGAGAAGGTGTGACCCATGTCAGAGGTACAGTAATGAAATTCATGTGCCAGCCATTCCTTTGGAATCAATTTCTGAGCCTATCCCCTTTGCTCGATGGGGATTAGACTTAATTGGACCTCTTCCTATGGCGTCCGGAGGGCGTAAAACCATAATCGTAGCCATTGACTACTTCTCGAAATGGATAGAAGCAGCCCCCTTGGCAGGGACAACATCAAAGGCTGTTATAAAATTCATTCTATCCAACATATGTTGCAGATTTGGTGTCCCTCAGAGAATAACAACAGATAATGGGCCACAGTTTGACAACAGAGAAATGGAGAGCTTCTGTGCCTCAAGGGGTATTCAGCACTGCTTTTCTTCACCATTCCACCCACAAGCCAATGGGCAAGTTGAGGTGGCTAATAGAACAATACTGTCCGGCTTAAAGAAAAATCTGGAAGGGGCTGCTGGGAAGTGGCCTAGTTATTTACAAGAAGTCTTGTGGGCCTACCGGACAACGCCTGGGGCTGCCACACAAGAATCACCTTTTGCCTTGGTCTATGGGATGGATGCAGTAGCTCCCATAGAGAAGACACTCCCCTCTTTTCGTGTTCATAACTTCTCCGGACAGGCTAATGAAATAGCAATCAGAAATCAGCTTGATTTGATTGAAGAAAGGCGAGTAAAAGCTCATCTTAGAATGGCACACTATCAGGGCTTGATGAGAAGCAAGTTTGCTTCCAAGGTTAAAAGAAGGGACTTTCAACCAGGAGATAAAGTATTGAGGAAAGTTTTCTTGCATACCAAGGAAAAACTCTTCGGAAAGCTGGCCCCAACTTGGGAGGGTCCGTATACTGTGGTTGAAAGAATCAAGCCTGGCACATACTGGCTGGAAGACAAAGATGGCAGGGTTTTAACTCACCCTTGGAATATTGAACACCTTCGAATGTACTTAGAATAAAGTTTATGTAAATATTTACTTGTTTAAACATCCATGTAAATATTTGGGGGCATACCACTTCCTCTCTTCGGCACCACGAAGAGCTTTCAATAAAACTTGGAGCCATCTTAAACAAATTTTCTGAGTTTTTACAAAATTCTGTTGATTGCCATACTACCCGAACTGAAAGTTCTAAGGGCTATTTAAATTCTAGCCAGAGAAATTAAACACTCTCACAATACGAAATACTTAAACAAACTATGGAATAAGAGAAAGGTTGTGCAAGATAAAACATTCATTCAATAAACTTAAAGTTGCCTTGGCCTTCCAAGGACTTTTTAAACAAGTTTAAACACAATACAAAAATCTGTCCGGTCAAAACGGACAGCATCACAAAAAAGGTGCCTTGGCCTTCCAAGGACTTTGGTTCGAACGAAAAGTAAACGAAATAAATTACTAACTAAGGTGGAGCCTTTGAAGATGGCTCACCCTCGTCTTTTCCCTTGGTCTTGATTTCGCTTTTTTCCTCAATGACCTTCTTGCCTTTGGGGTCAGCTTCTTCTTCACCCGGACTCTCTCCGGTTTCCTCCTCGTCACCAGATGAGGATATATCAGTATACCCTTCATCAACCATGGTCCAATATGGGAGATCGTCATCATCCACATAACGCCATAAGTCCCCAAGTCTCCTCTTCGGGAACTTCTCGTGAAATAGGAGGACCATGTCGGACTTCACCTTTTCAATCAATAATTCCTCACTCCGTATCATCTCCTTGGCGTAAGCATTGATTTTGGCCTTGATCATGGCCTCTTGATCCTTCACCAGGGCAGCTTTCTCACCAACAGCCTGAGTCACTGCATTCTCCAAAGCAAGTTTGTCAGTAGTCAGATTGGTGACAATCTTCTCTTTTGCTGCAGTCTCATCTTTTGAGGTTTTCAAGTCCTTCTCCAACTCGGACAGCTTAGCCTGGAGATCTTCTAGGGTTTTCTCTAAAGAGGCAACTTTTGTGTTGCTTTCATTTTTACTCTTCTTCAGCTGTTCGTTCGACTCCTTAAGCAAGTCAACCTGGGTAGTGGCACCCCGGAGGTCATCGGACAGTTTCTCCTTCTCAGACTTAAGCTCCTTAATGGTTTCTGCCTGACTCCGGACTTGCCTTTCCAGGGTGAGCACAGGTTGCACGTTGCTAAGGAGGGAGTGAGCTATAATGTCCCTTTCGCTGGAAACCAAGAAACTCTTGCCATTAAAGTTCACTGTGTTGGAACTACTTGGAGGAATGTATGGCCCAGCAAACTCATCTCTTGACAAACCAAGAAAGTAATCACCTAGAGGACCCAGGCCGGTGACATCCACTTCATCCATATTGATCTCTCCCCTTTCAATTTCATCAGTATGGAGCTCCCTTGGAATCCCTTCGTTAAGATTCTCTGGGATCGCTTCAGCCAACGTTGGATCAATTGGGAAAGTGGGCTCCGGATCCCGGACAGCAAACTCTTCTTCTTGAGAAGTCTTCTTCTTTTTTGCTTCTCTGTCAGCACTATCGCTTGCTTGTTTGCGAGTTCGTTTGGAGGCCCTTAGAGGTTTAGAGGGAGTCTCTCCGTGTTTCTTACTTTCCACCTCTACCACCTGTAGAAGGCTTGCATCAACTTGAGCTGGGACTGGCACCTCTGTGTCAGGTAGAGCCTTTTTCTCCGTATCCACTGCCGTTTTCCTCCCTTTCTTCTTCTGGCCCTTCATCTTACTTGGGGCTTTGGCCCGGGAAGGGAGAAAAAGGGTCCCATCTAGCTCGTGAGACCTTCTCAGCACTATGTCATCATCAGGAGGGGTGGAGAACTCCTCCCATGTTAAATCCCTCCGACCTGTGGTGTTCCACAGGTGAGATCTGGCTAAGTTTCCCGGAGTGAAAGCCTTGTGAAACCGGTTCTCCCAGTTCTCTGCGGCCCATGCGTTTATCTTGCCACAGGTAACCTGTTCGGCTTTCGTATAGTCTCCGAACTCTTTTGGCAGTTCTGGCAAAACAAAAGAATAGTTAGTCAGTGAAAGTTTAAAGAAGGAAAGATTCGAATAGAAACTTAAAGGAAGAACTTACGATCGCTTCTCCATCTACTTCGAAGAAGGCTAGGATTCTCCCCAACTTTAATCTTCTTACCATTCTCCCATGAGCCACTTATAAACAAGAACTGGCTCCTCCATTTATTCTCCGACTCCAGGAGATCGTCGACATCTTTCAGGTTGTTCCCCATATTAAAGTGATAAAAAGGGAACTGGTGGTGTTTGCACAGACTGGCAACAGCAGCGAACTCTTCCATTGGAAGAGGAATTCCGGACAGCCTGGACGCCATAATACATGACATCAAGGTGTACCATCCATTGGGGCTCAGCTGCGATGGACATAACTTCACTAAGTGGAAATAGCGCACTATTTCTGGATCCAATGGGAACCTGAGTCCCCAATTTAGCAGCTCCGTAAAAAATACGATCTCGTTCCTCTTGCAGTCCATCGGGGTCTCCGGATCAATAGGAATTCGGATCTTTACATTTTCAGGGATCCCCCACTTAGTGCGAAGCCGTCCCAGATCTCTAGTGTGAATAAACGAATATTTGGTTTTCAACAAAGACAGAAGATACTTGGACTCTACCTTGTGGAAGCAGGGCCCAACTCTCCCTTCAAGGCTCTCCGGCAGATCCGGACGCCTTAGATACAAATCTTCTTTGCCTTTCTTGGCAACAACCATAGCGGTTTCAACCTGTCCGGAAGACTCGGACTCAAACCTGACCTCCTCAGTAGAGTCTTCCATCCTTTCCTCCATTACAGTTGGGGGAACTTCTGCAGAAACAGCCCGGGGAGGGATGAAGCTTGGTACAACTGATCCTCCGGACTGCTGGCTTGATGAATGCTTTTGAATTCTTGCCTCAGTTTGAGTTTCTGAGGTTGAGGCTTCCTTGGGAGGTAGTGGACTGCTAGCCTCCGGACCGACCGGCCTTTCCCGGAGAGTCCTAACAGCTACCCCTGACTCTGATTCACTAGTATTCTTTGAGGAGAGTCCTTTGACCAACCTGCTTGGTCTTTTCATAATCAACTTGTCTGGGGAATGATCGGAGTCGGACCCCATGGCAATAAAAGTAGATTTCTTCTTGACACTCGTAACAGTAACCCCTGGTTCGATGACAGGAATTGACTCTTGAACTGAAGAGTCTGAAACGATGGGGGAGAGTGTCGTTCGAAAGAGTTTTCTAGGTTTTGTACCTTTCGAAGAAGACGAACCTCTATCAGATTCTTCGATCGAGGTGGCTGGTCTCTCAACTGGCGATGCTGGAAGCCCTGCTGCAATCCTTTTCTCTTTTTCAACCCTTTGAGCTCTCTCTAGTTCTGAAAGATTGAGCCAGCCACCCTTGATTAAAGCTGTTCTTGCTGTGAACATAAAACGATTAAGGAAATCTTAAGGTTTTAGAGAGATGAAGTTTTGAGTAAAATGGCAAAGTGAAAATGAGACTGTGAAAGATGAGTAGTATTTATAGTAAATGTAAAAAAGGGGGTTTGATTCCTAGGAGAATCCGAAAAGTTGGGCAATGATTAAAAGACGGCGCTGACGTCATCAAAACCATTTAAAGAAGTTACCTGTTCAATAAAGTGGTGTAATTTTCGAGGTAGAAAAACGGCTGGAGTGACCAACCAGAGGGTGACACGTGTCCCACTACTTCTGACAAAGAACCGTTTGGAATTCGCAACGGTTGGACTGTCCGGGCATGATTCGACTCTCTTCGAATTGGAAAACCACTTCTCCAATCGGACTGTTTTTCAGTTCTTTAACAAGGACACTTGTTCAAATACCTAAAAAAGGGGCTCCTGATGAGTCCGAATTCGAAGAGCGCCCCGGAAGGGTAGTCCAAAGTAAAACTCCCCGGAAACCGGACAGACTCCAAGACTTCAATTCGAACAGCCCTGATTAAACCGGACAGATGACTTCGAACACTGCAAACATAATACAGTTCGAACTATGACTAAAGTACTAAAAAACCTAATCACCATCTGACTAAGCACCCTGTGCATTTGCTTAAACTTCATGGGTCTTTAAACATGACCCGGGTCCATAAAACTTGACCCGAAAGCCCATAAGGGCCCAAAAAATCATACTATAAATACCCAACCACCAGCATTAACTATGGGTAAGAAAAATTAACTGCTGCCAGGCTGCTTAATTCTCTCTCCACCCTTGAAACACCTTAAAACACCCTGAAATATCTTGAAACTCCTTTAAACACCACCACACCACCGTGAAACACCCTTACGCTGTCTTAAAACTCTACTTAAAATTACCAGCCTACCCCCAGGCTACTTTTATCCACACCATGGGGAACTAAAATTAACTTTTATATTTATGTTTAAATTTTTAAAAAGTCATACTTTATAACTGTAATTTATAAAACAATTCCAAAAAAAATGATATTTTTTAAACGAATAAATTAAGATCCAAAAATAATATATTAAAAAATATGGTTGATTTTGTAAAATAATGTTTCTCAAATGAATTTAGTTCATGGTTTAGAATATCTCAACTCAGGTTTTGCAATTAATTTTATTTAAAAAATATATAAAAATAATTTATATTTTTTAAAAAGAAGAAAATTTTTAGCTTATCTTAACTCATATTATAAAGTTTGATTTATGTTTCGCAATTTATTGTATTCATATTTTGCAATCTTTTTTACTCATGTTTGGCTAATGAATTTAACTTATATTTTACAAAAAAAAAAAAGATATTTCTAAAGTCATTTTAACTCATGTTTTACAATTACATTCATGTTCGCAATTCATTTTATTCATCTTTCGTAAATAAATTTGATTCTTATTTCATAAAAAAAATCGTTTTTAAATCCATTTTAACTCATGTTTCCCAATTCATTTTATAGAAATGACATCAAAGATACCTAGTCACAAACTATACTACCATCTAATACCCAAAGTTTCATTTATGCTTATTTAATATCCATCTTTAATAAATAACTCCCACTCAATACACACTATATAAGCTTAATTTTTTGTTAGAAGCTTTTTTCCCCCTTATTTGACATTTTAAACATTTGAATATACCACATTTTACTCAACTAAAAAACCCCGATTTTAGAGGATTCATGTGATCAACTTAGGTTAATCGGACAAGGAACATATAGTTGGCTGTATATCAACGACGAATAAATAGTATTTCTCAGTCCATTGACGAAGAAATCGAGCTTAAACCGCGTCTTAATATCATCCTTGTTTCTTGATTTGAGGTTGTTTTTTCTGAGCATACGAATAAAACCCGAATCGAGTGAGAACCATTTCACATAGGGAGTTGTTTTATCAGTCAGGTTAGTTATGCCTTCTGAGCTTTCTCTATAACTTTTATAAGTTAAAAGTTAAAATATATTTAGAACAAAACATTACCATTGATTTAAACATCATTAAATTTCAAACCTTTAGGTTACAAACAACAGTTTGGAGATTGACGAGCGTGTAGTAATATTAGTAACCGATGAGTCCGCATTCTGTCACCACATTTTATGGGAACCGGACAGGGTCAATTCGGACAATGTCCACCTTACCGGACAGGGGCAGTTCGGACACCATCATCCATTGAACTATCCAAACAGAACTAAAGTACTTAAAACCTAATCACTTTTTGACTAAACTGCCTGTTCCCTTACTTAGAACTAATGGGTCCTTAAACTCGACCCGAGTCCATTAAACACGACCCGAAAGCCCATATGGCTCAAATATAAGGGTATAAATACCCAACCACCAACATTAAATGAGGGTAATGAAAATTAAATACAACCAGGCAGCTCAATTCTCCCTCTACAATCTACCCAAATATTAAATACTCTCAAAATTCCCCAAAACTCTAGACAAAAATTACAAACTTACCATCAGACAAAAATAAACCACACCAGTAACTTTACATTTTATTTCGCTTATGAGGCTTAGAAATTGGTATATATTACAATATGGTTGGGGAATGAAGTCATTCAAAAAAAATTTCTGAGAAAATTAGTATACGCCACATATAATTAATATTTTGTAGTGGTCCCTTTGGTTTGATCACACCTCTCAAAATAAATAAGATATGCCTATAAAACAAAATTTTATTGTTAACGTTATAAAAATTTTAAACCAATTTTTTTACTAAAGTTAACAAAATAATTCTCGTTCATGTGGGAAATGTAAATCTGTTTACTTCCGTAAAAACATGAAGGAACACCTTTGAGCGAACACCTTTGAGAGGTAAATAAGTTATGGATCTAGTTAGACAAAATGTAGATACGACACACTGAAATAATATCGCAATAAAGAAACAAATATCGAGCACCATCATTCAATTATCAAAACTGACTACTAGAGAAGCAACTGATCCTACCTAGTTCAGTATCTACATTCTCACGTGTAGCGTAAAATCGGCCATACAAAGGAAACTTTGATTAGTTATTTCCTCACATGCGGCTAAATGTTGTCTTCCGAAATAAGAGTGAGTTATAGGCTTAAAACTAAAGTGATCATCCATTTGTTACCACAAAAATCTACATATTTAGATCTTAGGAAGAGGTTACAATATAACAAATTTTTAGGTTTAAATGTCATATCATTTGTTACTTTTTAGTATTTTTGGTGTATGCGGGGTTCATTTTTTATAGAAGAGTTTATTATTTTGGTTTGAGTGGCTAATGTTTTTGCAATGGTTGTAACTGTTACCATGGTCAGAAGTGTAACTGCATTATTAGGTTATTCACAATAGTTGTAAATTTTTAAAGTACTTTCGTCTTGACTAGATATTGGATGGAATATTTTGAGTTATTTTTGGATAAATTATTTTCAGAAACTTCCTTATGATATAGAACCTCCGTTCTACACCATAGTCATGGACCAAACCACTTACTTTTAAAATTTCATTCTCCATGAATGATCTACGACACTTTGTAATAATTTTAAAGTTTTCCACCTATCGTCGATCATATAACGAGGTATACCATGATTTTATATTAACATAGTAGTTATCTGGCATGCGCATGATAAATCATGTGTTGCTTTAGAAATACATATGCATTTTACGGTGTCGATCATTTTAGCCAATTTCTATAAATTTAACATAATAACCATGGATGCATCGATGAGTCATTCCGGCACCTCTTTGAATATCATATCGGATAAAAATTAAAATATTTTTATTAAATTCCTTGAATGATGCTTTTATATTTGTGTGTTGAATACCAAACAAAATATCAAGTTTCCTCCAAAATAGTTCAAAGTTTAATTGGATAATCCTGAAAAATCGTTTCATTGAGGAATGTGCGCCTCAAACAACTAATAATAAATAAACAAAAATTTTGATTTAGTTAACTGAGTTACTTTACCTTTATTATATAAATATGGACCAATTACTTGTCATATTTTCATAGTGCCTGACCAAGTTAGTGTGTGCATACACGAATATTTTATCCCACTGAACAAATATTTTTCAGGATATTCCAAGATCATTAAAAAGGCTTATATTTTATTCACGGTGGTAATATTAGATTTCAGCTTTGAATCGGTTATTGTATATACACATCATATTCCAAGCAACAAGAAACTCATGAGATACCTTTCCTTTTGCAAATTTATGAGATACCTTTCCTTTTGCAAATTTATGAGATACCTCATGCATACATTTTCGTTTATGAGCAACTTAAAATGATTCAACGTTCAAGTGTAGTTGGTCAACTTTTCTGTACAAATAAAAACGAATGCAATGCAAATATTATTCTTATTGATGTAATCCTAATAATATTTAAAATTATATCTAATACCTAATAGTCATCTAGGTACTATCCATAATTAAAACTAGTGTGAATGTCTTTACTATTTCGATAGATGTTGGTTGTGCAAAAATAGATCTGTGATAACTTTGGACCTCTCAAAAGTCGTCTGATGCCATTTGACGAAGTTGTTAATCTTCATTTTTTCCAATAAAAATTGCATGTGCGAGTAGCCACACATCTCCAAAAAATATGATATTTATACCTCGCATTATAAATATTACATATATAGGATACGTTTATGGTTTCATATTTCAGAAACTAATTAAAAGCCTAAATGTGGGCACCGATCAAGGATGTATTTTTTATGATTAGTGTTTCATTTGTTTTTCAATTTTCTCACTCTCGAACATTCTTCAAATAATTTTGTGGGTGCGTGATCATGCTTTCTGCATAACACCTTCAAATACCATAATCCAAGTTCATCATGATAAGGTCTCACTCTAAAAAGAGTGTCATATTTTTATGTGTATGTATGTCTCCTCTTAATACTATCATTACGAAGTCGTTGTCTATATTTATGGACCTCTTACAAAATAAACATAAACTTTGACATCTTAGTGTTTCTTTACATTGTAAAATAATTTAGCTTAGATGTATCTCACTTCGTTACCCATGCAACTTCCCCATTCTTTTAGTATAACGAGCATGAGCCGTAAATGTGTACGAATGACCTTTTAAAACTGCAGATTTTTCTATTTTTGTTCCAATCATCTTCAATTGAAAACCTCAACAATTGTAGTAAAATAAAAGCACATATTAATGGAGTTTAGCAACTTATGTCTATTTCATGGTTTGCAGGAGATCGATTTTATTAGAAAAGACTTTGTGATTTTATATTTTTTATACACTCACAAAAGCTAGCTATTGGTTTTATACGGAGTTCAACACACAAAGAAAGAAGAAACGATTACACTTTGAATTATTATTGGTTATTAACTCTAATTAATATGTCATTTAAAAATATTATTGGTTCTATTTTTTGAAGACATATACAACAAGATTTATAAATCATACTTCTAAAATTTATTTTTGCCGAATTATTTAATCGGTGTTTCATAATTTACACTTTGTTTAATTATTGTTTCGCGATTCACACTTCTCGATTCACATCCCACTTATGTTTTTTTAATAAACTTGTTTCACGAATATCAATCTACGATTCGCGGCCTAGGTCACCATGCGTTTTTACCCTTTGCATTTTGTTTAGACCGTCTTTTGAAATTCAAGTATAGACTGTACGATATGTGTAAATCGGATAACCCAAAAGGTTCAACAAAACAAATGTTATGTGTTTGCACGAAATTGAAATATCTAAATTACATGAGATTTCGGAGTCAAAATCCAATGTTAAGCACCATCTTACAAGTCAAAATTACGTGATTTTTAAAAACACTAAATTTCAATTTTTCAAAAATTTCACAACAATAAAAAAAAATTGGTGGTCGAAATCGTTTGTCGTTATAATGGCCTTCAGTATCATAATTCATCTTTTAAAAAAATATTGTAATAAATCTTAAAATCCTGTTAAAAATGTAGTTTATTCATTCATAGTAGTTTGTTCATTTTTGTTTGGATTTGACCCACTTTTCGAAACTATCATGCGGAAAAGAAAATGTAATCGATTATTTTGAAAAAGATGATCAAAATTTAAATTAATTTGAATTGAAAATATAATAACGAATAGAAAAACTGAAACAGTTATAACCGAAACCTAATTTCATTCGTGTATTAATTATATTATAAAGAATTAAAACGTACCACAAACATTATTAGAAAGGAAAAGATAAGCTTTCCGGTATTCAATCTGAGGGTATGTGCATGTGGTGTTTAGAGAGAGACACTATAAAAAAAGTGAAATGATTGGAGTGGCGGTCACGCAATCAAAACATTGGCTTATATCGAGCAGCTGATCGGATCATATCCGAAATGAATATTGTTGATAGGTCTTAATAAGAGTGATTTAGTGGAATATATTCTTTTTAAAGATTTAAATTAAATAAAAATAAAACAACTAAAATATACCTTTAGTCTAAGCTATACACGCTTTTTCTCCGTCGGTCAGAAATAGTAGCTTGTGATGTAGAAAGGGATAAAAGCTACCAAGTTCTGTAAACTATTACTCCCTCGTTCCCTTTAATAGACGTTCAAGGTAAATGAACGTTAGTTAGAAAACCCAATTTTTGAGATTCCAAACTACTAATTGATTGTACGCATTGATCATAATATTGTTTCTATTTTTTATTAAAATAAATAAATTTAAACTAACCCAGTTAATAAGATGAAAGATAAAATAGTAATTATCTAAATAAGTAAATTTAAACTAAACCGTTAATAAGATAAAAGATGAAATAGTAATTATATAAATTTATTTTATAAATATTTATCAAAATTTATTGTGCTAACCAGGAAGGAAAGTATATTATAATCTTTCATTGCAACCATTTATGTTAGTGTAAAAAAAGATTTTATTTTTCCAAAATGTTTTGAAACTAATTTAAAAAAATATGTATATACCACTATTCTCTAAATCATTCGTTAAAGACTTTCAAATGACTCTTCCATCTTTTCTTTTTTACGGAGTAACGTTGAAAATACACTTAATTTATGATCCGGTCATTTTCTATAATTATTTACTCTTTCCGACAATATATTACCATATATATGTTTATGAATTATCGTTCAAGACCAACATAAAAACACAAAAAGTATATATTTATATTTTGTTCATCTTGGATCTCTCTTGCTAATCAAAAGTTAGCATGGATATCTTAGTCATGATGACCATTCTTGAAGACGTACCGACCATTCTATCCTCAGTATTTTTTTTTTCAAATTTATTTATTTTGTAGGTTTACTGACTTGTAGGTTAAAACTTTTTGGTAACGACAAAGTTTTCACCCATATTGCAAAAAACATTTATCTATATAGAGTCATGCGTTTAGAGGAAGTTATATATACTCTGGCCTTCTAACATTCGGTAACCGCTGTTCTAAGGAGGCTCTTCGCGTGCAAACGTTTAGTCTCCCCATGAACAAAATACTGATGATACCTATATTACTTCAATAAATATTAAAACTACAAGCCTCATTACACTTAAATACTAAAGCTACAAGCCTCATTACACTGCTCATTCACTAGTCAGATTATAATTATACATAGATGTATTTCGGTATAGTAAGTTTGAATGAAAAATGATCTCAAGCTAACTCAAATACTTTTAAAACGATACTTTGTTTGGAATTGTTTTTCCATTGTAGGTTAATCGGAAAAGCAAAACTGAAATGCAAAACTAGTTTTTTCTCCATCGTCATTTTTCTATAGGTGGTGCCACCACCAACCAACGGTTACTGAAGAATTGGAGAACCCAATGCAACCCCCCCTCTCATTTCTACCCCCATCGGTGTCTTAAAACGATGATTTATCTCTTGTAAACCCCCCCCCCCCCCATCACCAATAAAAGTACATACGTTTTACAAGATATTCTCTCCCAATTAAATACACAAATTTATTTCTTCCAAAATCTTACATATAGCTTGACATGTAGCTTGACGATGAAGAAGATCGATTGGAAATTGCTGACATGTAGCTTGACGATGAAGAAGATCGATTGGAAATTGAATGTAGTATGCCCACGTCCAAGTTGTATCGTCTTAATTTTATATATGCGGGCAATGCCAACATTTAGTTGGGAAATAATAGCTCGAACAAAATCTTAAAAGAAATGCATACATATGATAAAATTTTATTCTCTCCAGACTCTGTCAACAACCCTCATTCCATGCAAGGTAATGAAACATCTATTATTCCAAGTTTGGGTATCTCACCTTCTACCCATGTTTTCACACCACCCTCCATAGTCAAACCATTAGAACTTCTTTCCATGATCTCCTCAAGCTAACAAGTTTCTAACCACATTGTGAACCTTAGCAATATTGGTTCTGGGTCAAAAAAATAAACTTGTAATCCAAAATACCATCTTCATATAACCACTAAACATGGTTCTAAAACCCACCACCACTGACCAAGCCAAATATGAAAGTACCAAACATGGTTCTAAAACCCACCACCACTGACCAAGCCAAATTTGAAAGTACCACTATAAAACATCCGCTAAACCATGAATGTAGAGAAAATCTCATTCTTCCACTTTAAAAAATAAGTTAGTTTTCTCTCTCTAGATGATCGTAGGGGACCAATCCAATTGAATAAAATGCCTATCGGGCTACTTCCTAAGTAAGAAAATACCATCCTATCGCATGCAGTCAATTGTTACCAACTCTCTATGGTTATTTTTATTTCAAGTTCCCTACTTCTGATAATATTACTCATGTACTCTTAATGGCTCCATGGTTCTTCAACAACTATCTTGTTCTAAAGAGATACGAGCTCATGGAAAACTCCACCAATGACTCACTGAAAGATATCCCTCCATGGGTGAAATTTATTAGACTTACCGGTGAGTTGTGGACCGAACATAAACTTAGTATCATTAGAAGTTTCTTAGACATGCCGATATATGTAGACATACACACACTGCTAGTCGTGCAAGGCTCAGTTTCGCCCGCATCGTATTGTCATGAATACTACTTATGTTTTCCCGAGAACCATTAACATTCACTCCCTGAGTAGGGTTCACATTTTGAAGATTGAGTACAAAGAACTAGTCCCCCGATATGTTGAAGATGCAAGACATTTGGTCATACTACAACAAGTTAACCGAGCCAAGAAAGGAGCCAGTGACGAATAACTCGGAGCAGGTTACAATATCATCTAATGACAACGACACACCACCATCTCTTAACTATGATTCTTTGAGTATGAGCCTTAAAGTGGATAGTTTTTGCATCCGTCAAGGGAGTTCCATCTGTGAAGGAAACACAGCAGCTGCCCAAGTCTACTTCGATGCAATGGAGAATGATCAAACCACAGATAAAGGCATCTTCTTGGTTATAAAGACCAAGCCACTCCCATCCATACCTGCCCGTGTTGAACACACCAAAGAGAAATTCACTGCCTAAATGTTATTTTATTTTTTTATTGAATGTATGTTTTTTTTATTTGCAAACACTGTAAAAATATCTACTTTGAATATTAGGGGTCTCAATAACCCCATTAGACAAAAATATATTCGCGAGAATATTTTTTTCTAATAGTATCAATGTTATCTATATGTTATAGACTACAGTAAATGCTAAATATATAAATAGAATCATGAGAACCATACTTCCATTCTAGCACCCCCAAGATAAACCATGACACTCATCCGCTAGGTAGAATTTTTATTGCTTAGAACCCAAGTATCTTTAGGGTTGAAGTAGGAAGTGTTTCTCCTCAATTCATAGACTGCATAGTAATATACATTGCAAAAAAACTAAAATTCCATCTCACTATCGTATATGGCTTTAATGAGCCTAATGGTCACCTACCTCAATGCCATGATATCACTCGTATTGCCACCACTAGACATGGCAACCCATGGGTATTCATGAATGATTTCAATACTATTAGATGTCCTAATGAATGTTCAAGTAATTCTTATCTTTGGACTGGTTCAATAAGGGATTTTAATGAATATTTTCGCTCAAGTGAGCTTAGTGATCTTCGTTCATATAAATTTCAATTATCTTGGAAAAACAAATAGGATTGACAATTAATATCGTCCAAAATTGATAGATTTCTGTTAATAGTCATTGAGATGAAAAGTTCTCAAACTTATTCGCTCATTTTGACCCACCGCGCACCTCTGACCACACTCCAATCACCATGCACCTCATTACCACGTTCCGACCAAATGAAAAACCATTTATTATTTCAATATGTGGCAAAGCCATCCTAATTTTACAGGTATTATCATTGATAGTTAAAATTCCCCTTGCGAGGGTGATGTCATGGCCATCATCATCTTTAAACTTAACAGCTTTTCGGAACGCCCTTTCTATGTTAAATAAAAGAGAATTCAACAACATTAGTGATAGAATCGATCAGGACTAAAGAGCCATGTTCCAAGCTTAATTGAGCCTAGCCACCAATCGGGCCGAAATAGATATCAAAATAACTATGATTTCCTCAGTCGAGCATACACATCCTACCTTAAGTAAAAGTATCATGAGACCTGGCTAAAATTAGAAGATCGTAACTCAAAATATTTCTATAGAAGCATCAAGCGTAGAAGGGAACAAAAAAAATTATCACCATCAATGACGCTAATGGGATCATTTGCACGAACCTCAAAGTGGTTTCCGATAATTTTGTGAGTTGCTTCTTAAACCTCCTTGCTACTAATAGCCCTTCCCACCTACTTAGGGCTCGAGAGTTTTAGAAACCTAATAACAACTAGACTTTACCCTCAAGAAAACTCTAACATGATTACATACACAACGAGGATGAGATCAAAAAATCCTTATTTGATATTGATAGGAACAATGCCCTCGGTCCTGATGATTTGAGTGCGAGCTTCTTAAAAACTTGTTGAGCCACCATCAGCCATGACTTTTACAAAGAGGTAAAATATTTCTTCCAATATGGAAGACTAGACTCCCTCTAGAGAAAATATTAATTACTCTCATACCAAAATACATATTCATATCTGACATCCGAGTTTTAAGAAATTTTTTGTTGTAATATTATTTATAAGGTTGTATCAAAAATCCTATGAGCCAGGATCAAACACTTTTTTCTTGCCATTATCTATTGCTCCCAATATGCCTTTGTGTCAGGGCAAAACATTTCGGATATTATCCTGCTCACTCAGGATCTTCTGCAGAAAGGTCTGAGATGCGCCCTTAAGATCGACCTCATGAAAACCTTTAATAATATCCATTCGTGCCTTTTGCTCGAAGTCCTCTATGTGATGAACTTCCCCACCAAAATGTCCGGGTGGATACTTCAATTCATACCATGTTCCTCATACTCTATATGCATTAACTGTAATAGTTTTGGTTCTTTAAAAGGTAAAAAATGCCTCTAGCAGAAGACCCTATTTCTCCGTATATACTTATTATAGTTATGGAGATTCTCTCAAGCACTCTTCGGGAAAAATATTAACACCCAAATTTTGGATATCACTAGAATTGTCAAAAATTAAAGATCATCAACCTCTATTTCATGGATGACCTCATGATCTTCAGCGCACCAAATACCCCCACTATTTTGTTAGTCAAAGAATAACTTGAGGGGTTTACAAATCTCTCATGTCTTAGCATCAACCCCTCCAAGAGTCATATTCACCTCTCGGTTAATTCGGAAAAATATTTGTAATGCTATAATCTAAACTCTTGGATTCGAGGAGACAACTATCCCCATTAGATATTTGGGAGTCCCTCTTATCTTATCCCATTTACTCTACACCGATTGTCGACCTTAATTCCACAATGTAACCAATCATATCAAGTCCTGGACCTCCAGACACCTCTCTTACGTTGGCGGCTCAAACTACTCAAACTGGTCATCTTTTCCAGCCAAGCCTATTGGTCATCAGTCTTTAGTCTCCCTATCTGAGTCTTTAACAAACTCTCATAAATCTTCCAAAATTTTATATGGTCGGGTCCTAAAATGAAAATCTCAAGCTCCAAAACCATGGGATAAGATCACATTACCCTCGGATGAGAGCGACCTTGAGTTTCCTAACTTGTGTGGAATCACGCAGGCGCTCTGAATAATTTTTAGTCCATCTTGATATAAAAAAAATCCCTTCTTTAATCTTGACCAAATCGATTATCATGGAAAAAATAAGGATAACACCAAATGAAGCTTACTGGTAGGCCCCTCCCCGAGTTGGGGTTAGAGTAATATACTCAAACTCATACCCCTAATCGTAAAACTTTACAAGGTTGATGTCGGAATTGGAACCTCCACCTCTATATGGTATGACCCTTGGATCTTCCCTAACTCGCGTGTTGACCGATATGGTCTCCGTATTATCAGGTTTGCTTGCTTGCATGGTGAAATCATGGTGTTGGACATAATCAGTAACGACTACTGGATCTAACCATCACGGGTCTGTTTGGGTTGAAGATCGTACCAGCAACATCTACTTGATATTAGTAATGTTCTTAACCTACTTCTCGCACCCTCTAATCGGATGATGTTGTCCTTTGGATCCCAAACCAGAACCGAAATAGTTTTACCAATATGTAGTACATACAAGTTTATCTGACCATCAATACCAAAATTCCGATAGGACACCTTAATATGGAACAACTTTAACATACCCATTCACTCTTTCATCACTTAGCTAGTAATTCAAAGAAAACTATCTAAAAGAGACAAACTTATTGTTTGGGGCTACGCTACAACCCCCTGACTGTGCTCTCTATGGTACCACTCTGGAATCTATCAATCATATGATGGTTGACTACGACTACTCGAGATTACTCTTGGAGACCATTACGAGAAAATTTAACATGTCATCCAATCATCGATTGGCTATTTTGGTTCAATACTTTGAGTACCTGGACCCCTTCTCCAAGCAGCAGCATACATCTATGACGTGCAACTTTTTGTGCAGTAATATACCATATTTGAAGAGAAAAAAATGCTAATATTCAAAGACATCCATTTATTTGGATCGATCATTGACCATCGTATATTATCGGATCTTCAATACAGGTTCCATGGCACCATGATATTGTGGCATGATATCCTTATAACATGGGGAACATTCCTTATATGTTATAATTGTTTTCATTCAGCCATCGGGGAATGTCCCGAATACTTGTAAACATTTATTTTCATTTATTATATCGTTTTTTGTACCAAAAAATTATTTACAAAATATTGTTTAATAAAAATTAAATATTACTTTTTTTCAAAACTAAATGTCTAACCAATTAAGTTTATAGGAATTTAGAAGATAAAAATTATAAAAGTTAAAAAAACTTTATATATCGTGTAATAATAATAATAATAATAATAATAATAATAATAATAATAATAATAATAATAATAATAATAATAATAATAATAATAATAATAATAGTATCTTATTCAAATAATATTTTGAATAATAATATTAGTTTTATCTTGGCCAAAAAGGTTTGGCATTCGTGTTATATTTTACAATTGGTATCTTCAATAAATAATTTTTGCTAATAATAATAATAATATATACTAAATAAATAATTAACCAAATATATTTAAATAATATCTTTATTTATATATGGTATCAGAAAATTCAAATTATTGACAAATATCTAACCAATTCATATATTATAATTTTTATACATATTTTTTAAAAAAATTATATGTTTTAATCTACTAACCAAATATATATTCAAAACAATCGTTGGTTTTTTTAATAATAAACACTTGAATACTCGATTAAATTTAATATTTTTATTTGATTAAGTTTTTTTAGAAATAAGGTTAGATGTCGATGATGGCCATTAAAATTATGTTGCCGTTTATTCTTTTTATTTAAATTTTAAGCAAAATGGATTTTTATTAGAAATGGATCCAGAACAAAGGTTTTACAAACAGGACAAAAATTAATTTTACATATTTCTAAAATTGAGCGCCAATTTTCAGCCTATTCTTCCCTCCGAATGATTCTAATACTTCTAGCGAATGAATAAAATTAATTCATCATTTTTCCATGAAAAAGTCTTCGTGTTCTCGCGATTGAAATTCATCCTCTGAAAATATTTTTCATGAACTCTCTTTTCTGAATAAGATACCATTTCGTTGAAATTTTTTAGTGACTCGTGAGGCTCTTTCTAAACTTAGTTTTTCTAACTGCCACACATATCCTTACTCCAGAGCATTCGTAATAATCAATCAAAGCAGAAAACGACGGCCACTGAGCTTTGAAATACATGTTAGATTTAATCAGGGTTGGGATTGATATATCTCAGTCCCAAAGTTTCTAATATAACGATTACAAGCAGAAAATTAGGAGCATTGAAGTCAGAAAAGCTAAGTTTTTCTTTGCATCTCAGAGTCCATTTTGCAAGCAAGTTCGACTCTTGAGATATATTTTATGGTCATAGAAGAAGTTATTAGCTTCATACAAATCGTAAAAAGAGAATAGATATACCAAGGTCTTTTCCCTTTAACCAACATGTTGATTACCATTAGACAATCAGATTCAATATCCACTTTAGTCCAATTGTTCTCTTTGCAAATTAACAGGCCTTAAATAAATTCTCTCGCTTCAGCAATCAAGGGAGAAAATTTGCCGAAAGTTTTACCATAACCATTAATAATTTCTCCATTGCTGTTTCGATCACCATCCCGCCGGTGGACTCTCAGCTACGAAGACAAGCAGCATCGATGTTCAATTTTAATCTACCTCTTCCAGGAGCAATCCATTTAAGGTAAACATCTTTTTTTTGTTTTTGCTCTTAATGGAATGGTAGCCAATACTATAACCACTATCAATAGCATTAGACCAGTGTTCTCTTGTTAATATGTTAGATGTATCAATACCAAGTATAATTCTATTAATAACATTGATAGATGTAATAGTCGAGTGATTAATTCCTTTGAACTTAGAATTATTCGATTTTTCCATATCACCCAACAAATAATAGAAGGAAAGACATGAGTAATATGAACTTTAGATGCCTCCGATCCGTAGGGCTTTAGCAGTGAAGTAGTGGTTTGAGCTTTGGTTAGGTGAATCGTCCGGCGAGGGGTTAACTTCTCCTGGGACTTCTCAACATCTGAACCCATAGCTATGAAAGGGGAAGGTTTTCTGACACTCGAAATCTTTTTTCCTTTAGCAACAGAAGGTTGATACTCTTGAACAGAAGAGCCTGAGGAGAGAGGAGAGAGGCTTGGTTTGAATAACTGTTTAGGCTTGGGATTTCTGGAGGAAGATGATCCTTGATCAGCTTCTTGGGTCGGTTCACCAGACTTCTCACTTCGGAAAACTGAGAGACCGGCAGCAATGCGATTCTCCCTTTCAACTTTTCTCGCCCTTTATAGCTCTGATAAGTTTAACCAACCTCCTTTAACAAGTGCGTTTCTGGTTGTGAACATAAAACTCTTCAAGAACAAGTTTGAAGATAAGAGCAAAAATCTCTCTATAAAGTTTTTGAGTGATGAAGACAATGAAATAGTGAAAAAAGATTTATATAATAGTAGAAAAAAGTGGTTGTTACCTAGAAGAAGTTAAGAATGGTTTGGCAATGATTAAAGACGGCGCAAACGTGTGAAGGATTAAATGCCTAGGTAACTTTCTAGGCTTAGTGGGATTACCGATCTAGGAAGAAAAACGGCTGGTAGGTCAAACCAGATTGTGACATGTGTCCCACGATCCAGAAAAAAAACTCTTAGAATTCTGGGAAGAGAAGTCAATTCGGACAGACTTCGAACTGAGTTGATAATGAGAATAAAACCTCCAAGTACGAATTGCATAGGCAGATCAGACAAATTCACTAGTGGCTAAGTAAATTTTTTGTCCTACCAAAGAAATTGACAAGCCCTAAAAAAGGACTAATAATGAGTTTGGATTATCCAGTCACAACCCACTGCGTTATCCGGACAAGGGCAATTCAGACATAAACGTACAACTGAACTATCCGAACACGACAAAAGTAAAAAAAACACCTAAACACCTTTTGACTAAGCTATGTGCTAATCAGCTTAAAATATTAATGGGTCTTTAAACTTGACCCGATTTCATAACTTGACCCGTAAGCCCATGGGTCCTTAATTAAGTGTATAAATACCCAAACCACTTTCATTAATGAAGGTAATGAACATTTAATACAACCAGGCTACTCAAATCTCTCACTACTTTATACCAAACACTTAATACCCATAATACTTGACAAAACACTTTACAAAATTATTGTTGTTGTTGTTGTTATATCCTATATTATAATAAAATTTTGACAAGATGAAAGTTAATCCATCTGTTTAACTTTATTTATCAAAATCGACCAACGATACATAAATATGTAATATTAAAAACAATAATTTTATATGTGACATACATGTTAAGGATTTGTCAACTTTGACATACCAAACATTTACTTCAAATTTGCCTCATATTTGAAGTATTGGTTGGAAGTATAGTTATCAAATTATTTACTTCTCATCATCTATATAAACTTATAACTAAGATTTGAAATATATATATATATATAATTTAAGTAATTTTTTTTGTTTATTTAATGTTAAATATATTTGTAATAGTTAGAAAATTGAAAATTACTTATTGATAAAATTAAACTTTTTGTGGATGTGATTTGAATAAGATGGAATTTTGTTGATGCAAAGTAATTTTGAATCATGAAATAATCAGTCTTAGGGAATTGATAAGATTAAACCTTTTATGGATGTGATTTGAATCAAATGAGATTTTATTGACGCAAAGTAATTGTAAATCATGATATATTAAATTTTAGAGTATTTATTTGGTAGTCCATGACTCATTTATCTACATGTTTTAACATCATTTCAAAAGCGAAAGAGAGATATCAACACCAAGTTTAATTTTGTGAAACACAAATCGATGACGCAATAAAAAAATTAACATGTAATCAACTAGTTGTTAGAGAAAGATACATAACTATTGCGGTACTGCAAAATTTGTTTGTGATGAAGTGCACATCAATTTTGTTGTGTTTGGGGTGATAATATATAACAAGATTGGATGCAGATTCCTCATATATCTAAATTACTTTAGTTGGCAAACTATCGATTCCTTGATATTATACAAACGAGTGTGTGGCTAATATAAACACAATGATCATCCATAAAATATGAATCATTAATATGGTACCCTAGTCAACATTAATATAAACCGTCAATGAAAAATTAACAAACTATTAAATATATAGTTTAAAAAAATTAATTACTTCTAAATAACATAAGACTGTTTGATTTCATGTAGAGGAGTTGAGAAAATATTGTGAATAATTTTGTTAAGTTTTTTTCAATAACTTAAATGTTAGTTGTAGGCTATAATTGACTGGAAGAAGAAAATCCGGTTTCACAATAAGTTTTAGTATCAGATTAAGGGATTCAGATATTACCGGTTTTCGATCTCAGAAAAGGGTTTAACGACTTTAGGTTTTTTATCTCAGTAATAATGTTAAGTTTCAATATGATTTAAGTCTCAAATTTGAGAAGTTTTAAAATTTTGTTTGATCATGAAATCAGTCTAAAACTTGATTTGATATATTATTTATGATAGAAATGGAAAATGGAAAAGGTGTCAACGTGGTACAAGTTTGTTATAATTCATTAGGTTTACTATTTGAACAAACTCGTTGATCTGGAATTAGTACATATTCGTTATAATCACCTGATATACTATTTGATCATGCTTGTTTATCTGGATCTAATAAAAATTTATTTTGATAGATTTTGTTTGCTATTATGAGCAAGGTATGTGTTTTTCCTAATATATACCTCATATAAGATTATATATATCATAAACCCTTGTATAATATCAATCTTGAAAATGTAGATAAAACTTTCTTACTCAATAAAAAGATTTTAGAGTGAGAATTTATTATTTGTAAGAGAAAACACTGAATAAATTGAGTGATTGTACAGTTTATGAAAGCATGAGAGGATCACTAGAAGCACACTGAGAGAAACATTTTGAGCTGAGAGGTACCTTTGAAAACTTGATACTCTGTATTGAGAAGTATTGAATAATGTGTATTTGCTTGTAAGTGTACTTGTAATTTTTTTATAATTATTCATTTATAGAATTATATATGTTTTCTCGTGGATATATGATTGCTTTATAATATGAACCATGTATATCATGTATTTTGTATTTATTGTTTGTGTTCTTTTTATCAAATGCGTGAACTTAGTTCTTCATAATTGCAGGAATTGTACTATCAAAGCACAACTATTAAAGCTAAAGTAAAACCAGTACTTAGAGACTTGGTTTTTTTAATCTAATTATCTACTAGTGTATATGGTAATTATCCTAGAAATTTTTACGATGAACAGGAAAATTTGAAATTAGATCTGAATATGAATTGATCCCTGGTGATCAACACTGAAAGGAGAAGATGAAAAAAATTATTAAGATAAATTCAATAAAATTTTATTTTGATAATGATATTAATCTCTAGAGAATTAAAATCAAGGCTCTCCTTGTACGTAAGGGTTTTTTTACTTCCACTGATGAGAATATTACAAATTAGATTGATGTGAAGTATTTTCCAAAATCCATAGTGCTACGATCTTGAGTTTGGGGGATGAGATATTAAGGGAAAAGTCTGAATATTCTACTACCATGTGTTTTGGAATATTCTTTAAACTATTTACCTGAATAAGTATTTGACAAATGAAGTTGTATCTCAAAAATAAAATGTATACTCTAAATATGGATGATAATAGAAAGATTTAGAAATACTTTGATAATTTCAAAATAACCATTTTTATTTGAATATAGTAGGAGTCAAGGTTGAATATGATGCTCAAGAAATTATCATTTTGATCTCTTTAAAAAAAGTGTAAGCATACTTTGTTAACATTATACATTATAACAAATAGTCTTTTACCATGTCTAAAGTGAAGAGTTCTCTGAACTCAAAGGATCTTTAGTGCAAATATAGTCTGAAAAATGACTCTGCTATAGATGTTTTGAGTATAACTAGAAGACTTGTAAAGATAAATTCAAGCAAGAAAATAGGAAAATCGATATTTGAATCTAAAAAGTAAGTTAATAATTCTAGATTGAAATGTTACTTCTGTAATAAACAATGTCATATTATGAGGTATTGTCTTGAAACGAAGAAAGGAAATAATCATCAGAAGTTTGAAGTTGAAGATGCATCAATGGTATCAAATGATTATAAATATATTAATGTACTAAATGTTAATACTTGTAGATACAAAAACAAGTGGATTATCAAATCAAAAGTTTCATTTTAGATGACTTACGATAAAAATTGGTTTGAAGACCTGAAAATGATTAATGATGGTAATATCATATTGGGTACTGATGAGGCATGTATTGTAAAGGAAATGGGTAGTATTTGGCTCAAGTTATTTATAAGATTTGATAAATTCATAATAAATGCGAGGAATTTCCATAATGTCAAGCATAACCTTATATTTATTCGAATGTTAGATGATGAATAGTATAAATATATTGATGGAGTAGTTGTCGTAGGATTATACAAGGTTCAGTAGTTGTTATGAAAGCCTATATAAGTAATGGTGTAAGTTCTTAAAGGATCAATATTGTTTAGAGATATGTCTTGTGTTCAGAGTTAATATACCAAGATGTAGCATATAAGGTTAAGACAATTAAATGAAAGACCTAAATGAACTTAGAAAACAAGGTTTTTGGATGGTAATAAGGTTCGAAAACTAAGATTTTGTCAGAAATGTATACTAGGTAAATGTAAGATGGTTAAGTTCCTGACCACCAAACATATAACTCGTGATGAACTTTAATATGTTCGTTATAACATTTTTTGACATGCAATACATCTTACAATGAGGGATCTCACGTAAGAAAAGTATGAGTTAGACTTTTGAATTGCTTACATGAAACATTCGATACTTATAAGAACTATAAGAAGTTGGTGGTAGTGAGTAACTAACACTAGCTTCGAATTTGTGAGTGAACCATTCGCTCGATCCTGTTTAAAACTTGGCATTCCTCGACACAAAACCGTGAAAGAACTTCTTAATAAAATGGTATTGCGATAGGATGAACCAAAGCTTACTAGAGAAACAGAGTTCTATGGTTATGAAAACTAGAATGAACCTCAAGTTTTAGGAGAATTCGTTAAGACAACTACATATACCATATATAGAAGCTCATCTTTGACACTGTAATTTAATTTTCCTCAAAAAATAGGGACTTGAAGGAAACAAACGGTAAAAGAATTGAGAGTGTTTCAATGTGCTCCTTATGACATATGAAGCACAACAAGCTTCATTTGAGAACACTAAAGTGTATATTTTTTTGCTATCCAGAAGGAGTGAAAAAGTATAAGTTGTGGTGTATAGAACTTGAGAGTTATAAATATTTAATTAGCAGGGATGTGATATTCAATGAATATGAAATTACATTACTAAAAAGGGTAAAAACCATACCTATTATTTTCGAGAGTGGAGCTGAAATTAAAAGAAAGTTTGAACAAGATAATAAAGAAAGGGTTCTTCAAACGATATGTATAACCCACGAGAAGCCTCTCACTTTGTGAAAGATATGGAAGATGTCCAAAATATAACACTATGAATAAACTAAGTACTTCACATCACATAGACCTATAATTTAATTTATAAACCAATATTTTATCATTTAAATATACAGCAAACTGTCAATAGACAAAATGCTCTGATCTATTACAAAAAGGTGACCAATTGTACCAAGAAAATGCTAAAACAATTATAGAAGTGGTGGATCGACTTATCAAAATGGACCACATCTGAGAAGCTTTTTATTCGGTCTAGACTATCAATCTAGTCATAGCCAAAAATATAAATTTTAAATGGTGCATGTTTTTGGACTTTACTTATCTTACTAAAACATGTCTAAAGAATCCATTATTATCTCTTGTATAAATCAATTACGGGTGCACAACTGAATTATGCAACAACTGAAAAAGAATTCATAGCGATAGTTTTTGCAATGGATAAGTTTGAGTCAAATCTATTAGGTACAAAAGTGTTAATACATACAGATCGTGTTGCACTCAAGTATCTTTTAGATAAGAAAGAGTGAAAACCACGATTATTATAATGGATATTTCTTTTGCAGAAATTTGATCTGAGAACCGAGATAAAAGGGTTCAAAGAATGTTATAGCAAACCATTTATCTCGTTTGGAGGTAAATAAAGATATTCAAGAGAGTATGCTAATAAATGAGTGTTTTCCGGATGAGCAATTGTTGGCAGTTAAATTGTTAGTTAGTGTAGTTAAGATTGTTAGTAAGCGTTCAAAGTACGATATATTAGTATAAATAGAACTTATGATAATACTTTACAAATACTGAAAATACATATAAATATTGCATTGATTTTCCTAAACTATGTTTTATATATTCTATTTTTTACTCAAGATTTTCCTATACTATGTTTTATATACTCTATTTTTCACTCAAGAACTCTACCGTCTTTATTATCAAAATCATAAAAAATAAATTGAGAAACCGATTCCAAATTCTCATAGCTTTCGGTGACGAACATAACAAATAATATGATGTTAAGTTAAATAATAAAGACTAATAATAAATTTATATTTAACAAAACCAATAACAATAATAGTTTTATATATTATTGAAAATTAAATTTACCGGCAAAATCTAATTAATAAATATATTATTAGTAAAAATATTTATTAGAATAATTTATTGAGTAATTACTAGATAATTAAATTTATATATTATTGAAGACCATTATATAAACAAGAATATTTTAGTAATTAATAATTTTATTTTTTATATATTATTATTATTAATTTTTTGTTTTTTACTTTTTATATATATTATATTTTTGGATCCGATAAAAGTTAGACAAATTAAAAAATTATAATCCGTCATATATTTGAACGGGCAAAATCCGACCGAATCAGACCGGCCATTACAAACATTACTATCCCTACTCGTAAAGTTAAGGATCATAGATCATCTCATAGAAAAGAATGATAATTGACCATGAACAACGCCTTACAAGCCAAAACAACCTTTTTATGGCCTCGCTATATCTGAGAGGCAAAGAGAATAGGAAGAGAGAAGGAAAATGATGCCAATAAAAGTGCATGGTATAAATATAATAAAATGGAATTAAGTATAAAAAAATATGTACATATCGAACGTGTTATCCCCACTCACTTCCATATTTGTGCTTTGCTTAAATTCTTCCACTATAAATTGCAAGAACAACTCCAAACTCAAATATGCTTCAAAACACTCTCAATATTACATTACTCTAATTTACAGAGAGAAACAGAGAGAGTGGACATGGTCAAGAATGAAGCAACTGATGATAAGGAAGTTGAAATTAAGTATAGAGGGTGGAAAGCTATGCCTTACATTATTGGTAAGCTTTCGATTATTTTCATACAAGAATATTTTTCATTCATATTCTTTAATTATTTATATTAATGTTCACAAGCTTAAAATCTGTCAACTTTTTTCAGGAAATGAAGTGTTTGAGAAAGTTGGTATCATTGGTTCTTTGTCCAATCTGTTGGTTTATCTCACAACTGTGTTCAACTTAGAGAGTATCACAGCAGCTACTATCATCAACGTCTTCAGTGGCACCACCAACTTCGGCACTTTTCTTGCGGCTTTCCTTTGTGACTCTTACTTCGGTCGTTTCAAGACACTTGGATTCTCAGTTATAGCATGTTTCTTGGTATACATTTTTTCTGTCTTTTTGTTTTGAATCGTAAACTTTATTATTATGATCGAAAGCTAATAAAATGAGTTTCTTTTTCTTTTTATTTAGGGAGCATTTGTTGTTCAGTTAACAGCAGCAATCAAGAACTTGCATCCCGCCCCTTGTGGAACAGAACTTGGCACCATATGCAAAGGACCGACAACTGGCCAAATCGCCTTTCTTTTATCTGGTTTAGGCTTCCTTATCATAGGAGCCGGTGGTATCCGGCCATGTAACTTGCCTTTTGGTGCAGACCAATTTAATCCTAATACAGAAGCCGGAAAGCGAGGACTTGATAGTTTCTTTAATTGGTACTTCTTCACATTCACTATTGCGCAAATGGTGTCTTTGACACTAATTGTGTATATTCAGTCCAATGTGAGTTGGGCAATTGGCCTATCTATTCCAGCTGGTCTTATGTTCCTTGGCTGCTTAGTTTTCTTCGCGGGAAATAAAGTTTACGTCAAAGTGAAAGCTACTGGCAGTCCTATGGTCAGTATAGTACAAGTCATCGTGATCGCGATTAAGAAGAGAAAATTAAATGCACCAAAACAACCGTGGCTCGAGCTTTACAACTATATTCCTCCCAAGTTTACCAACTCTACTCTTTCTTACACCCATCAATTCAGGTACCTAGCTGCTCTATGAGTTCTTGTGCAACAGAGCCTAAGTTTTAATTCTCCAAGTTGCTTGTTGGCTAAGCTAACGTTTTTCTTTATTTTTATTTCAGGTTTCTTGATAAAGCAGCAATCTTGACCCCACAAGATGATATTAAGGAGGATGGATCTCCATCTGATCCATGGAAGCTTTGTGGAATGCAGCAAGTAGAAGAATTGAAATGCTTATTACGAGTGGTACCAATTTGGGTTGCAGCTTCTGTCTACTATCTTGCTATCATCCAGCAGATGACTTACCCAGTCTTCCAAGCTCTTCAAATCGATAGACGAATTGGAACGGGAGCCTTTCAAATTCCAGCAGCATCATATATTGTCTTCTTAATGCTCGGGATGACGATTTTCATTCCAATTTATGATAGAGTCCTAGTCCCCTTCATGCGAAGAATCACAGGTAAACAAGAAGGCATTACGCTTCTCCAACGAATCGGAATAGGTATGTTTGTATCCGTTATCTCCATGTTAGTGTCTGGTTTGGTCGAAGAAAGAAGACGGACAATAGCTCTTACACAGCCAGATTTAGGCACCGCAGCCCGAAGAGGAGGGATTTCTTCCATGCCCGGGTCGTGGCTGATCCCTCAGCTAATGATAGCAGGAGTAGCCGAAGCATTTACGTCAATCGGTCAAGTTGAGTTTTACTACAAACAGTTTCCGGAGAACATGAAAAGCGTTGCGGGTTCACTTTACTATTGCGGAATAGGTTTATCGAGTTATTTAAGTGGTTTTCTAATATCGCTAGTTCATAAAACAACAATGGATGCTAAGACCGGAAACTGGTTACCCGAGGATTTGAACAAAGGAAGATTGGATTTGTTCTATTACATGCTTGCTGGAGTTGGAATGTTGAATTTTAGTTACTTTTTGGTTTGCTCGAAGTGGTACAAGTACAGAGGAGGCAATACTGGATTTGTTGGAGTGAAAAAGCCAACTGAGGAGAAGACATTAGTTTGATTTGTTGTAATAGTTTTTGAGATATAAGAATAAAGGTTCTTTAGTTGTTGGAGACACTATGGGATGTGTCTCAAACACAACTAATCAAAACAGTGTCATGTGTTGTTTAAAACTTTTGGAAGCAGTGTTTCTCTTGTTATTTTTAATGATAGTCTCAATAAATGTTTGAACTATTTGTTAGTTATTTTGGATATGAATTTGTTTCTCTTGTTATTTTTAATGATAGTCTCAATAAATGTTTGAACTATTTGTTAGTTATTTTGGATATGAATTTACTCTTCATTATAATAGTTTGATTAATAGTTTTTAATTTAGAAATGGGCCAAAACAACTCAGAAAGAGGAGCAACACTTGTTCTATGGATTTGTAGGTAGTTAAAGGGTTAGTTACTATTTCCAATAATATAGAGTAAACACATTATTGTTAATATTTGGTAACAAATCTTTTACCATTTAAACAAACAAATTATGAATAATTATAATAAAATAGTGACATATACAATTTAAATATAGCCTTTTCTTATAAAACTAATGAGATTTTGTTTTGGAATTAATAAATAACTAAACAACTCTATTAAAATAGCATCAAATAATATATCTAAAACTAACTTTTTATTTTTCATTTTATTATAATAGAATGAAAAATAAAAATTTGTTTTAGATATATTATTTGATTATTTTTCATTTTATTAATTCAAAAAAATTGAATCAAATTGAATACATTAATAAAATTCTAAGTATTTATCCACATTATTATGAAGTTTCATTATAAATTTGGTATAATGAATTAGAGCTAACTATAATCCAACAAGTCTCTATTTCGATGAGATTGTTGTGGAAAAATTTGATCTCACAATTCATATTATTTAGAAATAAAAAATAATATATATATATATATATATATATTATAATTATAAAGATATCAATTGTACGAAATATTTTGGGAGTGTAAAACAACAAATAGTGTGGATTTTCATGTTTAAAACGACAATATAATATTATTTAATGCTATCAGACTAAATCCATCCATATTTTACATTCTTAACATAGTATGAAAGCCAAAAATATGTCTAAGCAATGTGTTCTGATTCCAGCGATCGGTTGTATTCCATTTTTCAGATAAAAAACAAGTTTCAGAGGCGTTTTGAAGAGTAAATTTGAACACACATCCTATATTCATTTGGATATAGAAAATATCAATGGTATATAAGTAGAAAGATATCCCAACTAGTACACGATATTTTGGTTTTGTACCAAAGCAAAAGTGATGCAGAACTTCAAACCCAAAATAATAATGCATAACATACAAATAAAAAAAAATAGTGACCATTATCATATGAAGAATCACGTTGCATGATTCTTTAACTGTTATAAAAATAAATAACTTCTTTAAGAGTTTTAGTACTTCTTTAAGCGTCGAATAAGAAAAACTTATAGAAAGTAGCCATATTGGTTCATTTGTGCTTTCATTTAGTCTTGATGTGTTGCAATGGAAATGATTCACTCATTAATGTATCTTTCTTTCTTTGTGAAGATCTAGATATGATCTACCAATTAGCATCAATCTATTTTTTTAGTCACGTTGTGAAAGAATGGACATATTATTCTTTATAATAAGATTGGAACTACAATTTTAATTTAACCTTAACTTTGATCAGAGACCATAGCCTTTATTATAGCTTACATCTAAATGTTAATGTTTAGATTAAATTATTCACATAATCCAAATGTGACCATGTATTCACAACTATAACCATCAAGGGTTTTCATCTATTAGTCTTATTCATATTTATATATTTATTTATTAATAAAAATATTATTGACAAAAGTCCATGAATCAACCAGTATATGGCGATACATCCTAAGAGATAAATTCCAGCATCTCAAACAATGTTTTGTAACACATCTCATGTTTGCTTAAACATATAAAATATCAATATTATATAGGTACAGAGATATCTCAATTAGTACAAGGTATTTTGGTTTAATACCAAAACAAAATTCGTGCGGATCTTCTCGATCCAAAGCAATAATACACATAACATACAATTCAAACCCAATAGAATCTATTATCCATGTTAAGAACCACATTGCACGATTCATAAACTTTTATACAAATAATTAAACTTCTTAAGAGTTTTAGTACTTCTCTAAATGTTGAATAAGAAAAACTTACAAAAGAATTCATATTGGTTCATTTGTTCTTCCCATTTTGTCATGCTGGATTGTAGTGAGTGATTTTCTCTAAAAGAGTGAATCTATTTGATGTATCTTCTTCTCATTGTGATCGCTCACCTGGACATTTTTAGCATGAAGTTTCAGCGGATTAATTTTCTCTGAAAACTATTTGAGCTTCCCTTCGAGCCTCAATTTCTCATTGTCTTGTAATCGCTGGTTCATTTCGTAGGTGGATTTCCAGCTCATCATAATAGAGAGGATCGCATCACCATCCAGGACATGCTTGACAAGATCACTCATTAAAGAAGAAAAATCAAGAATTCTCTAAGTGGTTTTGGTTGGTCATGTTTTGGATCATCCCAAATTTAGTGTTCAACATATGTAAAAACTGATAACCCAAAATATAAATACTGGAAAAACCATCCAAAAGGTTCTAGTGGAGTTAAACGACACTTCTAGATTGAGGGTAGTGATCAACGCCACAGAGTCCGTGAGATACTTGTTGGTTGAAGAAACCAAAACACTTGCATCTGTAACATAGGGAGCTACCATATTTCCCGATCTCGAGCCTCAATATCCTCTGATCTCTTCTTGACTTGGGTCTAGCCACTTCAAGAAAAAAAAATTCCATTTAGAATTATCAGAGGGGACTTTTTCCTATTGAGAGACATCAAGAACTTTTACTTTGGGAGAGTCATCCTCAACAGTACATATATTCAAATGAGCAATTTAGTTCTTCTTGTTCTTCAAAGCATCGCTCGGCTCAGCTTTCACTTGTTTGCTCTTAGCGTGCGTCCGCTTAGGAAGGAAACAATTGGATAATGAGAGTGACACCACCTTCACTACATTCTCTTCTGAAGTGAGTTCATTGGTAAAAGTTTCGTGTTGTTAGTCTGACATAATCTATATTTTGGTCCGAACCAAGTTATGAACTGTTAGGAACTTGTGGAATTTACCTTTCCAATTTGTTACAGCCCAATAATAGAACCAAAAAAGGATAGCCTTGGCATGATCAGAGAATGAAGAAACGATTCTCGAGTATTCAGCAAGGGCAAAGTGCCATGGATCATTAAAAATAAAGAAGAATAATAAATAATAAAGTTATAGGCGAATTAAATTAAGTGTAAGAGTTTGGACTCATGTTCTTACTCTTTCTTGCGTAAACTATTTAGGCGGCTCCAATTTGTCTTAAAGACTGGCTCACCAATCTCTCACGCACCGCTTATAAATAAGAAAAATGACGTTTCCACTCCCTCTCAGACTCTAGTATTTTGTCAACAACCTTATATCGGTTCGGTATGGAGAGGAAGTAGGTCAAGAAGATAAAATTAGAAGTCAATGTTATCAAGGATAAAATCTCATCCACCTCAAGTTCAATCCTCAATAGCCTTGAACAAATATAGTAGAACATAAGGGTGCGTCATGTATTGGGGTTGGCTTGGGTAGGGTACATGTAAACAAATCAAAAAATCTAATGAGGAACTCGTAAAAAGGAAACGGACTCCCTTCATCGAACTACTTATAGACCACCTATAGTTTTTATTCATTCGCAGTAAGAGGGGTCACACCATCCAGAGATAACTGAATGTTAATATTCGAGGGTGCGGATTACTTCCTACGTATAACGGTTTCCTATTCCAGATCATCATAGATATAATAATATCGTACAAAACCAAGAGTTCATTAATAATGGGGGATTCCCCCGAATGAGTACGAGCACGACCAGGAAGGGTAGACCTCGAGCTTGGGTTAAGATAAGCA
This sequence comes from Limnanthes douglasii subsp. nivea, assembly GCA_036936605.1. Taxonomy (NCBI): domain Eukaryota; kingdom Viridiplantae; phylum Streptophyta; class Magnoliopsida; order Brassicales; family Limnanthaceae; genus Limnanthes; species Limnanthes douglasii. The sequence continues at coordinate 161,621,620 of JAUPFV010000003.1, forward strand.
ATGAAGAGAAGGACGAGCTCTACAACGTTGCTGATCTCAAAGAGAAAGACAGAACGAGCTCGATGATATTAGGAGAGACGAGTCGATCAACCCGATTAGGGACACGATGAACATACCAGGATAAAGTGCGAACTCAAAGAAGATAAGTTGATCACGTAATTAGTAAGCTCGAGTTCTGCACACCAGAACAAACCTAATCGCACTTAATGAATGGCTTAGCTCGACTTGAGGCGCATATCAGACCAGGCGTTTCTTTGTTTATTGTATAACACACCTTTTGATTCTCAAGTCAAACCGTTTTAAGTATTTGTTCCGAAATTACATGAATAGAGACGTTAGTGAGTTGGTGGAGCATTAAGTGTAAACGTGTGTAACTACCCACTAACTCATAGCATTATAAATAGGGAGAAATTTTCGATGAATAAGATAATCCCTTTTTACCTTATTTCTTTCTTGGCTAAAAAGCTAAAGACTTAACTGTGGTAGAACTTGTTATTCCCGTAACAAATTTGGCGATGTCTGTGGGAATTTTCTAATTATCCACCATGGTAGTCACAAGGTTAGGAATCGAGAGAGACAACCAGGAAACAAGTGAAGCAATAATGCACTAAAGGGGAGCTATGAATCAACCAATTGGGCAAGATGTCCTGTACTCCGATCCTGTAGCTTCTCAAGGGGAGAATCCTATGGGACCCCAAGGGGCGGTCGTGATGGAAGAGCCACCGATCCAGCCCACCACTGTCTCCCGGGTAGAAGTGCAACTCCATCAATCGGTGGATGTAGCAAGGGTTCACGAAACTGTGGAGGCCAACCCAAGAACTGATTCAGCGGTCCTCCAACTAGAACAGAGACTCCAGAATCTCCATGAGGAGAAATTAAAAATCGTGTTCGAGCGAGCTGTAGGGAAACAAGTCATGCACGCAACTATGATGGGGATGAATGACGTTATTCACACCCTCACCGCTAAGATCAAGAGAACAAGCAAGGTGCATCAACCGTCCATCCCGGAAGCAAGTAAAGTTAACATAACAGATCGGTCGTCAAAGCGATATGATAAGCAAGAAGGTGAGGGCGAGAGTGGGGACAAGAATCGTAGCAAGAGTCCGCGAGAAGAGGCAAAGAAGACATCAACCAAATGAGCTCGGGAAAATGAGGATATCTGCTATAAACAGGTCCGCCCGAGACTGTGACCTTACATATTAAAGGAATCACCATTCTCCCAGAAGATTCTCGAAGCCCAGCTCCCGAGGAAGTTCGATTCTTTTAGAATAGAAGTATATGATGGAACATGAGACTCAGAAAGGAATTTGGAGCTATTCAGAAATATGATGATGGCGTTCAACCCCGACGACGCGATGCTGTGTCGAGCACTGTCAATGACCCTCAAAGGCAACACAATGGATTGGTTCAGCAGCTTGCCGAAAGGATCCATCCATGACTTTACCGGAGTGTGGAAGCCGTTTAGGGAGAGGTTTGTTGGCAACAAAGAGCTCAAGCGCGAGCCAGATTCAAGCATGGACCTTTACCAGCGACGAGGTGAGTCCCTTAAGAGTTATGTTAGGAGATTTGTTCATGTTATGAATACTTTACCAGATTTGGCCGAAAACATGGTGGGGGCCTCCTTGAAATGAGAGCTCGACCAAAAGGGTGATCTGTATGCAGATCTCATCAAGTTCCGAACTGAGAACATGGGGGATTTTCTCGCCATGGCAGATACCTTTATTAGAGTCGATGGTGCCAGAAAATGGGGGGGGGGGGGTCTCCCGAGCGACGTGGATCAGACTTCAAAGAAGGCGGGACAGAACGAAAAATGGTTGAAGAGCAGCCAAAGAGGATTTCAATAGGCGACCTGAGCAGCTCGAGCAACCAAATAGACGCTTCACCCCGTTGACTGAAGCTAGCTCGGTAATCTATGACCGAACAAGAGGGCGCACAAAGTACCAAGCTCCGCGCATGATGAGCGCTCCAGGATTTAAACGATCTAACCGGTATTTTTGCGCATATCATCACGACCATGGACATTCGGCGGATGAGTGCTAGCAATTAACAGAAGAGATTCAACGCTTCATAGATAACGGTGAGCTGATACAGTATATCAAACGATCTCATCAAGAATGCCGCAAGGAGTTCCGTTCTCCGAACAGTTAGAAACCGGCTAATAGAGAAGAAGCAGAAGCTAAAAATCAACAATGGCTCCTCACCATATTAGGAGGGAGCTCGGCCACCGAACAAAGGGTAGTTCAAAATAAACGGGCTAAAAATAAGCTCGATGTGTACGAAATATATGCAAATTCTTATCAAAACTACATAGATCTAGTGGCCGACCTCACGTTTAACGACGACGATCTCAGAGGTGTCAGTCTTCCCCATGAAGACACCTTAACTATTCACCTAGATATCGGAGGAGTAATGGTAACCCGAGTGCTGGTCGATGGTGGGAGCTCGGCAAATATTATTTTCAAAAGCTTCGACCGTATGCAGAACGTGCCCCCATATCGGCCTACTCAGAGGACGTTGGTCGGCTATAAAGGAAAAACCTCACAATATATTAGGGAGGTGGAGCTACTGGTAAAGGTTGGTCATAGAGCCACGAAGAATGAGCTAAACACGTTGTTTATAATTTCTGATGCACCAAGCCCTTACCATGCTATAATCGGAAGACCATGGTTGCATAAGATGGAGGTGGCGTCGTGCACATTTCGACCATGCATCAAATATCCGGTGGGTAGCTTGGTGGGAACAATACGAGGCAGCCAGAGAATCGCGCCAACGTGTTATGTGATCGCGTCAGACCCGTCGAAACCTCTTCGATAACAATTAAACGGAGATGGGGATCCCAAAGTAGAAACACTGGATCTTACATCGCTGGACACAGTGGACGACCCACATGAAAATGATGACTCAACTGTCATAGATACTACAACCATGGACACATTCATAGCTGGCGGTAAAATGCTTCGATTAGGGAAGGAGTTGTCTCAGGACTCAAAGGTACGTTTAATAGCTTTATTAGCACAAATTTAGATATCTTTGCTTGGGAGGCAGTTGATGTCTCAGGATTAAGCCCTTCAATCATAAGTCATCAATTAGTTATCAACCTGTGTGCCAAACCGGTACGACAAAAACGTAGGTCTTTTTCAGCAGAAAAGCAGGCAGGTATACTAGCTGATATGACCAAGTTAAGTTGTTTGGGGCACATCCAAAACGAGATATATCCAGTCTGGATAGCCAACCCGGTGTAGTCAAAAAGAAAAGTGGTCAATGGAGAATGTGCATGGATTTAACCGATCTAAATCAGGCATGCCCTAAGGATGCTTTCCCATTACCACATATCGATCAGTTGGTCGACTCGTCATCGGGCTATCAATACTTATCATTCATGGATGCGTATTCTGGGTATAATCAAATTCGCCTCCACCCATCCGACCAGGAGCACACAACTTTTCAAACCGAGAGAGGTCACTACTGCTACACGGTCATGCCTTTTTGGTTGAAGAATGCAGGTTCGACATATCAACGATTGATAAATCACATCTTCCAAAATCATTTAGGGAGACATTTAGAGGCATACATTGACGACATGATCGTTAAAACTCATGAAGAGGCTCAGCATTTGGAAACATCACAGGTTGTTTTTTATTTATTACGACAGTTTAACCTCAAACTCAATCCGGACAAGTGCTCTTTTGGTGTTGCCAACGGTAAGTTTTTGGGATATGTGGTAAGTCAACAGGGTATTGAAGCCGACCCCGTCCAACTGAATGCAATCCTGTAAATGGAACCTCCAAAGAATATCAAGAAAGTACAATATCTTACAGGAAGATTAACACCTCTCTCAAGGTTTATCTCTTCCGTATCAGACAAGAGTCATCACTTTTTTGTAGTGTTACGAGGTGCTAAGAAGTTTTCTTGTACAAAAGAGTGTGATAAAGCTTTTGTCCAGCTCAAGCAATATCTCACATCCCAGAGATTCTGTCAGCATCTGTCCATGAGGAGCCCCTATTTATTTACCTGGCAGTATCGTCATTTGCTGTGAGCTCGGTGAATGATGCCACATTTTCGTAGACATGTAATTACTATGCAGACAACATTCCATCTGCGAACGGTGTTGCAAAAGCCAGATGTGTCCAGAAGGCTCACTAAATGGAGCATCGAGCTCGGCGAGTATGAAATCTGTTTTGAGCCGCGCTTAGCTATCAAGGGGCAAGCAGTCGCTGATTTCCTTGTTGAATTCACCTCCTCCAGAGATCAACATATTCACACAGAGAATCAGCAAGCGATTATGTTAGACCAATGGATTGTTGAGGTTGATGGTGCATCTTCTACGTCGGGTAGAGGTGCAGGAGTTGTACTACGATCCCCAAGTGGTGAAGAGATCAAACAGGCACTGGGCTTTAATTTCCCGGTAACAAATAACGTAACAGAGTATGAGGTTGCTCTCTGTGGCATGAAGCTGGCTTAAATATGCGGAGCTCAAAGCATTAGGATTACATCTGATTCTCAGTTTGTGGTTAATCAGGTACAGGATACATATGATGCGAAGCGGGAAGAAATTAAAGAATACCTTGTTATACTTAAGGAATATGAATCTAAATTCTCCCATGTGTTATATGAGCAGATCCCACGAAAAGATAACTCAGCAGCTGATATTCTAGCCAAGACTGCAAGCTCGGGAGAACATCCCACATTTTTACTCTGACAGCTCCCCGTGACAGAGCTCATACCAACAGCAATGACCATAAATTCAATTGTTAATGACGTCGATTGGAGAACTCCATACTTGCAGTACTTGATTTATGACACATTGTCATCAAATAAAAAATGAGGCCCGAGATTTGCAAGTCAAAACAGCTAAATTTTGTGTTCTCGACAACATCCGGTATAGAAAGAGTTCGACTCGGCCTTTCCTCTGATGCCTTGATCGCGCGGAAGCTAGTGCGATATTAGCTGATTTGCATTCAGGAGAAGCAAGGGCTCATTATGGTCACCGAACACTGATTCGTCGTTTCCTTCTAGCTGGGTATTATTGGCCTGAGCTAGCAATCGACGCGGAGAATCTTGTACTACAATGTCACGAGTGCCAGGAGTATGCGAACACGCAGCATAGACCCAGTGAACTTATGCAGAACGTCCTTGTACCATGCCCATTTGATAAATAGTGGGTCATTTGCCAATGGCCACAGGCAAAAGACAATTCCTTATTGTCGCGGTAGATTGTTTTTCCAAATGGGTCGAGGCTAAAGCCCTATTCTGAACACGCGCACATGAGGTATGTGATTTCATCCATAATCAAATTCTAACCCGATATGGAATTCCACGGATTTTAATGATAGATAACGGCCCGCAATTCTAAAATTCAATACTTACCAACTTTTGCAAACGATATGGGATTCTCCAACACTTCTCCACCCCCTATTATCCCAGTCAAATGATCAAGTTGAGGTAACTAACAGGACGCTGTTAGAAGGACTTAAGATAAAGTTGGAAGGAGCTAAGGGCAAATGGCCGGATAAATTAGTATAGGTGTTATGGGCGTATCAAACCACCTCGCGCTCAACTACATGAGACACACCATTTTCATTGGTATACGGTGCAAAAGAAGTCATTCCACCAGAGATCATAGTGTCAAGCTACAGAATCGAGCACTATGAAGAGGAGGCAAACCTAATAGCCAGTCAACCTGCTTGGACCTCTTAGATAAACGACAAGACCAAGAAATCGTACGAGCAGAACACTATAGAAGCCTGACGAGGGGACGCTTTAATGCTCGATTTAAGCCGCGCTCTTTTAAAGAGGGAGACTTAGTCTTAAAGAAGGTGTTTCAAGGCTCCAGCAGTAGAATAGGTGGCAAACTAGGACCAAATTGGGAAGGCTCGTACACGATTATATCTACAGGGCACCATGACGCGTACAGATTGGCATATCAAAATGGCCACGCACTCAAACATCATTCGAATGTCAATCACCTAAAGTTATATCGCCATAATGTTTAGATTGTACTGATGCGCTATTTTTCCTCCCTGATGGCGCGAAGAGGTTTTTTAATGAGGCATCTAAGAACAACGTTCTGATCTTTCAATATAGTTTATGCTTTCGCCACTATGCGTTTGTTGCAAGTTTCATCTTTACAATCACTGAACGAGTCAATGACTATGCCATTATTGGCTACGCAATGGACCATACTGAGTCCAGACTAAATGTCTATAAACACGAACGGGCTAAATGGCCACGCCTACGGGCTAAGTAATGACCATACTGTGCCTATAATTTTTACTGGGTATATTCGCGAACTAGTTAACGACAGAGTCTAAAACAGATTACGCAATAGGTTCCACGTGACCTTGCCGCGAACAAGCTTCTATGGCAAATATTGTCTAAATTACGCAATGAGCCCGGCTGAGCTCGGGACTGTAAAGATCTCTACGAAGTACAGCAAACACATACTCCACATTTTCTCTATAAGTATTTATGACATTAATCAATTGGCATAGGGTGAATCACAAGTAATTTCAGTGCATTTTCAAAATATTACAGACAATATAAAACCTTTGTATGCATAGCATATAACAAAATGGCACATACAAAGAAAAAACCAGTTTTTTCGTTACTTAACGCTTGGGGAAGGCACCAGCTTTATCTGCTCTGAAGGAGTAGCATCAGTTACTACAGTGGTATCAACTTCGGTGATCGGCTTAGGTGGCAAGCTCACGTTTGGAGGTGGTTCAGAACCTTGAACCAGAGATGCCAAAGATTCCAGATTTAGCATAGGATTCAAAGCCATTAGCTCAGCTATAGCCTTCCTATTTTCCTTGGCTATCATTTCTGTAGCCACGGTGAACACCTGAATATCCCTTTCTACCACGGCTGTTTCTACGTTCATCCGTCACTATTGTCGCTCTCGCTCGATCTGTGCACGTTACTCCTTTAATTGGCTAGTCAACTTACTAACATTAATAGTTAGAGCTGATATCCGCTCCACCTACTCCTCCACCCTTTTTGTTTGACTCAGATTTCTATCCAGCAAGTGTGAGCTCTGAGTATGTAGCTTATCATTCCTCTTCAGCATGGTCTTATTTTGGTATATCACCATTTTATGATTGTCAGACGCGGTTTTCCACCTCTCATCACTGCACTTTAGAGCTTCCTGTAAGGTTCCAATTGTCTTCTACAATTTGGCTTTGGCATCGATGGCTTTGTGCTTGGTTGTTTTGGCCGAAGTGTAAGCATGCTTCAGAGGAATGACCTCTGCAGCGCTGGTCTTGGCTGAACCAAAAACCATGGCTTCTGGTCTCCACTTCTCCATAGTTACTACTTCAGTGGGAGACATGTTTCGATAGCCTAGCACGACGGAGTTGTGATGAAGCTGCATACGAGTAGGAAGTTAGAATTATGTTACTAGTTTTTAATTGAGCACCACCAGATCGCGAGAGTCTTACCTCGATTTCCAGCTCTACTTGTCGTTGTAAGATGTCAGGAATTGACATGTTGTCATAATATGACAAGTCAGAAATTCGGCGGAGCTGCTCAAAAATAAATGAAGAAGGGCATGGTATGATGATCTATTTGGGCAACAACTCTTCAACGGGCGCCTTCTGTTGGTTAGGCCCTGCGCTTTTATCCTCACCTTTGCTTTTCTATGTGGTCTCCAAGGATGGTGGCAGATCCTCCATGTTGGATTTATACACCTATTTTTTTTATCTTTTTCGCAAGATTGGGGGAATAACTTTCTTTTTCTGAGGCTCGTCCTTGTCCTCCGCATCATCCCCCACCAAGTCAATTAACTCCTCTACAGTGTTTGGATTCTGCTCTTCGCCTTTTTTCAGCGAAGGTTGGGTTGGGGGAAAAGTTTTTTCCCCATAAGTAGCTCCCATGCTATCACCATCATCATCTCTCAGTTGTAATTTCCTCACGTTCAAAGGAATAGCGTCTTCAATTACCTTTTACTTCTTGTTACAGGGCTTAATCAGCGACCCAAGTTTGTGTCTTCTTCATCTTCTTCTCTTTCTGATCGAACTGGGTTAAGTATTTTCTGGCACCTTAGGTGATTCTTTTTCAGTCTGCTCGATCTCTTTTCCCTTGTTATTCATGGTGTCATTTACTTGTTCGCACGGATGAGAAGGAGCGGAAGACGAGTCCCCTCTTTCGAGCAACGTGTGGCACTGCAAGCCAGACGCCTATGTTGTTATTCTCCCGGTATTTATTTTCCAAAAGCGCTCTAATAAGTTCAATGGTATCTTCTGACCCGTCTTCCATGGTAACTTCACCGTTTGTTGTGATCTTCAACTCCAAAATCGGCCACAAACCTGATTTCAAATAAGTATACCGAGTAAATAGCTGCTTGGGATCCTGTTGCCACACCTCGCATGCCAAATTCCCAACTCTATTTAGAGGGTTTACGTAATCTTTGGCTCTACCTTCCTTCTACCGGCTTTAATTTTCTAATTCACATGCACAAGTAAAGATTTATCGGTTGTTGATTGACAAGGATTCAAGCAACTTCTATGTCTCGCATAATCTTATTAACACTTACACTTCACTTTCCATTTCCTTTATAGTTTAAGGTTTAAAGTAGGGGTTTTATGCTCTCAATTTCCAGACACAAAAATGAAGGAATTTTTCCAATTGCTGTCAGAGGTACGGAGCTCGACAATTTTATTCATCCTTTTGAAGTGAGTATAAAAGAAATGGTCTTTAGACATTTTGGTAACATCAGTGGCAGATAGCAGGTCTGCCAAGCATTTATTAGTTTTGAGCAAGCGCGAGCTGCACCATGTTAAGTAACAGCCTCCACCCATTGGCCGAAAGTTGAGTGGGGCAAATTTTGAGTACATTAAAATAGTCACGAATAAGTTTAGGTAATGACAATCTTAACCCCCAATCGCACAGGGTAGTAAAGAGACATGTCTCCGTCTCTTGGGTGTGATAGGGGTGCTAGCCCATAGTGGATGCTCTAATAATCACATCCTCAGGAATATCACATCTGTTCCTGAGGGTGGCAACTCCATCATCATCTAAATTTGTGTATTTGGGGGCTATTTGCGAGAAATATCTTTCTAAAGCATTGGTTTCTTCATATATGGGATCCATAATTTTGTCCGCTTTCGCCTTCATCGCCCTTTTTGGTGCCATAATTTTTACTGAAACTGCAATGAGGTAAGGATACGAATCAGCATGTTTATAGTAGGCAAGGGCGATCGATTCGACGAAGAAAGATATGTGCATTTGGGGAGTAACCTACTCATAGAAGTTGCATCCAAAAACCTAGGGTTCTACAATGTGTATAATTGAAAGTACTTGTATATTAAGAAATTGTTTACCTGATTGGTGTCGAAAAGTGCGATAGAGGGTGCCTTGGTTGCAGATGATAATTTTTCTCCAGCAAGAATGAGGTGAGATGATTAAGGTGTTTTTATTTCTCTTTCAAGTAAGTAAAAACAGAGGAAGTTTGAATGAGTATAGACCCTTGCAAATGGGCGTGTGACGTTATTAATCGGTTGAATGTTGTGCCAGAAGCTGAAGCGCCAGGTGTTGTTTCCTTGGAGCGGGGTGTCAGAACAGTCGCAGTTACATCAATGACACATGTCGAAAAATGAAGCTATAAGGTGTTTGGAATAACCACGCGGCTACTTATAATTTTTATTTTAATAATAAGTTTTTTTTATTTTACAGGTTTACTAATCTTTCTCTGAAAATTAATAAACCTATAAACTAGGGGAGCCCTGATAAAGGGGGATTCCCCCAAATGAGTACGAGCACGACCATGAAGGTTAGACCTCGAGCTCGGGTTAAGATAAGCAATGAAGAGAATGATGAGCTCTACAATGTTGCTGTTCTCAAAGAGAAAGACGAAACGAGCTCGATGATATTAGGAGCAAAGAGTTGATCGACCAGATTAAGGACGCGATGAACATACCAGGATAGAGTGCTAACTCAAAGAAGATAAGTTGATCATGTAATTAGTGAGCTCGAGTTCTACACACCAGAACAAACCTGATCGCACTTACGGAATGGCTTAGCTCAACTTGAGGTGCAGATCAGACCATGCGTTTCTTTTTTTATTGTATAACGCATGTTCTGATTCTTAAGTCAAACAGTTTTAAGTAGTTGTTCTGAAATTACAAGAATAGTAACGTTAGTGAGTTAGTGGAGCATTAAGTGTAAACGTGTGTAACTGCCCACTAGCTCACAACATTATAAATAGGGAGAACCTTTCAATGAATAAGATGATCATTTTTTGTCTTATCTCTTTCTTGGCTAAAAACCTAAAGACTTAGCTGTGGTAGAACTTCTTATTCTCGTAACATTCATATTCCCCGATCTTAGCCAAAAGACAAAAAAAAAACTCGATTTCAACTGATACACTACAGATATTTCTTCCGATCCATTTTTCTTTTTCTTCATTTCAAAAGGATCCTTTCTCTCATCTACTTCCAAAACTAGTTCCCTTTTCCTGTTCGGGTCACCGAACTCCCTTTGGGAAGCAGCATCCCTCTCGGGGGCTTCAGCAGTCGTAGAGTTTAACCCCCTGGTAAATGTATTCTCTCATGCTAGAAAATAATAGCATGGTCAGTTGTTAGGAGTTGGTTCAGAGGATTCGGTACATCAAGAGAAGAACCCCTTGGGTTAACATATATATATGAGTCGACTCTTCCTTGTTTTAACAACCTCAGAAGGTCGGTCCACCACTTGGATCATTCGAGAGTTTTCATGTTTCTTCTCCAATTCGCTAGAAGGGGGGAGTTGGAAGGGCTATCTTCACCCTCACTCTCGCTCTAATGAGATTCATTATGTAACTCTTATGCTCTTCGAGGGCCACCATAATATTTACCTCCCCATTGATATATAAGGGGAAGAGACGAGGAAAATAATCGAACATCGACCAAATTTATTCAGAAAGATCACCGTGGTGGTTTATATAAAGGAAAAGATTTTCTCATGGTCGTCGTGGTAATCGCGACAGGTTATATCTCTATTTAATTTTATTTCTATAAAGTTGGAATGCCTTATTGAGAGGTTCATTTGTATTTGTAGAGTTTTGTGGTTCTGATATGATCTCAATATCTACGAATACTTGAGTAGCTTTCGCATACCAAGCTTCGTAGGATGCCTCAAAGACTAACACGTGGTGCACGAACAACTTCCGTGTTAAAAGAGATACACAAAGTCATAAATGTTTAGGTTTTCCAGATGCTCTCCTCGTATTCCACCCAACTTTTCAACCTTCCCTTCTTAATCAAAATTCATCAAAGCGCTCCCAAAATAAAGAAACCCAAAAGCGATGCAACCGCAGATACAAGTCCTCTCGCTCGACGTAATGAATCACCAAAATCAAGGGGTAAAACTTAGAACTACTCTGCCAAACCACTATTTTGAGCAATGAATCAGGCCGAAGCATCTTATTCCTACTTCAACAAGCTCTTTAAGAATAAGGGGCTACTGAGAAGGGGTAATTTGGTAAATTTATAGGTCGATTAGTGAGTCATACCACTTTGTATTTAGTAAAATAAGGAATCTAAAATGGTGTTTATGTATATATCGGTCCATAGAGCCACCAAACCTCATAATGATCAATATAAATATCCCATGTCACCGGACCAACTCATTTTATCACTATTCACATACTGTCAATTACTTTCTCTCTATAGAGTTTCTCTATAGGCCTACCCCTAAATTTATGTTCAGTCGGACACATGTCAGAAAAAAACATCTTACAGGATGACGAATCAATTCACATCAACCCCGGATCGATTAGCTAAAATCACAGAAAGCAGAACACGATTTTCGGACTCATGAATAGTCATATTGGTTTATTTTCTCTTTCTTTTTTGTGATGATGTATTGTACTGGGAAGGATTCTCTCCACGAGTGTGCATCTCTTTTATGTATATTCTTCTCTTTGTGAAGATCTGGATCTGACCTTCAAGATATGTTCTTCCAAGCATAATCAATCCATTTTTTTTCAGTTGCATTATGAAAGAAAAAACAAATTATTATTTTTATATAATATTACAATTTTAATTTTAATTTAACTTTAACTATGATCATGGACCATAACATTGACTATAGTTCAGAATTAATAGTTAATTTATATATTTAGTCATTCACATAATCCAATTTTGACTCGATATTTACGCGATTATCAACATAAATGGTTTTCACTTATCATTCTTTTTTCTATTTATGTAATTACTTATTGATCATGCCATTGTTGAAAATAGCCAATGCATCGATAATTATATGAAAATCCATCCTAATAAAGAAATTACAACTCCCCAAACCATGTATTCCAACACATCTCATATTCTCTTTGACATAAAAAATTATCAATGGTATATAAGTATGGATATATCTCGACTAATATGAGGTATTTGGTTTTGTACTAAAATAAAAGCCGTGTGGACCTTCGGGCCCAAACCAGTAATACACATAACATAAAAATAAAAATCAATAGCAGACCAATATCCCATGTTAGGAATCATATTGCATGATTCTTAAACTCTTATACAAATAAATCCTTAAGACTTCAGTACTACTTTAAATGTGGGATACGAAAAAATACATAAAGTACTCGTATTGGTTTGTTTGCTCTTTCTCTTTTGTCTTGATGTGTTGCAGTGGTAATAATTTTATCCATAAGTGTGAATCTCTTTGATGTATCTTTTTCCTTTTACGAATATATGGATTTCACCTTCATGATATGATCTTCCAACCAGCATCAATATGATTTACTTTTTTCAGTTGCGTTGTGAAATAATGAACACACTGTTCATTTATACAGTTACCATCATAAATAGTTTTTTTAACTATAATTCTTACTCATATTTATGTGATACTTATCAACCTGAATATTATTTACAATAGACAATGCACCATGAATTATACGACGATCCGTGACAATAGATAAATTCCAACACTTTAAACAAGATCTTCTAATAAATTAAACATACATAAAGTAATATCTTAAAAAAATCTTCAAGATATAAAAATCAACAATAACGTAAAAAAATTAATTTGAAAATATATATCAACCAATAATATACAAAACTTTAATATTTAAAATAAAATTAACTAATAACACATAAACATTTAGTACTAAATACAATAAAATAATATTTTGAGAAATGACTAAAAGGTACATACCAAGCCATGACTACAAATCCATGTTATTTTTTACAGTTTAGATGGAGATATAAACTTCAATCGTTTCATGTCAAATTTTCCACCTAAACGTTCCATTAGGAATTAAGAAGTCAAACTTCTATAGCCCTACTCTTGTGATACTGGTAGTACACCTCAAATTTAAATTCAATGTTTTCCAATTATGTTTTCATGAGTTATGCACATATCTAGTAATCATACCCACTACATGTGAGATATTTGGTTTAGTAAAAATCAATGTATATTCCAGACTTCTAACAACACTATTCTAAGGGACATTATGAATATAATGTATTTTACTCATATATACTTGGAGATTAGGAAACATTGATATTCAAAAACGAAACTAAAATAGTGCTTACTCGTTTAGTCTTCTCATTGATATAAAAGGGTTTATAACTTTTTGTAAATATTACTCTTATGTCAATGTCTCTTCTTATAATAAACTTTAGTTTTTATAAACACCACAACCTCTAACCTTTGACACCACTACTAAAATAAATAAATAAAAAAGATTTTATCATTTTGCATCTAATATACTTTCACTCATATGATAACAACTATGATACCCAAATATATACAATTTATTATGGTATGATGCATATTTACTCGATCATAACTCAATCCGTGTTTTTCCCTCAAATGATGTTGATGATAAACTGTTAATAATCTGATTGACATATGAACATCTTATTATCAATATTTTTTGCTCAAACGAGGTTATGCAAACATACAACACATATTTTTAGTAGAGATTTATTCATCATTCCTGTAACCACATTATATTTAGAGTCTTTCTAGTTTTGAAATTTCACTAAATACATCCATTTTTCACATAACTTTAGAAACAAATTATTAGTGTACACTCCTCATTATGAGATCTTTGTCCGCTGTTTTTTTTTCAATTTGATTTTGTAACTTTGTTTTTCCAAGGAGTGAACACTATAAAAACCGCATAATTATTATCATGACGTAAACTTATCTTGAGTAGTTATATTTTTATGATACACATTGCTGTAAAATTATACCAAATTTAATATGGTTTTACTTATCCAATATATAATATTTATAAAATCATAGACTCACACTTTTTAACAATCTTTGTTTCACAGGTTGATGTAAGATATTTTATTCTTGAGGTTAAAGTTGCATATGTTTTAGTATTTTAAAGTCAAAGATCAATGCTTTATACTATGAGTTGTACCAACAACTTATGTTAGGTATAATTTTTTCATATTTAAATTTTATTTTTTATTTTATTTTATAATCATAATCGATCATTTGGCCACCCTTAAGCTATTGTTGCACTTATAAATTTCATATCAATGTCCTCTAAAACACATAGTGAAACTAAATTATTTTTTTAATCCAAAAAATATCACACCTTTGTAATTTTCCCAATTTAAACATCATGTAATTATAGCTCAACTTTTTTAATTTGTATTTTCTTATATGATATATTTGTTGCCATCAAAATGACCGGTTTTTAACAAATTTGAGAGAAGTATACCATTTTTATACGTACAAATATCGTAAGAGACAACAGAGTCAAAGAACCATTCGTCATGATAAAATGTGTGTCCAACATATAGGTAAAAAACTGAAAGTATTGTTTCAATTTTTCAACTTGTCTTAAGGAATTATCTCGCCATTCAAATTGGCACTTTGAAATAATCTTTTATAAATGTTAGCACTTCGAAATATGCTTTTATAAATATTAGCACTTCGAATCATATTACCACTCACATTGGCACTACAAAATACTCTTTGGTAGATGTTAACAGTTTGAATTATACTACCACTCATATTGGTGCTTCGAAATAAGCTTTGATAGACGTTAGCACTTTGAATTATACTGTCACTCACATTGGCACTTCGAAATATGCTTTGATAGACGTTAGCACTTCAAATTATATATTTGTATAAAGTATCTCAAGGGTGCTCAGTCCTTGTTTAATTTACAAAATAAAAAAAAATTAATCTCTTTCAATAACCTTGTAAGTTCATAATTCAGATAAATCCTCATATAATTATAATAATTTGTCATTTCTAAAAATAGAGTAGTAATAAAATTTTCATACAATACTAATGACAATAGTCATTTAAACATTCAAATTTTTAAAATTTAATATAAAGTATTTTAAATTGAAATGTTTTATCCATGTAAATTTGAGTATCAATACAATACTAATGACAATAGTCATTTAAATGTTATCAACATTAGTTTATTGGACCAACAAGTAATCATTAGAGTCTCATGGACGATATAGTATAGGTACCAACTGAACTAATGTAGATATAGAGGAAAAGTCCCTCAATGTGAATCTATATTTATTGGGTGTTGTGGATCTAATAAGGTTATGGTCATTTGTGGGTCCCTTAACATCGGATTGTATCGATAAGAACAAGTGGTTAAGCTTATTATAGATTAGGCATATAAAGTTTCTAGTAATAACGTACATCTAAATACATCTCTTATGTAAACTAAGTGCATTCTCAAGTCCTTTGACTTAAATAGGAATAAAAAAAATTGTCGTATTTTCTCTCTCTCTCTATCTTTTTATCTCTCTCTCTCAAGTGATACATAATCATTACTCATATGCTCCCATCCATAGAGAATACATAATCATTACTCTTTCAAGTTATTATATTAACCCATCACTCGTATTTCACAGAATCACCATGAACTTCGATATCAAACACTTTGTAGTTTGCAGGATGAAACGTTCAGTAGGATGAAACGTTTGGTTTTGTTGTATGCATAAATGTTAAAAGATGAATGTAAGTATGTATGTATGTATTTAATATCTTTTACATTTCTTGATATCTTACTAATCAGGTTATATTTATATACATAAACTCTAGAATTGTATCAGAGCCAAATCTTATTTGTTAAAAATCTTGACTAACTCTATAGTATTTTTCTCAAATTGATTTATAGTATTAATTCTTATTGGAAAGAAAAACCCTTCTAATTTTATGTTATAGTAACTTGGATTTAGGTTTTGGAGAGTATAAAGAATCATGACTGAATGTTTGTTTCGTATAACCAATTGAATGTTTATTTCGTGTAATCGGTCGTACGTTTAAGATGATTGTTGAAGCATCACTAAAGGGTTCGGGTCTGGATTTATTACCTTAATTAATAACAAAATGGGACTTTTCGCAGTTTTAGAAATTAGATATCCCCATGGTGAGCTGGTTCAGCACGACAGTAATAATTTTACAACAATCATGGATTTATGGTGCTTAGATGTTTTATTGGGGCAATGACTACAAAAATATGGTCCCCGACGTGCCGACAGACTTTGTGCTTTATCGTTCATCTCCTTGAGAACGAAGGGAATTCCGATGATAAAGATGATGAAACCACTTTTATGCTCAGACATATCTACCAAACTTCTGGTAGGTTTGATGGCACATCGTACCACTCTCATGTTGAGCACTCACGGGCAAGAGAGTCCAATTAGAACTGCGATTGCGAGTCTGCTGAAAAGTCCAGAAGGCACCGTTCATGTCGTGATTTTTTTATATTTAGATGAATGACTATAACTTCTTTTCCTTACCATTGCATAGAGAAGAAAGGGGGATAGTATTTGGGTTGAGTCTCATCTGACGTGACACTCGAAATAAAGGGGGAGAGTATTTTATTTGAGTCTGATCTATTACCGTACAAAATCTAGATGACATATGGTTAATAGATTTTCAAACATTTAAGCATGATGTTCATAAATTCGTCCAAGAGGGTAAGCTAGTAGATTTCATCAGATGAGTTACCATGGTTGAGCTAAAATAATGAACCTTAGTGACTAGTGCGAGTTGAGGTACAATAAGTTACAACCATCGTCGAGCCTCTTAGAGTTCTCAGATAATTGATTATCCTTAGATTGTTTGACAAATATATTGAGCCTAATCGGAACCGGCAGGTTCTGCTTGCAATAGTAAATGGTGAAACCTTATTAGGAATCACCAAATCGTCTAGAAAAACATACAACGTGAACCTGGAGATCTAGCACACATGTCAAACCTCCACATATTTTTATAGAAACACATACCATACGATAATTTTTTATGATGACAACCTTCAGTCAGTTGTGGTTTCGTATGGATATGCGGTTATAATTGTCATCAATATTAGAAAGATAGAGGTCCAACCAATTTTTTACTCAAAAGAATTTATGAGAATATGTCTGATGTACTGATCTTGACACCGTCAAAAACGGTTTTGACTGATTAACTATAACAAACACCTCACTCATGGACGAGTTAAAGTGTAGATGGTTCTAGACCAACTAAAGCACGTAAAATATTTATATTGCATGTTCATAATAGTGGATTCTCTCTCTTAATTCAATTTCAACTTCAATAGACCTTAGTTTGGTCATATACACTTGATAAGTTCGAGCATGCATTAATGCCTTCGATGTATCATCAATGTTCAGATCGGCATAATCCGACCAATAAGTGGATAAATAATGATACTCTACCTCTCTAGCACTCAAGAAGTAGAACTATACAGGATCCTCGATCATCCTCAATGGTATGGATGATCTGCAAGAGGTCATCCACTTAGTTGAGTTGGGGAAGGAATTCGAAAGTGTGATTCTGGGAGCGGACAGAGTCTTTTGTATTGACATATACATGCCAACTAATCATCGTATCGATATTTTAATTTTTTTTGTCTAAGAATTTGGATGTCTCTATTTGGACGGCTCATGATTTCATTTGTACACCCGCCAAAATGATGTTTCACAAACTATCTATAAATAGTATATTTTGACCAATAAAGCATAAAAGAATATCAATTTACTAAGAAAGACCGAATTAATAGTATTTCAAATGGATCGACTCAGCATATTTGGCCATGTATGAGAAGCATCTTACCCAGTTTGGAAGCCAACTAGCCTATGTACTAGTCATGGTCAAGAAATATAATGAGAAGTGGAAGATATGTGTGGAGTTTACAGACCTCGGCAAGGTGTTTCTGGAGGAATGTTTTCTTCTTCTACGTATTGATTAACTAATGGATGACACTTCGAAAAACCATATGTTATCCTTCATAAATGCATACTTAGGCTACAGTTAGATCTCGATGCACATGGAAGACCATGACAACACTACATACATCATAGAGGGAGAGATTCATGATTATAAGGTTATTACTTTTATCATCAAGAACATCACAAAGAACATCACAGTCGTTTCAAATATTGGACAAGAATACCTTCCCTAGCTATCTCGGATGTAACTTAAAATCTTACATAGATGACATACTGGCCACAATAAACCAAAATTCATATAATATGGAAGACCTGAGTAAAATGTTTGATCTGGGTAATATGAAGATAAATTCGGAGAAGTGCATCTTCAGTGTTTGATCTGGGAAGTTCTTAGGCTAGCTTGTGAGAAAGAAGAGGAATGACGTAGAACATTTATAGTTATCCAACCTGGTTGTCATGGAACCTTCGATTACCTTAAACGATATCTAAATTTTGGCATGATAGCTTGATAAGCTTAACTGATTCATATCTTACTCCTCGAATAAGTGTTACATATTCTTCAAGATACTCAAAGGGGTTGGCCACTTTAACTAGATTCTAGAGTGCGATAAAACATATGGCAGAATCAAGGAATTCATACCCTCACCAGAAGTCTTGATAAAGATAAATCCATGTGAGGTTTTATTTATGTACATAGTTGTGTATTATCGTATGGTTAGAGTAAAGGTAGTTATGGAAAAAGATAAAATCCTCGGAGTTGTAGACTATGTTAGTAAGTCTCTCCTAGATATTGAGACACGATCTTTACAATTAAATAAAATGGCTTTAGCATTCATATTAGCGACTAGAACCTTACTTTCATACCCATAACATCATAGTTTGAACTTTATTTCTTCTAAAATTATATTATAGAACCCAGATTAATCTCGCAGACTGTTCAGATGATTAGTATAGTTAAGGGAGTTTGAAATTAGGTCTGGATTGTGCGCTACCATCAAGGCTCAAAGTGGCGGACAAGTCCTTATGGAAGGATACTTGCGGCCAACCATCTTAGAATATGCAAAATACTTGGTTCATCAATGTGACAATTGTTAGTGTTCGCCAACTCCATCTAGGTTCTAGCAATCCCTCTCGATACGATCTTAGAGGCAATCTGATTTGAAAAGGGATAGCTAGATATTTTATGACTCTTATCGAATTTCTCAGTCGGTAGGTTGGTAGTAAATTACTTCTCCAAATGGGTGAAATAACTTCTTAAATATAAATATATGTTATAAATACGTGTACTTCGGTTCATCACCATGGAAAATAGTTTAAAGTTCCAAAACATTATCTTGGCACTCTTCTTCCGAAGTTGAGGTATTGTCGCAAAACATCTCTTCACTTTTTCACCCTCAAAAAAATTGGAAAATGAAGGTAACAAACAAAACCTTGTTAGAAGGCATCATAATAGACTTAGAATGCGCAGCCAGTAAGTGGCCAGACTTTATGAGCATATTAAACCACTTTATGAACCACCACAGCTGAAATGTCTTCTCACTTGGGTTTAAATTATGGAAGTCTTAGTCCCCATAGAAATGGTTATTCCCTTATTCCGATAGTAAATTATTTCTCCAAATGCATGAAAGTAGAGCGACTAACATACTTCTTTACAAAGAAAGTCATCAATTTCATATATATATATATATATATATATATATATATATATATATATATATATATATATGCGCGCTTTAGATATAGCATGGGCACGGCTAAACCAAGACCCCATTTCTTTATAGTGAGACCCAAATTCCATATTTTTTCATTGAATGTTAAATTACTAAATTACCCCTATATATAAAAACCTTAATTTTTCCACCCACTTCAGTTCTACCTTTTCGCATCCCTCTCTCTACTACTTTTCTCTCTAATATTCAAAAAAAAACCCAAGAACCAATAAACTCAAAAACCAAAAAACATTTAAAATCAACATGAACCCATAAACTCATTAACCCATAAACCCAAAAATTAGAAAAACATCTCGAAATCTAATTCATACTATGGATTTGAATGATTATAACGACGATTTTAGCTTCAATCTTAAGGATTTTCGTTCAAACGAGGATGAGCCCCTAACTGACCATCTGGAGACAGGCCTTGAGGAAAAATTTAAATTTTTAGCCTTACAGACATAAATTCGCACCTTATCATGCGTCATTTTGTACATCTGCGTGCAAGAACATGCGTAGAACATGCAAAATCAAGCATGTTCGTCCGTAGATTTTGCTAAATCCTGGCGCTTCCATGCCGAATTTTGTCAATTGAAAACGCTCTCATGCCAAATTTAACGTTTCGGTTTTTATTTCGATTTTAACTACATAGGGGGATTGAACATTTTTTAAAAATGATTGGTGAATAATTTTTATATTTTTTATTAATCTTATTTTTAATTATTTAATACATTAGAGATTATTACAAGTATCACTGCAATTCATTAATTATAAAAGTACTGTGAAAAGAGTGATATACATATATATGATTTTGCCGTAAAAAGAGAAAAACGTACAAAAAAATGGAACATGTGGAAATACCAGATGCACGCAAGAAAATTTTAAATATAAGTTATAGAATCTCAAATCCAATAGAATATGTACCTAATTGAAGTGAACGACCTAACTAAACATATAAATATAATCAAACAATCAAAAATCAACTACAAGTAGAGGAAAATTTGATTTTTCTATCCGAAAAAGAAACTCTAAATATCACTGCAAATAGAGATCCAAATTTTTATAAAATACCAAAATGGTGTAGAGAATTCGTACTTTAACAAGTCTATGCGGTTGGATTTTAAAAATCTAGTGTTTCAAAATATTAGATTAGAGAGAATTAGGGCTTTGGAAGAGAGAAAGTGGGTGAATTTGAGAGTTTTGGTATTTATAGCAGTGGCAATTTCGTAATTAATAGGGTCTCGTTATAACCAAGCCGGGTCTCACTATAAACGGATCTCGTTATAGAAAAAACGCGTCTTGAAATTAACCTAGTCCATAGCATACATAGCATACCTCGGGTCATCACCATGGAGTTTTTTTCAAAATACAATATATGGATATCTCAATAGCTCTTTTGACTCCTCACAAGCTTTGGACTTATCTGCAAGCTTCTTTTTTCCTGAGCATGGTCCTTCTCAAATAAAGAAGGGCAAGGCTAAATTGAGACCCCATTTGGCTATAATGAGACCCTTCTATAATGAGATCCCATTTGGCTATTATGAGACCCCAAAAAAGACCCATTTACCCCTGGTATAAAAGCTGTATTTTCAGCCACAAACCCTATTTTCTCTCTTCTTCTCTCTTCTCTCCACCAAAAAAATCTCAAAATCCATCAAAAAAAGTCAAGATTTCTCAAATCCGACATTACAAACACATTAAGGTACGAATCCTTTACTTATTCATGTAATTTTTAAGCAATTTACTTTAGTATTTTTAGTGATATTTAGAGTTTAGGGTTCTGCTTCAAAAGTCTGATTTTCATGTATAGGTTGTTGTTTTTTTGAAAAAATAGTTGTAGATACGTGTTAGTCGAGGCATTAGGAATGTTTTGGTACCATTTTTGTTAAATTTGGTTTGTGTTTGTGGATTTTGGGTAGGATTTTAGATCTAGGGTTAGGGTTGCTGGTTGTGCGAAATCGCGAGAAACCAGCACGCGATTTTGCACGGATCGCAAACAGCCTGTTCACAACCCGTGCAAGATTGCGTGCTGGTTGTTCACGATTTCGCACAACCAGCACTGGTTAAATTGCGAACAAGCAACTCGCAATTTCACCTAAATAACGAGCTGTCTGTTCGCAACAAGCAACCAGCACTGGTTAAATTGCGAACAGGCAGTGACAGCGAGCTGGAGGAGGTTGTTTCACGGCCACAGTCACAGTCTGTAAGGCGAGCATGCCTACATGCCTAGCACTTCGACATTCAGGCTCGGGCAGTGATAGCGAGCATGCCTAGCGCTTCGACTCCAGTCCCTACTATGTCCTATACGTTTGGGACGCTGGATCAATAATTTCAGAAGGTGAATCCGCATGTGCCTGCTCTATATCCAGACTACACACAGCACGAGGCATACAGCATCTTTGGAAGAGAGGTAAGTAATTATTGGTTTAAAGTACGGTGTATGGTCTTTTGTATTATGTCTAAGTTATTGATGTTTTATGTAGGCTCGTCGGCCGTCGCGGTGCTACTCGATGTACGGTACACATCGTGCATGGGATCTTACTGGGCAGAGCAGGGTCAGGCGTCAGGTTATGATGTCTTGCTTCGGTCCCCTCACCGATGTCTTGGAGCGTTGGAGTACCAACGTACACCTGGTAGATGCTTTTCTTGAGATGTGGCATTCGGAGACTAACAGCTTTCACTTCTGTTTCGGTGAGATGACGGTGACGTTAGACGACGTCCACGTTATTACTGGTCTCCCGGTCACAGGTGATGATTTTATTATTCAGACATTTCCTAGTAATGAACAGCGTTTGGCATGGTATTCTAGGGCATTAGGTATACCCGAGGATGCACTTAAGACTGAGTTAGGGTGTAACAGGGGGGGGGGGGGTAGTGCTAGATCTGTTCGTTTACAGTTTTTATGTGAGCAGTACATGCAGCCCCATTTTACGGATGATACCATGTCTGATGGTACTATAGAGTGTGTCACTAGGGGTTATCTGCTCCACATGTTGGGTTGTTGTATTCTGGTGAACAAGACGGGGAACAGTATATCGTTAGATTACTTGCAGTTTGTAGAGCATTATAGGACGTCCGTTAGATACAACTAGGACCAGCATATACTAGCCCAGCTGTATCACCATCTAGGAAAGTCTTCTCTGCACTCCACTTTAGGGATTGCATGTTTTATTGCCTTGTTGGAGATGTGGATATACGATCACTTCCCCTCTATTTGACTACGGTCAACACTCTCTACGAGTCTTTTATGCCGACTATGTGCCGATATGTACCGACACCGTTTTGTGCGGATGATGAGACTCGTATCAATATCCGACTGATACTGGTTTCGTTAGTGGAGAACAATGTGATTTACGATGATTTGTTACATTTGTTTCCGTATCGTTAATTTATTGTTACTTATAGTTTTTTAAACATTATTAACTTACATATTGTAGGTTTGGTTCATGACTTACCGCACGATGCGTGGTGATTTCTCTTTCGAGGATGTGGCTTGGATTGACCACACACTGAAGGCGTTCGACATAGTTGAGGCGTACTATCCACTTTGGGTCGCTCGACACCTAGGGCACATTCAGGACATACCACCGGTGTTGCGGGCTGCTTTACCGGCAGATAGGAGGAGGCGTGTCAACACGCGCTTTTTGTGGGATGAGGCCACATGGATAGGCTGGCAGTCACACATTGTTGACGCGAGGATTCGTGGTGACACATATGTTATAGGCGGTCATGGTACGACCTCTTTGTACGACGTATGGATCCGTGACCACATATGGTACACTCTGTTTGATCCTAGTGTGTTCGGTCCATCTGGTTCACATGTTCCAGAGACCCCGAGTGTGATGACATATCAGGCACGACTGTATGACAATTGCGATCGTGTGATTGATGGATATTCGAGAGCGGACGAGATGAGTTTGGAGGAGATGCGTCGGGAGATGCACGAGTGTTTGCTTTTGGCGCACGAGTACCACCATGTCGATTGACTGCATTTGTATTATATGACTACTAGGACGATTGTTTGGTACTACCTTTTGTTGCTTCAGTTGTTTCTTTTGTTTTGATGTTTACCTTTTGTTTACTTTAGTTGTTTCTTTCGTTGATATGATTTTAGGGAATTGCTTTTGTTGCTTCAGTAGTTGCTTTTGTTTGGATGTGTATCTTTAAAAAATAACACTTAAACTTCTTAATATGTCGATTCCATTAAAACATTACACTTTAATTAAAAGCATTGTATAATTAGAAATACATAAGCAAATAACTTAAAACAAATGATAGATAAGCTTACCCTGAGTTAGCATTGCACACTTAGTTTTATGGAGTCGGATAGTTCATTCCATACTCAAAGTGTTTCTCGAATGAATATTCCTCTTCATCACTACTTCCTTGGGGAGTTGAGTTAGTATCAACGGCACTACCTATTGCGTCATCCATTTCTTGCTCCATTTGCTGCATCGTATATGACACCATCTCCTACGTAATTGTAGTATGGAATTCAATGTTGAATACATTTCGGACTTTGCTTCGGACTTCGTAAGCCAGCGACTCAATCTGTATAGTCACTGTTTTAAGATAAGCTAACCTATCGAACACTTCTTCGCGTCCGCGTGGTCGGGGCATTAAACATCCTGGACAGGATGCCTCCCTACCGTGGTTGAAAAACATTCTGCACAAAACCGCATCGATGAAACCAGGAATCTCCTCTTGCATCGTACCTCTTGATAAGGAAAGATATTCCTTAGGGACTTGAGTGTAATTAATAAGGGCTAAAATGATTATTTCTGTAAATATAGGATTAAATTAGGCTTTAGGAGAAACATAAGGTTTAAATCACAAATATATTAATATGTAACCGTTTTCCTAACTAATTCACCCTGCCTATTTAAGGAGGCTGAAAAGGTTATTTTGACTTATGAAATATTCAGAGGCACTTAACACTTCTGAAAATTCTCTTTGAAGACTCTCTGTTCTTAATTCTCTCATTACAACTTAAATTCACACCAAATTGGCGCTAGAAAGAGGGGGCTACGAGGATACCTTGATCAACAGATCAAAAATCGACGTTCGAGTTCTCGTTTTTTAAGGTTTTTCGTTCGAATTTTCATATTTCGTTTGTTTTTTCGCTGTTTGGAAATGAATCCGGAGGAAGGTGACAATCCATCCGTTCGCAAGGCGATGGAAACGCTGAAATCTGATCTGCAAGAGGCAGGTAAATTTGTTCCAATTCAACCTGTTCAATTTGACTTTGAAAAAAAAATGAATGAAATGATTAGGAAGGTGGCTGAGCTTGACGAATTGGTAAAAAAGAAGGGAGATAATAATGATGGTGCTAGGCTTAGGTCTAAGATTGCGGGGGGCGATCAGAATGATCAATCGGATCAGTCGATGGACGATGGCGATGATCACTGTGAGCGGCGTAAAGCACGTTATGAGCAAAAAAAAGAATATAGCGGGATAAAGAGGAAAGAAAAGTTACAGAGGCGATTGTATGTAAACTCTAGTGATGAAGAGGACTTCGAAGATTCCGAGTCCGATGAGACGCCGAGGTACGAACGCTCTCGAGGCCGTTCGAGAGGGGCAGAGCGTGAGCTCCGGCCATCTAAGGTGTACAGGGAAGGAAGGAAAAAGAAAGAGAGGCGAGTATACTCACCTCGGAAATACTCTCCTCGGAGGTGTTCGCCTCGGAAGTATGAAGGTGAGTCCAGCTTATATGCAACTGTGGGGATGAGAAATGAGGATCAGTATGTCCAGGGGGTTGACTGGAGGTTGGGATGGCAACGGGGCGGATCGGGGGCGGGTACCTATATATCCACAACCCGCCCCGCAGTAAATAACTGATACCCGAACCCGCCCCGAAATCCGACGGGTATTTTTTTTTTCATACCAAATCCGAATCCGTGGGTTCGGGTTACCCACACGGGTACCCGCGAACTACCCGCGGAAGAAACCCGTTGTAGATACCCGAACCGAACCCGAACCGAACCCGCGGAATAAATTTTAAAATCTATATAGAATATATAGATATATCTAAAAAATATAAAATTGAATATAGAATAAATAAATATATAGAAATTTTTATATATATATTCAGAATTAAATATTTTATATGAATATATTCGAAAATAAATTTTAAAATCTATATAGAATATATAGATATATCTAAAAAAATATAAAATTGAATATAGAATAAATAAATATATAGAATATTTTTATATATATTCAGAATTAAATATTTTATATGATAAAAAAATTGAATTTTAGTATTCAGTATCAGATCTATGCATATTCAGTATCAAATCTATGCATAAACAGTTTATATATACTATATATAAATTAGACAAAGAGAAATAAGTTATTGTAAAATCATTTTTTAGATAACATGAACGATTTTTAGAGAGAAAAAATAAAAAGAACCGATTAGTCTCAAAAACATAGAAAAAAAAAGAAAAAAAAATCATCGAAATAAAGAAAGAAACCTGAATATTAGGAAGGAAGCGAGTGACAACTGAAAACCAAAGAACGGAGCAACAAAAAACCAAAGAACGGAGCAACAAATCGTGGCGGTCGGTACAATAGTGATGGTTCTATGTGAGGAGATAAAAACGAGAGAAGTGATAGTGAAAATGAGACAGATTAGATATTGAAAGGTTTTTTTTCTTTTAGGGTTTGGAATATTATTGGGCTAGATTACATAGAGATTAGAGACGGTAATAAATAATATTTATAACGGGCTATAATTAATAATAATATTATTAAAGTTGAATATTTAGTCTTTATAACGGGCTAAAAATAAAATCAGTAAATAATATTTATATATACAGAGATGGAAGGTATTTTTACGGGGCGGGTTCGGGGCAGTTACCCGTGGTTTAATATTCAAAACCGAAACCGAACCCGAACCCGAACGGATAGTAAAAATAA
This sequence comes from Limnanthes douglasii subsp. nivea, assembly GCA_036936605.1. NCBI lineage: Eukaryota > Viridiplantae > Streptophyta > Magnoliopsida > Brassicales > Limnanthaceae > Limnanthes > Limnanthes douglasii. The sequence continues at coordinate 161,648,411 of JAUPFV010000003.1, forward strand.
AAACCATAACCCGCCCCGTTTATTTTTTTCTTTTTCGGGTAACCCACCCCGTCGGTTCGGTTCGGTTCGGGTACCCACGGTTTCGGTTTAAATTGCCATCCCTAACTGGAGGGACTCACCATTGGTGAAGGAGATCAGATCAGTGCCATTACCGAGGCGTTTTGATATTTCTAAAGTTGATAAGTTTGATGGGACTCAAGATCCCGATGACCACATCGAACAATTTAAAAACTACATGACTAATTTTGAAGATGATGATAGATTGGTGTGTAGAGCTTTTTCTCAAACGTTTAAGGGAACTGCGCTAAAATGGTTTAATAAGACTCCTAAGGAATCGATTGGAAATTTCAGAAGTTTCTACACTGCTTTTCGCAGACAATTTGTGGGAAGCAAGGAGATGAGAGCCAATGGAGACACGATAATACAGTGCAAGCAGGCTGTGGGAGAGAAATTGAAGGATTATACCAAGAGGTTTGTGTCAACAAAGGCTGAGCTGGATGACTGTGAGGAAAGTGTGGCTATGGCAGCGTTCAGGCAGGGGATGTTGCCTGGGGATTTAGCCGATGAGACTACGAGGCGCAGGGCGTTAACGTTTGGAGCTCTTATGGCTCAGGTAGAGGACCAGATTAAGGTCGAAGAATCAACGAGGGTTCGAGGAGGTGTAAGTATTGTTCAAAAGGGGAGTGGACAATCTAACGTCTCAAACAACAATCCCTCGCGTCCGAAGAACAACCAAAATGTTTCTAGCCGAGGAGCCTCGAACTCGTATCAAGGGGGATATAATCAGCATAATTCTAACAATCAGCAGCAGTATAAGTCCAGGTCGAATGTGTGGGTAAGGCCGGATTACTATGCAGATTTGACTGAGAGTGTGGCTTCAATATATGAAAAAACAAGAGGAACAATCAATTTTAGAAAGCCACCAGCTATCAACAGGCCAAGGGAGGAGCGCAATAATAAATTTTGTAGGTATCATGAGGACATCGGCCATGATACAAATGATTGCATTGCTCTGAAGAAGGAGATGCAAGTTCTGATCGAAAATGGAAAGCTGTTGGAGTATGTCAGGAAGAATGCCAAGGCAACAGCTCCTAAAGGAGGTAATCCCAATTCCAAGCAGGAAACTGCTTTAATGATTCTTGATGTTGCAGGTGAGGTGGATGGTTTCGATGTAGCCTTGGAATATGTTGAACCAGACCCCAGTCGACTTTTGTTAATGACGATAGATGAGCCAATACGTCAGGGGCGTGTTCGAGACTTGTGTGCTTTCTTCGAATCACTAACGATATTTGGGGGAGATTCGATGACCAACAATACCAATAATTCGAGGAAGAGGCACATAGTGAATTTGACAAGGCAAATTGAGGGAGGAGCTTCGGCAAACCTGAATAATAAAAAGGATGTGCCCTTTATAATTTTCGATGGGGATGATTTGAGGGGGATTAATGGGCCACATGAAGATGCAGTGGTCATAGGAGCAGAGGTTTGCGGGGCTGAAATTCGACGAGTGTTGATCGATACAGGAAGCTCTGCTAACGTACTTTTTAAGTCAACATATGATAGGTTGACTGCTCCACCTCGAATAGAAAGATCAGAAAGGACTATCATTGGGTTTACCGGCGCATCAGCAATTGTGATAGGTGAATTCGAAGGTGAAATTTCTTTGGGAAAAGGGCCTTTCAAGAAGAAAGTACAGGTACTTTTTGTGGTGGTGGATTGTCCATCAAGTTACAATGCTATTCTTGGGAGGTCCTGGTTTGCTAAAATGTATGCTGTAGTTTCTACAGTTCATCAGTGTTTGAAGTATATGGTTGAGGATCGAGTTGGTATAGTTCGAAGTGATCAAAAGGTAGCAAGGGAGTGTTATGCTGCTGCGTTTAGATTACGAGGCAAAAATACTGACGATCCGATGGAGAATTAGCAGTTTGGGGGGTTGCCTTGTGGTGGTGCAGATGAGGGAATTGATGATCCAAGGTCAACCCCGAGTTCTGTGGTGGTTAGTGAAGAAGTTGAGGAATATATTTTCAGCAACGGCAGGGCACTTCGAATTGGCACCCTGTTATCTTTGTCCATGCGAGAAAAGTTGTTGACCTTTTTGTCTGAAAATTTGGATGTATTTGCGTGGAGACCCGAAGACGTTGTAGGGGTCCCAAGTAGTATCATATGTCATAGTTTAGCGGTTGATCCGAAGATCAAACCGATTATCCAAAAAAGAAGGGCTTTTTCATCAGAAAAATCTGAGGCCATAGTTACCGAAGTGGATCGGTTATACAAGATGGGGCACATTAGGGAGGCCAACTATCCGAGGTGGACAGCTAATCCGGTGGTGGTAAAAAAGAAGAATGGAAAATGGCGAATGTGCGTAGACTTCACGGATTTGAATAGAGCCTGTCCAAAAGATCCTTTCCCGGTGCCTCGAATCGATCAGTTAGTGGATTCAACTTCGGGAAATAAAATCCTGACTTTCATGGATGCTTTTTCGGGGTATAATCAGATTCGAATGAATCCAGATGATGAAGAAAGCACGACTTTTATTACTGATAGAGGCTTGCACTGCTATAAAGTAATGCCGTTCGGATTAAAAAATGCTGGGTCAACATATCAGAGGCTGATGAATAAGGCGTTCGCTTCACAGATTGGAAGAAATATCGAAGTGTACATCGATGACATGCTTATTAAAAGCAAAAGTGATGATGAACATATTGATGATTTAGAAGAGACGTTTTTGAATCTTAGAGCCATTCAATTGAAGTTGAACCCAGAAAAATGCACATTTGGAGTCCGATCTGGCAAATTTTTGGGGTATATGATTAGTGAAAGAGGAATCGAGGTGGATCCAGAACAGTTGAAGGCTTTGATATCGATGTCTTCACCTCGGAATATCAAAGAAGTGCAAATGCTAACGGGCAGGTTAGCAGCTCTGAACAGATTCATTTCTCGTTTTTCCGATAAATGCTTGCCTTTTTTCCAGGTGCTGCGTAAACCCAATAATTTCGAGTGGACTTCGGATTGTGAAGAAGCCTTTTTGAAGATAAAAAATCTTTTGTCCTCTCCTGAAATATTATCGAAACCTCGGAAAGGTGAGCAGTTATTTTTGTATATAGCAGTGTCAGATTATGCCGTGAGCGCAGTTTTGATCAGTGAGGACACAAAAGTTTCGAAGCCTGTTTACTATGTCAGCAAAAGTTTGGTTGATGCTGAGAAACACTATTTGAAGCTCGAAAAATTGGCACTGTGCGTAGTAGTGGCAGCAAGAAAAATGCGACCTTACTTCCAGGCACATACAATCGTAGTTCGAACTTCATACCCATTAAAAAATGTTTTACAAAAACCAGACATTTCAGGGAGAATGACCAAGTGGTCTGTAGAATTGGGAGATTTCGATGTACTGTTTTCCCCTCGAACAGCTATCAAAGCTCAAGCTTTAGCAGATTTTTTGGTAGAGTTTCACTCAAGCAGACCCGAAGAGGAAGATGCTGAAAAGGTGAATGGGAATCCGACGTGGACAATACGAACTGATGGGGGATCCAGTAGTAAAGGGTCAAGTGCAGGAGTTGAATTGGTAGCACCAACGGGGGAATTTATGTTTCAAGCTATAAAATTTGGCTTTCATGCTTCAAATAACGAAGCTGAATACGAAGCTGTGCTAGCAGGGTTGCGCTTGGCGAAAATTTGTGGAGCAATGTTTATACATTTGGAAACAGATTCACAGTTGGTAGTTAACCACGTTAAAGGGGTATCAGAAGCTAAAAAGGAACGTTTGGTTTTGTATCTACAAGAGCTTCGGGGGATGATGGCGCAGTTTGAAAATGTCGAAGTGGAGCATATTCGAAGAGGAAGCAACACTATGGCTGATTCTTTGGCAACGATGGCTTATTCAGAAGAATACCCATGGATTGTAACCCAACCATCGCCTTCGATCAGATCGAATTCTGAGCAATGTGAAGTTGTTGACGAGGTGGTAAATAATCCGACGTGCGCTCGAGGAGATTGGAGGTTTGACTTGTTAAACTTTATTTCGAATGGAATATTGCCTATGGATAAACAATTGCTCAAGAAAATAAAGTACAAATCCTTTGGCTATGTGGTACTGGATGGAGTATTATACAAGAAGTCTGCTTCGAAACCTTTACTACGATGTTTGAGTAAGGATGAGTCTCAGAATGTTCTGTCCGAATTGCATGATGGAGACGGATCAGCTCATTGTGGGTTTAGAGCTTTAACACGTAGGGTATTGTTGGCTGGATATTATTGGCCTACAATTTTGCAAGATGCCAAGTCGTTAGTTCGAAGTTGTGACACATGCCAAAGATATGCAAATTTAATACACAAACCAGCGGTACCCCTAATGACGATTTCAGAGGCGGTTCCTTTCGATAGGTGGGGAATTGATTTAGTGGGACCATTACCCATGGCTTCTGGTGGAAGACAAATGATTATCGTTGCGGTTGATTATTTTTCGAAGTGGGCAGAGGCAGAACCATTAGCTGGGACAAAGGCTAAGGATGTAATCAAGTTTATTCAAAGCAACATTTGCTACCGTTTTGGAGTACCTCGGAAAATAACAACTGATAATGGTCCCCAATTTAATAACAAGAAAATGGACTCTTTTTGCTCTTCGAAAGGGATACAGCAGTGCTTTTCCACTCCTTTCCATCCCCAGGCAAATGGACAGGTAGAAGTTACGAATAGATCTATTTTGGATGGCTTGAAGAAAAATTTGGCAGGAGCAGCAGGGAAATGGCCAAATTTTCTCCAAGAAGTATTATGGGCATATAGAACAACTCCTAGAGAGGCTACAAAAGAGACCCCCTTTTCTTTAGTATATGGGATGGACGCTGTGTGCCCTGCTGAATCTACGTTGCCCTCTTATAGACTACTACAATATTCCGAGGCAGATAATGATGAGGCTAGAAGAGTGGAACTTGATTTGTTGGAAGAAAAAAGGGTCAAGGCACATTTAAATGTGATCCATTATCAAACGTTAATGAGAAGCAGGTATGATGCCAAAGTTAAGAGAAGGGAATTCAAAATTGGCGATCTAGTGTTGCGAAAAGTATTCCTTCACACCAAGGATAAACACCTCGGAAAATTGGCCCCGAATTGGGAAGGTCCTTACGAAGTTACAATGAGGGTCAAACCAGGTTCCTACAGGTTATCAGATCGAGAAGGGAGGATGCTCAAGCACCCTTGGAACATAGAGCACTTGAAATTGTACTGTGAGTAAAACTGAACTTCGAATTTTTGTAAAACAGACATACTCTTTCCTTATCTGTTGGCCCAGAAAGGTTTTAACGAGGTGTCTGATTGATATTGAATTTTTTAATAAAATTTCTTTTGGCCATTGGTTGTTTGTTATGATGTGTGATTTATTATTTTGGTAATTTGGCAAAGATTGATCATCTTTGGAAGTTGACCAAGAATAATTTTCCGAAGCGATAGCTTTGAAGAAACAACCAAATTTTTCGAGGTGCCACGTCTTATGAGTGCATCTATTTTTCGAGGTGCCACGTCTTATGAGTGCATCTATTTTTCGAGGTGCCACGTCTTATGAGTGCATCTATTTTTCGAGGTGCCACGTCTTATGAGTGCATCTATTTTACGAGGTGTAATAACTTAAGTGTTTATGTTTAAGAATAACCAGTTTAAACAAGTATGTCAGAAATTCAAGATATATAAAAAAAAGAGGACAAGTGATTTCATCGTGGAATAAAATACGAAGTTTACAAAAAAGGAGGAAAGCACTTAATCACATACACAAAAAACAAAAGCGAACTATTTGGTCTATTAAGCATCATTTTCTTCTTCTTCATCTTCTGATGACGCCTCTTCGGAGTTATTTCCTTCTTCTGAGGAAGAGCTTGGTGGCGCTTCGAAAGCTTCCTTTGGGCGTTGCTCTTCTGGAACTCGTTTCCAAAGGTTTGATAAGTCTAGCCTTGGGCAAGCAGCGTGAACTTCTCGAAGGATCTGAATGGATGTATCAATTTGATTTTTCTTCATGCCTTCGAGCATCACAGAGCTAACTTTGGTTTTTGCCTCCTTAACTGCAGCTTTCTTTTCTTCTTCGAATCCTGTTCGAAGTGTAGTAATCTCAGTCTGGCTTTTCACCAATTTCTCTTTAGTTTCCTTAATAAGCTCCGTTGCATCGGAAATAGCAGTAGAATGTTCAGCCTTTAGACTTTTAAGAGATTGCAGATGAGTAGTTTTAAGAGCTTCGACTTCCTCCTTGTGTTTTTTAAGAAGCTGTTCTTTCTCAGCTTCGAATTTTTGGAGTGCTTCATTTTTCGAAGTCTTTTCAGACTCTGTTTCTTTTCTACTCCTAGCTAGCTCTTGGGCAAGACGCTCCAGTTGGGTTTGGGATTTGCTCACCTCTTCGTATAATTTGGTGACTGCAGAAATTAGATTGGGGAAGGGTTGAAGAATTGAAATTACCTCATCGGATTTTTCTGAGTGAGGAAAGACCAATGGTTGGTGAACAGGAGCAAAAGGGTTAGATGTTGAAGCTGTAGCAGCCTCAGTAGAATTTGGAGGAGCAACGTTGGCAGGTTGAGAACCAGGAAATACAAAATCTCCACTTGAGTTGAAGTCCTCGAAGTTTAGATAGTCATCAATTTGTTTATCTCCAAGGTTTATACCTCCTTCAGGATTCACCTCGACAAAAGTTTTACCTCGTGCCTCGGAAGCTAGCACAGCCTCTAAGATATCAGCCTCATTTTTCTCATTGGGCTTGTTTGACTTACTATCTTTCTTTTTTGGAGAAGTTTGTTTTTTCTTTGTCTTTTTCAGGATGGGCTGGTCTTCTTCGGATATGGTGGGAAGCGAAGGTGTAGACTTTTTTCTCTTCCTTACACTCTTCGAAGTAGTGGGAGGTTTAGTTTTGTTGATGGTGGGTTTCTTCTTTCCTTTCTTCTTCAAAGGAAGATGGCTGTCACTCCGGTTCCGAAGAGGAAGATAGCATTTCCCATCTGGTGCAAGAATCCTCTCAACTGCTAGAAGGGGATCTGGTGGCGTCATCGGATCCTGAGGGAAGTCTGCCCCTAAGGATATGCGCCAGAGATGGCTGTTAACGAAGTTAATGGGCTCGAATGCTGAATGAAAACCATTGCCCCAAGATTTTTCAGCCCACTCAGCCATCTTTTGGAAGATAAGTTTGGCTTCTTTTCGACGACCCTTAAACCGCCTCGGAATTTCTAAAGAGAGAAAAATAGTTAGCTAAGTAGTTTGAATCAAAAACAACTAAATAAACAAGGGAAGGTATCACTTACTACTGTCTCTCCAGGTAAGGGTGAGTTTGGAAGGATTGGCATCGGAAATCTCTTTGCCATTTTCCCAGGCACCTGACAGAAAGACGAACCTTTGTTTCCAGAACTTATCGGCTTCGAGGAGGTCGTCGATAATTTTTAAGTCATCTTCAAGGGTTAAGTAATAAAAAGGCAAAACTGGGCCATTTGAGACTTTGGTTACTGAGATGAAGTCCTCGATTTCGAGGGGAATTCCACCAAGCCTTGATACCATTATTGCTGAAAATAAGGTGAAGAGCAAGTTCGGAGTGACCTGTGTTGGGCACAGTTGATGGATTTCGAAGAACTTTACTATCATCGGATCAAGGGGAAACCGAAGTCCCCAGTTGAAGAGCTCAGGGTACACAACTAGCTCATCTTTTTGACAGTTTAAGGGTGTCTCTCCTTCAACTGGTAATCGAAGAGTCATATTGTCAGTTAACCCCCATAGCTTTCTGAGTTGCTCCTTCTCTGATTCGAGGTAGTAGCTGTAAGATACATTCTTTAAGGCAAGAATGTACCAGGCAGAAAGAGGCTTGAGATTTTCCTGAACTAAGGAGGCAACGTTCTTAGGCAGTGTAATGAGACCCTTTTTCCCTCGAGTTTTCTTTGGAGGAACTACACCATCAGCCTCGGATTCTTCCTCGGCATCAGATTCAGTAGCTTCTGAATCATTTTTTTTGTGACCTTCCTCGGAGTGACTTCGAATTTGTGTCTCTTGTTGGGTCACAGGAATTGGCTGACTACACTCTGGTGTAGTATCATCCACTTCTTGTGGGGGAGGAGGAGAGTGTTGAGGAGTAGAAGAGGTTTTTGCTTTTGCTTCTTCACCCATTATTAAGAAAGGTGATTTTTTGGTACGTTTAGCTCTGATAGCCTCGAATTGAGGAGGAAGTGTTTTGGATTGAGGGTTTTTTGTCTCTTCGACTTGAAGGACAGGTGATTTGAGTTGTGATTTGTTATAAGTGGGTGGCTTGTCTAAAGTAACTACTTTAGATTTTCGATGAGGTCTTAGTAGCGAAGATTCGGTTGGATTTTGGAAAGAAGAGGTTGTTGAGTTATTTTCTGGGTTAGAAGCTAAAGGTGAAGACGAAGTGGCAAGGTTTGGGTTGAAGTTGCCGTATTTAAAAGTGGTGCAGGAAGAGTGAGGACCGTTATAGATCAACCCAGCAGCTTTGTATTCTTTGGATCTTCGAGAAATACAAAGATAATCGTAGGCCCCGAATACTTGGTTACTGGAACCAGGAAAAAGATTTTTCTTTGATCTTACTGGTCTTCTGGGTTTAAATCTATTGTATCTAGGGTATCTTCTCATACAATGGGTTTTGGTATGAGAGATTGCTTGGAAAGATAAGAAAAGATGAATAAGGTTGAAGATGAACAGGTTGAAGGTGAAGAACAGGTTGAAGATGGTTCAAAGGGTGATTTCTCTAAAAAGTTCTGAATGAATGAGTAGCTGGGTATTTATAGAGTAAAGAGTGACGTCGAGAATGTAAAGAAGTAGGACAAGTAAGTTGTTTTCATTGGTTGGAATATGAAACGAAAAGGAAGTGTGTAGTGTTGCAGGTCTACTACTAGGTGTCTAATCAATCTATTAGGCAGGGATCAGAGATTTCGAAGTGTTATTAAACTATGTTTGAAGTGATAATATTCGAAGAAGAAGTAAAGCTATACCACAATGCTTGAAAATTCGAAGAGGAGTTGTAGCCTAAGGAAGAATTCGAAGAGAAGTGATAAAAATGGTGTTGATCCAGGGAAGAATCCGATGAGCCAATAGTTCTTATAAATATCTATATAAGAACTAGGGGGACTACTGATAAGGAAAGATATTCCTTAGGGACTTGAGTGTAATTAATAAGGGCTAAAATGATTATTTCTATAAATATAGGATTAAATTAGGCTTTAGGAGAAACATAAGGTTTAAATCATAAATATATTAATATGTAACCGTTTTCCTAACTAATTCACCCTGCCTATTTAAGGAGGCTGAAAAGGTTATTTTGACTTATGAAATATTCAGAGGCACTTAACACTTCTGAAAATTCTCTTTGAAGACTCTCTGTTCTTAATTCTCTCATTACAACTTAAATTCACACCACCTCTGACGAAGTCAAATGCGTTTAGGAGGTTTGCATCTTCGTGCACGTTCTAGCCTGAATCACTCATTGTTATAACTTAAATGTTTAGTTTCATAGTCAGATTCTAGTATTTATAGACTCGAAGTCGGTGGTTCAATTCTAAAATAATTAGCGGGAAATGGTGTCTTTGTTCTCGCGTAAAATGTTTTAAGGCGGGAAACCTTCACTCCATTCCCTCCATACAAAAAAGCAATATTAGCAATTGGTATATTTGCTATTATTTGTTCTGCAAACGTCTTTCTGTACCACTTTTATGCTTAAGATAACGTAATCCAAGTAGACTTATCAACAAATGACACTTGTAAGATAAGGATAACGTAATCCAAGTTGACGAATGATTATGCGACACCTAATATTTACAAAATTACTCAAATGTGGCAGTGCAATAATAGTAGGGGTCTCATTATAGCATAACTTCCATTACCAGGTGTCTCGCTATAACGAGACACCTACAACAATTGCCGCAAAAAACACCCGCGTTCAATGCACTTCCGGTCAAAAAACCACGAGCCTATAAATAGACGCTAAGCCCTCCTCGAACATAAACAGTTTAACCAATGGAGTTTAACCCTAATGAAGATTACCATTTGCTCGAGGCAGTGAAACTTGCCCTCCGAGAGTTGGGGGAAGATAGTAGCGATGCGTTTTTCGAACTGGTCTTGTGTAATATGTACTACAACTACGGCCGTTTAGGAACTGAAGGTTTTGTTGTGCGTAACTGTGAACAAATCAAGGAGAGGTACATTATTTGCAACCCAATGGATCGTTTGTTGTTTCTACCATTTAAAATTAAGCAAGAAGCAGCTGCCGTCTGGAACATGACGGTGGTAGACTACATCACTAAGGATATGGTAGCATATCTTCAGAATAGGATTACTGAGAGGGAAGAGGGGATTGAATCTGACGACAACTTGGGATATGACTTCGACGATTGAGCATTATGCTATGTTTTTAATTGTTTGCATCTTGTAGGTTCTATATTGTCTATTTGTTTAAGTTAATGATATAACTTGTTTTAGTTTCCATTACCATGTTTTGTAGTTTTTATTTGGTACCCACAACTTAAGACAACAATTAATAAGAACAATAAGAACTTAACACAACAACTAATATGAAAAATCACAACTTAAATTAAGAACCAGTAATAAGAAAATCACAACTTCAAACAACGACTAATTAGAAAAATCACAACTTAACTTAACAACCAGTAATACGAAAATCACAACTTCAAACAAAATTAATAAGAAAAATCACAACTTCAAATAACAACGTAAAATAACATAAGTGGAAGGCTTAGTCGTATCTAAGTTTGTATTCCACATCATCCACTCCACCCCTTGCAATAATTTTATCCTCTAGAAATGCTACTATATCCCTTGTAATGCAGTCTATCAAGCTCAGGTTCCAGACAGAAGCTGCTTCTTGCTTAATTAACAATGGCAAGAAACACAAATGTTGTATTGGCTTGCAAAAATTGTATCTGCATTTGATCTGCTCACGAGTATGCACAACGATACCTCTTGTACCTAAACGACCGTAGTTTATATACATCGTGCATAGGACACACTCGAAAAACTGATCACTGGTATCTTCCCCCAGTATCTGGCGTGCAATCTTCACAGCTTGAAGTATGTGGTAGTCTTCGTCCGCCGTAAACTCCATATGTAAGCGTTAACGAGTTTTATATTTTCGTGAATGCTATATGTTGGCCAAGTGTCGTATTTTTCAAGATTTTATGTCCTATTTTATAGGGGGGAGTCAATTTTGGTGGACGTTTTATATATGGATAGGGTCTCATTATAGCGATATTCATACCCTTTCGAATGTAGTGTTGTACTTAGCTATAATGAGACCATACTTTAAACCACGTGGGTTGTAATAATGATCTTCGATATGTGTGTATTTTTGTATATATTATGTGTCACAACATTAGTCGCTTATTCAGATTACGTTATCCTTACATGTCTGACAACTTTAAGCTACTTTTAAGTAGTTTTTAGGGTGTTTTTAAATTATTATTCTTTCCCACAAATTTCGAATCATTCGAGTGAAAATGAGTAACGTATAATGATGGTTAAAAAAGTTTTGGATCCAAGAAGTAAATAAACGTGAAAATGTCAAAATTATGACCATTTTAGGCTACTTTGAAGTAAGTTTTTTGAACCTTTTTTGAATTTTTTTTCTTTCTTTTCCACAAATTTCGAATCATTCGAGTGAAAATGACTAACGTATAATGATGGTTAAAAAAATAAAAAGTTTCAGACTCAAGAAGTAAATAAACGTGAAAATGTCAAAATTGTGACCATTTTAGGCTACTTTGAACTAGTTTTTTCAACCTTTTTTTATTTTTTCCCCCAACAATTTTCGAATCATTCGAGCCAAATGACTAATGTATAATGTTAGTAAAAAAAAATGAGTTTTGGACTCGGGAAAGTTACAAAATAGTAAAATTACAAAATTTCGAATCTTAGTTTTATGCTTTCGGACTCGGCCCAATCAATCAAATCGGCTTTGATGTAGAAGGTGTCCGTACTAAATACTTCCGTGTAATCGGCCATCGAACATGGTGGTTGATCCGGGCCCTGCATATGTGATTGATGCAATTATATGAAAACATACGTAATTGTAACCAATCATTTAATTTGTAAAACAGGTCATATTCGCGAACACGGAGTTCGATTATTCAGCAAAATTGTGTATAACCAATTCGACGATTTGGACAAATTGCGAGCACCGTACGCGTGTATTTAGCAAAAATGCGTGTTCTTTGTTCGTCCATTTGGTATATCTGCGGACGTGGTGTTCGCTATGTTGGCAAAATCGCGAACAGACTATTCGTCTATTTGGCGGATTCGCAAACAGCCTGTTCGCGATTTTGCCAAAAACTTTATGCAAAACTGCGAACCCTGGGTTCGCAGTTCATCCAGTATGTAGCGCTACCAGCGCTATATTCGCACAGAAACTTAAAAAACCGAAAATCACCTCATCTTGTTGCAAATGGTCCGTCAACGGCTCATCCTTCTTCGATGCAAAATCATCGATAGTGCAGCTGAAACCTTCACTCCAATCCTTCAAATCCATGGTTTTTTTTTATAACTTTTAGTTATTTTAGAGAGAGAAAAGTAAAAGGAAAAGTAGGAAAAAATTGGTTTTTTCTTACAAAGTTGAGCTTATATAGGAAAGGCAAAATGGACATTTCATATTGAAGAAAAAAAAATCTGATTTTGAGGTTTATTATAACCAAATGGAGTCCCAATAGCCTTGGCCAATAAAGAAAGCTTCAGTGCAACATCTTACAGATTCTTGTTCTAAAGGCTACTTATCTTTTGGATTCAACTTTTGTGGCTTCTTTCACGTGGTTCAGTAACCATTTCCAGTCAAATTCGTAGGTCCTAACCACGGGATTTTGGTTGTGTAAAGCCTTTTGCAGTATCGCGAAGACATTGAACATTGGCTACAATCATACAACAAAACCCAAAACAAGACCTAATTGATAAGGTAACTAAAACAAAATTAAAGAGACTTACATCAATGACAAGCTCCATATGTCTGCCTACTAGACCTACCGAAGGAAGATAAACACTCTATTCTAAGAAAATGATACGAATTTGGAAAAAAGAATTTGTGCTTCTCTCAACGCGCATAACCATTTTCCTAGAGCAGTTGTTGTCTCATGAACATCATCTATGGAAACTTTCTCAATGTTTGCCAACCTCATCTAGACCATTGGAACTCCATCTCACCATTGGCTCACTACCTTCACTACTAAATATGGTTACTACAATCGGAGGTTTGCAAGGAGGGATCCTGACTGGAGTTTTCTCTTTTTTGGGCTCGGCAGTTTATGGCTGTTGATTCTTGTGCATTGCTAGCCGGTTTCAATGGTTCCAAAGAGGCTCTTAATATGGATGTCTTGTTTAGATTCGGCCAGAAACTGGTTTTGAGAAAATGTCCTTGATTTAAATATGAAGATGGTTTCGTCAACCAGCGATAGGAAAATCACCAAGGATCGTGTAGTTGTTCCTCGCGATAGGCAAGATATTATGAAACTATCAAAGAAAATAACTCAGATATAAAGTTAAATTAATACTAAACTTCGGGTATTATCCATAACATACCAATACATGAGATAAAATTAAAACAATTTACTCTTATAAGACCATCGATGAGGTACCACCAGGTGAGCAAGAGTTTTGCCTATTTATCAGTTACCACTGATGAAGACGGAATCTCACTTCCATGTCATATTGGTCTCCGGGAGATCAGTGCCAATTTTGTGAAAGTTGTGTATTGTCTAGTAAAATTAAGGTATTTTACTTGTCGCATTGATGTTGTTCATCGTAAGGAATTCTCTTATGTCAAACTCTCTTTATGTCAGCTGGGAGACTAGTAAAGATGAAATTAGTAGCCTCCACCTGTTTGACACCAACTGGATCGGGCATACAGGGTGCGCTGAAAGAATTCAAAAAAGTAAGATGCAACTGAAAGTATATTTCAATGTCAAATAGACACTTAAAAATGCGATTGTTAGTCTTGGCATCAGCATGAGATTACCTGGATTTTGGAAATTGTACAATTGCATCGAACGTAATACCCCATTTTACTCTCAGTATTGGGTGATCTTCAGGTTTATAATTTATGTAGTTCTCGTTTATTATTTGTTCTACTATCATTAGGGGCATACTAAGCTTGATTTTTGCAACAAGGGGTGTATTAAGTTTCCCAAAATCTGAAGCCCCCGTGATTTAGGCCGAACAACCAATAACGAATGGTCCATGAGTTGTCAATCATGAAGTCTAAGAACGACAAAATAAACCTCACGGATTTGGCGTGATCTCGTAAACCTATTGTTCAACATCGAATTTTTTGTCTTTCTGGGAAGGACTTGGTGAAGTGTCTCCAAAAAAACGGTTGAGGTCCTGGTTCTGATTGTCAGAACCTTCTTCATTAAAGTCAAAAACGTTTTCTTCCCATAACTTTTGTCATCTTTTATTTGTGGAGAGGTTTAAAAACTGAAGCTTCATGAAAGAAGAAGAAAATATTCTGATGAAGAGAAAAATCTATGTTTCGGCTAAAAGTGTCAAGTGAATTGTGAACAAACCTATTTGAATAAAAGGTAAGTCGATCTCATCTGTTGATTTATTTAACTAATAAATAGCTCAGATTTGTCCTACAAACAAATGACTAAGATACAATCATCTCCGACCGGTCATATTATCCGAAGTTGAAAAGACCATTGCGTACATTTCCAGAGGTGATGATGGTTAGCCACATGGGTGAGATGTGTTGAAGAACTATGCAATTCTCCAACACTTTGACAGTTCTACTCCTAAGTTTTATCATTACTTTTATAACTGAGATGTTTGGATTTATTAGTTTCCCTCAGACATCAAAAGGTTTGATCACCCGAAGGTCTCCAGTATAGTCAGTAGCACCTTGGACTTCAAGCAGGTCATCCAATTCTAATCCCGGTACGACTAGTCATACTTCAGTCATCATACGATTCGGTCACTTGTCATTTCAGCTTGACTATTACAGGAATCAGTAGCTCATGTTCTTAAGGAGTACGGGGCTATCTCCATAGGCAGAGCGAAACTACTATTGAAGGAATCAAAATCAACTTCAGTGCGAACGTATATTTTTCATACGAGGTAACCAACTACCATAAAATAAAATCAAAGACAGGACAATGCTACTCACCCATGTATTTTTTTTTTAAAAAATAATTTTATTTTTCGTAGGAGGTTTTGATCGACAAAATTTTTAACAAAGATTGTGTGAGAATATCATACTTTAAAGTTCTCATGAATTCAACTACAATTTGCTCGGTAGCTTGTCTCATTATACAAATCAGTTCAGCAAAATACTTCTACCAGGGTACCAGCTCGAACAAAATTCGACGATAAAATTAAACTCAACGACTTGAATTCAACAACAACTCACCCAAGACAAAAATATTCATAGTTACTCTCTCAATTGTATCAGTTAGAGTATGGGCTTATTATTCATTTATCATTTATCCAAATGCTAGACTTTAAACATGACAGTACTTTGCCAACGTAGACTCTTCATTAATAAATAAAAATCAAAACCTTTTATTCATGGAATCGAAAAATAAAGCAGACAAACAGTTTATGATCAGTTGTTCCATGGATAACATAAATCATACAGTTGAGTGTCTTCACGCAATCTACATGGACCATCTTTTCTAATTTTCCACCTACAAGTATTACAGTTCTGATTATCTCGCTTGTCGACGTAAATGTCGAACCATTTAAGCTGTCCTTCAAAAGCGAAGCTACAATAGAACAATGTCGACCCGGCTATATTAGGACAGAACTCGAATTCCCACTCTTCTAGCATCGAAAGTTTTCTCACTCCGAGATCATCATCTCCGGATTTGCAATGATACACTAGTTCCACTCCGCGGCCTAGAGCGTTAACTATATGAATATATTTTCTGTTGAACAAACATGAACTTCCTCTATGTGTGGTTACGGCGATAAGCAAAAGAAGAAGTATGATGTGTTTTGCTGAAGTATTCATGTTCCTGGTTTCTGGGAAACTACATTTTTTTTGGTGATTTCCATTTAAAGGCGGAGAAATGTGATATACTTTAAATGCAAATAAGAATATGCTGGTATATTTATGGTAATCAGTTATATATTTAAGTCATCTTTATATTTCACTTTGACTTCAGAGTAGTTATTTAGAAGATTATTCATCAAGTAATCAAAAATATAAATGACTCAGATAGAGAGAATAATGTATCTGGTTAGCTATTGGGTACTGGCTCGCAAAGCATTTATTATTGATTTTGGCTAATTATTAACCTATTTTCAAGCGTACTATTAATGACAGATATGAACGCAGTTATCTTTTAGCTTAATATTTATTTTAATTAACAAATATAGTAATATTCCATTTAATTAAGTATTTTAATTGATTATTAATATATTATTTATTAAAAGGTTAAATAACATTTAAGACCCGAAACTCTATTTATTATCTTCCTAATATTCATATTTTTATGTTTATCCGAGAGAGATCCGTTTTAGTCAAATATTTACCATTTAAGATCGACTAATACCCTAAATATTTATATTCAATTATATAAAAGCTTTTAATACTCATATTTCACCATTTCTTTCTTAAAAAATTTCTCTCTACGTGAAAAGAACAGTGCCTAATTTTTTAATCGAGTTCTTGTTTTTCTTTTGTTTTTGTATGATTTTGATTGTGTTTTTATTCGATTTCAAAATTTGATTGTTGATATTTGTTTAGATAAGTAGATTTGTGTGTGTGGTAACTCGAATTTTGATTTCTAGATATTAAGGGACTCGAGATCTCTTTTCTTTCTCACTTTTGGTGTCTATATGGTATTACGTTGTTAATGTAGTTTATTTGTTGTATTCGAGCTAGGTTTTCGTCGATTTTTAGTCTGTTTTTTGTATTCGTGAAATTTCTATTCGAGTAAAACGGTTTTGGGTTTCAGAGGAAGGAAATGTGAAACGTTGTGTCTGTACATACTCGTAGGTACAAAACGTTATTGTTTTTTTTGTATAGTAGATGTGAAACATAGTAACAGATAGATGTAAACCTATGTAATGTTTTGTACTAGTAGATCCGAAACGTTATTTATTCTTTACAAAAAATTAAAAAATATTCAAAACATATCATGAGTGGTACTAGTTTTGTTAGTCTTAAAAAAACAAAACCAACAGTATTTTCGAATTTTTTTCTAAGTTACGGTTTAAAATATAGAGACTTTTAATTTTTTTAAATTTATAGGTTAAACGAAGCAGATGCGAAACCTTCTTTCTTTGATAAATGTGAAACATTTTTTATTTTTCTAGATACAAAACCTTCTTTGTTTTGATAGATGCGAAACCTTCTTTGTTTTGCTAGATGAAAAACCTTCTTTGTTTTGCTCGGTGCAAAACCTTCTTTGTTTTGCTCGATGCAAAACCTTCTTTGTTTTGCTAGATGCGAAACTTTTTTAAATTTTGTACTGCTAGATGCGAAGGCCCAATATGATAGATTCTAGATGTGAAACCAACCAACTATGATATATGCGAAACCATATACTTAGAAACGTGTGTAAAATGTTTTTTTTAAAGTAAAACCTATCATGAGTTGTACTAGTTTTGTTCGTCTTAAAAAACAAAATCAATGGTATTTTTGTATTATTATTTTTTAGTTATGATTTAAAAGATATGAACCTTTGAAGTTTTAAATTAAAAAAATAAAAGAAAAAAGTTGTTTACTAAATTTTATATAGAAGGGTAGTTAGATATAAAATCTGTTAAAAAATCTAGGTCTTTATGTGTAATAGGTTTGTTGGATGAGTCTTAAATGGTAAGTATCCCTTTATTAAATTTAAGTTTTATTAAATCAATTTATAATATAGAAAACTACCCGAAAATACCTTCTCAAGTATGTTATCCCATTTCGAAAACCAAATTTGGATACAACCAATTGGTACCTAAGATAATGTTTTGGACAAAAATAACCCCAAGGGTATATAAAGGGGAAAATAGGTTCATAATTACTTTTTAGAACTTTAATCTAAACTTTTCCCCATCTGATTACTAAAAGCCAAAAGCGAAAATAAGAAAGTTTGAAACCCTAAAAGAACTTTAGTTTTGTTGTCGTCGTTCAAACTCCAACGATGGTGGGAACTCTTTGGCAAGTAATCTTGTTTTGTGGCAGACTTCATCTAGTAGTCAACAGCTAACCCTTTACCGGTGAACGTCGGAATAGTGTCTATCAGTATAAAATCTTTTCAAGGTACGTCAATACCGGTTATCTTTATTGTCTATTAAGGTATGTTTTTTGGTTGTTCGAATTACAGCCTCCGTGTATAACGTCTCCATTTTTGTTTAAAGTGAAACTCATGTAGGCCTATTGACCGGCCGATAAACGGTTTATTGTTCTTAATCTTGAATAGACTGTGTATGGTTGGTTTCTTGCAGTAAAGGTACGTTTTTGAACTTGATAAGCGTTTTGTTCTTGTTATGTATATCGACGATGAGGGCTTATTTATTCTTTGGGTTTATTTTATGTTTTCCAGTAGTTGTTAGGTTGTGAAAAACGGCTGTTTTGATGCATATTAAATGTTGTTGGTCGCCAATATAGACAGATTTTTTATTATTTGTTTTCATTATGTTGGACGTGCAAAAGTCTTCTGTATCTGTGAAGTCAGTGATGACATTTCTTTGGAGATCTACGACTTCCAGCTGCTTGCTATATCCGGTTTCAAGATTCAAGGTGCCACTGAGCACGTTATTTCAGGTCTCTGTGTTATATAAGTAGTGTAAATCTCATGAAGAGATGCGATTCATGAATCTTGCACGTATATTGTATATTTAATTCACTTGTTGTAGCTTTTTTGGCATGGTTGGTTGTGCAGAAGCCGAAATCTTATTTTTAGAACTGTAGGTAGAGGATGTAATTTTTGCACATAAATCTCATGATCTATTACACATAAATCGCATGATCTGTTTTATACATAAATCTCATGACCTATTTTACACATAAATCTCATGTTCATCATTTTAAATCTACACTAATCACGCATGATTTGTTTTACACATAAATCTCATGACGTATATTTTACACATGAATCGCATGGCCTATTTTACACATAAATCTCATGACCTATTTTACACATAAATCTCATATCTATTTTACACATAAATATCATGTTCATCATTTTAAATCTACACTTATCACGCATAAACATAAACTGAATACTTCTGCTAAATAGTTCTAAAATTGCATCCTCTAGCTCCTGCCTTCAACGAACCTGACTTCTCTTTTACTTTTCATACACGCTGACTAAGGCAATCATTGATTCAATTACCTAAGGTAATTTTTGCACATAAATCTCATGATCTATTACACATAAATCTCATGACCTATTTTACACATAAATCTCATAGTTAATTTTACACATAAATCGCATGACCTATTTTACACATAAAACTTATGACCTATTTTATACATAAATCTCATGTTCATCGTTTTGAATCTACACTAAAATCACATCATCTACCTAAAACAACTAAAAACTTGATTCCATTAAACAAAACCAAGAGAGACGATGAACTAATACCCACAAATCGCAAAATGATAAAACCAATCTAGCATGACCAATTTTACTCAAATCTAGTATGACCTGTTTTACACATATATAATATGACCAATTTTACACATAAATCTCATGGTTAATTTTACACATAAATCGCATGACCAATTTTACACATAAATCTCATGTTCATCGTTGTGAATTTGCACTAAAAACGCATCATCTACCTCCTCACGTAAACAAATTTTCTGAATCTCGATGTTGTGTCTTTAAAGCCCCACCACATAAACCAAGCTATCATGTCCTATTTTACCCAAAAATCGCGTCATGACAAAACCAATCTAGCATGACTAATTTTACTCAAATCTAGTATGACCTGTTTTACACATAAATCTCATGACCTATTTTATACATAAATCTCATGTTCATCGTTTTAAAATCTACACTAAAATTGAATCATCTACCTAAAACAACTAAAAACAGGATTCCAGCAAAACAAAACCAAAAACGATGATGAACTAATACGCACAAATTGATAAATGACAAAATCAATCTAGCATGGCCAATTTTACTCAAATCTAGTATGACTTGTTTTACACATAAATCTCATGACCAATTTTACACATAAATCTCATGGTTAATTTTACACATAAATCACTTTGACCAAGTTTACACATAAATATCATAACCTATTTTACACATAAATTTCATGTCCATCGTTTTGAATTTGCATTAAAAATGGATACTCCACCTCCTCATGTAAACAGATTTTCCGAAACTTGATGTTGTGTCTTTTAAGCCTCCATCACACAAACCAAGCTAGCATGTCCTATTTTACCCCCAAATCGTAAAATGACAAAACCAATCTACATGACCAATTTTACTCAAATCTAGTATGACATGTTTTACACATAAATCTCATGACCAATTTTACACATAAATCTCATGTTCATCGTTTTAAATCTACACTAAAATTAAAGCATCTACCTAAAACAACTAAAAACAGGATTCCAGTAAAACAAAACAAAAACAACGATGAACTAATACCCACAAATCGCAAATGACAAAATCAATCTAGCATGGCCAATTTTACTCAAATCTATTATGAATTGTTTTACACATAAATCTCATGACCAATTTTACACATAAATCTCATGGTTAATTTTACACATAAATTGTTTTGACCAATTTTACACATAAATCTCATGACCTATTTTACACATAAATCTCATGTTCATCGTTTTGAATTTGCACTAAAAATGCATCATCTACCTCCTAATGTAAACAAATTTCCTAAATATTGATGTTGTGTCTTTTAAGCCTCCACCACACAAACCAAGCTAGCAAGTCCTATATTACCCACAAATCGCAACATGACAAAACCAATCTACCATGACCAATTTTACTCAAATCTAGTATGACCTGTTTTACACATAAATCTCATGATCAATTTTACACATAAATCTCATGGTTAATTTTACACATAAATCGTTTTGACAAATTTTACACATAAATCTCATGACAAATTTTACACATAAATCTCATGTTCATCGTTTTGAATTTGCACTAAAAACGCATCTTTTACCTCCTTATGTAAACAGATTTCTTGAATCTTTATGTTGTGTCTTTTAAGCCTCCACCACACAAACCAAGCTAGCATGTCCTATATTACCCATAAATCGCAACATGACAAAACCAATCTACCATGACCAATTTTACTCAAATCTAGTATGACCTGTTTTACAGATAAATCTCATGACCAATCTTACACAGATATCTCATGGTTAATTTTACACATAAATCGCATGACCAATTTTACACATAAATCGCACGACCAATTTTACACATAAATCTCATGACATATTTTACACATAAATCTTATGTTCATCGTTTTGAACTTGCACTAAAAATGCATCCTCTACCTCCTCATGTAAACAGATTTTTTGAATCTTGATATTGTGTCTTTTAAGCCTCTACCACACAAAACACATCTTCCCCAACTTACAGACTAATAACGATGTCAGAATCAATTCATCAATCGCATCTATAAAACAACAAACGCATCTTTAACTAGAAAACTAAAACCTATGAACCAGCTTCATGAGAATAAAAGGGTGTAACCCGAGTCAATACAACATCATATGATTCAAGTAAGAATCCTGTAAGAAATGGATGATAAATGCTTGATTCGTGTTAGAACCTGCAAAAACGGTGACGTTTTTGTTGTCTTGTACTAGCTTTTGGATGTTTAATCTAGGCTTACCATATGATTGTATCTCTTTAGGGAAGTCAAAATACATTGTTATTCTAGCCTTGGTCTCCGGCAACCGATATTCCGCAATCGGAACCATCTTGTATGAATCCTGCAAAAAAATTCAGGTTGAAATTTAAGTTTCTTACAATAAATGATATTTAGGGAAATCAAGAAGACAATATTTACTTAGCAACTAGAGGTGAAGCATGTTGTAGATATTGTTCCAAGAGAAGATCGTTCTCCATCAGCCTCTAAGTCTCGATAGAAAGAATCAGGAAAACAGTAGCCTGAAATTCGACGATGACGGTAGCCTGAACTCAGGTAAGTAGCTAAACCCACGTCAGTTAAATGGCCGAAAAACCTAACTTGAAAACAAGTTTTCTGAGAAAATTGGGATTTGTGAGGGTGAAAGTAGTTTGGAGGCAAATAGTAGGGTATAAGGAAGCTGGTTTCTGAAATTCAAATGTTTGAAATTTATACCAAAAAAGTTAGTCAAAATTTGAGGGTAGATATGGGATTAATAAATTATTGGGTATTAGAAGGGAGTAAATTTGGTGAGGAGAGTATTTTGTATGCATAGAAAATAGTTTGGGTAGTAAGTAGTGGCGTAGCCTGGATTTGATCCTTATGGGGTCTTGGTTATTGTCCAAAAATGAAATAGCAGGAATAGAAATCTTTATCTTTAGGCTTTTATGCACCACGTATGATTTTTTTTGTTTTGTTTGGTTAACTAGTATTTTTTGTATTCAAATTCCATTATGTAGTGTTTTCATAAGCAGATATGCAATCTCGTACCTCCGATTCGTGAGTTCATGGTTACCCACGGACCCCACCATGGTTCCACCACTAGTAATAAGTGATAATATAGTTTTTAAGTGGGTACTCAGTGTGTCATTTCCCTTTATAAACATGATAATAATAATATGTTACTATTTTATTTTAATTAGGTTCAACCTATTAGATAGGTTTTTTTTAATCCTTATGGTTTTTTAGGAATAATAATAATATTTATAATCCATGATTAGTAACTTTTTATTTTTAAAATTAAATTTGTAAATATAATATAAAAAAATTCGTATTTATTTATTTTCTAATTAACGGTCATATTTTTTAGTTAATGGTTAATATACTGTTATTAAATTCAAGATTAAATCAATTTTTAATAATAAAAATATATAATTTTTTTTTAATAAGGACTTTTATTAAAAGATCAAAATACAAGGTCCTTGACATCAATATTACAACAAATCAAAAGAAAGCGGGAGAACTTCTTCTTCTTCCCTAAGAAAATTAAGTCACCAACCTAAAGCCCCAATCTCAAATAACCTAGATTTATACTTTCTAGGAGTGCAATAGCCTTCAATTTTGAAGGAAGATTGATGTCTGTAATATCAAATTCCAAACGAAGCTTTAATGCCTCCTTGGCAACCCAATCCGCAGCAAGATTTTGCTCCCGAAAAATGTGTTTGAACACCATTTGAGACCTGATAAGCTTTCTGCAGCAACTCAACAATGGAGAAAGATACCACGAAGCAGACCCATAGACCAGAAAATTCACCAGACTTAGCGAATCCATTTCAACGTCAACCTGAACCAACCCCATACTGTCACACAAAATCAACCCATCAAGCAGAGCACGACACTCAGCAATCAGAGCAGAACCTTTCCCGTAAAGCTTAGCAACACCAGCAACAATGCGCCCCATACTATCTCTGATAACCACACCACCAGCTGATTCATTATTTAAGGTACAAGCACCATCGACATTTAACTTATACCTACCATGTTTTGGATTTTTCCACCGTAAAAACAGAGGTCTGATAGTTGTCCTGACCTGGTTAATACAACCCATGTCAAGCGCCTCTCTACTGTAAGAGCCCCAATGCTTGTTTGTTAATATATTTGCTTGATCCAAACCATTCATAATGTAGATTACCTGCTTGATAATGCTTGCTGAATTGGAAGGCTCATTGTTATGCTTTTTCTTGTTTCTGCCTGACCAAACACACCAAACAATAATTGCAGGAAGAATAGAATGAATATCACAGACTTTTCTACCAGCCCAGTACCATTTCATTACGATATGAGCTAGTGTCATGTGGGACTGAACTTGCACCTTGAAAATGTGACTGAAATGACTCCAGACACCCCATGCTTCAGGGCACTGCACCATTACATGGTTAGTATTTTCAACACTATTACTGCAAAAGTTACACTTAGAAGCCAGATGAATTTTCTTTCTTTGCATAGCAGCATCAGTAGTGACCCAACCATGTAGAGCTCTCCAAAGAAGAAAAGAGCATTTCTTTGGAGAAACACCATTCCAGGTCTTAGAATAGATAGCAGAAACACTACCCTTAGTTCTAATCTGATTTAAAGTCTCTTTGGCACTAAACTTTCCATCTTTAGATAAGGACCACATAATAGCATCATTCTTATCAGTCAATCTAATCTGCACAATTTTGTTGATTTCAGTAGACGTAACAATAGTTCTAAGCCTGTTTAAATCCCAATTGCCATTAAGCCAGAAATCCTTTACCAAAGTATTACCAGAATCCCACATCCATCTTCTTTCTTCATTATTTCTAACTTTGATAAAAGCAGTCTGAGCACACCACCTATCATACCAAAAGTTAATCTTCCCCTGACCAGGAAGCCAAAAGATAAAATCTTCAGCCGTCTCTCTAACATTAATGATCCTGTTCCAAGATCTAGACTTTCTACTAGTAGAAATGGCCAAAATAGGATGAATCTCATCATAACAGTAGATAGACAGCATGTAGTTGGCCCATAGAGAATGTTGCTTTCTAAAAACAAACCACAACTTCATTGAATACATTTGCTGCATATTATTAAGACTGTTTAAATTGAGCCCACCTTCAATGAAAGGTTTACAGAGCTTCCCCCAGCTGGTCCAACTAACAGCTCTCTTATCTTCTTTGAAACCCCACAGGAATTTGTTGAAGAGTATCTCCAATCTGTTCATAATGCTGATAGGTAACATGGTGTGCTGCAGATAGAAAGTTGGAAAAGCAGTGAGGACAACCTGAATCAAGAGCAACCGGCCAGCAAAGGATAGATGAAGCCTGTCCCAGTCCATTATTCTTACTCTTACTTTGTATATCAAGTCCTCAAAATACGAAATTCTTGATTTAATTGAAATTATAGTACCAAGATACTTAAAAGGCAAAGTAGAATGTTTAATGTTCCAAATGTCCTCTATAATAACAATTTGATGCTGATTCATTTTATCAGACACAATCAACTTAGACTTTGAAGTATTAATAACCTGGCCCGAAACCCTTTGGTAATGATCAACAACATCTTTGATAGCCTTCATAGTATCAGTATTTCCATTGCCAAAAATCATAAAATCATCTGCAAATGCTAAGCAGGCCACATTCATTCTACTCCTAGTCTTGTACCTGAACAAAGGGTTACTATCTGAAAGATTTTTAATGCTTCTTAACAAGTATTCCTCAGCAAGAATAAACAGACTAGGGGATAAGGGATCCCCTTGTCTAAGGCCTTGAGAATTTGCAAAATATCCATTTAATTCTCCATTAACCAAAACAGAAGAATGAACATTTGTAATGCAACTCTTGATCAAATCAGAAACAGCAGAACTAAAGCCAAAGAGCTTCAAAATATCAAACAGAAACTTGTGACTAAGCTTGTCAAAAGCCTTAGTCATATCTGTCTTGACAATCACATTACCCATACTCCTATTACCATTGATATCAAAGCACATTTCTTGAGCAAGCAAGATAGAATCTTGAATACATCTATCCTTGACAAACCCACCTTGTTCTTTAGAGATGAGCTTAGGCAGAATTCTAGATAATCTATTATTGATAATCTTTCCCACGATCCTAGAAAATAAGGTAGTTAAACTTATAGGACGAAAATCAGTCCACTTACTTGGATTATCCAGCTTAGGAATCAGGCAAACAGTAGTAGCTTTCACACCTTTAGGAAGAATAAAACCATTAAAGAAGCCCTTGATAGCAGCACACAGGTCATCCCCAATAATCTTCCAACACTTTTTATAAAATTCCCCGTTGAATCCATCAGGCCCAGCCGCAGAATCAGATTTCAAGGACTTAACAATCCCAAAGATTTCATCTGAATCAGGAGAACATGAAATAGCAGCATTCTCATCATCAGTAACAAGCATGGGAATCACTTCCAATGAAATAACATCAGAATCCATCCCATCAGAAGGAGCAAGAAGAGCTTTATAAAACTCTACAGCAGAGTTACCAATATCTTCTTTAGAAGAAAGCCACCCATTATTACTTTTAATCCTATCAATTCTATTTCTCCTGATTCTCTTCTTCACAAATCCATGATAGGCCCCTGTATTCCTATCAGAGTCCTTCAACCAGGAGACATGTGCTTTCTGTCTCCAATACATTTCCTCTCTTTCAAGAAGGATCAAATGATTTAGCCTGACCTCCTTCAAAGCATTTTTATTCACATCAGAAGTATCACCTTGAAACTTAGCCTCCATGTCAATGATAGTAGCTTCTGAATGCTTAATAGCATCAAAAACATTCCCAAAAACTTCTCTATTCCAGACCTTCAAAGCACATTTTAGCCTTTGCTGTTTAAGCCAAAAGATCATAACAGGATTCCTCACACCCTCATCAATAGAAACAGACCAACTATCTCTAACCATTTTCATAAAGCTAGAGTGAGTAATCCACATATTAAGAAACCTAAACGATGACTTAAAGACTTGACTACTAGATGCAATCTTAATAACTAAAGGGCAGTGATCAGAGCAGCATCTAGCCAAATGTGAAACCGTAGTGCTGTCAAAGAACTCAAGCCAAGCAGAAGTGTATAAAACACGATCTAATCTTCTCCAATTTCGACCGTTGGACCAAGTAAAAGGAGAACCCGTAAACCCACCATCAATCAAACCACAGTCCATGATCATGTTGTTTTTAAATTTTAATTTTTATAAAAACTGATTTTCAAATATTTATTTTTAAATACAGTACATAAAAACTGATTTTAAAAGTCATTTAAAAACCGTTTTATTCAATTTGTATTTAAAAATTCAAATAGAGTAGATTTAAAAGTAATTAAATAAATTGAAAACTAAATAAATAAAATTTTATGAAATATTTTTTTTGAATTTTATTTATATATTCAAAAATAAAATAATTTCTTAAAATTATATTAAGCTGTAGTTTCCGGGTGGTGTCATGTAAAACGAATATTCGATATTTGCTAATTTACAGAACTAATTAACATTAAATTAAAATGTAATTGTGTATATATAGAAAAATATAAATATGTCATGGTATCCTTAAAATACGGAAAATTGTCCCTAAAAAATACCCACTCAACTATTATAAGGTCATGTGGTACTCAAGTTTCGTTTTATTACCTCTCAATACTCATCTCACCTATTAAACTCTCATTTAATACCTAACACTATTTTAATACCGACATTACCCTCAACCCACTACATAAGCAAAATTTTCAGTTTTCTTCTCCCTTTTCTAGTTTTTGAAGATTTGAATTTGTGAAGCTGCTCTAACCACCTAACCCTACAAAGCATCGTGAACCACTAAGAAACAATAGTTTTCAGGTGATCAGAGAGTTCAAGGTCTTTATATTTCTGTAAGCTCAGTATAAAATGCATCTAACTCCTTTCTACGTACAGGAGTTGATCACACGTTCTTCGAGGTTTTTGGAACCTCTGTTCTTTTGACCTTACGTGTTGCTTCTAGGTAATGGTGTTTAACTACTGATTTCGAGGTTATTTCTTGATAATCTGAGTTAGAATAGGTGTTAATCTACTGTTTCGGGTGTTAGTAAATCTTGTTCGAGTTTTTTCTCTCTTTTTTTGTTCAAGTGACTGTTTGTTATTATGTTAGTTTATGTCGTTAATCATTGTTTAACTAGTTATATACTGTTTTTTAATGTATTAGATGCTGATTTTGAACGTGAAACATATGTAGACTATGAGTTTTAGGTGTCGAGGCATTCCTGACAAAGATGTGAGTTGTTTTGTGGTTATTAATGTAGAAGATGCAAAAAAAATTATGTATTCTTACGAAGAAGATATGAATTGTGTTAACAACTCTCATGTAATATAAGAGTTGCAAACAACTCTCAAGAAATCCAAGAGTTGAAAATAACTCTCAGGTAATCCTGAGAGTTTGGAACAACTCTCAGGCACTATTGCGAATTGTTTACATTTTGTTCATACTTGAGTGCTAAAATAAGATGCGAATTGTGTAATTCCAGTGTAGTAGAGTTACATACAACTCTCAAGGAATAAAACTACAAACAACTCCCAACTTATAGAGTTGCGTACAACTCTCAGGATATAAAACTGCAAACAATTTGCGTTTTATAGTTGTACACAACTCTCGGGAGAGAATGCGAGTTGCTTATTTGTGATAGTTCCAATTGTTTAGAACTAATAACTTGCTTTATGATTGTTCAATGCAGGGTAAGGTATGTCTAAATCACGAGTTTGTATTTTTAAACATGGTCACCAAACTGTAATTGTCCCTTTCACGGAGTTTGAAAGCTTTCAAAGTATCCAAGAGTATGTGAAGAGCACATGGGAGGAGCTGGTCACAGGTGACTACCTAATTACCTACTCCTGTGTGTAAACATCCTAGCATAAGTTTGGGAGAACCATCTCTTAATCAACTAATTAGCGGGGAAAGTAGTAACGGTTACCTAGTATGGTTGTGTTTTTTTTGTTAGATGCATCGCGAACATCTAGATTGTTTATCTTTAATGAATGCGAAAGTAGATTTAAGGGTTTAGAACTTGCCATGCTAGCATAGGTTCTTGAATGATTCATATTGTGATTGTTCATGATTCGTAATATGTCATTAACCATATCATATTACCCTATGTAATCGAAATAGGTAACTTGTGCTTAAAACCAATTGTACCTCAATTCATATAGACATATAGGATTGTCATGCATGCGGTGTCTGCTTAACTGCTATCTTTTTTGTGGTTGTTTAAGTGGTTTGGGTTACGTGTACTGAAAGGTAGCGTATTCTGATTTTGTGTTATCTGATTAGTAATCGTAGTTATCTTACATATTGATTAAGTATATTAATACTCTGAGTAAAATAAACAATGAAGTTAGGGTTCCATGTTTTCTCTCGCATAAGTAAAATTCGTTAGATAATTTCGTTAGTTGATTCGTTTAGTTACATTCATACTTTATTACTCGTTCAAGCATTAGTTTAATAATCATACGTTGTTGCATAAGTGAATTCTTGTCTTATACACCTAGTATTCGTGGGAACGATCTTTCTTACTTATTACTTGCTACTATTTGACCGCGTATACTTGCGTGAGAAAAAAACTAACAAGTTTTTGGCGCCGTTGTCGGGGACTCGGTGTTATTTGACAGTTTTATTGCTTATCAGCAAGAGTCATTATAAAACTACTGACTTGATTCTGTGACTTTCTTTTTGTGTGTTTTCTTGTGCTTCATGTACTTGAGCGTGTATGCAAACACGGTCTCAAACTAGAGAACTAGTACAAAAGGAGCTTGAAACACAGCAAGGAACAGAGTTATTATTCGCAAATTCTGATACTAATTCTACATTGGGAGATCCAGCTCCAAAAGCACTCATGGAATACTCTCAACCAAAGATCATGGATATTCAGTCTAGCATTGTCAGACCCAATATCGCTGTGAATAATTTTGAGATTAAACCCAGCACTATTCAGATGATGCAAAATTCTTATCAGTTTGGGGGAGCGTCATCTGAGGATCCTAATATGCACATTATGACCTTCCTTGAAATCTGTGATACTTTCAAGTTCAACGGTGTTTCAGATGATGTCATAAGACTGAGACTCTTCCCATTTTCTCTGAGGGACAAAGCTAAGAGCTGGTTACACTCTTTACCAGCAGGCTCGATCACTACTTGGGATATACTAGCACAGAAATTTCTCTCAAAATTCTTTCCTATGGCAAGAACAGCCGCCTTGAGGAATGCTATTACTCAGTTTTCTCAGTCATATGGTGAATCTTTAAGTGAAGCTTGGGATCGTTACAAGGAGATGCTCATAAAATGTCCTCATCATGGGATGCCTGATTGGTTAGTAATAAATTGCTTCTACAATGGGTTGGGTGCACAAACAAGTCCCATGGTCGATGCTGCATCTGGTGGAGCCTTATTAACAAAAAGCTATGAGGAGGCTCATGAGCTCCTTGAGATGATGGCTGCTAATGAATTCCAGAACCCTGCTCAGAGACAGTCACAACATAAAGTAGCTGGTATTCTTAACGTAGACACTGCCACTGCTTTAGAAGCTCAGCTTGAAGCTCTAAACATGAAGGTAGATTCTTTGACTAAACTAGGGGTACAGCATGCAGCTAGTGTGTGCGAGATTTGTGCTAGAGGGCATGACACTCAACAATGCCCAATCTCTACTGAGTCAGTGCAATTTGTGAGTAACTTTCAGAGGCAGAATCAACAACCAATCTCAAACACCTATCACCCAAGCAACAGAAATCATCCGAACTTCAGTTGGAGCAATAATCAACAAGGTAATCAGCATTATGGTGTTAAGCCATATGCTCCTCCTGGATTTCAGCAACAAGGGCAGCAACATCAATCTCAACAGTATGCCCCAAGACAAGCTCAAAATAAACATCCTGACCCTTCTCAACATTCTATGAGAGACTCTGAATTCGAAGAGATGAAGTTAATGATTAAAAGTCTGATGGTGTCTCACAAGACTTTGGAAAATCAGATTGGGCAGATGGCCAGTAACATGATTGTTAGACCTCAGGGAGTTCTTCCTAGCGACACGGAACATAATCTAGGTAAACGAGACGGCAAGGAGCAATGCCAAGCTATCACCTTGCGATCAGGAAAGGTTGCTGAGAACCCCACAGTTGAACAAGAGATGGATTCTTCTCAAAATCAGCCCATTCTGAAAAATTCTGCTCAAAATCAGCCCTCATCTGAGGTTAATTCTGGTCAAGATCAGCCACCTAACAAGCCATGTCAGTCAGTTGATGAACTTACGATCTACCCTCCTCCACCTTTTCCGCAAAGGTTGCAGAAACAGAAGCTAGATGCTCAGTTTGGGAGATTTCTGGAGGTATTCAAGAAGCTACTCATCAACATACCTTTTGCTGAAGCATTAGAGCAAATGCCTGGGTTACAGGAAAGGAGATTTAGCGAGGTACAGGTGGCGAGAGAGCGCATGACTAGATTGGCGTCACCACTTGCTTTCTCAGGATCGGTTGACAGTTACCATTGCCACATATAGACAGTCTGCAGCGAACACCTACTGGAGGTACCTGGCTGAGTATGGTTGGCATACTATTACTCCACCACCACGTACTACGGACGACAGATTACTAGACGCTGTTCGCTCGATTGTTACTATGCCTGTAGAGCGTGGGGAAGCCGGTGCGCTTAGGTGGAGAGATCAAGTCCTGCAGCTCTTCTCTCCTTGGTTGTTTGTCCTCATTATTGGACTTGTTTTAGCTTTGTTATGATCTTTCTTTTTCATGGACTTGTTAGTTGTTTAACTATCGTATTTTTTATTATGACTTATGACATCTACTTTGTATTATGACTTATGACATCTAATTTGTTGCTTCTATTGTTTCTTTTAGATTTCTTGAACTTAATTTGAATTCTTTTTTGTAATTTAGATTCCACAAATGAACATAAGTCGCACCATTCTTATAATCAATCCTTTAAAACATAACAATTATTTAACAAAATTCATCACCCGTTAGAAAAAAATAACACCATAACATTCACTCCAATCCATGCCCTAAGACTTACTTTTTTAAACCAAAACAAAACAAATTTCAAAAAATTACAAGTCATTGTGCACCATTGGTACGCAGTCAGTAGTACCTATGGTGCACACTACTGCGTACCAATGGTACAACAGTGCGTGCACCATGGGTACTGAAGAAGGCGTACCCATGGTGCGCTGTACCATCGGTAAAAGGGGCATGTACCGATGGTACAACCCCCTTCTACCGATGGTACCATGCACCGGTCGGCATGTTATGTACCGGCTGGTGCATGACACCATCGGTACACAGTCTAGTGCACCGATGGTGCACCACACTGTGTACCTATGGTGCAACCTTCGTGCACCGTAGGTACATAGTGTGGTGTACCATCGGTACACTAGACTGTGCACCATAGGTACACAGTAGACAGTACCTATGGTGCGCAATTGAACCTTGGAATGTTTTTCCCGGTTTTTTTCCCGCGTTTTCTTTTTTCGCGCTCTTAAATTCCCGCCAAAGTAACATTTCATTTTTCTATATAAGGAAGTCTATCTTACAACAACAAACACACAAAACTCTCCTTCTAACATAGTTGAAGTCTTTCTTAATGGGTTGGAGTGTGTTTGATGGTGCTCATCTGCTAAAGGCTGCTGAAGCTGTGAAGTTCAAACGGCCGGACGATAATACCGATGAGTTCTTTGATGAAGTTTTGTGTATGATGTATTTCATGTACGAAGAAATGTCTACGTCTAGACAAATGCCTCGATCTCGTACTCGTGAGGAGGTAGCCATAAGGTACAAGTCTATAGCTAGTGGACCGATGTTCTTGGTGTTTAACGAGCCCCCAGAAGTTAGGAATGAAGCATTCGACTCCTTCGGTTTAATGATCACAGACTAATTGTCTTTGGAAATGGCACAATACGTTCATTCTCAAATTTCCATGAAGGAGGAAACAGTGCGTACTCTCAGCGACAATGGAGGCTACGATTTTGACTAACTGTATTCTCAATCCCAAGTTATGTACTCATGTTTATGCGATGTTGTTGTTGCTTGTTTGTGATGTTTGAGATTAAGTTATGAAATGATTATTTACGTATCGTTATAAGTTGGTAAATTTCATGAATTACTGTAAAAAAAAAGGAAGCACCAAAATGATGTAGTAAAATAAACAAAGTTCTAAACAACATACATCCGTCCAAAAGACATAAAGCGACCAAAAGACATAAATGAGTTCGAAACATGAACATAAACCCGACCAAAACACATAAACCAACTAAACAAATTCATCAAGATTAGTTACTTCTGGGAATGAACAAACTGGCTTTCTCCCTTCGAGTTCCGTGTATTTCTTGCAGCGACCAACTATTGGTAGCTCCCAATGCATAGCCTCTTCACTCTTCAACTTCTGCCACGTAGGATGTATGCGTGCACAAGGGCAAAGGGGCTTGATTGATAGCTGTTTAATACTACTTAAATTAGAACCAATAATTGAGTAATATAGTTGTGAGAAAAAACATAACTATATATCGAATGACTTACATTGACAAAGTGGTTAGTATCAACGAATCCAAACCCAATCTCACGTCTTTGGGCCATAATGGGGGGTTTACCGCGCAGAGGTAAAAAAGTATGACTACAGTTGTGAGACCCCACGAGTGACACAAAATGAACAATGCATTCGAACTTGGTTGCAATCGCAATCCCCATTTCAGGCATTGTCATCAAATATTTGGGTGATGCTGGTCTCTCGTAGTAGTTTATACTTTCTGCAACCTTCAGGTAATCCTCTTTACCGTTATAAATCTTGCTGTATGTGTCGTAGTTATCTATTAGTTTATCGTATATTGCCTTCCGAACACCTCGCCAACCTTCTTCATGACCATACAACCCAAATGAAACTGCTCTATATCCACAATGACCATCTGGCTTAACATCATTTATACCCGATATAAAAGGGTTGAAGTGAATCAGAAACCAACGCAAAAACCCTTTTGGTCATGTATTAGTTCTGTGACTCGATCAATGGATGGTTGTACGATGTTGCTAGCGCGCGAGGCAATGGAAGAAGTACGAGTACGAGGTACTTTAGGCACATCTGCCCGAATCGTATTTTCACTACCAACTGCTTTACCCTTTTTAACTTTTGTTGGTTTTAAAGACTTCATGACTGCGTCATGACTAGCTTCATCCTCCGCTAGCTCGTATTCCCATCCGCAATTGTCCCGTTTAGTGGATGATGTATCCACAACTAACTTTCTTTTCAACTGTGGGCGGCCTCGGTGTTTCTGCTTCTCCAATGGCTCTAGCAATGACGATGTTTCAGGATAAACAACTTCAAACCATTTCTTGTAAATGTGTTTTATACGGCTTTCATCTTTTGTCTCCATAACATCGGTTACTAGCTTTAGCAGATCATCTTTAGAATTTCCATGGTCGTACGGAATGAACGAGGCATTATTTCTAACCTTGTCCAGTGGATGTGAAAAACATCTAGAGAGGCAGAAATTCCGTCTTTACGCCACTTGCGGACCAAGTGATAGCAAGGTATACCATGGGTAGATTTTATAACGCATATTCAGACGCCATTGTCTTTAACATCCGACCCATCTTCAATAGCGACCATCTTGGTATCTTCGGCCTTCTCTACTTCGGCGAAAAATAGTTCTAACGCCATGTGGGAAACCTTGCCTCGAATCTCATCAAACAGTTTATCCGCGAACTTATGCAGTGCTATGTAACGACTCTTCTCGAACGACGACCTAATAGCAGCATGTTGGATTTCAACAAGCGAATGAACCCTCCCCCAAAATAACTGGAAGTTTAATTTGCTTGTACGTATGTAACGCTTTAGGTTAGAATGAGCACTCTCGACGCGGTTAGTTGTGCAATGTCCCAAATCAAGTTATTGTTCGTCTTCCAAACAACAAATTTGTCCATGTATTTATCGAGCCACGATTTTTCAGTGTATTCAATTGCAAGAGGGTAATATTTGTACTCCAATAGCATGTCCCGTCGGGCGTGATCGAATTCAATCTCTAATGCTGCATACGGAATCTTCTTCCAAGCAGTAACAAATTTTGCATGATCACTTTTCTCGAGGAAGTGTTTTCTTGTTTGCCCTTGAACATTTTGGTTTATGTGCCAGCGACATAACATATGCGTCGTCTCTGGGAATACCACTTCTATGGCGTTCATCAATGCTAAATCTCTGTTGGTTAGGATGACCCGAGGTTCTTCAATTCCATGAACGTAAATCAACGACTTCAAACACTCTAACACCCATTTGAAGTTGTTTAAATTCTCACCGGACATGAAGGCAAATGCCGCACAGAAATTCAATCCGGTACACGTCACACCCACTATCTCTAACAATGGCATACCATATCGTATGACTTTATATGTACTATCCATAATCAAAACTGTCGGAAATGTCTGCAAAAGGTCAACACTGACTCGATGGGAAAAAAACAAATCTGTAATGATTTGTCCATCGTCTTCACCAGATTTATTCCATTCATAATAATTATGTGACTTAAGCTCACCCAACAAGAACTGGAGTTGTGACCTACCCGCCTTCTTTAAAACCTGACTTTTCTGTCGTGCATTGTAGATCGTCCGTATGGTAGAAACATTATCTTCGTTCAACTTCTTGACACCATTCAGTATATCTCTGGGGTTAGTACCAATGAAGGTTGCTCGTTCAATATATTCCATCTCTTCATCATTCAAACGGCCAGCAAAAGAATGACCATCTAGATGTAAAGAAGTCTCATGGTTATGAATACCACATTTCACTTCTAACTTCCATTGACCCGAGAATCTGAAATGGGCAGTCAATCTTTTTCGTTCCTGTAGACTTCCGTTTACGGTCTTTTTCTGCAACTCTTGGAGTATATTTCCCCCCCCCCTCTCACACTGGAAATAGACCCTCGGATTTTTTTTGCTGTTTAGTTTGTCGCGCCGATTTATGTTGATAACCATACCATAGAGTTTTTCTATCTTCGTAACCCATTTAACCAACGCGTCGTGTGTGTAGAAATCGGTAGTGAAGAACAAATGACTGTAGTCAGTAGCGGAAGGTGCCTCAGTCCCACTGGTGACATCCGTCCCCTGTTACACAACAACAAACCACAACAAGCATTCAGGTATAGTTAAAAACTTAAAAAAAACCTTGATTTTTTTTGAAAAATCTGCGCGAATCCAAGGTTAAGAGGCCTAAAACCGGTGGTTCTAGGCCTCAAAACCAGCCGGACACGACCATAAGCACCATCGGTGCTGAGGCCATGAACCGGTGGTGCTGGGTCCTCAGAACCAAGCGGACTGAGGCCACTGCACCACCGGTTCATGGCCTCAGCACCGGTGGTGCTAAGGTTTCTGGACCGACCGGCAGGTGGCCCTTGCACCATCGGTTCCAGGCCATGGAATCGGTGGTGCGTAGGTGACGCACGGCCGGTTCAAATGCCAAGAACCGGTCGTGCGTCACCTACGCACCACCGGTTCCATGGCCTGGAACCGATGGTGCAAGGGCCACCGGTGAAGTTTTTAGCTTCTCCTGCGGCCCTTGGTGCTTCTCCGGCGATGGTGGTGGCTTCTCCGACGACTCTAACTCTTTTTCCGGCAAAATGTCATCATCTTTTTTTTTCGGCGACATCAACTCCTCCACACTGATCCCTAGTTCTGATTCAATCATGGTCGATTTTGTGTTTTAGGTTGAATGTTCTTGATTTTGTTATGAAGTTTGAAGTTGGTTTCAAAATTATTAAGAAAACTATACTATTTGGATAATAAATTCAGTCAAGAATGGTGTTTGTTTGGGTATAGATAGCGAAATAGGTTATTTGGTGAATTGGGTATACTTAGGATACAGTTAGTAGTTGTTTTTACTTAATGGCAGTTTGGATATTAATTTTATGATCGAGGGTAAAAATGTCAAAAAAAAGTCAAACGAAAGTCAAATGTTGATTTTGGGTATACTTAAACCTGAATTGGGTATGTATAGCCATACCCCATTACAAAATATGAAACCAAATTCTTCTGTAAGCTACTATACTAACTTCATTTTGAAACATTTCTTGAGGATGTTGAGTTTGTCGATTATGAACAACTACTACTTAATCTAGAATGTAAATGTAATGTTGATTTTTTATAAGGAAATGACGAGATGATTAACAAATGATCAAATCCTTATTAATTAAATCTAAATAAATCATTTATGATTCTTCCCAAAATCAAGGTTGTTCACTAAATACTTCCCCTTATGAAATATCCTAAAAAAACTACTATATTGTCTCATATTTGAATTGGATAGTGGGTTTCAAAACTAAACTATTATAGAATATAATATTTACAAAAGAAGATAATTAAACTATATTAGATTTTGGTTCTCAATGTTAAGCTCGTAAGACTTTGCTTGCACTGAACATCCCCAAATGTACAAGTTTCTTAAATAATATTTTTGTTATGTTTAATGTTTAATATACCAAGTTTAATAATTTCCTCGTAGTAAATCATTATTGCACATTTAGCTGTGTAAACTAAATTTGGGTCACGATGTTTTTCACTAAACTACTATTCTTCATTTTAGTGGAAACCACTAGGATCATATATGACAAACTTAATTATTTTATTGAAGTGGTACTTTATTTCATGTTTCAAATGTTTGAACATTGTCGATGAACTCTATGTATATTGAAATATGTGCATAGAAGATCCAAAATATGTTTATGAATACAATAGTTATCTATGAATAAGAAGAATGCGTTCCTGATACTGTCTAATTTTGTTCAAAAATATCCATTGCTATGTACACATCTAATTTCCTTGAGTTCCTCTATTCTCCTTTGATGTGTCCATCGTATGTATGCATATTCAGAATACCCAAAGCGTTCTAGATTATTTTATCAACTAGCTTACGCTTACCCATCTCTTTTTAAGAAATATAACCCAAATGCTTTTGATAAAGATGTATTTATTGTCCTATTATTTCAATTTAGTTTGTTGTATAATACATAAATATGTATATCATTATTATAAAATTTATTAAGTGCAATCCTTAGCGGAGACGATGGATGTCAACGCGCTATACAAATAATTTATTTTACATTGGCTCTATACAACAATCACTATTATCTGTAAAGATATTTTATCATCACTTAATTTTTGGATAATTAATGCATATAGTGAATGAATATCAAATATCTATGAGAGTTGTAAGATAATACTAATTCATCATTATTTGTAAAAATATTTATAATCACTTAATTTTGGTGATTTAATGTATTTCTACTGAATAAAGAGAATATATGATGATGGACACTGTATCAAACTATCAAAGACCTCTAATATCTGAATATAAATTGAAATATAGACTAGTCTTACTTAAAGTCTGAAATTGTGTACAGCATAAATTATTCTTATTACTTAATATATTTTCTTTAGAAAGTTTTAATTTGTAAGTCGGTTTATTGGTCAAATCTGAATTGATGGTGATAGTTCCAGAGATTTATTAGTGAAGTTATATGTCTCGACAATGTTCGTATGGGGGTATCCTTTACAGCAATGTTCGTATGCAAGTGCTTTTAGAGAGATAAACATAATGATTAGAAAGAGAAAGAGACAAAAAGAATAATGTAGTATTAATTGTCAAATGATTGGATCCTTTTCCCAAGAAGGGTGGTCCTTTATATAGTACAAGTAGTAAATAATGTATTAACATATTTACCCCTTCTTATGTGAGTCTTTACACCCCACCACTTTACTAACTCTAACCATAAATATTAAACATTAAACGTTACCCTCTCGACATCACATATTTGTTAAGTTTTATCCTCAATAATTTATTACAACAAATAATTTACTTTATTTATCTAATTTTGCTTATTCATCACAATATTTTATCCCCTTATCGGTAGCCCGCCAGTCTTTGTGAAGATATTTGAACAAGGACTAATTCATAAAGATTTTTCTTCCTCATGAATCTTCTCGGATACTTCTTCCACAGGCTCCTCATCGGATTATTCTTCCACTCGCACTTTTTCAGACTTACGACTTCACCATTGGTAATGATGACCTCATGCTCACCGATCATTTATTTCAGGTTGTGTGTTGGAGTAGGGGTTAACAAGTGATGTGCGTGCTACGCCCTGTCTATGTATCAGAAACGTTTTAGACTGATGATGTGACTAGATTCCACATGTTGACGGCTTTTTGACGTATACATGCATGCCTGTCAGAAGAATTTGTAGATAAAGAGGCATGCCATAAGACTTTTATGCTTCTCAATACGCGTGTGCTTCAAATTATAGGTAGAGTAACTGTCCCAAAAAAAACTCTTCATCTTATCTGGCTACTTATTATCTAAGAAAAACCCTTTCACGTACTTGGGTTTTCCTAACCATTAGAAGCCCACGCTCTCTCTATAAATACTTGATTTTGTTCACAAGTTCAAGGTTACACACATATTTTATTTCTAGAGAGATAAAGAAAAACTATGGTATAGAGACAGAAATAAATTGCTCCGTCAAACTCTTTCTTTGAACTTTCATGCCTAAGGAATCCAAAGGGTTTGAAAGATACAAAATTTAGGAGTGGTTTGCAAACAAAGCTGAAGAAAGAAAAGCCGCTGGTATAAAATAGAATCCCCAACCCATGAAAATTCTTCAAATAACGTATTTCGGTCACTGGCCTCCTATAAAGAAGCATTCTGAGGTGGGAGGAACTTTAGGTACTAACATTCCATCTGATCTTCCTATTACTAAACCCTAGTAAAATTTGTCCGAGATGCGACAAGAGTGAACTTGGACATTCTAAAGAGACTCACAAGACTTCTTCGTTTCTCCTAATAAGCGATAAACATCAAATTACTGAAAAACCTAAAGAAGATCGGTCAAAGATGAAGAAATATCCAGGGATACTAGTTAAACGATCCACAAAGATAAAACTCATGTCCACTATTCCTACTCTACAGATTACACCACAAGGTACTCCTCAAACAACCGCCAAGGTTACTCTTCAGAAATATTCATAAAAAACTATTCAAATATAGAAGGTTGGTGGTCTGTCCCTAAAATCCATTCCAGAAATGCAAGAAAAGCACTTAATTGATGAGTCCGATGATAACCAAGAAGGAGAAGGTATCACTCATGTTGAAGCTCAACCTATCCAAGCTATCCATGCACTAATTCCTCCAATCATACGTTTTAGACCTACTCAAGAATATTCTCCTCTTGAAATTGTACCATCTCTCATGTTCACCAAGAAGAAGAATAAAATGAAAAAGAAAGATCATGTTGAACTGCCCTCGAACCTAGAAGCCATCTTGGGAAGAAATATTTGTTGGGTTGAAGCCAAACATCTCTAGCACTTCACAAGATAAATTACAAGTGTTTTTACCCACCCAAAGAGGTTAATCTCAGGGATCGGTAAGGGATTCTAAATTTTATCACAATTCGGTTTCCTGAGGATGGGGATACACCTTTGTTCGTTCGAGATCACAAATTGGTTGTTCACACATAGATTATGAAGTAGGGTCTTTGACTCTCTCTAGAACCTGCTCTAGTGGGATACTTTCATCTGGTAAAGCTATGTTCGACCCAAGCCGGCCGCAACATGTGGTTCACACTGATGGCTTGTATTATGGCTTCCTGGATTTCTCAGATCGAAGTTTCCATGGAACAACTTGTTGGGTTGGCAGGTGTGGCTAAAAAAATTCACTTTCCCTTCTATTCACTAACTCTTGGGAGAAAATATAAGTTTGTAAGAGATCTCTTAGAATGTGACAATAAGTGGAAGCAAAGATTCATATTCGTCTACAGATTATGTAGAAACATGCTTTGAGAGTTCTGTTCAGATGCCCTATCAACTTACGCTGAAGTGGACTAGGTGAGATACTTGTTTTCATTCTTGCTTTATTTTAATTACTCAAATAATTCTCTTTACTAAAAGTTTTATTTGGGAGCACCTATGAAGGGGATATCCGTACCGTTTGTGGACCAAGTTAAATCAGCTAGTTAGATCTTTGCCCAATTGGGCTACTGGGCCAGCAGTACTTGGAACCATCAATTCCATGGGTGTTTTACCTCTTCTAATTTGGCCAAAATTCATTTTTGGAGGATTGATCCGACCCAAGCGAATTCCATTAAAAACCCTTATGGTGCCTCCCACAGAAAAAGTAGTAGTTATGCGATTTTTACACCAATGAAGATGCTGGTTTGGAAACTTAAGTTAGGGAAACACAATAAGTTAATGTTGAACCTGATGTTGTAGTTAAGGTGAAACTTGTTGGGAAAGATTGTGTTATGAGGCCATCGAAGATACTTTCTGCCAAATAAAAAAGCAAGAAGAAGATTATTGGTGAAGAAGAAGATAACAACACAATAGCTCTGAACTTGCCTCATATAAAAAATATTGTCATTATCGATTCAGAATCTACTAGAGAGTCTGTTTCTTAAAGAAGATGTGTCACATGTCAAAGGAGTTAAGAAACATTTCTAGAAAATGTGGAAAATGTTTCCCCTGTCTCAGATTAATTTGATGTTTATGAGAAAAATTTTGTGGAAAATGAGATTAATAGATGACTTCATGCTGCTGCTCTCCTTGAAAGAAATGCCAATAAGAAGGATTCCTATAAAAAAAACTCATCCAAAAGAGGGCCGATGTGAAAAAGATGGAGGAATAGTTTGCCCGTGAGAAGAAAACTTCCGCTGAACATTTAGCGAATATTAAGGCACTTGAAGCTCAATTAATAAAGAGAAGGAGGAGTTCGACAATAAGTGGGAACGGTTTATCACTATAGACACTGAACGTAACACCCTTATTGATGACCACTTTGATTCTTGTACTCAAATCAAAACATATTTTGAGAATGTTGTCAAAGAGATTGAGAGACTCACTACTGAGAAGGAATCTATTAGGAACGACACAGAGAGGTACAAAGATATCTGTCTTGAGGAGTACATTGTATGTGTCTTCTACTTAGAGAAGAGGGATGCAAAAATCAAGTCGGCTTTAGTCGTATAAATTCATGAACTCTTTCCCTACTTAAAGCTAAGAAGTCTTTGGGAGCGTGTTATAGAAAAACATCGTTCGTAAGGAGTTTCCTTGGTAAATAAAGAATCAACTAGTGACTCAAAAGGGTCAACTAGTTCCTCCTTCAGTAGCGATTCATCAGAAAGTAGTCAAGAAGGTACCTCCCGGAGTAAGGTGGGACGGTGTTACTTAGTTCTTATTTTCACATTTTTTGTGTAAACCTATGAGCTGATTATACCATAGGCATATTTTTTTGTTAAGTCCTCGTGATACACTTTATGTAAAAGTTTTTAATTGAAAAATTTATTCGGTTACATGATTACATCAAGGTTTTTCATATGAAAATATTATTGTACTTAACTTTTATAAAAAACTTCTACATTTTTCCTCCAAACTTTTTCATATGAAAATACTATTATACTTAACTTTTATAAAAGATTTTCCACTTTCTCCTCCAAACTTTTTCATATGAAAATATTATTATACTTAAATTTTATAAAAGATTTTCAACTTTCTCCTACAAACCTTTTTATATGAAAATACTATTATAATTAACTTTTATAAAATATTTTCAACTTTCTTCTCTAAATTTTTTCATATGAAAATATTATTATACTTAAACTTTTATAAAGAATTTCAACTTTCTCCTCCAAACTTTTTCATATAAAAATACTATTATACTTAACTTTTATAAAAGATTTTAAACTTCTCTTCTAAAATGTTTCATATGAAAATATCATTATACTTAACTTTTATAAAAGACTTTCACATTGTAGACCAACATTAGTTGGAAGACCCTTCCAGTCCAAAAAGATAAAAATTATAGACCAATCATTCATTTTAAGACCCTTTTGGTCCAAAAAGATAAAAATTATAGACCAAAATTCGTCGGAAGATGCTTCCGGTCCAAGAAGATAAAAATTATAGACCAATATTTGTTAAAAAACCATTCCAGTTCAAGAAGATCAAAATTATAGACCAACAAACGTTGGAAGACCCTTCCGGTCCAAGAAGATAAAATAATAGAAGTTGTTTTAAGATGGCAAAGAAAAATTATATATAAGTCGGCTATGAGGACACCTCATTAAAACCTTACTCCGCAACCATGGTAGGAAAGAGTATGCCATCGATAGTTACACAAATTTTCAAAAATATATACAAACTTACAAACTTACATATTCTTTCCAAATATAATTTGAGGTGCTCAATATTCCACGACTTTACCTTCTTAGTTACCGTATAGGGACCTTCCCAGTTAGGCCTTAGCTTGCCAAGCCGTTTTTCTTTCGTATAAGGAAATAATTTCCTCAACACTTTGTCCCCTGATTTAAATTGTTGTCGTTTAACTTTGGAAGCATACTGACTTCTCATCAAAGTTTGATGGTGCAAAGAATTCAATTGTGCTATTTTTCTTTTTTCTTCTATCAAATCTAACTATGTATGCTTTCCTTTATCGATAGTTTCTTCGGAGTACTCGCTGATTCGATATGAGGGGAAGATTACTTCGGATGTAACAACTGCATCTATCTCGTAGACTAATGCAAACGGTGATTCTTGGGTAGCTGTCCGAGGAGTAGTTCTGTATGCCCATTAAAATTCTTGTAAATAATCCGGCCACTTCCCAGCCTTGCCTTCCAAATTATTTCTCAACTCATCAAGAATTTTTCTATTAGTGACCTTGACTTGGTCATTTTCTTGTGGATGGAAATGCGTCGAGAAGTATTTTTGTATTCTTTTAGCTGAACAAAAAGTCTTTCATCTCCTTGTTGTCAAATTGTGGCGCATTATCCATAGTCATTTTCTTTGGAACCCCCAAACGACAACAAATATTAGAAACAATAAACCTGATCACATCCTTAGCTTTTGTTCATGCTAATGGTTCAACTTTCACCCACTTAGAGAAATAGTATACCGTGACAATTATTGTTTTTCGTCCCCCTGAAGCCACCAGTAAGGGTCCACCCAGATCAATGCCCCATTGGTCAAAAGGTAATGATTCAGATATTGATTCAAAAGGCACTCCCGGTGTGTGGATTGCATTAGAAAATCTTTGGAAAGTGTCACATTTCTGAATTAACTATTTGGCATCTGAGGTGATAATAGGCCAGTAATACCCTGCCAGAAGAACCCTATGTGTCAAGGTTTTATACACATAATGTGCAGATCCCTTCCCATCACGTAACTCTGATAATATCATTTGTGTTTCATTTTATTCGAAGCATCAGAGTAAAGGCCTCCTAAAATATTTTTTATACACGATGTCTCTGAGGAACATATAACCATATGTATTAAACTGTATTATTTTGGTAGTTACTTTGTCAACGAGTAACACATAATTTATCAAGAATTCTTTAATTTCAATCCTCAAATCTTAAGCTGTACTCTTAGAAAAATGAAGATCTTCGACTCAACCTTCCACTAACTCAGATCCCCTTGTTAGTGAAGGATTTTATTGTGTGATAATTCAAGGGTACTCCTCGAAATACGAAGCGGTAGAAAAATAATCACCCATAAAATTTCCAACC
Organism: Limnanthes douglasii subsp. nivea; assembly: GCA_036936605.1. NCBI lineage: Eukaryota > Viridiplantae > Streptophyta > Magnoliopsida > Brassicales > Limnanthaceae > Limnanthes > Limnanthes douglasii. The sequence goes on from JAUPFV010000003.1 coordinate 161,692,496, forward strand.
TTATGAATATGTTCGTATCTGATGCTTTTGAAGACAATGTTAAGGCCTTTAACGCTATCAAATACCTTATTAGCCTTACGTTCTTGGCCCTACATATCTGAGAAAGTCTCAACCCTACCAAAGCAGCTTAAGAGTCTGCCTTATTATTTTATGCTTTAAACTGGAAGCGGATAGCTTGATACACGAAAATTAATTCTAAATAAATCAACTACACCCATGCCCCACATCCTGACCGTCCACTCTGACTCAAATGTTTCTTCATCAACCACTATGACTAACCATTCAGAATGAAATTCAACTAGGAAGTCTGCTAAGGCTTGTACTTTGATTGCAGTCCTAATTTTAAATCCAATATCAAAATCTCCCAATTCAATCGACCACTTGGTCATTCTTCATGATATATCAAGCCTTTGTAACATATTTTTCAATAGAAAAGATGTTCATACAATGATAGATTTAAGTCTGAAAATAAAGCCTCATTTTCTGCAAAACAATTACTAATACGAGGCCAACTTTTCTAACTTTAGATACCGTTTCTTAGCCTACAAAAGAATTTTGCTGACGTAATACACTGATCTTGGGCAATATTCTTCTTCTTGAATCAAAACAACACGTACAACATAATTTTACACCGCTAGATAAACATACATTTTCTACCCCGAATTTATCTTTGTCAAAACTTATAGCAAATAAAACTATTATTTAATTCGATGAAACACTTTGGAATATTCTTGGGTCCAGTTAAAATAATTAGCTCGTCTCAATACTTGGAAAAAAGGAGCACATTTTATTGATGATCGTGATATGAATCTATTCAAGATTGCCAAAATGGATTCAATTTCAAATATATCTTTGTCAGGTTAACGAAAGTTTCTTCTAGATATGCCAAGTGGTTCTCATCTCTTGCATATTTCACTAACATATCATTGATACACACTTCAACATTTCTCCCAATCCGAGTCTCAAAAGCCTTGTTTACGAAGCGTCGATAGGTTGCTCTAGTGTTTTTCAACCCAAACGACATTACCTTATAGCAATGTGAACCTCTTCCAATGATGAAAGTGGTACTTTCCCGATCCTTTGGATCCATTTGGATATAATTGTACCCGACATATGCATCCATGAAATAAAGTAATCAATTCCCCAAAGTAAAATCCAATAACACTGGTAGATCAGTAAAATTCATACACATTATCCATTTACCGTTGTTCTTCTTTATTAAAATTGAATTAAGAGTCCATAAAGGATATTGTGACTTGCATATGTTCCCGACTTTGGTTAAACGATTTACCTCAGCCACAATTGCCTCAAACTTTTATGGGGAAAAATATATCCTCTTCTGGATGATCGAATGAACGTTACTTCAGACTGCTAAATTATGACAAATGATATCTGCACAAACCCCTGTCACATCTTCCATGCACCATACAAACATGTGTAACTTTGTTGACAAAAAATGAATTAACTTCTCCCTGAACTCGAAAGATAACTTTTTGTCAATTTTTAAACTTTTTCCATGAGAGAAAACATGATCTTCAAAATGGTCGTCTGGGATCATATATCCGGAGGTCTCCCTCAAATCATCTACGGGATCGGATCCCAAATAAGACCCCACTAATTGCTCTTCTTTCTTTGACTTATCCCCCTTGATTTGATTTGGGTTCAAAGTCGTTCAATAGCATTCTCTTGCCATCTTTTGACTGCTTTTGTTTGTTCCAACATTGTTTCCCACAACATAATTTAAGCATTGGTAAAACGTTGATGCCACACCATGCATTCTAGATAGCCAAGACCTTCTAAAGATTGCATTGTAAGACGTTTGAGCATCTACCACAATAAACCAAATTGTCACTACCTTTTTGAATGGTCATTGACCTAGTTCAACTCTCACTCAAATTTTCCTACTACTTCAGCCATTATTCCAGTAAACCTTACAATTGTCCGATCTGACTGAAGGATTTTCGATGGATTCTTTATCTTGCTGTAAGTAGTCATGAACATAATATTAGTTGAGCTTCCCGTATGAATAAAAACTCTTCGTATATCATCCCTAGCGATTTCTGCTACAATAACTACCGCATCTTCATGTGGACTAGCTACGTCCTTCATGTTATTGTTTTGAAAACAAAGTATTAGATATGGATTTCTATATAAGTGTGGTAAACCACCCGTCTCCAATTGAATTTCCAGGCTAATAATGTGTCTCTTTCGAGAATAATTCGATGTCCTTGCAATAATATCTCCTTCATATTGTTAGTTACTCTAAGAAAGCACAAAATTCACCAACCTTTCCTTTCAGAACCGGCTCTACGACCATATTAATGCTGCTTATGTCTGGATTATGATCTAAATACTCTATTGAAATATCAAATGTATCAATAGATTCTTATACAATAGGTTCTAATATCATCATACATTTTATTGATTTGGCATATTTTCTTGCTTTTGGAGCAACCAAAGAATTCTTATTCACAAATGTTGTCAGCTTCCCATTTTCGATCAAGGCATGTATCTCTTTTTTCAACACCACTCAATCCTTTATGTCATCCCCAATGTCTTTATGATACTTACAGTCCCTATTGCTTTTGTTCTCCATCAGAGCCTGTATTTGAAATGGCTTCCAAAAATGTACATCCAGACATGTTCTCTCAACAATTTCCGCTACACACTCTATTAGCTCGGCAAAATGTGTTGGTCCGACCCATTTGACATTTGTCGCATATTATGCTGAGTATTCACAACCGGTGTATACTATTTCATTCTTGGTTGTGCTTGAATTATTGTTTGAACTGACGATCGAGGTGGATAACACTTGTTGGATTTGAATTGTTACGTGCTACCATCGAACTTTGACAGAATTGGTTTTGCTCAAACTATGCTAAAGAATTCCTTTTCGATGCTTGCATTTCCTCTACAAGAATTTTTTTCTCTACTTGATTCAACAACGCCCAAAATGTCATTATTTGCTTTTCCAATGCGTTATCATTCATTATTCCGGGCAAGAGTCTCATTTGGAAAGTAGCCAACAACACTTTATCCTCACAATTTTCTATGTCAGTCTTAAACTTGATAAAAGGGTTTGTATAATCCTTAAGTCTCTCTCTCTCTCTCACTTTCTGCCTAAACTAAATAATTGTACCACCATTTGCTCAGAATTTTTCATTTACCACAAAGTGCTGATGAAATATATTCAAAAACATACCAAACTTTTTGATGCAAGCCTGCGTCAAACAATTGTACCATTTTGAAGTTGCGTTCTTAAATGTCTGGAAGAATGCGCTGCATAAAATCTTGTCATCATCATCATAGTTAATCATAAAACTCTTGAATTTCTCTATATGGTTATCCATATCTTGCATCCCATCAAACGTTTCCAGCTTAGAAATATCAAACCACTTAGGTAGATTCCATAAAAAAAATTCCGGGAAGAGGGGAGACGACCTCCAATAGTGACCCACTTTATACGCACTGCCCCTAGGCCTCCATTCAATGTTGTGTACAAACCTTCTTTGAAAGGATATGTGAACTATTTACTCACACGCACTTCCCCCTGGGCCTTCATTCAATGTTATGGCTTAGAGAAGGAATATTCATGTGTGAATTTACTTGTTCACGTTGAGCTATATTCAAGTTTCATTATATTTTCTATATCAACATAAATGACCAAATAATACTAACAAAGATTTGTGATGATCGAGTAATGCGTGAGTAATTTTCTTTATATTATATTACTATATGAATAATATTTCAACATATACCAATTTTTCGATCATAATAGCTTATATAAGTGTTGTTGTCTCTCGTGTGTGAAATAGTATAGTCTGACTTATGCATAAGTCATGCACAAATAAATTACAACCATAAACGAGGAACCAATTTGAGATATGATTATTGATGGGACCCTCCCAAAGTGCTCCGTCTACAAACAATACTCAAATTGCATCTGCATAGTTTATCTCATTTTTCCCTCGTACACCAATCAAAAGATTGAGCCTCTGTATAAAGTAAATCATTTATAGTTTTTTTTATAAGGGGAATAAATATTAGGAAAAATAATTTAAATTGGGTAAATAAAGAAGTTAATTTAGTTTAATAAAATATTGTGTAAGAACCTCAACAAATATGTATTATTTAAAGTGCTTTATGTTATAAATAACAATTATGATTAAGATTAGTAAAGTAGTGGGGTGAGATATCCATAAGAGAAGGTAAACATGTAAATTATGGATCCACCACTTGTACTATATGAAGTAACACTCACCAGAATTGGTTTTCCAAAACCACTGTTCTATTGTAAAAAACTTTGAGAGTAATGGATACAAAAATGTTACGAGAGCTCGAGCTGACATAAATAATCATGTGATCAGAAATTTATCTAGAGATCTATCGAATCAAAGAGTAGATAGTGAAAGAATAAAATAACAGTGAACAGTATGTCGAAGAGCTACTGGAAGATGTTCATTAGACCGATGATAAGCGCGAAAGGCATCAAAGAAAGAACTATTATTCTTCAAAGAGAATGATGAAGTTTAAGCGTAACTATTAGTCGACTGAATCTGGTGATTATCATTGTAAGACTTGGATAAATACTCCTCCAAAAAATATATTACCGACATGAAGAAAATTATAAGAAGTTAAATTCTAAGTTTCGTAGAGATGGTCATCAGACATCTCATCAAACTAGAGGATCAAGGAAAGAAAGGCATAATCAAGATAAAATAGGACTTGGGTCTGAGGACCAAGATATGCGTGTGAATATTGCTAAAAAGGAGGAAGCATCCCATGTGCAAATCCCCTCGGGAATTTATAATTTTGAGTATCATGTAAGTAACTAGTTTGCATATCCATCTGAGGAAGGTCTATATACCGCAATAATGAAGGACCATGGGGAAATGTGTATAAAGTCAACCATAATTGGAGGCCACCATCTCTCATTCGAGATTCTTTCAGAGTATCTACCTAAGTGATTTGATAAAAAGCTAGAAAACTTTAATGGGACTCAAGATTCGAATAATCATATCGAACAGTTTAAGAAATTATAATTAAGTACGACGATGATGACAAATTGCTATATAGAGACTTCTCCCAAACATTCAAGAACGCAGCTTCGAAGTGGTATTATCTCTTGCCAGAGGGTTGTATCAAATTTATTGATATGTTCTGGAATATGTTTAGCCAACATTTAATTAGAAGCAAACAATTCCGCGCAAATAGTGATACGATCATTTATTATAGGTAGAAAGTGGGAGAGAGCCTTAAAGATTATAAAAAATCATTTTATCAAGGCTAAGACTGGCATGAAAAGTTGTGAAGCTAAAGTGGCATTAGTAGCTTTCCGAATGTGATTTCATCTTGGTATAATGAAAGATAACACTGTAGAGAGACAAGCAATGACATTTGGAGCATTTTTAGATCAAGTAAATAAAACAATTTTGGTGGAGAAAGCACAAGCATCAGAAATGGCCTCTATGGCAAAGATTGAACAAAATCAATTTCATCAAACTTTGATGGTCGCACATAATAACTCACATTAAAAAAATGTTTTCCAAGCTCCATTAAAAATTCAAGCACCAACCCAAGTACCTCCGAAGCTGAGGGTGAATACACAAGTTGTAAGCACACAACAACATGTCTGACCCATATCTAACAAGTGGATCCGACCAGCACATTTCACCGAGCTGACAAAGTGTGTAGCAACAATTTTTGATAGAGCTCAAAGTCACATACGATTCCGTAAGCAACTTCTACTACAAACTCCAATAGAAAATAAAAGTAAGAAATATTGCAAGTACCATAATGATGTTAGGCATGACAAAAAGGATTGTGTGGTGTTGAAAAAATAAATACACGCCTTGATAAAAAATAGGAAGCTAACAACATTTTTCAAGAAGTATTATCTTGAAACTTCAAAGAAAGAAAACACTATAATGATTTCAGAACCTATCAATGTTTTTTATGTTTCAACAGATTATTTAGATCCAAAACCAGGCCGGAATAATGTGTTGGTGGTTGATGAATCAGGCGTGAGTAGAAAGGTTAGTAAACCATGTGCTTTCTTTGAATCGATATCAATTTTTTGAGGTGACATTGTTTCAGGGACATCAAATTATTCCCAGAAGAGGCATATTGTAAGCCTGACAACTCAATTACAAGTAGGAGCTTCACCTCATTTTCATAGGAGTCCATCTCCGTTACTTTCTTTTGAAGATAATGACATGAGGGATGTGGCAGTTCCATATGATGATGCAGTGGTGACTGTGGCAGAAATAGCCGAGGATGAGATACAAAGAATCTTGATAAACACCGGTAGTTCTGCCAATATAATGTTTATGGAAACTTATAAAAAAATAGTGAATCCTCTTACAATACTCTGATCGAATCGGATAATCGTTGGGTTTGGTGGGGTAACTGCAGAAGTGGTTAGAGAGTTTGAATGAATAACAGAATTGGGTCAGGGACCGCTTAAAAAAGAAGTGACAATGTTGTTCTTTGTCACGAATACGCTAACGTCTTATAATACAATCTTTGGAAGACCTTGGTTATCTAAAATGCACGTGGTGACATCAATCGTTCATCAATGCTTGAAATATGTTGTCGGGAAAAATGTTGGAACAATTAAGAGTAGCCAGAAAATGGCAAAAGAGTATTACTAAACGGCTTTGGCCCCATATCATATCAAGGGGGAGCGAGTCGAGCTAGACATAACAATTATTGGGGTCTTTCTCGGGGTCTGATCCCATAGATGATCCGAAGGAGACCCCCGATTATTGGTCCATAATGAAAGTTTTGTGGATCATGTTTTTCAAACGAAAAAGAGTTTAAAAATTGACACAAAGTTATCTCTGGAGGTGAGGGAGAATTTAATTCTATTTTTGTAAACAAAGCTAAATATGATTGCACGATGCACTACAGACGTGATGGGAGTGCCTGCGGAAATCATCTATTACAGAGTGGTAATTTAAAGCAGTGTGTATCCCATCCTCCAAAAATGAAGGTTATTTTCTCAAGAAAAATATGAAGCAATCATGGCAGAGGTAGATCTCTTGTCTAATATTGGACACATACGAGAGTTATAATATCATTTGTGGGCAGCCAGTCTAGTTCTGGTGAAAAAGAAAAATGGTAAGTGGCAAAAGTGTGTAGATTTCACTGACTTAAATAGAGCATATCCAAAAGATCATTCCCTGCCCCTCAGATAGATCAGTTAGTGGATTCAAATTCAGGAAACCGACTATTTTCATTCATGGATGCATACGCTGGTTATAATCAAATCCAGATGGATCCAAAGGACCAAGAGAGCATGACGTTTATCAATGGGAGAGGCCTACATTGTTATAAGGTTATGCCTTTTGGGTTGAAAAATACTAGGGAAACTTATCATCTCTTAGTAAATAAAACTTTTGAGCCTTAAATCGGACGGAATGTCGAAGTGTATATTGATGATATGCTAGTAAAAAGCACAAGGGACGAGGACCATTTTGGAGATCTTGAAGAAACGTTTGCTACCCTAACATAGATATATTTGAATTTAAACCTAGAGAAGCGCATATTTGGGGTGTGGTCTGGAAACTGTCTTTGGTACATAGTTAGTGAACGTGGAATATAAGTGGATCATATATACCTAAATGATTTGACCACTATGGCACCACCTCAAATGATCAAAGAAATACAGATTATGACAGGGGGATTGTCAACTGTGAATAGATTTATATATCGATCGTTGGATAATTGCGCTTCATTTTTCCAAGTATTTAGGCAAGCAAATGTTTTAACTGGACCAAAGAGTGTTCCAAAGCTTTTCACCAAATTAAAAAGTATATGTCCTCACCGTAAATTTTGACAAAGCCTAATCCGGAGGAAAAATTACACATCTACGTGAAAAAGGTAATTATTATATCAGTAAAAGTCTTTTGGACACAACAAAATGATATTTGAAATTAGGAAAACTAGCCCTCGCATTGGTAACTACTGCTCGGAAAATAAGGCCTTATTTCAGGCTTATTCTATCGTTGTACGAACATCTTTTATATTGAAAAGCATGCTACAAAGGCCTGATGTGTGATGAAGAATGATCAAATGGTCAGTTGAATTAGGAGATTTTGACATTGAGTTTGAACCTCAAAGTGCAATCAAAGCGCAAGCCTTAGCAGATTTCCTAGTTGAATTTCATACTGGAACGATCAGATATGGAGGTAGATGAAGAAAGTTACTCGGTAGAATGGACAGTCCGGACGGATGGCGGTTCAAGTGCATCAGAATATAGGATGGGAGTGGAATTTGTATCTCTGGATGGTATTTCAATGTATCAAGCTATTCACTTCAGATTTTAAGCATCCAACAATGAGGCAGAGTACGAAGCCGCTTTGGCATGTTTAAAAATTGCTCAGATCTATTGGGCTAAAAATGTTAGGCTAGTGAGCGATTCACAACTACTTATAAATCATTCGTCTGGCCAATCTAAGGCTAGAAAAGATCATTTAGTGACTTATCTTAGAGCGTTAAAGGCCCTTAGCATTTGTCTTTGAAAGGGCCAGGTATGAACATGTACGTAGGTAAGGATATTATGTGGCTGACTCTTTGGATATTGGTTCATATTCAAAGGAGTATCCTTAGATTATCATAGAAGAAAGTTGTTTGATAACAAAAGGGTCCGAGCAGGTAGGATCAGTCAAACCTTTTTAAATTTCTATAAGTCTTAAAAAGATTAGAGGAATGAAATCAACGAGTTTCTAGTAAATGATGTTTTTCTCATTGATAAAGTAATAACAAAGAGAATACAGTTCAAGGAAAATGGGAATGTGGTACTCGAAGATATCTTATACAAAAAATATTTTAGTAGGCATTTGCGCGGATGCCTTGGACAAAAGGAATCACAAGTGATATTATCTAATTACATGATGGGGAAAGGTTCATGCACTGTGGGTATAAAACTTTGATACGATGAGTCCTCTTTTCAGGATATTATTGGCCCACAATCACTTCGAATGCCAAGGAATTATTTAAGAGATTTGATATATGCCAAAGATTTTCTAACACAATTCATGAACCATAAGGACCTATTGAGTCAATATCTAAGGCATTACCTTTTGACTGATAGGGTATTGAGCTGGTCGGACCTTCATTAATGGCATCTGGGGAACGAAAAACGATAATTGTCGCGATAGATTATTTATTTAAGTTAGTTGAACTCGAATAATTGGGTGGAACAAAATCTTAGGACGTGATCAAATTCATGGTTTTAAATATTTATTGTCGTTTTGGTGTTCCAAGGACAAAAGTTGATGGATAACGGGCCAGTTAGACGATAATGCTTCTCGACACATTTCCATCCAAAAGAAAACGTCCAAGTTGAGGTTACTAATCAGACCATTCTTGATCAGGCCGGGAAAGAATTTGGAAGGCAAGGTTGGAAAATGGTAACATTATTTACAAGAATTTGTGTGGGCATATATAACTACCCCTCGAACAACGACCCAAGTATCTCCATTCGCGTTAGTGTATGGGATGGATGTTGTTGTACCATCCAAAGCGAGTTTCCCCTCATATCAAATCAATGGATATTCCAAAAAGGCTAACGATAAGGGTAATCGTACTAAGTTAGATTTAATTGGAACCAGAGTTCAACAACGAGAGTTAACAACAGAGGACAAGGTTTTGAGGGAAGTATTTTTGTGTACAAAATAGAAAATGGTTTGGCAAGTTTTGATCTAATTTGGAGGGTCCATACATAGTAACCGAGAAGGTGAAGCCGAGAACTTATCGAAATAAAGATAAATAAGGAAGATATCTTCATCATTCATGGAATATTTAACATATTAAATTATACTTGGAATGAATATAAAAGTTTATGCAAGTTTTTTGAGAATTTAGGTAAGGATAAGTCGCATACTCTTTGCTACCTTGATGGCGCATGAAGATTTTGACTAGATGCCCTTATAGATGACTTATATATAATATTACTTTGTCATTTTAAAAAATCTTGCACAATTTTTTATCTTTTGGACCAGCAGGAGTTTCCAACGAATGTTGGTCAACAAAATTTATCTTTTGGACCATAAAGGTTTTCCAATGAATGTTGGTCAATTTTTTTTTATATATTGGACCGGAAGGGTCTTCCAACGAATGTTGGTCAACAATTTTTATATCTTGGACCGGGAGGGTCTTCCGACGAATGTTGGTAAACAATTTTTATCTTTTCGACCGAAAGGGTCTTCCTTCGAATGTTGGTCAACAATTTTTAATTTAGGGTCATGAGGGTTTTCCAATAAATATTGATGGATAATAATTTTTTTATTATGCTTGGTGGAAAACAATTAACCAAAAAAAACTTCTATTCATAAAAGTTTCCATATTACAAAATGCCTCGAAAAGATACAAGCACTTTAACAAAAAAGTTCCCAAGGCAAAATTGGTTCATAAAACTTCACATAAAAACAGTAGAAACAAATACTAACAAAGTACTTTTGTGTTACCCCAAATGGGTACCTTCATTGTTATCCTCCGACGAGCTGTTCATGGAGGAGCTATTTGATTCTTCATCAACCAAATAAACCCCCTCCATACAATTATTCTCCGTAACACACTCCCAAAGACGTCATAAGTCCAAGTCAGAAAAACATTCATGAATTTCTAGTATAAAACATATACTTTTCAGCGTCATTTGTAAGAGTTTCCTTCTTAGCAGTGATTTTTTTTTATATCTTTGAAAACCCGCTTGAAATATTATTTGTTTTAGCACAAGCCTCAGTGAGATAATCAACAAGCATATTTTGATCAGTATCTCTAGCAATGAACCCTTCCTACTCATCATCAAATTGGTTTTGCTCTAATTTTGACTGAGTTTCCAATGCCTCAAGCCTCGCCGAACGTTCTGTAGAAGTTTTCTTGTAGTTGACAAGCTCTTCTTCTAAAGTTTTCACCTCAGATCTTTCCTAGACACCTTCTTTTTTGTAGCGGTCTTTGCGATTGGATTTTATTTTGAGCAGGGTAACAACATGAGTTAATGTGTTAAGATCCATGTCTAGCAAGTCATTTTTGTAGATATCAAAATATGTCGATGCGAACTAGCTTCGACGTTTTCTAACATTTCCTCTTCATTTTCCATACTCTCCTATTGAAGCCTGAGCAGAGTCTGAGTCTATGATAACGACCTTCTTGGGAGAAGGCATGATCACATCACTTGTGTCATCATCTTCTTCGACAATTTTCTTCTTGACTTGGTCTTTAGACGTTTATTTCTTTGGTTTTCTCCTGGAGCCACGTTTCCCAATAATATTAACTTCTCGGTTTCAACATCAGCATCATTTTTCTCCTTGGATTTAGCCCCAACATATTTTTTCTTCATTGATTTAGTTGTTTGGTGGACGGGCAAACTTATGTTAGCTTCACTCTGGGAGGTCGATGCTTGAGTTTGTATGGAAGGTCCGACCCGAGAAATCGGCGCAACTATGGATCTGATGGGTTGAGCATCCACAACAACTACGTATTCCTTTTGATCATCCTGAGGTTCATCAACTAGATGCATTTCTTGTATTTTTGAGATGTATTTGAGGGGTGGACTCCCAAGGAATTTCATTATATGAGCAGTATTGCTCTCTATTGTTGATCAAAGGGCTGCTTGTAAAGGTTTTGCTGATGGTTCTTGAGGAGTTACTACATGAGTCGTTATAGGAGTACCATGTGGATTATTTTTAGGGTTAGGAATAGTACATGCAATCTTAACTTTTGTGTTCCTTTTGGTTGTGGGCCTTAGACTTCTTTCTCTTCGAATGATCATTTTTGGTATTTTTAGTGGTTGGATGTTTATCGCCCATTGGAATGAATGTTGAAGTATGATTTGGGTTCTTTAGAAATCTAAGATCACCCTTGTCTAGCGTCGGACAAATCTGACCGGGGGGGGGGGGGGGGGGGTGAGTGGTAGGAGGATCGGATGAAGTATTGGTGCCAAAATTCCTTGTCACCTCAGATTTCTTCTTGATCAGAGGCCACTGGCCATAATAGGAAGTTTGGAGAATCTGCAACGATATGGGCTCCTCGTCTAAGCCAGCAACTTCTCTATCAAGATTTCTTTTATCGATGTTAAACCACTCCTAAATCTTATATCTCTCAAGATGATCAGATTCTTTAGGCATGAAAGTTGGAAGAAAACGTTTAGAGAATCAACAAAATCATTTATATCTCTAACCAAGATTTTTTCTTTTTAACTCTTAGGAAACTATGAAAATGAATGACTTTGAAATGGTAAAAGAGTTAAAGTATTTATAGAATAAAACATGAGCTTCTAACGGTTGCAAAGGCCCAAGCTCGAATAGATTTCCTTAGGTGTCAGATGGCTAGGAAAGATGAAGAGTCTTTTGGATGATAGGCGTTCGACCTATGATTTGAAATGCACACGTTTTATAAAGTGTAAGAGTTTTCTGACACACCTCTTCGCGAACAAGTCATTTTGGAAGGCATGCATGTTTGTGTCAAAAAATAATTGACACGTGAATCGGAAGAGTCACATGCATCATCAGTAAAAAATCATTTTGACACATGGACTGGATGCAATATGTATGCCACCTGTCAGAAGCCGCTCTAATACATGGTCTCAAATACACGGTGCACAGACATGAAGCCACCATTTCCATTAGTAAGGTCATGAATCCGAGGAGATACATAAAGAAGAATAGTCTGATGAGATACATAAAGACGAATGATCCGACGGGATATAAGGAATATGAGTTCAATGAGACACACAAGAAAGAAAAATATGACTCCCTAGATTAGTCATTTCTCGAATGTCTTCACAAGGACTAAGGGGCTACTAATAAGGGGAAGAAATATTGGGAAGAGTAAGTTAAATTGAATAAATAAATGAGTTTATTTAGTTTAATAAAATATTGTGTAAGAACCTCAACAAATATGTAATATTGAGAGTGTTTTATGTTATAAATAACAATTACAATATAAAACAACACCCATTTTTTAGAAAATGATCAATCATTAATCAATCATAATTTTATTATTTTATTTGTCATTTTCTCTCTACCTTTTCCATTTTTCTTTCTAAATATCCATTTACGAACATTACTTAGACAGACGATCTCTCTAAGAAATATTTAGAACTATATGTTTCTGGTGTGAAAAGAACCTTATGGACTCTAAAATAGACATCATGCTCATCAGAAGACAAATAATATAAGTTTGCATAAAGATAAAATACCAATTGCATATAAGCATCATTAATCGTGATCGTGAGAGAAAATTTTTCCCAACCCAAAAATTTAATTTGATTTGCAAGTTCAAGACACTAAGTGGATAATAAAACTCCATTAGACTAAAATGCTTTTCCTTAAAATCTTATGTACAATGTTTTTCTAGTCTTATCATTAAGAAAAGTACTAGGTGAAAATTTGTTTTTTCCTCTTAAACTTTCCCATTATTGAACTTTTCTTAAAAAACAAACGGATATTTGATTTAATATTATAATATTGAGTTTAACAAAAAGCACCAAAACCAAAAAAAACGCTAAAGAAAATTTATAGAAGAGGAATCAATCCTCAATTTTAAAGTTTTCCATCTTCAATTCCACTTTAAAATCGATCAGAAATAGAAGAGATGATTTTTTGAAGAGACACTCTGATCTTCTCTTTTATCCGTAATGAGGCAAGGAGAGAATATAGCATAGATTGGGTACAACAATAGCTCAACTTTTGATTTGAAGAACATCAGGAAATCATCTAGTCTTCTATACAATCGTAAAGATTGCCAGCGCCATATATAATATTACCATTACTATCTCTGATGACCATTGAACCACTGGATTCTCCATTTCTCAAACAAGCAGCATCAGTATTTAGCTTAATTATACTAGTATTAGGATGAATCCATTTGAGATAAATAGGCCTGATCTTTTTGTCCTTTTCGTGACTGAAGCAATCTAAAACTTTAGCAACATAAAAATCCTTGCTCCAATGATTAGATTTAACGTCATGGTGATAGTCAATGCTAATTAAGATGTAAGTAATCTCAGCAATAACATTGTTATAAGTAACAACAATGCCTTTCATTTTAGCAGAGTTTCTGGATTTCCAAATAACACCCAGAATAAGACAAGGAATTACGTGTATAACATGAATATTTGTGTCCGTAGACCATATCCAAGTTCTAGTTATATGGGTAATGGTCATAAAAATAAAAATTTGAAGCCTAAATATCTCAAAAAAATAGGTCCCGATGGACCAAACAAAATCACATGAACAAAAAGATGGTTTGAGGATTCAATGTTCATGCAGAATTCGCATTTGGATGCGAGGGAAATGTGTCTCCTTTTCAGAATGGTGTCCATTGGAATGTAGTAATGAATAAGGTTCCAATGAAGGAAAGAGTATATCCTATGAGTGAGGGAGTTCCAGATTTTCATATAGATGTTAGACTCATTGTTGGTAAGGATTATTTTAGACCGAGGGTAATTATGTCTGTTGTTTTGTGGAATTTCAAGGGTATTAAATGTTTGAGTGTTTTGTAGTGAGAGATTTAAGCTGCATGGTTGTATTAAATGTTCATTACCCTCATTAATGAAAGTGGTTGGGTATTTATACCATTAATTATGGACCCATGGGCTTGCAGGTCAAACTATGAAATCGGATCGAGTTCAAAGACCCATTAGTTTATTAAGCAGCTCAGCAATTAACTTAATTAAAAGATGTTTAGTGTTTTAATACTTTTGTCCTGTCCAGATACTTTAGTGGGTAATTATTGTCCGGATTACCCCTGTCCGGTTTTCACAGTGAGTGGTGGTGAATAATTCCGGACTCCTCAGTAGCCCTTTTTTTAGGTATTGTCAAAGGTCTTTGGTAAGACCAAAAAACTCTCTTATGTAATAACAATATTCTCCGGACTGTTCTTGTATTCAGCTCAGGGTTTAACCGGACTAAATACTTCTCGACATTTCAAGGTTTTTGCTCTGGATCATGGGACACGTGTCACACTTTGATTTGTTTTACCATCCATTTTCTTCCTAGAACGGCGCTCCCATTATTCCCAAAAAACAACTCCTGCATTTAATGTTCCTGACGTCAGCGTCGTCTTCAATCATTACCTTTGCCTTTTTTTTCTCCTAGGTATTGGTAACTTTTTTGCCTCACTAGTATAAATTACTTCCTTTTACTATTTCACCATCTTCATCACTTTGTCATTTCTTCTTTTCAGAGCTTTTTACTTCTCCTGTAAAAATCTTTCTTGTGTAGGTTTATGTTCACAGCGAGAAACGCTCCGGTGGAAGGTGGTTGGCTAAATCTTTCAGAATTAGAAAAAGCACAAAAGGTTGAGCGAGAGAGACGTATCTGCACGTCTTCCAGTTTCTCCTATCAGTAAGCCCGACACACCGTCTTCAGAAGCTAATCGAGGATCATCCTCTGCCAAAAAGTGCCAAACCTAAACGTTTGTTTCAACCAATCCTCATGCCCATCCCGTCAGGCTCCTTGGTTTAGGAGTCTCAGCCCTCTGTTGTGCAGGAGAAAGCAATATCAAGTACAAGAAATCCCTCTCCGTTCATTGTTATGGAGTCAGATATTGAGAAGTCTCCAGAAAAAGTTAATCTTCGTCGGACAAGCCGTTTAATAAAGGAACATGCAACTGGCTCTCAAACCAAGTCCTCAAAGTCAGGGCCCTCCAAGTCTGGGACCAAAGATAAAGCCTCCGGATCAGAGGCACCTATTAGAGCCCCAAAAGACAAATCCTTTGGACCGGAGGTCATTAGAACCAGCTCTCATACTGAGCCCTCCGGAACTGAGCCACAATTGGACACAAGATCCCTAAGAGAGGCTAATACTCAGCCGTCCAGACTACCTGCTGAGCCACCCACTAGCACTTTCCAATCAACAAAGGCTGATAAACCTTCCACGGTGATGGAAGAGGTAATGAAGGACAGTGTCAAAGACGCTCCATTCGAGACTGAGGCTTCCGGGAAAACTAGGGATGCTGCCTCTCATAAAAAAGAAAAGGCAAGGAGAAAATCTGCATGACCCATCTGGATCTGCTGGAGAGTCTAGAAGGCAAAGTGGGACCTTGCTTCCACATGGTTAATGTGAAGTATCTGCTGGCCATGCAGAATATCAACTATGTCTATACTCACACTGCTGAGTTAGGCCGGATCCGAATGAAGTGGGGGATCCTTGAATCTGTTAAGGTGTGGATACCCTTGAATCTGTTAAGGTGTGGATACCAGTCACTCCGGAGACCTTGATGGACTGCAAGCTCAGTGCAATTGTCATCTACACCGAGCTGTTTAACTTGGGGCTCAGATTTCCCTTGGATCCATAAATTGTCAGGTATTTCCACCTGATAAAACTTTGTCCAAGCCAGCTGAGTCCCAACGCTTGGTATACTCTCGTCGCTTGCATTATGGCGTCAAGGCTCTCCGGTATACCACTTCCAATGGAGCAGTTTGCTGATGTGGTCAGCCTCTGTAAGAACCATCATATCCTATTCTACCACTTCAATATGGAAGACAACTTTAAGGTGGTGGATGACTTGCTTGAGTCAGAGAAAAATTGGAAGACCCAATTCCTATTTATGAGCGGGACATGGAAAAATGGGAGGAAAATCAAGGCTGGTGTCAATTCCAGTATGCTCACCAGCAGATGGAAAAGCTCAGGTAAATATTTTATTATGTTTGTCTTTCTTACTTTGTAAAAAAATTGTTTCTGAACTACTTTTATTTTTCTTTGGTTAGTGTTGCCGAAGGAGTTCTCCCATTATGTGGAGAAGGGGCAGGTCACATGTGCCAAATTATACGCTTGGGCTGCTGAACATTGAGGAAACGCTTTCCACAACTGCTTCACCTCAGGAAACTTGGTGAGGTCCCACCTCTGGAACACAACGGGCCGGAGAGACCTTACTTGGGAGGAGCTGATTACACCACCCATCCGGTTGTTATTATCAAGAGAACAGTGGAGAAGGATGGCAAACTGGCCTTTCCCTCCAGAGCTAAAGCCCCAAGCAAGATGAAAGGTAAGAAGGGCAAGAAAAAACAGGTTGCAGCAGGGGTCGTTCAGGGTGATGTAGAGGAGATCGCTCCGGCGAGTCAGGGAGTGTAGGCCCAAGAGGGAATTGATGCTACTCTAATTCAAGTAGTTTAAGATGAGAGTATTAGGGAGGCAGGTGGACCTCAAGATCCTCCAAAGTCTCCTAAGACGGACAAAAAACGGGGAGAAAATAGTGAAGAGATGATGGCCAAGAAGAAGAAAGTATCCCTGGGGGATGAAGTTGTCCTCCGGCCTTCAGAATCTCTTCCTCCGGCCTACCTAACATACCCCACATTGGCAGAGAAAATCCCAAGTGATTTACACGCCGGAGAGGGTACCGGAGGGAATTTAGATGGAGTAGACATTAGTGGTCTCCAAAACATTGGCCTTTACTGTGGAGACCTTGAAAAAGATGACTTCACTGGTCCCTACCTTCCCCCAAGTTCCTCTAACATGGTGACCTTTAATGGCAAGTCTTTCACTGTTTCAGGGGAAAACGATACGGTGACTCACTCTTTGCTGGGATATATTTAGCTAGTGCTCAACTTGGAGAGGAAAGTACCAAGTCAGTCTGCCCTCATCAACACCCTCAATGCAGATAAATAGAGCTTATCCACTGATCTTTTTAACGCCAAGAAAAGTGTTGAAGCATTGAGGAAAAAATTCGAGGAGCTAAAGAAAGGGAAAAAAGACTTGGCAACCAGGCTGGTCACTTCGGAGATGGCTAACACAGAGCTCCAAACTAAGTGCTCTGCTTGGAGAAAGATCTCTCCACTTTGAAGGAAGAGGTGAAGACCAAGGACAATGTTATCCAAGCCCTGTCCGGTGACAAGACTTCTCTTGAAGGTGTTATGTCCAAAGTTACTAAGGAAAAAGAAGATTTGATGAAAGAGCACGAGAAGACAATCCAGGCCAAGGTCGATGCGTATACCAACGATGTGATAGATTCTCTAAGAAAAATGTATGCCGAATTTAAATCTGACATGGTCTTACTTTTTCATCAAACATTCTCGAAGAGGACACTCGGTACTTTGTGGCAGTACGTTGAATATGAAGATATCCCATTTCGCACGATGGTGGATGGTGATAAGAGAAACTATTCCAGTGGTATTGATGATACTACTGATGAGGAAGAAGGGACCGGAGAGAGTTCCAGTGACAAACCCAAATATCTGAAGAAGAAAAAATATTATGCAGGAACATCTAAGGCAAACTAGCCCTAAAGTTTTGACTATTCTCCGTTTTTTTATCCTTATGACATACTAAAGTCCTTGGATGGACAATGCATTTTTTTAATTGTGTTTTAATATCATCCTCCAGTGTTAACCGGGTAGTTTTACTTTGCTAAATTCTTTCTTTGTTTTATATTCGCCAAATCTTAGTGGCTGATGTTTAAATAACCCTTATTTATTTTACAAGTATTTTAAGATGAAAGTATTTAAATTTTCTGATGACAAATGTTAAATGGTCATCATTCCACCAGATCAATCCGAAATATTAAAGATACTTGGAAAGATTTAAAGAAACTGTGAATCAAACCACTTCGAAATTTTTAAAAAGGCATCAAATTTTATTGAAAAACCTGGACACCTCATTAAAACCTCCCCGCGCCACTAGGGTAGGAAAGAGTATGTCCCCCAATATTTACATGGACTTTAAACAAGTAAATATTTACAAAACTTTTATTCTAGACACATCCGGAGGTGTTCAATATTCCAAGAGTGGTTTAAGATTCTTCCATCTTTGTCCTGAAGCCTGTATGTCCCAAGCTTAAGCTTTTCAATGACCATATAGGGCCCTTCTCAATTTGGAGCTAGCTTGCCGAACTGCTTCTCCTTAGTATGTAGGAAGACTTTTCTCAATACTTTATCCCCCGATCGAAAATCCCGTCTTCTGATTCTGGAAGCAAACCTGCTTCTCATTAAACCTTGATAATGGGTGGCTCCAAGATGAGCCTTAACCCTTTTCTCTTCTATTAAGTCCAATTGACTTCTGACGGCCACTTCATTAGCCTGTTCGGAAAAATTGTGGACTCTGTATGATGGAAGAGTTGCCTCTATAGGAGCAATTGCATCCATCCCATATACCAAGGAAAACGGGGATTCCTGTGTAGCAGCTCCAGGAGTAGTCCAGTAGGCCCATAGTACTTCTTGTAAGTAGTTTGGCCACTTTCCAGCAGCCCCTTCTAATTGTTTTTTGAGACCGGACAGAATGGTCCTGTTCGCCATTTCAACTTGACCTTTTTCCTGTGGATGGAAAGGAGAAGAGAAGCAATGTTGAATGCCCCTAGAGGCACAGAAACTCTCCATATCCTTGTTATCGAATTGTGGCCCATTATCTGTGGTTATCTTTTGTGGAACCCCAAATCTGCAACAAATATTAGATATGATAAATTTTATAACATCTTTTGAAGTAGTTCCTACCAAGGGGGCTGCCTCTATCCACTTTGAAAAATAATCACTGGCCACAATAATAGTTCTGCATCCTCCGGACGCCATCGGTAGTGGCCCTACTGGATCCAGTCCCCATCGAGCAAAAGGTATTGGTTCATAAATTGATTGCAAAGGGACAGCTGGGATATGAATTTCATTACCATATCTTTGGCATGGATCACACCTCTTTACCAACTCCTTGGCATCTTCCATTATGGATGGCCAGTAATATCCGGCCAATAAAACCCTTCGGGTTATAGCTCTACAGCCACAGTGTGCTGCCCCTCAGCATTATGGAGTTCAGAAAGCACAATTTGAGACTCTTCAACCCCCAAACAACCCAAGAGATGTCTACTAAATGACGTCTTGTATAAAATATCTCTTATGACTAAAAAACCACGAGCCTTGTACTTCATTTTCCTGGCCATAGATTTTTCCAGAGGCAAAATGCCATTAGTAATGTATTGAAGAAGAGGATGTCTCTAGTCCTTGGGTTGAACCACTTGTATATTTAAACTTTCCTCTTCTTCTTTACCCCAATTGGGCTGTATGGATGGACATTCTTGCACATGAATCCATGGGTACGACTCAGAGTATTCTATGGTTGCCAAGGAGTCTACTAATGTATTTTCTGATCTGGGTATATGCTCATAGCTGACATCTTTGAAGTTGGCTGGTACTTCTTTAAGAATGAATAAATATTTAATCAACTTCTCTTATTTGGCCTCAGATTGACCTTGGGCATGATGGATAAGAAGCTGAGAATCACTCATTAACCTAACTCTTTTGGCTCCACATAGAAAGGCTAATTTCAAACCAGCTATAGTAGCTTCGTATTCGGACTCATTGTTAGAAGCCCTAAAAGCAAAACATATAGCCTGGTATAACTTGTCACCGTACGGTGAGATTAAGCATATCCCAGCACCACAACCCATGGTACTTGATCTACCATCGGTCCGGACAACCTATACCTTCTTAGTTTTTTCATCTGCAGTTTGTTTAGTACTTCCGTCCGAATGGAATTCAACTAGGAAATCAGCAACAGATTCAGCTTTGATTGCAGTTTGAGGGGCAAAATCAATGTCATAGTCTCCCAATTCTACTGACCACTTGGTCATTCTGCTTGATATGTCCGCCTTTGGAAGAACATTTTTAAAAGGAAAAGATGTTCGGACGACAATAGAATGAGACTAAAAATAGGGCCTCATTATCCTGACAGCAATTACTAAATCCAGTGCTAGTTTTTCAAGTTTTAAGTACCTTCTTTCAACTTCCATCTGGCTCTTGCTGATGTAGTACACTGGACGAGGATAAGTATCCACCTCTCTTACTAGTACTGAACTTGTAGCACACGCAGACACTGCTAAATATATGTACAATGTTTCTCCATCAATAGGTTTGTAGAGAGTTTTGGGGGAAGATAAATGCTTTTTTATTTCATTGAACGCTTGGTCGCACTGTGGAGACCAGTTAAAGTCCTTGGCACCCTTTAAAGTTTGGAAAAATAGGGCACACCTATCCGAAGACCTTGAGATAAAACGGTTTAAAGCAGCTAACCTTCCTGTCAATATTTGTATTTCTTTAATATTCCGAGGAGGATCCATCTGTAATAAAGCATTAAGTTGGTCCAGATCAGGATGTATCCCTTTCTCACTTATCACATACCCCAAAAAATTCCCGGACACGCATTTTTATGGATTTAATTTTAAATTAACTTTCACCAAGTTGGCGAAAGTCTCTTGGAGATCAGCCAAGTGTATTCCTCTTCCACACTCTTTACCATCATGTCATCAATATAAAATTCTATATTTCTGCCAATTTGATCACCGAATGCTTTATTTACTAGCCTCTGATAAGTAGCCCCAGCATGTTTTAACCCAAAAAGCATCACCTTGTAACAATGGAGGCCCCTATCAGTAACAAAAGTAGTGTGTTCCTGGTCTTCCGGATCCACTTATATATGATTATAACCGGAGAAGACATCCATGAAGGACAACAACTTGTTCCTAGATGTGGAGTCTACTAATTGTTCGATCTGGGGGACTGGATACAAATCTTTTGGGCAAACTCGGTTAAGGTCAGTAAAGTCGATACACATACACCATTTCCCATTTTTCTTTTTTACTAACACTGGATTGGCTGTCCATAAAGGGTACTGAGATTCCTTTCTGCACAACGGGTGCTACGTCTCTCCGGATGGATAGTTGGTGTGATATAACATTCGCAGGCACTCCAGTTACATCAGCATTACACCAAGCAAAAACGTGTTGGTGGTTTGTTAAAAATGATAACAGTTTGATTTTTAGTTTTGATGTCATCTTAGATCTAATCTTGACACTTCTCCCTTCAGCCAGAGAATGAGTTTCAACCTCTTTAGTTGGTATTAAAACACCAGGGGTCTCTCTAGGGTCATCAATTTCACCCTCTCCCCCAGAGGGCCCCACCAATTGCTAATCTTCAATTATCCGAACTGCCCCTAAAGTCCTAGGGGCAAGCGTAGTTGCATAACATTCCCTTGCTATTTTTTTACTACTCCGGATAACTTCCTCTTGTCCATGAACAACATATTTTAAACATTGGTGAGCTGTCGAAACCACAACATGCATCTTGGAGAGCCAAGATCTTCCCAAAATGGCATTGTCGCACGTGGGACAATCTATCATAACAAAAAGTACCCTGACCATTTTCTTGAAAGGGCCCTTGCCCAACAAAACCTCCTCCTCAAACTCTCCGACTACGTCCGCGGAGCTTCCAGTAAAACCCACAATGGACCTGTTTGAACGTTGAATCACTGCCAGATTCTTCATTTGTTTGTAAGAACTCAAAAAGAGGATATTGGCTGAGCTGCCACTGTCCACCAAAATTTTCATGATGTCATTACCCCCAATTGATGCTCCTATTACCACAACATCTTCATGAGGACCATCTATATCTCTCAAATCATCTTCATAAAAAACAATAAAGGGAAAAGAAATTTGGGATTGATAAGAGGACATGTCTCCCTCCAACTGAGTAGCCAAAGTGTGAACATGCCTCTTCCTTGAAGAAGGAGTTGGTGCAGTCATTATGTCTCCCCCAAATATGGTAAGTGACTCAAAAAAGCTTATGAGCCCATACACCGACTTGGTATGTTCTGTTATAACACCCACCTTATTCCGGGCTAGATCGGGATCCAAATACTCTGATTCTACATCGAATCTTTCAATAATTACCATGGCCCCGTCCGGAGCCGATGTCCCTGTATTATTTGTTAGGTCGGTCCAATGAGCATTATCAGGCCTATTCCCACT
This sequence comes from Limnanthes douglasii subsp. nivea, assembly GCA_036936605.1. Taxonomy (NCBI): domain Eukaryota; kingdom Viridiplantae; phylum Streptophyta; class Magnoliopsida; order Brassicales; family Limnanthaceae; genus Limnanthes; species Limnanthes douglasii. The sequence continues at coordinate 161,715,227 of JAUPFV010000003.1, forward strand.
TCTTCTCTTGACATAAGCACCTAATTTTCCTATTTCAATCAGATTCTGCACCTTTTGTTTCAAATCGATGCAATCCTTGGTGTTATGGCCAATATCATGATGATATTGATAAAAACAAGCATAACGAAATATATGATGAAATGTTATTCAACAATTTATATTAAATATTAATAGCATATGAATTTTATATTTCTTATATTTTTGTTATTCTTTAAAATTATATGAACATTTTTTAATAATTATGAGGGAATCCTAATAAGATTATATGTTGTTTAGGCGTCATTCCTTTTTTAGGAAAGATAAAGGTTCATATTACAAGTTAAAGTTTCAAGAATGGCATCGACAAGGTTGATCATTCTAGGCATAGGTAATATACGTAGAAGGCATAAGGCGTCCGGAAAATAAGACAAATGATTAGGAGACGAAAGCATCAGAAAAAGAGTTAGTCAAAAGTGTCGGCAAAATGACAAAGCAACATAGCAAGGTGAAGTTGTTGTTGAGACATGTGATAATAAATGACCAACACTACAAGTGACCCAACTGAAGACGCGAAGAAGTTGGAGATAATAAAAGATTCAAGAAAGATGTCATATATTGTTGGAATATATTTATTTAATATATTTATAGACTAACAATAATTTGGACCGACATGCTAAATAAACATATTCGATTATTGTCTTAAGGAAGTCCAAATTAAAAGTAGTCGAGTTAATTATTTAATTAAGTAAATTGGACCTATGGGTAAAAAGGCGTTATGGGCTCAAGTGTGGTAACCGGGTTGAATTTGGGCACTCTGATGAAGAGGGCCCAAATCTCAACACTTAAGCCTGAATTAATAAATCAGGGATATAAATTGAATTATCAATTTATTGGGTTATGGTCCCGGACACAAGGAAGTAACAAAGGATGGGCTTTACAATGTTGGGCTTCACATTGTAAAATCTATAAATAAGGGGCTAGGTTTAGGTATTTTATCACTCTAAACCCTAATCAGAAATACGGCCGTTTCCTTAGTGTCTGGAAACTTTTCCTTCTTCTCTAATCTGATTCTGCAGGTCTCTTAGTTTCATAAACGGAATCGCCGGAGAATGTGGAATCGCTAAAGAACGCAAAAGAACGCTAGAGAATACTAGATGGATAGCAGCAGGCAAACCCGTAAGTATTCTTGATTTTCTGTTTCTTCTATAGATGAATCTAGCAAAGGGTTTTATTATTTTCCCGTGATTTGTTATATATTATTTGATGTGATTTCGGATAATATATAACAATTGGTATCAGAGCCAAATAAACCCTTTTTGGATTCAGTAGAATAATCAAATTGAGTATTGATAGACAAAAAATGCATATTTTTTCTTAATCGTAAAGAATCCATGTCATTGGGATTATGTGTTAATTGAATTGGTAGGGCATGGATTTAGGGATTGTATGAAAAACATGTTATGTGATTTATTGTATTGAAACACATGTTTTATTATCAGTAAATTGCAATTTTTATAGTTTGGGGATTTGTTTTTTAATTTATTTATTTTTCGGGTAAAATTAGGGTTTATTGATGTCTGGAATTTTTCTCCCAAAATTAGCATCAAATCAACCCTAAAATAACGAATAAAATAAAAAATTATTGGGACAGTGGCTCATCGACAGCTTAACCCCTGATGTTAACGCTGATCGAAGGGTGTCCGGCGATGAACACCGTAACCTCCCAAAGAATAGGGACAACAATAAAAAAAATTCCAAACAGTAATAACAGCATGATGAATACTGGCTGGACCCACCCATAACCCACAGCATTACTACAAATAAATTTGTAGGGTGGGCCCGTTCAGGACCTGCAGCCTACTGCAAATTGCAGGAGCTGCTGCAAATAGCAGCAGATAACCTGCTGCAAATTGCAGCAGGGCTTAATATTTGCAGCAGCCTGCTGCACGTGCAGGCTGCTGCAAATATTAAGTTAAATAATAAAAATAATTTATTTTTTTATTTTTTTTATTTTATTTTTATTTTTTATTTTTTTTAAAAAAAGTTATTAATTTGAAAATATTTGAACAATATATTTCACAAATATGATGCTTTGATATTTTTTTTGTATGTTTATTTGTGAATTAAATTGTATGTGTGTGAATGATTAAATGACGATGCATGACTAAGGTTTCGTAGACCGGTAGGTGAAACTAAGAAATTAATTTAATCGGCCCTCCGGAAGGTTAAAATTAATTTTCTTAAGGGTCCTAGGCTTCGAAAGGTTCGGGGATTAATTTAAATTCAAATATTATCGGCCCTCCGGAAGGTTCACGTTTGGGTTTAAATTAATCATGAACGGGAGAAAATAACAGAAAATAGTTGTTGTGTTGATTTTAATTTTAAGTAAATGACATCGGCCCTCCGGAAGGTCTCATTGGTACTTAGAAAATTAAAATAATGATCATGCTATTTTTTTTCTCAAACTCATAAAATTGCATGTTAGTATGATTTGCCCGCCGGTATCTATTATCAATGAATTTTATGTTTTACATGTATTTGTCATATTCATGCATATGTTTTTCAGATATATGTCAATATGCTAAATGTGTTTTGTGTTGATTGTTCTTATTATAGTATCCATGGGTTACAATTTTTTGGGGAATCGTCCACCGACGTTGGATTGTTCGGACTTCCAATTGTGGAAGGAAGAAATGTTGCTGTTTTTATCTGTACATGATTACGACTATGCACTGATAACTCCCAAACCATCTCCCCTTAGTCCGGAAAGTACACCGGATGAAACTAAGGCTGATGAAAAGTGGGAAAGGTCAAATAAGTTATGCATGGCGCTCTTGTTACAGGGAATACCAGTAGCATTGCGTGGGGCTGTCCCTAAAGGTGTTACCACTGCCTCGGTCTTTCTCACGGAGATTGAGAAAGCATTTGCCAAAAATGAAAAGGTAGAGATGCAGCGTTTGCTCATCGAGCTAGCTGCCAAAAGGTATAATGGCAAAGGTAAAATCCGGGAGCACATTCTGGGAATGTTGATGATTGGTCAAAAGTTAAAGGCAATCGGTTTAGAATTACCTGAGGAATGCATAGTGGAATTCACATTTCATTCGCTGCCAGACCGGTTTAAGTATTTCCAGTCCACCTATAACTGCATGCGAGAAAAGTGGAATATCAATGAATTGATTTCCCACGCTGCACAGGAGGAGGAAAGACTTAAAGGCACAGCGCTTGAGGCTAATGTGATTACATCACCAAATAAGGCAGGACCTAAGCGGAAGGCATATGGCAAAGGACCGGGTCAAGGTTCGGTCAACAAGAAAGGTATAAGGCCCTGGACAAGTTCATAACTTTTAAGATCAAGGTTGAGAAACAACTTGGTAAAAGCATTAAGACCGTTAGATCTGACCGTGGTGGTGAATACTATGGTAGATATGACGGATCGGGTGAACAACGTCCAGGTTCCTTTGCACAGTACCTAGAGAAGTGTGGAATAGTCCCTCAATACACTATGCTTGGTTCACCTCGCATGAACGGTGTATCTGAGAGACGGAACCGAACACTAAAAGATATGGTCAGAAGCATGATAAGTCACTCATCTCTACCATTATCTCTCTGGGGGAAGCCATCAAATGTGCCGCTTATATACTCAATCGAGTACCCACAAAGGCTACTGTTAGGACTCCATATGAGCTTTGGAACGGGCGTAAACCTAATTTAAAGCATCTGCATGAGTGGGGTTGTCCAGCTGAGGCGAGGCCTTACAAACCTCAAGAAAAGAAACTGGACCCAAAAACAGTTAGTTGTTTCTTCATAGGTTATTCCGAACATTCTAGAGGGTTTAAGTTTTATGATTCTCTCACTGGTATAATATTTGAGACAGGAACGGCCAAGTTTCTAGAGGATGTTGAGTTTGGGGGGAAGAATAAGGGAAGATATGTTGATTTTGAGGAAGAATCCATAAAGATTCATGAAGGTTTTAATAGGGATACTGAGATATCTGAAGATTGGGCGGTAATGCCAATCATTTCGATCCCATTAGAACAAGGTAATCCTCAGATTAACACTGATGCTCCACTTGAGGGTTCTAACCAGGATACAGAGATTCAGGTAGAACAAGAGGAACCTCAAGATAATCTTCCACAAGGGAATCAAAATGACATCGTTCATAATGATCAAACTCTACCTCCTCAAGAAGTGCAACATGAGGAAATAGTGCCATTAAGAAGGTCCACTAGAGAAAGGAAGAGTACTATAGGTCCAGAATTTATAGTATATCTTCAGGAGCATGATGAGTTATGTGCTGGAACTGTAGATGATCCCTCATCCTACAAACAGGCCATGGCAAGCTCTGAATCTCAAAAGTGGATTGACGTTATAAAAGAAGAGTATAAATCAATGCAGGATAATGCGGTATGGGATCTTGTCCCATTACCTGAAGGGAAAAAGGCAATTGGTTGTAAATGGGTTTACAAAACCAAACGCGATTCCCTGGGTAATGTGGAAAGACATAAAGCACGTCTTGTAGCGAAAGGTTATACTCAGCGTGAAGGGATTGATTTTAAAGAAACTTTCGCTCCAGTATCGACGAAGGATTCCTTTAGAAGAATCATGGCATTAGTTGCACATTTTGACCTTGAGCTTCATCAGATGGATGTTAAGACCGTTTTTCTCAATGGTAATATTGAGGAAACGATCTACATGATGCAACCAGAATACTTTGTAGAAAGTAACTCAAAAGATCTGGTTTGCAGACTTAAGAAATCCATTTATGGGCTTAAACAAGCTTCTCGTCAATGGTATCACAAATTCCTTGAGGTGATAGTCGGTTATGACTTTGAGATCAACTCGGTTGAGGATTATGTTTATCACAAGTTCAGTGGGAGTAATTTCATATTTCTTATATTATATGTGGATGACATATTGCTTGCCTCGAACAATAAGGAATTGTTACACACTACAAAAAGATTTCTATCAGACAAGTTTGATATGAAGGATCTTGGTGATGCCAGTTTTGTGTTAGGAATCCAGATACATCGAGATCGTTCTCGTGGTATTCTTGGATTATCACAAAAAGCATACATTAAAAGTGTGTTACAACGTCACGGATTGGCAGATTGCAAACCCCTAAGAACCCCTATAGCAAAGGGTGACAGACTTAGTATGAGTCAATGTCCTAAGACAAAACTTGAGATTGAGGAAATGAAAACGGTCCCTTGTGCTTCTGCAGTTGGGAGTTTAATGTATGCTCAAGTTTGTATTAGGCCGGACATTGCCTTTGCTGTAAATATGTTGGGGAGATATGTTAGTAACCCAGGAATGGATCACTGGAAAGCAGTTAAAAGAGTACTCCGATATCTGCAAGGAACAAAGGGGCACATGTTGACATATAGGAAGTCGGATAAACTGGAGATCATCGAGTATTCCGACTCGGATTTTGGTGGATGCGCAGACACATTAAAAAGCACGTCAGGCAACATATTCTTATTGGCTGGAGGTGCAATATCCTGGAAAAGTGTAAAGCAAACACTTATTGCATCGTCCACCATGGCAGCAGAATTTGTTGCATGCTTTGAGGCATCAAACCAGGCACTATGGCTGCGGAATTTTGTTACTGGATTACGCATTGTACAAGGGATAGAAGGCCCTATGAGGTTATATTGCGATAACAATTCCGCAGTGCAGTACTCTAACAGCAACAGGAGCGTGTCTAAATCCAAACATATAGACATAAAGTTTCTGTCTGTTAAAGAAAGAGTACAGATGGGTCAGATAAGTATAGAGCACATCGGTACAAACTCCATGATAGCAGATCCTCTAACAAAGGCGGTTTTGCCTAAGGTTTTCCAGGGACACACCATCAATATGGGTGTAGTTGATTTAGAGGATTGTTAGTTTCAGTGGGAGAGTTTGTAATAGGATCTGATGTTATATTTTGCAGTATTGTGCACATTAAAGTTTATTGCAATATACATATGCTTGGAAATATTTATTGATATTTGTACTGTATTGGATCTCCAAAAGTAGGAACCATTTAAGAGTAGATATGTACGATTACAAGCCATATTACTCTTATGCCACGCTCCATAATTGGCCCAAGTAATTGATTGATAATGGTAATGTGATTACTGTTGCATCCTATTGTTCACATTACGAGAAAGAGGTCTTTAGTCCTTTATTGTTATCAGTCATGTACGGGGTTGTACCGTTTGTCCATTGACAATGAATATAAGGATCCCATTAAAGATGAATATGTATTCTTGAGTAGCATATGACGGTCCAAGTGGGAGATTGGTGGAATATATTTATTTAATATATTTATAGACTAACAGTAATTTGGACCGACATGCTAAATAAACATATTCGATTATTGTCTTAAGGAAGTCCAAATTAAAAGTAGTCGAGTTAATTATTTAATTAAGTAAATTGGACCTATGGGTAAAAAGGCGTTATGGGCTCAAGTGTGGTAACCTGGTTAAATTTGGGCACTCTAATGAAGAGGGCCCAAATCTCAACACTTAAGCCTGAATTAATAAATCAGGGATATAAATTGAATTATCAATTTATTGAATTATGGTCCCGGACACAAGGAAGTAACAAAGGATGGGCTTTACAATGTTGGGCTTCACATTGTAAAATCTATAAATAAGGGGCTAGGTTTAGGTATTTTATCACTCTAAACCCTAATCAGAAATACGGTCGCTTCCTTAGTGTCTGGAAACTTTTCCTTCTTCTCTAATCTGATTCTGCAGGTCTCTTAGTTTCATAAACGGAATCGCCGGAGAACGCGGAATCGCTAAAGAACGCAAAAGAACGCTAGAGAATACTAGATGGATAGCAGCAGGCAAACCCGTAAGTATTCTTGATTTTCTGTTTCTTCTATAGATGAATCTAGCAAAGGGTTTTATTATTTTTCCGTGATTTGTTATATATTATTTGATGCGATTTCGGATAATATATAACATATATTACTAGAATGTCCATGACAATTAAGGAGTAAAATATTAATCTTCAATAACTTTTTGTAAAATATATCTGACACGTGTTATTAGAATACATGTGTCATCCGTCTCTACGATTTAAGAATAAAGTAGCTATAAATAGGAGATCCAATCATTATAAAAGGGGTTTATTTTTTTATTGATAAAAAGATTTTTAATCATTTTAAGTCTTATTTTTTTTACAATATAAGGAAGAAAACTCCATCATCAATTTCAAAATTTCAACTTTGTTATCTTTTCAAATCTAAATCAAAAAAATAATCATTTTACGTTTTTGTATCTAATTTTTGAAATATCTAATGTATAATAATAAATGGAGCTTAAATTTAGAAAAAAAACAAAAATCTAATTTGTATTTTGATGTTTGAATTAGTTTGTGTTAAATTATGTCCAATCATTCATCTTCCACCTCCTCTTCCATTCATCCACTTCTCAATTAATTACAAACATTCATTTTCAATTCACTATTTATTAATATTATAATAATATCAAATTATTAGTTTAAAAAATATTAATCCATATGTTATTATTATTAGGTAAATATTTTTTATGGCTATAAATTTATATTTGTATCTATAAATCGAATGTTACGTGGCTTAAATTATTGGTTATATATCTGGCATTAATAGGTACATACTCACAATATCATGATAATGTATTGTAACAAAGAATAATATCATTAGTTTCAATTGATGCTTCCAATTATTGGTATCTTTTAATAAATATCGAAGTAACCACTCATTTTGATCGTTACTAAAAATAAGTTATTGTGTGTCTTTTTTTAGATAATAAAATATCGTTAAAATATAAGACTAAAAATAATATTTTTTAAATTTTAAAACAATCCAAATTATATCGAAGTGACTACAGATTTCAATCATTATAAAAAATAAATACAAATATTAGTTTTAAGGGCATATCTCGGTATGGTGTGTATACACTTATTAAGAGGTAAAGATTCGTAACAAGTGTATAATGTAGTATTGATTATGAGATATAGTTATCATTGTTAGCCAAGTATATAATGAAATGAGATGGATGAGCTAAATGAGTTAAATGAATTGGACGATGAAATAAGGTAAGTGGGATGATGGATGAGCTAAATAAGAAAACAAGCTAAATAATGAACAATATGGTCAAACCAAATTTGATTTCTATTTAGAAGTGATAGATAAGAAAACAAGATAAAAATGAGCGAGTTCGATGAGCTAAATTGTACACATATTTAGCATTGATAAATAAAGAAATGAGCTAACTAATGAGCAAGTAGGGGTGAGCTAAATAAAAAGCAAGATATATAGGATAAAGAGAAGTCTGAAGTATATGTGGTTTAAAGAGTATTCAATAAGCCTCTAGATTTATAACTAAAAAGTGTTTTAAACGATCAAAGGGTAAATTAGTAATTAAATATAATAGATGAATGTCACATATGTTATGAGACAAGTTTCATTCATCCCTGTATTTTAGGATTTGTTGTATTATAAATAGGGTCATCCTTCAATTTTGAAGGTTAACAATATTTAAGAGACAAAATTAATAAATTAAGTTTGATTTATATGAGTTCTCAGTTGTTTAGTCCGTTTTGTCATTACCGTGTACTTTGAAAAGGTAACACCTCGTCAAAATTGGCACTATTTGTAGGAAATATTTTCAAATTTATAATTTAAACGATGGTGATGACTTGCTCAAAAGTTAAAAGGTATCCTTCGTGAGGTTAATCGATATGTTGAACTCCGACAATTGCATCAGGTCCTTCAGAATTACTTCACCAAATCAAGAACATGAGGCAATGTGTGGTTCTCCTACGATCACAATTCCAAATCCACATAGTTTCTTTTCGCCAATTTGATATAATATAGCTTATCAAATATTATCTTAGCAGTTGCTGATAATATAAGAATATGACATCCATTTCCTTCTAGTTTATGTTCTTTATAATTATAAATTTAATAAATTAAGACAGGTGAATTGGATAAAATATGTTGCAAATTCAAAGAAATGAGAAATAAAAAATTATATTTGAACACATGTCTAAAATTTTACAATTCTTGACTAAAGAAATAACATTATTAGATAATTTAAATCAAGAGAAATATGTGCTAGAAATGATGTAATTTGGACTAAAGTGAATGTTTCAAAAGACCTGATCAATATGAAAAGAATGAATGTTCGAGTAATAAAATTACATCAAATGAAATATCTATGGAATGGAAAAGTGGAAATGGTAAACGTATATCAATGAGATCTAAAATTATCGAGATAATAGCTTACACTTTAGTTTATTCTCCACTTTTAAATGGAATATTGAAGGAAAATCACCTACAAAGGTTGATCTGTATATGATGTATAAGTATGATGCAAAAGGACAATCCAGATCATCATCTTAAATAATATTACAATACAATGCTCGATTTTAGTTTGGATGATACGCTCTTGTATAAATTATTTTCTATGACAGTTAGAGAAAAAAGTTAGGTTGGTTTAATAACATTCCATCATGACCAATTAATAGTTTTGAAGATTTATGTCGTTGAGGAGTTAATTTATTGAAAATAAGGCTATCAAGAGAAAAGGAGATTACATAACGTGTTCTCTTCAAAATTGAGAGGACTCGAGAAGTTATCTTCAGAGGTCTGTTCGAAGATTAATAGTTTATAAATATGCAACGAGAGTGTAGTCTTTTGACTACATTCTAAAGATGATCTATAATCGACGGTAAATTACTTGATAATCTAATTAAGTGGTATGCTTTGAACATCAATTAGACTATTGATTGTCCATCTTACTGATAAATAGTATCTTGACTAAAAAACATTTGGTGGGAGTGCTTTGACTATCTATTTTCGATAAAGTTAGTCCCTTGTGCATGTTGACTATCAATTTTCGATCAAGTTAGTCTCTTGACTCAATTTTCGATAAAATTAATCTCTTAAATAAACACGTGTGAGAAGCTAATTTTATCGAAAATGGATAGTCAAAAGGATTCCCACCAAATGTTTTTAGTCGATGAACTATTTACCACTAGTCAATGGACTACCACCTGATATTTTTTAGTCAAGGGACTGTGTTACTAAAATGGATAATCAATAGACTATTTACTTTTCAAAGCCTAAGTGATACCATGGGATATTTTTTAAGACGATTGAAAATGTTTTATTAAGGTTGAGAAATCGAAACGAGGTGGAATTATACTAGTAAAATTATTTAAATAAATAAGAGACGTTTCTGTTAAAAACACAAATATAGAGGATGAGTTTTGAATCTAACTATAGCATAACCTATCCTACCTCATTTTTGTCACTTTGATAATCAATCAACACCCCTTAGATTCAGTATAGTGATGTGACATAATAAGATAAAATAAGTACTGATCAAAATCCACTAGATATGCATTCTCCCACTAATGAAATATCTAAGAGGTATTATTGTTCTTACCATTTTGATCATAGTCATGCAACTGGAGATTATTTTCAATTAAAAATAGAATCTAAATACTAATCCATAATAAAGAATTGGTTGAGTTTGTTAAAATTATAGAATGAAAAGACGAGAGGAAAAGAATAGTAGTAGTACTCCAATAAAGCAAAAAAAAATTGATATACAAGTCTTTCTATTATATTTGGGGGAAATTTTAGCTAAGGTATCTCAGTCATCAAAGAAACAACGCCAAAAATATATGGAAGTGCCTTATAGAAAATTCATCAATTCATGTGAACCGAGTTCCAACACCAACACTTGCATTTATTAATGATGATTTAAGGCGCAAAGCTACTCCCCACAAATGTGCTCAGCTTATTACTGTGGGAAATTATGGGTGTGTTATCAAGAGTTTATGATTCACACAGATAGTTCAGCTAATGTTTTGTATTAGAGTCAATACAAAAAGATAATTTGAGTAGCTACATATAGAAACACCAATATAAATCTTATGAGTTTTGTTAAATGGTCAACTAATCGCGCAGGAGAAGCATACTTATCAGTAACTTCATGATACAACCTAACAAAAATAATGATCAATATTGTGTTCATGTTCGTGACTTCGCAAAATATAAGTCATTACACCGTATTATCATCATTGCATTAAATACTTAAGAAGAGAATACGTTTAATCGATAATGAGTAATCAAAGGATACTAATAGATCGTTATTCAATTTCCATTTGTCTATAAAATATCATCTTGTAGCAATCAAATATCTCGTTAAGGGATTCACGGTTTGATAAATGTAATGGACAATTAATGGAATTTAAAAAAGAAGATATAGATGACCTTTGTGAAGAATTTCAGTTAAATGAGCCTCTGCACGAGATAGTAGGTTAAAGTTGGATGATAGATAGGTATAAAATAGGAAGTCAGTTAAGTAAAAAATACAAATGCGAGCTTTGACGGTGTTTAAAGGTAAATATTGATGTTTTTGCATGAATTATTTCTAATACTACCAGATAAAAGACTTAGGCCAACGAAAAAAACGGAGAGCATTTTCACTCGATAAAGGTCATTGTAAAAAAAGTATAGTGGTTACTTAATATGGGACATATATGAGAGTCTAAATATTCAACATGGGTTGTTAATCTAGTGCTAATTAATATTTAAATAATGGAAAGTGGAGGGTATGGATTGTTGTATTTTGATGTTGCAGATGTTATTGGTGTTGTTTATGTGCACGTTTCCTTATGTTTTAAGGTTTGGTTGATGTTTTGTTACTTGTGATTGATGTTTGTTATTGCGGATAATAGTGCACAATCTCTCATATATATTTTTTATGGTTTAAGGTACGAAACATGCATAGTATTTTTTTACTCTGACACCGATATTACCACTAGACCACACCGATAGTATATTTACGGCATTGGTGGTATCAAAAATTGCGCACCGTCCCTCAACTTTCCTACCGGCGGTATGAAAATTAAAATACATGGATACACTAACATCGTCGGTATTAGTAATTCACACTATATGTATACTTGAGGCATCAGCGGTATGTAAATTATATAGCGCGGTATAGTTTCTTACCGATAATATGCAAAATGTGTACCAACGGTACAAAAGATTTCTGCCTTTTAAATCTCCCGTCATCTCAAACTCTAGTGCAACTAAAAATTCTCGCCAACTACAAAGTCCCGCCAAATTTATAATTCATTTCATTGTAAAAAACTACTCAAACATACTATATTTCTTCAGCTACCAAAATAGTATAAGTAATCAACTTATAATTTTTATGATATGGAATAGACTCTCTACGAAGACAACCACTTGCTGCAATTCATCAAGTTTGTGAAGAGAATGAGGTCGGATGAGACTATGGGTTTTGCAATGAAGTGTTTTGTACAATGTATTACATGTATGAGTGCATGTACGGGCGTGAAGGAGCAAATCAATGTCCGACTCCACCCAATTGTGAAGAACTCTTTAGCATATACAGTTTTTTGAAATCGGAACCAATGGTTCAGACGTTTGACCTCTCGTACAAACTTAAGCAAGAGGCCTTCAACTCGTTCAATTTGAAAATTACTAATTTCATTACAAAAGATATGCTATGTTATGTGGATAAGCAACTCGGTGAAAAAACATATACATGATATAATTACGAAATAATTGATTTCCAATGAAAGATATGACTTTAGCTAATATTGTGTTTGATGTTGCGATTCATGTTTAATGTTTTTTATGTTTGTTTGATGTTCTTAAGTTATTGTACTTGCTTCCTTGTAGGTTTTATGTTCGTTAAATGTTATTTTCGTAAGTTATTCGCTTTTTCTATTGATATTAAATGTATCTATGAGATTACAATATTTGGAATCAGTTCCAAATATTTGGGTTAGTGACCTCATGTATGACGTCCGGCAGCTGTTTGGTTTGAGGATTATGGATTTCATTAAACAACACATACTTGATGAGATTAACTTAGACCTGGTTGACAGTATAATAGGACAACTTATAGCGGATGATTCCTTCCTAGAAATAAATACGCAAGGATATAACTCTTCGTAAATTGTCGTGTTATTCATTCACTTGTTTTGTTTAATATATTTGCTTCTAATGTTTTTGAATTTTATGCTTAATTTTATCGAGTTAAATATGATGTGTTCAAATCGTTAGCAAAATAAGATAAAACTAATCCATTAAATTGATAAGTCTTTGCTGCAAATACATTACAATGATAAATAGTTTTTTTATATACATACCGACAACCCACAACCCCCCCCCCCCCCCCCGACGACGGTAGAATGCATCAATGACGACGGTATTGACATAATTGCACCGTCAGTGCGAACCAATGCTTTCGGCACTACATGCCCGATTTGGAAACGTCAGTACCACCCCTGGCACGTCCTCGTACCAACAGTGCCAGAGCCTCGTACCGCTGGGACACCATGAAAAAAAAATTACAAAACAAAACATAAAAATCTATTAAATTGGATTATTTATGAATTTGTTTGGTGGGTTATTTCTTTTGGAGTTTCATTTCCATCGATGAGCTTGTTGGTTTTTATTTAGAAGTTTTTTTTATAAGGGTTGATATCAAAAAAAATTGTTTAAAATATAAAAAAAAAATCAAAATATTTTTTGATTTTGAAATAAATAATTAAGTTTAATATTGTGTTTCATAATTGATTTGTATTTAATTTTATCTTTTTAACACCGTTTGCTTTCTTTCACTAAGTTCTCCTAAAAAAGTTAAATGGATTGGATTATCCGTAAAACGATCGGATTATATTTAGATTGATGGTCATGTGAATGATTTTTTTTGAATGCACATAAACCCCGAGTCTGAGGCACTAAAAAAGATTAAAGACGTGAACTCATGATCTTTTATCATGAATATACCTTCATGATCATACCTTCATGATCTTTTGTCATGAATATCTTACTCCAACTCATGAACTTTTGTCATGAATATGCCTTACTCCAACTCAGCTATCCCTCTCAGACCCTCTTTGTTTTTATGTTTACCCTACCGGTATGTTTTTCGCTATTTAATGGCATGCACTACCTTTTGCCTGCAAGTTTATGGAGTTTTGCAGTTAATACCGAGTAAAATTTAAAAATAATAATAATACAGTTGTAAAAGCCAAACTCAGCATTACAACTAAGTGGATCTTAAGTGTTACAAGAAGCTTAATAATAATTACCTACCTATGAGATTTAAGTTTTTTCTTCTTCATTAAACATAACAAGGGTCTGAAACAGACAAGAATCCCTACGCCGCAACTGAACATAAATACCATAAAAATTTAATAAAAGCTTGCCACTATTAAGTCTCATTACTTAGATATCCATAGGCACAGTCTAACTATTCAACAAATGCCTTTCCTCTTGGCACTTCAATATTTATAGCATTTACGTGATGTGCTGCCGATCCGCTTAGACGGTGTATGCTTGTTGAATAGTTTCTATATCGAGCCCTTTCAGTCTCACCACTGATTCTACATGACCTTTGAGGGTATGAAGCTCTCTCAACCTGTAACAACCAATGAAAATTATAAGAAAAAAACAATGAGTGCTTGCTTTCCTACAGAATGTTTTAAATTGTTTTTGAATCAATAACCAAATCCAATATCGAAAAGTTGTACCTTGTGATTTCGGCTCTCCTCTTAGCTTCCTCGGCCATGTGATTGAGTTCTGTGAAATGAGTCCGGTCCGTAAACATCTTGGTGTCAGGTGGTTGCAACCCATGCAATGTTCTTTGAGCATGTGCCCATTGAAGTTCACGTTGTTCCTTACCGAAGTCCTTTTGTCTTGTGAAGGCAATCTACAAAGCAGACCGATACATTTTAATCACAGAAGAGTTTTAAAATGCTGTAAAGGAGCTAAGTTTTATAATAAACTCATTGGGGCACGTACTCGCTGCTCGATGACCAGATCCCAAGCCCTTCCACTTAAGGCATACCGAATAAGAAACTTGATTATATCAAGTGGAAAATAGAATATGATGTTATAAAGCCATATTACTCCAGCCCAACCCCATCCGATTCCTTCGATGGCAGCAAAAGCCCAATTGGCGTACACGGCGATGAGAGTAGCAACCTGTATAATTTTCAAATATAAATATGTTCCATATTTGTACAAAGTAAAAAAGAACGGAAAATGGATTAGAGTCGTACCAGCTGAGCAATCACAAAAGCTACTACGAGAAGAAGGCCAGGACGCTCGAGAAAAGACCAACTTCTGGATCGTGTCACGAATATGAGTGCCTGGCTGATGATACTCACTTGGAGGTAAATTGCAGACGCAAGTTTACGGATATCATCATGAGCTGTTTTCTCGAGGGTTGGTACACCAAATGTTCTCTGAAAGAAACAAATAGGTAAACCAATGGCCCAAAGTATCAGACAAGTACTATCAAAATATACCTTTTAACAAGAAATAATATGTATTATCAGCTTTTGTTTTTTTCTTACATCCTCCTAATCTCAATTCTGCAGCAGCGGACCCTTAAGTATACTCACATATAAATGTTTCTTTATATATAAAGACCAAAATGTTTAATATTCAAATAATAAAGACCAAAATTTTGAAGCAGCGGACCTCAAGTATATTCATATATAAAGACCAAAATGTTTTAAGAAAAAACTATATATGTATCAACTTTTATTTGCATCCTCTGCAGCAGCGGACCCATAAGTATAGTCATATATAAAGACCAAAATGTCTAATATTCGAATTAGTGTCGTACCGGAAAGAAATCAGTTTTATATGCTGCCCAGAAGAAGATGACAGTCATCATTGCCAAGTAACTCCCAAGAATAACACCAGTTGCGAAAATCTCTGAAAGCTTCCAGCTGTCTGGCAAAGGAGAAGGTTTCACCCTGTCCTTCGATATAGTCATAATAGTACCTGCACAAATTAAAAGTTAACCAAGAGAATCTGTAGGTTGTCGCAAAAATGAATTAAAGCAATTGCAAACATAAAAACAGTCTGGCCATTTACGAACTATTAATTCTTATGACGGTAACAGCATTTGGTTAGGAATAGATAATTAATGGATGAGCCAGTAGCAGAACCTAGTATAGGGATAAGAAATCTAACCATCATTGAGTATGGCAATGATAAGCACCATGAATGGTGGAAAATCAAATTTCCATATGAGTGCCAGCAGCATAAAACCGAGCTGTCAACATGTCAAGCAAGTGATATCAAATTAACATGTTATACATACATACATATATATATATATAGTTGAATGTGTGTATGTTTCCACATTTATGTATAGAGAAGGTCACGTGTGATGTGTCCAAAAAAAACTGAGAATCCATCATGAGTTCATCTACACGTAAAAATTTTGGTATAAGAACAAAAAACATACCACAATACGGATAGTAATAGAAACTGCATAGATCTGCCAAAAGAAAAAAGAAACATGTTATGAAATATTACACGTGATGCAGAAAAGAAGCATGTGACATTAACAAGGAACAAGTCAAAAGTTAAAATCTTACTGTATAGTTTTTCATCCTTTGGAAAATTGCTCGACTGGTCAAGACAGCACTAATAATAACACTAAGGCCAGGTTCAGTCAGGACAATATCAGAAGCACTTCTAGCCGCATCAGTTGCATCAGCAACAGCGATTCCAATATCAGCCTTTTTAAGAGCAGGTGCATCATTCACACCATCTCCGGTCATTCCACAAATATGCTTCCTTGCTTGCAGACGCTTTACAATCTCATATTTATGTTCTGGAAGACACGGTTATGGTGAGTACAGTAATTGTCATAAATAAACGTAGCTCAAATTACATAAGGAGAAATTCACCAGGGAAAACTCCGGCAAAACCATCGGCTTTCTCAATCAATTCGTCAATCGGTAAAGCAACAATGGACTCGTCTTTGTCTTGTCCTAGTAAAGCAGAAGAGGGATACATATTGGTACCCATTCCAAGTCGACGGCCGGTTTCTTTTCCTATTGCCAGTTGATCACCTAATAGAAAATGCAAACATAAATCAAAGAAAGAAAAGGAAACAACGTTGATGCGCCAAGAAAAATGCAGAAATCAAATATCTTAAGGAACAAAAAATATGTCACAAAAGATGAACTGAACCAAACATCAAAGATAATAGTAGAATTTTTATCAGGTTTGTGCCAAACTCAAAGGAGCCAATAAAGACCTACCGGTAATCATTTTAACATTTACTCCAAGATTCAGTGCTCTTCTTATCGTCTCAGCACTGTCATGCCTAGGTGGGTCAAAAAGAGGCATGAGACCGACAAATTGCCAAGGCCCTCCAGAACTCTCCCTGGTTCCATCTGGAACTTCCTGTGTCAGTATAAATAAAAACAATCAACATTTAGCAAACCTTTATGGCAAAAATCGTTCGCCCTTTTCATGTAGGTAAATCTAAATTACCTGGTAAGCTACAGCAAGGGACCGCAGACCTCGCTCGGCAAACTTATCAATTACAGCGTGAACTCTACGCTCAATCTCTGACTTATTGTGTGCAAGATTTAAAATCTAAAGACAACAAAAAGAATGACATTCAAGATACCCAAAGTTTTAAGATCGAAAGGATTTATCGAAAAACTAAGCACAAAGTTCCATTAATATGATTTTATGACGTTGGATTACCTGCTCAGGAGCACCTTTACTAACTCTGTGCATTTTACCTTGACCGTCAGTATATGTCAAAGCAGTTCTTTTATCAGTAGGATTAAAGGGAAGAAAATGAATCTCCTGGATACCAGCTCGTGCCTTTTGGAAATAACAAGGAAAACCGGAAGGTTAAAAAATCAGACGACACAACATACCAGCCTGAGGGAGAAAAATGGGATTTGATTATATATTATACCTCCTTAGGGTCAGCCAACATCCCCACCACAGCAGTATCAATTGCATCCTGATTCTCAAGTCTTGAGGCACGAGCGGCCATAAGTACAACAGTATCCGCATCTATTCCTTTAGAGAAGACCTGTAAAGGAAAACTTTAGTTAAGTTTTGTGTTCAGAAAAGATTAACACATTGCCTATTTGAAAACATACTTTATGCTAGCATTACCTCGATAAGATTTTTGTCTACAGTGAGTTTGTTTAAGGTGAGAGTTCCTGTCTTGTCACTGCATAGCACATCCATGCCCGCCATTTCTTCAATAGCAGTCATCCTCTTGGTAATAGCACCCTAGGCATTCATAAACATACATTTAGTTGTATAACCAAAATGTCTCATTTTTAAAACAAAAGGCAGACTGAGCATCTAAAGGAATCTAACAAACCTGCTGAGACAACCTATGAGATCCGATAGCCATCGTCACTGACAAAACAGTAGGCATGGCAATAGGAATACCACCAATGAGAAGCACAAGAAGATTGTCAATTCCAGGGCGATATGCTCGATCTTGAATTGGGTACATAACAATAATCTCAATTACCATTCCCACGGCAATCGAACATATGCAAAAATTCCCTATTGCAGTCAAGACCTGCGGTGTGCATGACAAACAAAACACTAAAATCATATTGAAAGATCATACACCACAAAATTCCATATTGTAGAGAGGAAGACATGGGATCAAAGTTGGTAAAAGGTGAGGACAAAAGTTAAAACTCTTATAGAAATGAGACACAAGAGTTCAAAGTTTCTATCGAAATCGTGCAAAATGCTTTCATTAGTTCGCTTGGTGCACAACGAAATAATGTTTCAAATTTCCTTTGCAGATCCGAACAACAATAATTTAATGTTCCACAAAATTCACTGCCTTTCTTTATTTTTTCATCTCCCTCATTTCCCAAAGTACAAAGAAAATAAGTAGTCATATAATGCCATATATGAATATACTTGCCTTTTGGAAATGGCCAACATTATTAGTAGTATCAACAAGGTGAGCAGCCTTTCCGAAGAAGGTGTGCACACCGGTGGCAATAACGACTGCCTCGATCTCTCCTTGTTTACAAGTAGAGCCAGAGTATATACCATCACCAGGGCCTTTTGTTACTGGGAGAGATTCCCCAGTAAGAGCAGACTGCAAAGTACACATAAAAACTAAGCATAAACCGAACTAAAACACTTGACCTTATTAACAACTAAAACACAAGGAAATAACAGTATCTTAAAAATGGGCAAATCAAGTACAGCAAGATTTAAAGAAAACATTAAGGAAAATCAACCTGGTCGATTTTAAGAGGATCACCCTCAAGAAGTCTAGCATCAGCCGGAATGATATCCCCTAATTTGATACTAACTATATCACCAGGAACCAAAATTGCAGCGTCTTGTTCACTCCACCTTCCGTCCCGAAGAACCTTAACACAAAGAAATCACTAAACTTGTTACCATCTAAAGATTAAACAACATTAGCTTCAGTTTACAACTCTGAAGTACTAATTTTCTCCAGCTTTGTAAATAGTATAACAAAGACAGAGATAGTGGCAAAGGTCAATGATTGAGCGGGAAAAAATGGGATACCTTGGCTTTGGGGGCAAGACTGGCCATGAGAGCAGCGGCGGCATTACCAGCATTATTCTCCTCAATGAAACTGATAGTGGAGTTGATGATCAGCAGAGTGATGATACCAACGAAATCCTGCCAATCTGGAGGCTTACCCTACAAGAGATGAAAGAACGCAAAATCAATGAATTTTAACCATACAAGAACAAGCAAAGGATGAAAAGTACTTACTCCTCCGTTAGCCAGAGCAATAGCCATAATAGCAGCAGCTTCCATGACCCATGAGAGAGGATTCCACATAAAGCCCAAAAATTTCAATACTTTACTTTCCTGAGAAAAAAAAAACTCAAGACTCTCAAAACTTGAGCAAAACATTGAATCAACCAAACAGAAGATACACTAATTGAAAAAAGTACCCTTTTTTCTTCAAGCTTATTGTGCCCGAAAATGGCCAGTCTCTCTTCACCAGCTTCACTGGTGAGACCTTCTCTGCTACATCTGAGATTCTCAAAAACCTCATCAATGGGAATGTTTTCCTGCAAACATTAAACAAAACGTTTAGAAACTCAACCTACCAACATAAACACTAAAAAACAAAAACCCAACAAGCAAACATAAAAACTCCTAAGAAGTTCCTCAGATCTATTACCAAATCCACAGTTTCTTTCACCACAGCTTCCAAAACTTCATTCTTGTCCCCCATCTCTAAACTACTCACTACCAAAAAAACACAACAACAAATTAACTCCTGTTTCTTAAGAACCAAAGAGAAACTAAACAAACAGAAAATAAATAAATAAAAGGTACGTTAGAAAAATTAAAAAAGGTACCTAAACACAAGGACTTGGAAATTTGAGCAAAGATTTATTAAGACGAGAATGAAGAAAACCTAAAGACAATAGAAGAAATAAAGAGGAACCGTTAAAAGAGTAAGTAATAGTAGTGGGTGTATTGGCAGTTTGGTAGTAACGCCACACTATCTAATCCATCTATCTTCTTCAACGTTTCTCAGGCTCCACATGAAAAGACCCATGCTTTTTTTTTCTCAGAAAAAATTCATGCTTTTTTTAAAAGTCTGGAATTTTTTACTACAAAGTTTCAAGATTTCTTCTCTCTCTTCATTATATAGGGAATGGGGTACTCTTTTCTATTAAGATTTCATTGTCTAGTTCGCATTATTATTAATTTTTGTTTTAATAATCTTGAAATTAACGTTTTTTCATATACTATTGACGACACTTAGCCGTCGATGTTGCACATGGAACTTTACTTTGTATTTTTCTATGATCTGTCTGTTAGAAGAAAAGCTATTTTATTCTGATTTTTTAAGACCTGTTGACGTGTGTCATCGCAATTTCTTAAGGTCCGTCTACTTGTTAGTCCATGTAATAAAATAAAGAAATCAGGTTTCTTGAACTTGCTGATTGAAAATGAAACTCTTTCCTTAGATGTACATGTACCAGAAGTATAAAACACGATATTCTTCGTATTTAACTATCATCTTTCCTCATTTAATGCCTTTGAAATTCATGTATTTTCTGTTTTTACTGCTTTTCTTATAGTGTTTGTAGTGAAAGTAACAAATCAAATTTGCTTGAAATTAATCACAGCAATTTGCACTAATTGTGAGAAATTGTTTTGAATTTAAATTATTGTTTTGTTTATTTGTGAACGTTTTATTTGTGTTCATTTGTTTGAAATGTTATATATATATATAAATTGTTTTGAATTTAAATTATTGTTTTGTTTATTTGTGAACGTTTTATTTGTGTTCATTTGTTTGAAATGTTATATATATATATATATATATTGGATAATATATACTTCATTTGTATTTTTATTTTTTTATTTTTAATATAAAAGATATCACAGCTAATTTTTTTTTTAATTGGTTAGTGGTCTTATTTTATCAGCCAAAAATATAATTAGATTGAAATACAATTTATCTAAAAATTATACGAATAGTTAAAATAATCAAGTATACCATATCTAAAGTGGTGGCCACTAAAGATAGTATGGCGATTCAAAGAATAAATATTTATACACTTCCATCCTTGTTGTAACGAAATATTAAAACTTGATGTCATACACAAAATATTTATATAAAATGTTTATTGAGGTAAAATATACACTTCTTTTGGGATATTGTAATGATGCAAAGACTTATACAATAATACTAAGATGCGTTGCGATGTAAATGGAGAATTCAGATTAAAAATTTATAACATTATCTAAAATTTGAACTCTTGATCGTGGATTATTATGAAAAAAGTGAAGATTTATACAAAGTAATCCAGTTTAATATGTTATATAAAAAAGAGACTAATATGTAGGAAATCCATGTTTGAATTGCGCTTAAGAGGAAATATAAGTTGATACACGAATGACATGAAGTATTGAAAATACCTAAGTTAACGCATTATACTTTAACACAATCTTTGTTAACTCAAAAAAATCTTGAAGGAGACTTGCAAATGAAGTTTGATCCATATATAATGGAGAAGTACGACGTAACAAGACATTTTGATCATCAATTTCAATAATTTCGTAATGTGATCTTAAGATTAAATTAAGATGATACACTGTTGTTTTGAGCTTTCTCCATGTTTTTTAGAGATAATTTTTTAGTTTCGTTCAATAACTTTCTGTTGGGATCGATTGAAAATTTTGAAGATTTATGAAAGTCATTCAGAAGTCAGTTCATTAGTAATAAGGCAATTAAGCGTGATGGAGATTACATCGTGACATTATCTAAATATGGATGAACCATTTAGGTATTATGTTCAAATATTTATTTACGAGATGAATATTTTATAAGATTGTACAGAAGACGTTAACTTGGTATCTTTTAAACGAGGACTACCAATAGTAAATAAGTTGTTAGAAAATTTGATCAAGTTTCATGTTGACTCGATGGGAGATCTTTTGAAATGGTCAAAAATGTTTATAAAAGTGGACCAGGAAAAATGATGAGGAATTGCGCATGTTAAACTGTAAGAACAAAGATTTGATACTTTGGAGAAGAAATAGACCAAAGCTCGATACGTTTAAAATATCATTAGAGAGCCAACTAATAGATCACATAATTTTTATTATTATAATATAAATTGAATGGTTTACTTTCTTGAGAACGAGAATTGCTATAATTTATGATAGGATAAAGAAATTAATGCACACCGAGAGTGGTGTTTGCGTCCTTCAATAAAAGAACCGACATATATTATTATGTTTAGCATAATGACCGTTGATACTTAACATTATATTGTTTTCAGTCGAAAAATAAGATACAAATGTTTATTGATAATAAAGAGTTGGTTGAGTTTTTGAAGGGTAAAGAATTTGAGAGAAGAGAATGAATGCTAAAAAATAGTCCAAACAACAAAAGGATGATAAACATGATCTTTACACGATCTTTACATTTGGTGCATTATCTAAGAAGATGCATCCTTCAAAGAAAATATATAGGAAATATTTGGAAGTTCATCTAATTTATGAATAATCTATGCATCTGCACATGAATCCAGCTTTGACATTGTCATTCGTTGACGAGGATTTAAGAGGATTAGTAACACCGCATGAAGATGTTTTACTGGTGACTTTTGAGATTACTAGAGTAATATTTAAAAGAGTATTGATTGATATCGGTGACGTATATAATACTTTATGAGAAATAATATTATCCAATGATTGATATAGCATCATACAAAACAACTAACAGAAATTGAGTGAGCTTTCCTTGACTGTCAACTAATTATGTTTAGGAAATTCGATTTGACATTTGGTGTGATCGAGGGAACATAAATGTTTTTTATGCATATCTATCTTTTTGATAAAAATTAAAGACGTAACCATAATTCAATTTGTGAAGGGTATCAATTTTCCAAAAAACTAGGGAGTTCATCGGGACCAAGGGGTGACTATCGCGGGGAACTCAATACAAGTACATTTATTCGCAACCATCATCATGGTCAGAGGGGTAAACCATAGTTCACTATGATAACCTTTGATGTGGTCACAACGAACCCGTACTGTAGTTTCAGCTATAAGTGTCTGACTTGAGAAGGTCATAACTTGACGCTCAGTTTTCCGATCGAGGTAAGTATTATTTTTATTTCGCTTAAAATACAGACATCAAAAAGATCATTTAGTTATTATTTTGAATAATCAAGCGGTGCAGCTCCATAACCGTAGTATATATAATTTCATATCTATTTTATTGTTATTTCTTGTAATGATTTCGAGCGATGTTGTTGTACATGCTTTATTAAGAGGTGCAGCCAACCGATTCACGAATTTAAAGTATCACATGTATGTATGCAGTCTGAAAAGTATGTTTAGTATAGTTATGGATGTATCTATGATTGAATAGCATGTTTGTCAACATATGAATGCTCAATCAATTAACCTGACTCTGGTAAAATTCGGTCATTTTATATTATATATGTGATGATTATGTTTAAGTGATGTGAGTAAATAATATTATTATTCATTAAATAAGGTATTTTAAAATATTCATATATAATGGAAAGTATAATATGTTTATTCGGTAAGAATGCCTAAAAATATCTCAAACTATGGTAATGGACTACTCTTCATATAAGAGATTAACAATCCAACCATATATAGTGATAAAACTCCATGGAATATTCTTTAGAACATATAATAAAATATTTTCTATACGTTTGTAAATTTTATTACTAGAATTCAGTTTGTAGTGTTTCAATTATTCAGCTTTCAAGTGGTTGAATGAGGAAGTTATGCAAATCAAAAAAATTAATTTAATGACAATGGTAAAAATATTATAAGATATTAATTTAAATTTTAAATATATGGTCAAGTTTAAGACCTAAAATTTGAAAAACTAATCCTTAATTCTGAACAAAAATATGATTTCACATTTTTTGGGTGTTGAGAGAGAGCGTGAAAAAAAACATGACTAATTGATTTTGGACAAGCATATCTTGTGGCTTGATTATCATATTTAGGTGATTATTTTTTTAATTTCATCTAGATTTTAGAGTCATACATGGTGGTTCAGTTTAAATTTTGAATAACCTAGTAGTTCAGTCCGATAAATTCATAATTGAAAAATACGTATTAACTAATAAGAATAATTATACTACACCGAGTTTTAAACCTTAAGTAAGCCTAGTTTATATTTCAATTTATATTCAGTTATTAGGGATTTATATATATTTTTTGTGAGAATATACATTAAATTGCCAAAATAGAATGATGGTAAGACATATTTACATACAATTGTGATTTATTATTGTCTTGTAACTATAGAATATAGATTTTGATGATGCATATAAAGTTAAGTATCATAGTTAAAAGACACAAGGGTGTTTTCACAAACAAATAAACCTTACCTTTTAAAAAGCTTTTGAATGTTCTTAAACATACAAATAAATTTAAAAACTAAAGGAAGTCTTGATAAGGTTATATACAGAGGACCTCGTTACTCTGATTATGATATGTAAGGGTTCATAGTTGGTAAAATATTTGAGGAAATGTGTTGTCAAAAGCTAAGTGTATTAGCTGAAGTATTGGCTTAATAATAATAAAATATGATATATAATAATTTTGATAAAGAGTAAGGTTAAAAGTATCAAATAAGTTATCATTCTATTAACTAGGACGACGCATGATGTCGACTTAAGGAAGAATATATATATATATATATATATATATATAATGGCTAAAATATAAAATTTTGGATGATATTATGATATTTACACGATGCATGAGATTAATATTGACATGTGATTTTGTACGACACATTTGACAATAACCATATAAACATGATGTAGATGAGTGAAATGCATGTTATAACGAGACAGACAAAGGTAGTGAATTAAAGAGGATTTGGTAAAGCTGAGTTGAGAGGGATATGCCACGTGGATAAAATAAGGTTATAGAAACTTCAAGATAAATATATTGTATTGCTAATTTTCGCATAACACTTAGAGGATATAAATATAAATTATGTAATTGATTATTGTCACGTGTATTCATCCCGATTATTAAGAGTTTATAATAATTATAAATAACAATATAATAAGATAAAAACATTAATTGTTTTGTCCTCTATAATTTATGAGTTTGTTCAGTTTTATAACCATTGGTAGTTGTTTGATGAAGTTTTCTTTAATCATATTATAGTTTTTAAAATTATATATATATATATATATATATATATATATATATATTATGATTCTAATCATCTCTTCTATTTTATTTTCATTTAGTTTCAATAGCTGACACAGGATTGATTAATCTTTTCATTCACATCATAAAAATTAAAAGATCGTATTCATTATGGTGAGAAGATTGGTTATATAATAAAATTTCGTTTAACGCGTATAACTTTAAGATTATAAAATATATAAGAAAAATAAAAAAATATTACACATCACAACTTTAATTTTTTTTATAGATAGTGTATAAATGCACACAATAGCAATCATAGTAAATAAGAAAATCAAACTTTCCTTATAAATTTTAGGTAACTAAAAAGACTCGTTTATTGTTTTTTAATTTTTAATATTTATTCAATTTGTGTCATTGTGTCATTACATGTTTATCTTTCAATTGTTAATCGATTATATTAGATTAATTTTATTTTTTATTTTTTGTATGTTCCATCAATAAAATGATATGTTTATCATGTTGATTGGTTATAAATTTCATATGTTCGATTTAACACGTCTTACCATGTTTTATGGATTAAAATTAATTAATAAAAATACACCAATATAATAATTTTTATTTTAAAATAATACGAACATGAAGATATAATTTGAAACGAATAGTTTAATGTAATAATCTTATGATTATAAATAATTTAAAGGATATCCTAAATTGGAATATCTCATCATGTGTAATTTAGAGTATTCAAACATGTTGCGGTAAAGTTCATTTAAAGTAATCAATTGGAATATTATGACCTACAAATAATAATATTGTTATTATTTAATAAATATTATTATTTAATCTTATGGTGTTATAAATAAAGTGTAAATAGTAGTTGAACTAAATTGTACTTATATATATATAATGTATTTTAATCCAACAATTAAGAGTTGGGTTTAATGCACAATAATAGTTATGGTATCTATTAGATGATTTTTTTTATTTAGATAATTAATTGGAAAAAATGTTTTGTTCTTTTGAATAAAATAATCAACTAAAAAAACTATTATATTATCCATACAATTATGTGGGTTCAATTATATGAAACCTATAACTTCTATATAAATTAAAACCTTAGTTCCACTACAGTTCTGCCTTTCACAAAAGAAAATAAATTTTTTTCTCCAATTTTGGTTCTTCACAAGTTATTTATTATTTATGTTCTACTCATTCAGGATCAAGTTGATACAAACTCTGAAGCTAGTTAGAGACTCATAATACGCATCGTTCCTTACCAAACATGAATCAAGATAAGCTTATGCTACAAATTCACAAGAGTATCCAATAAATATAGAAAACAATTAGTCTTTCATATCCAATGGTTGTGCTATAATTTCTATATAAAGGAATCATATTCTTGACATTTCGATCGAGGGTATGATACCGTTGAATTTTATAGGTTCTAACAAGTGGTATCAGATTTGCCTCTGATTCATATTGTGTTGGAATAACAAGTGTAAATTAAGTCTCCTCAAATCTAATTTGCTTTTTTCACTGTTTCAGTTGAGAAAAAACCTATTGGTATATTTTTTAAAGTTATTGTTTTAATATATATATATATATATATATATATATATATATATATATATATATGCATGAATTAGAAGATATATAACATATGATTGCATGTTATGAACTTTTTGGTGTGATCGAGGGAACATAAATGTTTTTTATGCATGTCTATCTTTTTTATAAAAACTAAAGACGTAACCATAATTCAATTTGTGAAAGGTATCAATTTTCCAAAAAACTAGGGAGTTCATCGGGACCAAGGGTTGACTGTCGCGGGGAACTCAATACAAGTGAAGTTATTCACAACCATCATCATGGTCACAGGGGTAAACCATAGTTCACTAGGATAACCTTTGATGTGGTCACAACGAACTCGTACTGCAGATTCAGCTATAAGTGTCTGACTTTAGAAGGTCATAACTTGACGCTCAGTTTTCCGATCGAGGTAAGTATTATTTTTATTTCGCTTAGAATACAGACATCAAAATGATCATTTAGTTATTATTTTGAATAATCAAGCGGTTCAGCTCCATAACCGTAGTATATATAATTTCATATCTATTTTATTGTTCTTTCTTGTAATGATTTCGAGCAATGTTGTTGTACATACTTTATTAAGAGGTACATCGAACCGATTCATGAATTTAAAGTATCATATGTATGTATGCAGTCTGAAAAGTATGTTTAGTATAGTTATGGACGTATCTATGATTGAACAACATGTTTGTCAATATATGAATGCTCAATTAATTAACCCGACTCTGGTAAACTTCGGTCATTTTAATTTAATTTTTTTTATTCAGATGCCTTTTTAAGAAAATCATCCTACGTCTTGCACACTTCGGAAATTAAGGTTCATTAAATGAACATTTTGATTATGTCTTTCTGAATTCTAAGATTAAGAAAACTTGATATATATATATATGTGTGTGTGTGTGAGAGAGAGAGAGAGAGAGTATGTTAAATCTGAGAACTCTATTAGTTAAATGGGTTACAAAATTTAATAATTCCATAGAAGGATTAATAGGTTTGTAACACTCATATTCGAATATAATAGAGTTAATAATATGTAACAATTAGAAATTCATTTATGGTATTAAGTTTAATTATCTCGTTATTTATATCATAATCTAGAAAACTTACAATATCTTTTGGTTTTGAGATTAACTTAGTCGAGTGTTTTAAATTGTATTAATTTAGTGGGAATTGATTTAGATCTAAAGTTGCTTATCGTACTGATTACCATAAGTTATAGTGACCTGTTGCATGCCATTAATAAACTCTTGTTAATTCTGAAATTTATAGGCAATGTATCTTATGTATTAAAGAGCATAGAAAAAACAGGACTACTCTTGGTGATTCAGTGGGTTTATCACATAAGACATTCAATAAAAGCATGATAAAATGTTATAGAATAAAAATTACAGACCTCCAGTTTGTTTACCATATGGATTGCTGACCTGTCAGTTATACGTTACGCATGCTACTTTTCGTACATGTGTTCCTTAAGCTCTGAGACTTACACGCATGCTTTCAAAAATAACTTATGGGTGACTTGATATGTGAGAAAATCTCTTTCATTTCCCCATACATGTGCGTTTATAATTGTAGGAGAAAAACTATGAAACTATTCATCGCCTATAGGCTTACAAAAGCTACAAAACCCTTCATATTCATGGGCTTTCATAACCATTAGAGTCCCGAACACTTTCTCATAAATGATCTCAACCCCTCATACCTTTCAGTTGCTTGTTTTCTTTTATAAAGAAAGATAGAGAAATTTTATAAAGAGATAAAGTCTTGCTTTTTATTTCGTTCGAATATCTAAAAAATCCCATCAAGCTTTTCTTTCACCGCTTTTACTCCTTGAATACCTTATGTTCATGCCAAAAATGTTTATCACTTTAGATTCGTTTTCTATAAACAAAAGAGCTAAGGAAAGAAGGGAAACTGGACTAGAAGACGAAGAGCCAAAACCATTGGTTATCAATCAAACCATATATTATGGTATGTGGTCTCCGACCAAGTAACAATCCGTAGAGGCAAAAACTTCAAAGACCAGAAACACGTCCACCCTTACTAGCACTCAGCCCCCCCCCCCCCGGTCAAGCTTGTCTGTCATACGACAAGGGTGACTTTGTCACTTCAAGAAAAGTAGTCTCTGAAATTTCTTATATTCTGATGGGTGATCAGTATGGAAGGTCGGAGAAATCAAATCACAAAGCTTTAAAGAGAAAAAATGTATCATCGACCCAAAGAGAAAAAAATATGTGAAGGTCAAAATTGTTACGGAGTCTATTGCACCCAAAAATACCTTCAATAGTACTTCACAACGAAGTTTGGACATCCCTCTGGTGGTCAGTATATAATGTAAAGAGACTAAGGCCTATAATTGCACCCGTAGAAACACGACCCCTCGAGCTAGTTAGAGAGTAGGGAAAAAGACAGCTATTTGATGAACCTAATGAAAATGAAAGACACAATACTGCCCGAAGGTCAATTACAATTTGGTTCCTCAACGAGTGGGAGACTCTTTTTTCCGTTGGAGATGATGAGCTGGTTGTTTTCTCAGAGATAATTAATTGGTGAACCTTCCATAGTCAGGTTTTTTGAGTTGGTGAACATGTATTTTAGTCGGAAAAGTCTGAACTTGTGGTTTATGTTGATGGCCTGCATCATAGCCTCAAGGATCTCCGAGGTTGGGTTTTCTATGGAGCAATTTGTTAGACTGACCACCGTCTCGAAGAACCCTTACGTCCTATTTTATTCGCTTAGTTTGGGGAATAAATTGGAGGTGGTTGACAAACAATTGGAGGTGGACAAGAAGTGAATCAATTTTTTTAGGCTTTGAGATATAATGTTCAAATCTTTGGTTCAAATTTTTTATCGGCTTCCCGTGAAGTGGACGCATAAAGGTATTTTTTTTATCACGAATGGATTTATCCATATGTATACTTCGTTTATGTGCATATATTTATAAGTCTTTCTTTTATGTTAGAGAGAATAAAGATAATAGAGGTGACAAGTGTATTTTAAGATCATTGAAATGATGCCACTAGGATATTTTCTCGGTGAAGCGAGTGAGCTAGAACTTCTTAGTCCAACGAATTCCACCAATGCTTCACCCCACCCAATGTGGCTAAAAGTCTTTTGGAGGGCCAACCTGTAAAAAAATCTCTCACTAGCGGAACACATGGTCCCTTAGTCGAAAGCCAAAGTGTTAAAACGGTTGGAGGCAACTGAGGTGATCGTGTTTTTGCGAGAAGTGGCTAAGGCTCCAAGCCATCAAGTCTCTAAAAAAGGTGACAGTAACCGGAGAAGAAGAAAGATAACAAGGTCAAAACTGTGGTTAAGGTTGTTTGTACAGAGGATAACATTATTGTTGAGGGCGATGCTCTAAGAAACCATAAAAAATTGACTCTTCAAAAAAGAAACATAAGCGCTCAGTCATCGATGAGGGCGATATGGAGGATGGGGAGAATGTGACTTCATTGGATCATGACGCTGCGAAACTTAACTCTCTATCTTCTGAATGAGTTTTTATTATTAATTCATATACCAATTTAGACTCGTCTTGGGCTTCAAACGAAGAACTTACCCATTCTGACAACACTAAGAGAGTATCTCAGGAAGACCACGAAGAAAATACTTAATCTTTTGAGCATCGTGACGCTGACCCTCTAGCCACATCTCACAAACAAACCGAGGAGACCTTTGATCTTTTTACGGACGATATGATTTCCATGCTATTAAATACAAAGAAAAATATCTTATTTGTATCCTCATTGAAGGGTATGATAAGACCAGAGATTCTTTTATACGGGTTATCCATGAATTAGGGTTGGCGAAAGAACATATTGAAGCTGACAAGAAGGCCGCTCTCAACGCATATGGTGCAGAAAGCACTAGCAAACTAGAAGCTCGGGATGCTAAGGTGAAATCCGATATAATGTTGGACGTGCACGAATGCTTCCCGGATTTGAAGTTGGACAACTACTAGGATCCAAGAAAAAAAGTAAAAAATAATTGAGTCGGAAACAAATATTGGCATGGTAACATATAAGAGATATAAAATGGAAACAAGAATTTGTATTAAAAAATTGGATATGTGGGCACCTCACTAAAACCTTCTTATGCCACCAGGGTAGGAAAGAGTATGTCACCGACCTTTACACAAGTTAGACAACATATGTATACAATTTTTACATTTATTCCAAATATAATTTAAGGTGTTCGATATTCCACGGGTGCTGAAGCGCTCTCCCTTCTTCATTTTAAAGTCGATACTTTCTCGGTTTTACCTTTTCAACTACCATGTACAGACCTTCCCCATTAGGTCCCAATTTACCAAGTCGTTTGTCTTTGATGTGTAAGAATATTTACATGAGGACCCTATCTTCTATAGTAAACTCTCTTCGTCCGACCCTTGACGCATATATGCTTCTGATCAGCGTTTGGTAATGTAGAGAATTTTGTTGTGCCTGACATCTTTTTTCCTTAATCATATCTAGCAGAGCACACATTTATTCCATCGTTACCTTCTTTGGAATATTCGTTAGCTTGATATGAGGGAAATATGACCTTTAATAGTGTCACAACATCTATCTCATAGACTAATATGAATGGGGATTCTTGCGTTGTTGTTCGGAGAATGGTTCGGTAAGCCCGTAATACCTCTTGCAAATAGTTTGGCCATTTCCAACCTTGCATTCCAGATTATTCTTGAGCCCATCAAGGATCGTTCAGTTAGTTACTTTGACCTGACCATTCTCATGTGGGTGAAAAGGTGGCGAGAAACATTGTCGTATGCATCGGGAAGAATAAAAGGATTTCATATTTTTGTTGTGAACTGCGGGCCATTATCCATTGTCATACTTCTCAGGAGGCAAAGTGACAACATATGTTAGATAGAATAAACTTGATCACATCCTTCGTTTTTGTCCAAGACAGTGGCTTAACTTCTACTCACTTGGAAAAATAGTCAACTGCGACCACTGCATGTCGCCCTCCAGAAGCTATCAACAATGATAAAACCAAATCAATATCCTATCGGTCAAAATGCAACACCTCAGATACACACTCAAGAGGCACCGCATGCATAAAACCACTAAAAAGTGCCACAGATTCTCACTAATTCTTTCGCATTAACATTAATCGTGGCCTAATAATAACCCGCCAATAAAACTCTTCATGTGAGGGTTTTATACCCACAATGCATTGTTCTCTCTGTCGTGTAGTTCGTACAATATCATATGTAATTCACTTTCCCTGAGGCATCGAAGTAAGGGCCCGCTTAATGATTTCATATACAAGATATATCTGAGTACCGTATAACCATACAATTTAAATTATATCTTTTAGCCAATCCTATTTTAATGGGAAATACGTTGCTGGCTAGAAACTCCCTCATATCATGCCTCCAATCATTTTTAACGCTTGTTGAGATCTGGAAAGCCTTATCCGAACCCGCATTCAGCTCAAAGTTATTCACTATGGATGGACTTTACCGTGTGAGTATCTAGAGGTATCCTTCATAATATGCAATAGCCAGCAAAGCGCCAGCCACATATTTTTCGAATTTACGGACGTGTTCATACCTCACGCTTTCAAAAAAATATGCCAAATCAATGTCAAAATCACCTAATTTTACGGATCATTTAGTCATTCTACTAGACACATCGAGCCTCTGTAACATGTTCTTCAACGGAAAAGACACTAAGACTACAATCGAGTATGCCGTGAAATAGGATCTCATATTTGGAGTCACGATTACCAAATGAATGGTAAGTTATTCCAATTTCAAATATTTATTCTCCGCATTAAGGAGGGTATTACTGACATAGTATACTAGTCGAGGGAAATTATCGATCTTTTGGATTAATACAGCTCTTAGAGAATAATCAGACACCGCAATGCAAATAAAAAACCTCTATCCCATACTAGGCTTCGTCAAAATCTCAAGGGAAGAAAGATACTCCTTAATTATTATTATAAAGTTTTTGGTACATTACGGGATCTAATTGAAACAATTAGCTTGTCTTAGTGCTTGAAAAATGGGGTATACTTGTTCGTAGACCTAGATATGAACCTGTTTAAAGTTTTTAATCTCACAGTTACTATCTGCACTGCTTTGAGGATCCATAGTGTTCAAAGAATTCAGTTGTACTGGGTCGGATTCTATGCCTCGCCCGCTGACTATGTAGTCCAAAATTTACTGGATCGTACTTTGAACCTGCATTTGTCTAGATTCACCTTCAAGTTTATTGCTTTCAAGTTTCTGAACGTTTCTTCCAATCTGCAAAATGGTATTTGTCTTTGACACTTTTCACCAGCATGTCGTTAATATATACCTCAACATTACATTGGATTGAGCTTCGAAAGCTTTGGTCAATAACCGATGGTAAGTTACCCCGACATTTTTCAGTCTAAATTGCACAATTTTTTAACAATGCAAACCCCTTCGAATAATGAACGATGCACTATTTTGGTCTTTCAAATCCATCATAATATGGTTATATCTCGCATACACATCGATAAAATATAAAAAATGATTTACCGATGTGGATTTTATCAGCAGATCAATCTGGAGGACCGAAAAATGGTCTTTTTGACCAGTTGTATTCAGCTTGGTGAAATCTACACACATTCTCTATATATCGTTTTTAATTTTTACCAAAACGGGATTGACTGTCCATAATAGATACCGAGATTCATGTATGTACCCAACTTTCGACAAACGATCCACCTCATCCATAATCCCCCAGATTTCTCTTCAGAAAAAAATATTCTTTTCGGGATTATTGGGTGTACACTGCTTTGGATAGCCAATATATGGAAGATAACCTCAAAGGGTTCATATTAACATCTTCAGTGCACCACACAAACATATGTGACTTTTTTTATATAAAATAAATTAACCTATCCCTCACCTTTGGAGACAACATCGTATCAATCTTCAAACTCTTACCGATTGGAAAAACGTAATCCTCAAAATTTTCATCAAGGAAGAAAAACCTGAGGGTCTCCCTCGAATCATCAACAGAATCAGACCTCGAAGCGACGCCACTAGCTGCTATGATTTATGTGATTTAGCCTATTTTAATATGCTTTGGAGCTAAAACTATTCGGTAACACTCCCTTGTCATTTTCTAGTTGCTTCGAATCATTCCCACATTATTTCCTGCCATGTACTTTAAGCACTAGTGAAATGCTGAAGCAACCGCGTGCATCATAGACAACCCAGATCTTCCAAATATTATAGTATTCGACGTGGGCACGTCTACCATGCTAAACAACATCGTCACCTCTTTCTTAAACGGGCTGCATCCCAACTTCACAATCCTTTCAAATTCCTCGACCAACTCAGCAGTTAATCTGGTAAAACCTACAGCTATCTGATCGGATTGGAGAATAACTTAGAGACTTTCCACCTGCTCGTACGTCGTCATGAACAAAATATTAGCAACATTACCTGTATCAGAACCCTTCGAATTTTGTCTTTGTTGATTCTCACTATGATTACCACTATATCCCCGTGAAATGTGGTGGGTTTCAATACAAATAGGGCGAAACACCAGCTTCCAACTGAGTAGCAAAGTTCAATATGTGCTTTTTTTAGGAAACGTTCATTGTTCCGGAAATTGTATCATCTTCAAAAACTGTTAAAGATTCGAATTTTTAGAGTTCACTAACCTTTCCTTTTACCACAGGCTCCTCCACCTCTATTACCAATTGTTTCCCGGCTTAGGGTCCAAGTAATCCGTAAATACATAAAAAAATCAATAGGTTCCAAGATCATCAGAGCGTTTTCTTGCTTCAGAGCCACAACAACCTCCATTTCCATTATATCACGCTAAGAGTGCTTCTTGACAAACATGGTCAATTTATTGTTTCAATCAACACTTGGATTCATTTTTTCAACAATATAAGATCTTCCGTCTCGTGTCTGACATCGTTATAGTACTTGCAAAAACCTATTGCTTTTGCTTTCCCTCGGGGTCTGGATCAGAGGAGGTTTTTGAAATTTTATGTGATTCCTGGCCTTATCAAAGATTGTAGCCATGCACTCGGTCACTTCAGTAAAATGAGTTAGTCAGACCCATTTGTTCTATATTTTTTGGTAGTTTGCTGCGTGTTTTCCATATGTTGGTTTATCCTCGGCCTTGAGGGTAATTAATTCAGCTCCCTGGGTCGGACTTTGGTTAATGGGTGATAAGTCCGTAAGGGTCAAGGTTGAGGTTTCATAGGTTATTGTTGGTAGATCACTACCAAAAATTACTTGTTCTGCTCTATCTGATACATAAAATCTAATTCAGATGCATATGTCTCTTCCATTAAAATCTATATCTCAATCTGAACCAACAATGCCACGAAAGTTATATCTTGTTTTTCACAACATTATCTTTTAAAATACCAAGAGCAAATCTCATCCTAAATTTTGTCAAAGCCACCTTATCTTCACACACTTCCTACTCGGTTTTAGTCTTAACGAATCGCATGGTATACTCCTTAAAAAATTTCCTAATTTTCTGCCTACAATAAATAATTGTATCTCTATTTGCACAAAACTTCTTGATTCACACAAAATATTATCTGCAAACATTCCAGAATATTTTAAGGTTGCGGCAAACTGTTGTACCACTTCGACGCATCGTCCTTAAATATTTGGGAGAATGCCCTGCTCAGTAGCTTATCATCGGCGTCAAAGTTTATAATGAAGTTCTTGAGTTTTTATGTGGTTGTCCGGGTCCTGACTCCTATCAAATTTTTCCAATATCAACATATCAAGCTGCTTCGGCATATTTCCGGATAAGATCTCTGTAGACAAAGGATATGATATCTAATTATGCCCGATTTTATAGATATTTCCCCCAGGGACTTCATTCGCAACTGTGTACAAACCCTCATCAGACAGGTTTGCGAATTGATTGCTTATGTGATATTTAAGACTCTGAGTTGCCAATGGGAACAGGACGTGGGGTGTAGTTTGCTTACCTATACCAATTTTTTCCGCTTTATCCCACTCATCTTAACCTCGTGCTTTGTTTTTTATATTGCTTATTTCTCTTTATGGAATCCTTGGTTTAGTGAGATGTTCGACGGCTGTCTTTGCGTCTCTTTCAACTCTTTTTCTATATGTTCCTCTAATAT
The DNA here is from genome assembly GCA_036936605.1 of Limnanthes douglasii subsp. nivea. Taxonomy (NCBI): domain Eukaryota; kingdom Viridiplantae; phylum Streptophyta; class Magnoliopsida; order Brassicales; family Limnanthaceae; genus Limnanthes; species Limnanthes douglasii. The sequence continues at coordinate 161,751,432 of JAUPFV010000003.1, forward strand.
CGGCCATCCCACTTCGGGGAGGAAGACTCGTCTAAATCATAGACACAGTAGTCAGTAGATTCAATTAGAATCATATCGACACCTAGATTTTATTTCTTTCCTCAAAGAGTAACGACACTATCGAATGTGTGTTTCGCGCTTATCACTGGTCCGACGAGCATCCTCAAATTTGTTTTCCTCCGAAATTACTATCTTCAAACCTTCGACATAAGCTTCTTAGCATCCATTGTTGCATCTTTCACTGATTTGAAAGGATGAAATATCTTACAATAGTTCTTTTCTTAGTGCCACCAAGGCAGACTGCTCGAGCTGCTCCTTAGCGAATATATTTTTATAATGTTTTTTCTTGGCTTATTGTTCTTTGAGGTGGTAATCATCGGACGTAGCTCCGGTCACCATACCTTGTATCCCCACAATTAGTTCATCTTGTATTTCCATGTTCATCTCTCTCAAAAATCTTGATAACGAAATAGTAGTTTTGGATAAATGATTTTAGGTTACCAACTGTTTACCACAAACGACGCCAATGATAGTTCCAACTTTTTTAGGGATATGTAAGTTGAAGATATTTTTAGGAGTCCCTAGAAAGAGAAATACATTAAAGCTAGAGAGAGAAGCTGACATATGTATGATTAAAGTAATAAATATTCACCTTTTATATAGTAGTGAAGATGAGCCTAAAGGCCACATAAATGGTCTATTTAAGGCTATTTCTCTCCATTATTTAACTATTCTCAACCAAGTTACTACTTATTACACAAAATACCCTCAATGTTACATATTTTTTGTGCATATTTTACAAGACTTATATGAAGCTAAATTAGCCCTATATTTTTCGACCCGACCCATAGTTCGGATAATTCTCAATTATCAATACATACAATATAGGTTATCCAATATTAATTTTCCAACATCGTATGATGACATAAAAAAGTCAGATAATTAAGGATATCATTTATAATACATAAATTTATAGGATGTATAGGTGTTACAATACGATTTAAACCTGTATATTATATTGGGTTAAAATTTATAGCAAACTTAATAATATTCAATACAGTAGATATCTCTAATTCCTTATATCAATGAAATAAAGATAAATCATATATAACAGTCTATTTTAGTTCAGTTGGGATTAGAGTAAAGTAGAAAGATTTATCATTATCTTTCTCGTCTCTTTCTGCTAAAATTTTAAAACCCAAAGTTTTTTATGAACACAACATTCTTGTGGGAGTTCTTAGTTTATATGATATTCATATTCAGCGGGAGTATTATTTTTACTAAAGTATATCTTTTGATTTCAATTTAAAATTAAATTTAAATCAACTTTCAATACTTCAACTTGTATTATTATCGTATGCATACACTTAAGCTATCAACAATATAATGATTCAATTTTTAATATTCCATATTGAATTAATAAACGATTCAGTTTTTGCTTTTGCTCTAAACTTCAACAATTTCACTTCAGTATGACCAATTAAATAGTAGACACATATTGATTACAAAATCGTGTCTTACTTTCATATTGAAGTTCATAAGAGGTGAGGGTCCATAAGGTATTAATCGGTAATTTGATTTATTGTAGAACCATTACACAAAATGGTTTGTGGCATGTGTTTTTGGTTTGTTGTTAGTTATCACCTGATATGGACGGATGTTTAGTGATTATTTGTAAGCAACTACGTTTCATAAAGGCATATTTCGACGGATACAATTTTAGTACACATGAATAATCCAAGTTGGAGATTGTAGGAAAATTCTAAATTGGAATATCTCACCATATTTAATTTAAGATATCCAGACATGTTATGGTAAAGTCCAATTAAAGTAATCAACCGGAATATTAGATCAATAAATAAATAATTATTATTATTGTTATTATTTATTCTTACGTTATTATAAATAAAATGTTGATAATAGATACACTAAACTATAACTAGAGGGAGAGTATTTCAATTCAACAATCAGATATTAAGGTTAAGGGACAATAAATGTTATGGTCTATCAAAAGAGATCACTAAAATTAAATGAGTTATTTGATTTAGAGAAAAGATTAAAAAACTAAAATATTTTAAAAAATAATGAAATAAATTCTTTTATTTTATTTTATTCATAGAGTTAAGTTTGTTCAATAAAATAAAAACTACAATTTTTATATAAACCAAAACTCTAGTTCTGTTTTATAGTAATGTTTTACACTTTTGCTGTTGAAGAAAAAAACAATTATGCTATTTTATTTTTCTCTAATTTTGAATTAGTTAGGAAAATATAGATACCATTTTTTAAACTAGTAAAAACTGCATCATTTTTACCAAACCAAAAAACGAATTATTTTTTGGATTCACAAAAATAAAAATTCCGGTTCATTTTATTATTTTTATATAAAGAATTAGATTCGAGACATTGAATTGGAGATATAAATATTCTTTTAAGTTTTATAGGTTTTAACACAAATTTGATTTAAAGAAAAATATTGATAGAACACGTTGAAAAAAAATACAAACATAAAAAAAAGATTATATATATATATGCCCATTTTCCAATTTGAAGATTACATTCATTAGTGGTAAATAGCTGAGCCTTAGAGGATTGTGCTTTCATTCTAATGAATATGAAAATATTCTAAATTTGTTCTGCGAAAAGTAGAAAGCATTAGTTTCTCCATTGTTGTTTGTCATCTTCTTTACACCTACTCACCATTGGTGCCATTTTGTAGGTGACCTATCAAGAAATTATAAGTTTTCCAAATTTGGGGTTACCATTTTCAATTATTTCTATAAAAAAGTTACACAATTCTGGTCACGCAAAGTACGTGTAATCTCATCTAATTGGGCATTATATTGAATGCATAAGAGGAATGTCAATTTCACAAATATATTTTGTCATCAATTATAGATCGATTTCTACGAAAACTTGTTCTTAGGTAGTTGATTAGGTAACGTGTTATATATATGGAAATATAAAGTTAATGAATAGACTTATATTTGCGTTTCATTGGAAACTTGATTATAATCTTTTCGTGTATACATTGGCTTCCATGCATAGTAGTTCAACTAATTTTACAAATTTAGATTCTAAACATACAGCTAGCACTCAGTATTCGTATGAATGTTTTCTATTGTAATTTTAGCGTTTTTGAATTCGGATCAGATGGCATGATATAAAAAACAAACCTAATTAAGTATATCTAAGTTTTAAATTAGATAAAAAAAATGCTCGATTTAAATTTTATAACTCTATTAATTTATGACATGAATAATGCTTTAATATTTAAGTTTCTAATCTCTTTTATAAAATTAAATATTATTTGATATTTTAAACATTATCGTTTGGGTAAAATTTCAGGTAAAATGTCTATCGCGATTTATTTATACATATAAACAAGACTAATGGAATGTGGAACTAAACTTCAATATTAGCTAATTTGTTTTGATATCCATATTCAGGTTTTGGTATTACAGTCCATGCAACAAGGTTCACCTCTTTTACACCGATAAAATAGTGACAACAACAAAAATCAACACAAGAGTTTGCGTAGTTAAGATTATGGAGAAATATTACATTCATGAAAGAGCAAATCTAATTTTATTTAGATTGAACGATCATAAAAAATTTAAAAAAACATAACAATACAAGCAAATATGGAACGTTCAAACTTTTCAAAACAAAGTATAACATTCCAGTGATATCTTACAATTTTTAATGTCTTTCAGCTCATTCCTTTCCAAAGCTATCTGTCTTTAGAAACCATGTATTCAACAAAATGTTTTATCTCTATAAAAGTGATATTTTTGAGATAATCAATATCAAGATTATCAAGATAACACCGTACAAGTGTTGTAGCATCAGTATATATAGGATCCAACCAAGTGTATGTTGAAAAAAATGTACTCTATAGTCACAATAGTAAACTAATGTAGTTACACAAGATCTAAATCAATGACCTTGATTAACTCGCACAAAAGTTTGACTAGTATTATGTTCCAACTCAATTGATATTATTAAATAGTACATTTAGCTAAGTTATAACAAACTTGTACTATCTTGCCAAATTACTATTCTTCATTAAACCCTTTCAAATTTACCAAATACGCTCATACTGATTTCCAAATGACAACCAAAGCTTTCACCTTAGTTAAAAGCAACTTCTCAAAGTCTTTTTCATAGTGCATAGACTTGTATCGTGCCAACACTTATCTCATGTTAACACTTACTATATGCACAATAAATAAACTTATTTGAGACTATAAATCCATAATTAGACTGCAATCCTGTAGTGGCCGAAACCTACTATTCCCAATCTGAATCCAATAAAGGTCGAACCTTACATAAGGCTCAAACCTTACAGTGGTCGAAACCTCTAAAGTCGAGACTTTCATTTTCCCACTTACTACACTTAACGCCTACACTTCAAAAAATCTCCACCTACAATTTCAGCAACTCCGACATATGTTGCCCTAATGTTCCAACTACTTTTTATCGTTGGTAGGAAGTTCACATATATTCTATACTTGAAAAAGTTTCATACAATAAGTAAAGCTTGAAACTGATAGGATCTTTGTAAGAGCATTAGAAAAATTATCTTCAGATCTAATATTTGCAACTATAACTTACTTGTTCTCCATGATATCCTTGATGAAGTGAAGCTTCACATCAACCTACTTCATCTTTTGATGGAACTTTAGATTATTCATCAAGTGAAGAGCACTAGCATTGTCACAAAACAATATAACTTCATCCGTCCTACCAGTGATATCACTTAGCGAACATTTTAGCCATATGGATTTTTAACTGAAGTAGTAACAACCCTATATTCAACTTTTGTAAATGATAATGCAACAACCTTCTACATACTAGCTCTCTAGCTAAACACTCCCCCAAACACTCTAAATAGATAACCCGATGTTGACTTTCTTTTGTATAATCATATTTTATGTACACTCTCAACATATCATCATATTCATTCTTCTGATTATAACACACTCCAGCATCTAATGTACCCTTCAAGTATTTCTTAATGAATTTTAGAGAATCCTGGTGAAGCCCCTTAGATCAATCATCAATCTGTTCAAAACATTAATTGAGTATGTAATATATGGTCTAGTGCAAGATATAACATATATGATACTTCTAATGATGTTTGTATAAGGAATCTCTTGAATAAAATTCATATATGTCTCTTTGGTTGGTGCTTAAGTAACACTAAGTTTGAATTTAGGACTAATGATATATTCAACATATCTAGATTTATATATTCCGAACTTTCTAAACACCTTATGTATGTTTTCTCTTCTGAGATATAAATTGATAATCTCTCATTTTGTTTATTTTAATGACTATTCTCATCATCTTCTTAGCTTATCGTACCATTAGTTCAAAATCTCTCTTCAATTGAGTTTTCACATTTTTAATCTTAATTTTGTTTTTTCCATCTATAAATATATTATCAGCATATGATAAAAACATAGTATGTATTATAATGTATGTTTCCTCATCACAATAGATACAGTTGTCGTAACATTATCTTCCATAATTAACAACATAAAATAATTTAACCTACTATTCCACTGTCTCGATGCACGTTTCAACACATACATAAGTCTCTCAACAAACACACATAACCTTCATGATATTCTTTAAAACCTTACGAATGGCCCATATGAATGATCTTTTCTAGTTGGCCCATATGAATGATCTTTTCTAGTTCTACATGCAAAAAAACAAAACTAACATTCATTTGATCTCGCTCAAATTTAACAATAATTGACATCAAACCTATTATTGAGGTTTGTTTCACAACCGATGAGAATATTTTATTAAAATGAACACCCTTCTTTTGAGTAAAGCCCTTGGCCACTAATCTAGCTTTGTACCTAGATAATTCGACACCAAATTCCTTTTATTTTTATTGAATATCCATTTATATCCATCAAGATTTAATCTTTCGTTTGCTTCATAAAAATATAATTTTCTTTCTTCTTTAAATAATTCATTTCTTCCCTTATAGCCTTTCTTCACTTCAGCTTGTCACTTCTCTTTATAGCATCCTAATAAGTCTCGGGTTCAAGAATATATCCATGTATTACAATAAATAAATAAAAATATATAACATCAACATAATCGTACCTTTGTGTAGCTTACTATGCTTCATTCTTTTATCTCTCACCAACTGATAATTGTCACCCTCATCATGTTACCTTTCAGTCGAAACATTCAAAGGGTTTGTATCATCAAACTCTCTACCAAGGTCAAACAAATTCAATGGTTGAACTCCGATGTAGTCGAGCCCATACCAAGTTCTAAACCATCTTCGAAAAAAACATCTCCAACCCTACTCTCTTACTCATGCTCCATCTTAACCATCAGTAGCAATAATTGTAGTCATCATATTTTTTAGCAGTGACATCTCAAATTCATTAAACACCACGTCCAGGCTAAATAAAGATTATCATTCATTGGTTTTAGACATCATAATATATACCCTTTTACTCATTGCGGATAGCTGATAAACAAACATTTGAATGTTCTCGATTGACGTTTGTCTTGTTTCACACCTTTCTAAGTTGTACATCCGAACACTCTCAAATATTTCAACGTTAGTTTCTTCCACTTTATATTTCTTAAGGACAATTAAAAATCTAGCTTTGAAGATGGGATCCTATTGATGATATATGTATATGTCTTGAAAATTTCTCTCCAAAACTTCCAGCCTATACCAACTATCAAAAGCATACACCTTACCATTTTAGTATGGTTTGTTTAATCCTATAAGTAAGACCATTTTCTTGTGGTATTATTACCAAGTTTATAACAATAGTTAGTGAATGGTTCATTCATATATTCCAAGTCAATATCAGTCATTTACTTCATCATCATCTTTCCAATATGATTCTTCACCAGCTTATTCCAGTACTTAATAGTATCAAATGCTTCATCATTGGTCATAATGAAAATATTTAAGCACATCACGAGTTGTATGGTTGTTAGTTATGAAATTAACCATTTTACTTTTCCCCAATACATAGTTCTTACATAAGATTAACTTCTATACCTTGTCACCATCCAAAAATTCTTGTTTTATAAGTTTATCATGTATTTGTCACTCAAATGCACTAACCCCATATGCACATCTTGGTAGAATCACTTTATGTACCAAACTCCTCTAACCACTACTTACTCTTCAAGAACTAACACATTATTAGTTTTATATATTTTTATAACAACTAGTGAGTCTTGCAAAATCATAAGGCTACCATATCCATCTTTATAGTTAAACAATTATTCATATAACATTCCAATAAAAAGAAGCTTAGGTTTAACTTCCGGGACATATCTCACATCCTTTATCACATTCTCAAGTCATGTAGACAATCTCATACAAACTCTCCACATATTATTTCTTATTATGTAATTTACCACCATCAAACTACTTCGGATCTTCAAACAAACATTTGTTAGAAGTCACGTGGAATGAAGCACTATGATCTTAAACTCATTTGTTATTGTACCAACAAGTATAATTCGTTACCAACTTAGTGTGCTCATAATTATCTCTAACCATTGAGACTTTACTAACGTTAAAATTCGTATGATTATCCTCATTCTTCATGTCGGTACATTTCCTTTTAATGTGACATTTCTTATTACACTACAAGTATATCCTTATAGAATTACTATATGGTTTTATAGACCTACATCTTTGAGTTTACTTTGTTTTTTATTGAAAATTTAGTTCTAAACTTCGGATCGTTCATTTGAATACGAAAGATCCAGAGTTTATAAGCTGATTTTTATCCAAACGATATTAAAAGAAAGTCGACCATAACAAAAAAATCTAGTTGTCCTTTCAACTTAAAGGAAAACTATTTTCGTCCAAATAAGTGATATTTTGAGATTATAAGCGGGACGCACAACCATCTGGTAACAAAATAATTTCAAATCATTCCATATCAACAAAATTATCAAACAAAACAAGCTGAAATATGTATAATAATGAATCATGGCGAAAGCTTATTGTAGAGATTATTAAATAACTTAGACATTTTAACACTAAAAATATGTTGGGCATGAGGCTTGTTAATAACGCTCAACAAAAAGATCGGTTTTTGGAGAAACATGGTCAGTCATGGTTGTAATATATGTTGGTCAAACTCAAAAGTTTAAGTTATTTTATATGTCATAGGTTTGTGGATGATAAAATAACGTTGTTACATTTTCTTTATTACGCATCCGGTTAATGTCGATATTGTTTCAGATTTTTCTAAAATCAGTAATAATGAATAACATCTACAATATAGTAAGGTACATTATGATTTTTTTGAGAGTGTGGAGAAACCTTGACTGATTTTACTTTTTATATTCTATTTTTGTTTATCTCTGGGGAAACAGTTAACAATTTCAAATGGGTATTGGATTGTTTGAAATATTTGATGAAAGATACTTTGATCGAACATTCAATCATAGTTTTATAGTATATATACTTAGTATTAATTAATGCTCATGTACATTTTTTTTCTTCAAATAATGTACATATTCTTTCAATGACATATTAATATGAACATTATTGTGAATGCGCAAAAAGTGCATGAAGGATACAAGAGTGTTTCATCACTTTATGGGTTTATGAAGTATAATAATGAATTTGGAGACCAATGTGAATTCGAAAATAGTCAGTCATATAAATCTTGAGTTCAAATATTATTCTAAAGCAATCGAATACATCGAAAGATCTTGATTATTTTCACATATTGATAAGTTTATCATGTGAAAAACTAAAAACTTCATTAACATGAACACAAACTGGATCGAGAATGGTGAGGATAAACTTGATTATAGGATATTTTTGGTAATTGTATAAAGGGTGTATTAAATTTAAGGTGAAGGGTTAAAAGGTAACTAAGATGCTTGTATTTAATATCGAGAGAGAGAAAATTCAAACCCTCTTAAATGTTGTTCTTTTAAGTCTTTATAGGATAACTTTGGATCCATGGGTCAATCGAGCCGGGTCACGAATATGAATCAAACCCAAGAGCCTCCAAGCTCACAAACCATTATTCATTATATATATTTTATAATTAAATATATATTTAGCACATAACTTAGTCAGTATGATATTTATTTTGAGTCTAAAATACCCCATAAGATAAATTTAACTCGTTTTATGTCTATTTCTCTTAAAGATTTCCGACCCCATCTTCTAGCCCTAGTTAGATCTCTCAAATTTATTTTAAGAGAGCTAACCGACACATACTAGAACTGCATCCGATGAAGTCATTTGAAAATAGTTACTATATAAAGGTTGTAGCTTTTTACGAGCTACTTTTTGGGACATGTGTTAGTTCTTTATTGGAGCCAAGAACTCGTTTTACTCTAGGTATTACTATCCAATCAAAAGAGAGAAATACTTACACTCTTATACTGCCCTCTAGCTACTACTATCAATTCAAATTCCCCAGTAAGGCACTCAAACATTTTTTAGTCTCTATATAAACTTATTTTCATTTTTTCACCGTAGGTAGTTTTAGAGAGAGAAAGAGTTTGTATTCTAATTCAAGATAGAGAAAATTTTGTTCATCAATATTAATTTTTTTTCGGCGATATTTATATTTCCTCACAACATTAGTCAACGTAGATCATTTTTTCGGATATCATTTTAAGGTTTGTATGTTGATTGTTAAAAAGCATTAACTAAAGACGGCTGGTTAAACTTATCTAAACTTAAAGAAGAGAAGAAGAAAGCAAAAGCTGCTGTTGGGTTGCATGTCTCCTCGGGTATGGTTGTGGTAGCTCAATCCATTAATTTCAAAGGAGTTTATCCACATAACAGGCGGAACATTTCCTCCAAACCACCCTCAATTGTCCAATCATTTACATCTCCTAGTCATTATCCTAAGCTCTTCAAATCATCCCAATCTCAGGGAGCCACAAGCCGTCGAAACACTTCTTCTTTTCAAAGCTATGGGTTCAAATACGGAAGAAACTACACCGCGTAAAACTAATAGGTTGTATAAGACAAAAAAATCTCTTATCGAACAAAAGATACAGGAATAACAAACCACCGTTAGTAATTCCTCTCCACAAATTTTGAACATGGTAAAAGACTTGGTAACCCTTATAACCGAGCTCATTTAGGATTGGAATATAAAATAAAATCCTACAACCATGGAAACTAAATCTTCTCATCCTGAGGAAGAACACATTCGAACTTAACCTACCAGGTCTTCGGTATCTAGTCCCAAATATATTGATGAAAAATATTAAAGATGATAGCGAAGACTCTCCCCTCGAGACATCTGGTTAGATTGGAGAAACTACAAGGTCAGCAAGGAAAACAAATCCAAAGGCCTTAAATTTGGTGATGACAAGGGCAAAAAAAAAGTTCTCGCAACAGACTCTGAACCTCTTTCTCTGTATCTTGTTGGACCAGTTATACCTAACTCTACCAAGCTTAATGTTAACTATCTTTTAGCCTTGGATAAAATCTCTTACATTTATTTCCATGAATCCTAATCAGATGGCATTTGAGCTAAATGAGATTTTATGATACAGTTAGAGTTAGGCTACCTCAACGCGGAGAGACTCCAATGAATTATGGGGCTAAAGAGTTGGTAGTTTACACCGATGTGCTCAACTGGGGCCTTTGGTTTCCCTTGGACCTCGAGATAGTGAGGTACTTTAGCTTGGTCAGGTTGTGCCCAAGCCAAGCTATCCTAAATTCTTGATTCTCACTGTTGGTGTGCATCATAGCCTAAAAGCTATCTAATATTATGATGCCAATGGAGAAATTGGCTGCTTTGGTGGGTCTATCTCATTTTATTATTTTAATATAATAAATAACTACAAAGTGGTGGATGACTTTTTGGAGTCAGAAAAATTTGGAAAACCCAATTCCTCTTCATCAGTAGTCATTGGGAAAACGAAAAGAAGATTACCTCCAAAGGGAATCCAAGCTAACTCACCAGACACTAGAACAATACACGTAAGTCTATTCAGATCTGTTTTATATTTCTGTTACTTTTTGTAACATTTTCCATTTATGCATAACTTATTTTGTACCAACCATTTCGACACCCTACCTACAACATTTTGATGATGCAAAAGTTACCTTCATGAAGTTGAATCAATGGGCTAATGAAAAGTGGTCCAATGATTTCTATAATTGTTTCACTCTGGAAAATTTTATCAGGTTTCATCTCTAGAGGACCAATCCCGTTCGGGAACTGACGTGGAAGCAGTTCATCACTCATCAACGAGCTACTGAAATTCTTAAGAGAACTGAGGCAGTCGATGAAAAATTATTTCGCTAGCCAAGAATAGAACTCCCAACCATCAGAATAAGAACAAAAAGAACAAATAGGATCGTCACCGTTTGTTGCTGAAATGGAAAATGAAGAGCAGCCAGATGAAACTGACTCAGCCTTGTTGGATGTTGTTACTGCCATTGTTGATGAGGGTAAGGTGCCTTCAAAATCTCATGTGCCCGAGAAAAATAAAGAACACAAGATGGGAAAACAGGGCAACGATAAGAGAGATAAGAAAAAGAAAAAGACTCCAGGTGGTTCAGAGATAATACTTCGTTCAGAACTTCCCCTCCAACTATCCCAGTTGTTGTTCCTCCTACGACTACTGATCTGATCCCCCTTCTCCATTACTTCCCTCATTTGAAAGGAAAGGTTTTAGAGATGATGATCTAATTGAAAATATGGGGGGATTTTAACTTTAAAGTTTTTGAGACCGACTTCCATGAGTCTACAAGCACCGCAACTACTATGGTATTCGATGGAGTTTCCTTTGAATTATCAAAGATGAACAATATATTAGGGTATTCAATCACGGGCTATGTGAGGCCAATAGTCGAATTAAAGAGACAAATAAGATCTCAAATTGAAGACATCACTTCTCTTCGGGTTGAAAATCAGAATTTGAAGAATTTAATTAAAGAAAAAAAGTAGCAAGGTCAAAAGTCTAAATAGAGAGGTGAACTTTGTTAAAGATGAGCTACTCTAGGTAAAATACGATAATAGCAAGTTACAAGTTGATTACAAAAGTTTACATTCATCCAGTTCTGACGAGGTTACCTCATTAAGAACCAGAAAACTGATGACAAAGCTACCATTGAGTGTTTGTCGGATAAAAGAAAAAACAAGAGGCTCTTATCAAGAAGCAAGATGACAAGATTACATATCTCAAAGCCAAATCTACCCAAGGGATAGCCGATATTGTAGACGCATATGTCAAAATGATGATAGATTCTTTGAAAATGAAGATACTTAGTCAAATTGGACATGGTGTTGCTATTACATAATAAATTTCATAAATTAGCCCTTAGGTCTTTGTGGGGACATGTGTCAGTGGATTTGCTGCCTCATGACATACATTTAGCTGATCATCTTGGTATCTCTGATAATTTATCCAATTACGATTCTGATAATAGCAGCAAAGAGAGCTCTGATGGTGAGAGTTCATAAGAGAATGAAGAAGAAAAAGCCGATGAGAACGAGGCCTAAGTCCAATATGTTTTGATGTAATTGTTTCTATGCAAACCCTTGATGTGTACAAGGCATTTTGTTATATAAATCAGATATTTTTGTGCAATTTCTTGGTATGGCCAAGGTATTTTTTTATTTTCTCCACGGATTTCATTAAGTCTTTGGATCACCCAACATACTTTATATTATCTATCATTTTATCAACTAGATTTACCTATTTATATGTTATTATCTCTATTTCTTAGTATTAATTTATCCGAATATAAATAATCTTAAGACATGATTCATTCAAGGGTAATCAAAACTTGATACATATGAACCATTCAAAGTTACTCTATTCAAAGGCAATAAAAATTGACACACATGAGTCATTTTAAGGTAATCCATTCGAAGGTAATAAAAACTTGATACACATGATCCATTCGCAGGCAATAAAAACTTGATACACATGATCCATTCGAAGGTAATCCATTCAAATATTAGAAACACTTGACATACATGATCTATTCGAAGGTAATAAAAACTTGGTACACATGAACCATTGGAATGCGATCCATTCGAAGGCAATAAAAGCTTGATACACACTTATAACACATTTTTAAAGGCAAAAACGGCAGATAAATAATAATTCGTAAACCTCATTAAAACCTCATCGCATCACTAGGGTAGTAAAGGGTATACCCCTAAATATTTACATTGAATGGAAATAAAAAAAATATTTACAATATAAGTTTAATCAAGACATAACCTTCGGTGTTTAAAATTCTACGGGGGCCTCAAAGGATTTTCTTCTTGGTTAACTAGACGATATGTTCCTTGCTTAATCTTCTCACACACTGTATATGACCCTTCCTAGTTTGGAACTAACTTTCTTAACCTCATATATTTGGTGTGCATAAATACTTTTCTCAAAACTTTTTCCCCCACTTTGAAGTGTATTCTTCGTACTCTAGACGCATACGTACTCCTCATTAAACCCTGTTAATGTACTGTTCTTAAATGTGATTTTATTTTTCTTCTTTTTCAATCAAATCCAACTGAGTTCTTAATGCAACTTCATTTTTCTATTCAAAATAATTTGAACCATGAAAAAATAAGAGTAGCTTCTACTGGTGACATTGCATCAATTCCATAAACTAAGGAAAAAAGAGATTCTTGTGTGGCATTATCTTGAGTGGTTCAATGGACGCATAACATTCCTTGCAAGTAATTAGGTCATTTACCAATCGATCATTCTAAGTTCATTTTAAGACCCATCAAAATAGTTGTATTTTCCATCTTTATCTGTCTATTGGATTGGAAATGAAAAGACGAGGAGAAACAGTGGTGAATTCCTATTGATTCACAGAATATCTCCATATACTTGTTGTCAAATTGAGGGTCGTTGTCTGTAGTAATGCATCTATGAATTTCGAACCTACAATAAATATTAGAGAGGATAATTTTAGTTACCGCTTTAGGAGTTGTTCCGGAGATGGGTGCAGTTTCTATCAACTTCAAAAACGAATCAATTGCCAAAATAATAGTTCGACACCATTTAGAAGCCATCAGAAGGGGTCCAACCAATTTAAGTTTCCATCTATCAAAGAGTATTGCTTTAGATACTGACTCTATTGGAACTGCTGGTACATGTATTTCATTTCTATATATCTCATATGGATCACATCTTCTAACTAAATCTTTAGAATATGCCATATTAGATGGCCAATAATAACCTACCAATAAGACCCTCATAGTCAAAACCTTATAACCACAATAGGTTGATCCTTCCCCATCATGTAACTCAGAAAAAAACTGACTCGGACTCATCGGATCTGATGCAGCACAATAAAGGCTTACTAAAAGATCTTTTATAGAGGATCTCTCTTAAAACCAAAAAACTTTGCGCTTTGAACTTTAACTTATTGGCTAAGCTTTTGTATTTATGTATGATTCCTTTAGTAATAAACTTTTGGATACCATACCTTTAGTCTTAACTAACTATGGTTGATATTTGGAAACTCTCTTCAGCGCCAACTTCCATTTCGAGAGTTGTTTTTATAGAAGGACACTTATATACCAGTATCAAAGGGCAAGCTTACAAATATATAATATTGGCTACAGATCAGCTATCAATTTTTTTTTCTCGGCACATGTTTGTATTTTACATATTCAAAACAAGCATAAATTTCTTTTAACATTCGTAAATACTTCACCAGTTGCTCCTTTTTTGTTTCAAATTTTCGTTGTGCTTGATATATAACTAGCTATGAATCGCTCAACAATCATATTATTTTGGTACCACATATCGACGTGATAGATCCGTCTTTGCAATATCTTTTAAGTGGAAAAGAATGCGCTTGAAAATTATGCCTTAATTTTTTGTCGATATTACCAAGACTAGTGTTATTTTTTACAACTTGAGGTATCTTTTCTCAACATCTAACGAAGTCTTACTAATGTAGTAAATGTGGAGAGGATAATTGTCAACTTCCTGAACTAACATTGCGCTTACAACATAATCTGATACTACTAGATACATGTAAAGTCTCTCTCCAATTACTGATTTGAATAGAGTTTTAGGCACAGATAAATGTTGCTTGATTTCAAGGAACACCTTATCACAATTTGGGGACCAAATGAAGTATTTGGCATTTCTCAATACTTGGAAGAAGTGTGCATATTTATTCAATGATCTTTTTTAATAAACACATTCATGGATGTCAACCTCCCAATCAATACTTGAAGTTCTTTGGTGGTTCGAGAAGGGCCCATAGTTAATGATGCATCCAATTGATATGGGTTGGATCTTTTTCTCACTGATGATGTAGCCTAGAAATTTCCCAGATCGTACACTAAACATGCACTTTTCAGGATTCAATTTTAAATTGATGGCCTCCATTTTAGAGAAAGTTTATTAGAGGTCAAGTAAATGATCCTATTCCCTTGGGATTTTTACCATCATGTCATCAATATGAACTTCTACATCTCTTCTTATCCGACTGGAAAATGATTTATTGACCAATCGTTGGTAAGTGGCCCCAACATTATTTAGCCCGAAAGACATTACCTTATAATAATGCAACCCCTATGAGTGATGAATGTGGTATGGTCATGATCCTTCAGATTTATTTGTATCTCATTATGCAAAGCAAAATTATCCATAAATGATAACAATTTATTTCCAAAAGTGGAATCTACCAACTGATCTATTCGAGGAACTAGGAAAGGATCATTGGGACATGCCCTATTAAGATATGTGAAATCAATGCACATCCTCCATTCTTCATTCTTATTTTTAACAAGCACCGGATTTTCATTCCAAACTAGATACTGGGATTCTCGAATGTGCCCCACCTTAGTCAATCTATCTACTTCTTGAATTATGGCTTCATATTTCTCTTTAGAAAAATCCCTCATTTTTTTGTATACTGGACCAGATCATACATATAGTTTGTGGCAAATGACATTTTCTGGTACACTGTTACATCCTCATTGCACCAAGAAAATATGTATAAATTTTTGGATAAGAAAGATAACAATTTTCCTTCAATTGTGATGGCAATTTGGCTCTAATTCTAATATTATTCTCATCTGCTAAATTGTGCACTTTGACTTCTTCTATCGGGATAACAGCACTATAAGTGTCTCTTGGATTATCTATCTTGTTCGGATCCGAAGAGGACTCTAGTCATTGCTATGTCATTTTTGTTATCATAGTTTCCAGGGTTTTTAGAGCAATAACGGTGACATAACATTCCCTATCTATTTTTTGGTTGCTCCGAACAACCCTTACTTGACCTCAAACCATGTATTTCAAACAATGGTAAACTTAACGCACTACATGCATCCTTGACAACCAAGATCACCCAAAAATGTATTGTAGGGGGTCGGACAATCCATTACCATAAATAAAACCCTCACAATTTTCTTAAATTGTATTTTTCCTAACAGTGCTTCTCTTTCGAATTCTCTAATGACATCAGTAGAGTTGCTTGAAAATCCTACTATAGTTCTGTTTTATAAGAGTATGATTGATGGGTTCTTCATTTGTTGATAAGTAGATAGAAATAAGATGTTAGTTAAGCTACCTGTGTCGATCAAAATTCTTCGAACCTCTGTGTCCTGAGTAAATACCTATCACTGCTGTATCCTTATGCGGGCCTGCGATGTTTCTCAAGTCATTTTGATCAAATACTATGAAATGAGCATAGTTTTGATAGAGCTATGTAGACATTTTCCCTTCCAATTGTGAGGTCAAACTGACCACATGCCTTTACCTAGAGCAAGTCGAATGTGTTGTCACTCGATTTTCCCCGAAAATGGTTAACGATTGGAAGAAACGACACAGTTTGGAAACCTTTCCAATAATTTTGGTCACCATATTGATTCGAACCTGATCTGGATCAGGATCCAGGTACTCCAAATCTACATCGAATAGTTTAATAATTACCATCATAGTTTCTTGTTTGGAAATTTCTATATTTTTCCTTCGGACACTAGGTGATGAAGCTTGAGCCGCTTGTACTAGGCCGTGACTTATTGTTCACTTTCCTATTACCCCATTACGACTTAACAAAAGTACTTAGCTTCCATTCTCGATCAACGTTTATATCTCTTGTTTTAAAGCAATACAATCCTTAGTGTCATGTCCCACATCATTATGATACATGCATAATCGTGTGTTTTGATTTTCCCTCAGAGTTTGGATAAATGTTGGTCTTCAAAATTGCACAATGTTCTTGGCCTTATCATAAATGATAGCCATGTTTTCAATCAATTCCGCATAATAATCAGGTTATACCCATTGATTCCTTATTGGTGTGGATTGTTGAACTTGATTCGATTGACTCTGTCTGGGCCGATGAGAATCTTTTCCTGAGTCCCTCAGATGGTTGCTAATTGTGGCTTGCGACTAGTTACTACTTGTGGGTTAAAGGTTGTAGGGGCATGACTATACTGATGAGGCTGCCTCAATCTCTTGGTTTCCTCCACAGTGACTTGCTTTCTGACCTGGTTCAACAATTGACCCCAGGTCATTGCTTTCTTTTGAGTCACCGAATCAGCCAACTCGCCAGATAATAAACCTTGTTGCAGTTAAGCTATAACCACTTGTTTGAAACAATTTGCCAACTCATCTTTAGTATTCACAAAACGGTTGATGTAATCCTTTATCGATTCATTCAGATATTGCCCACAATGAATTATTGTATCACCATTTCTTTGAGTTATTTACTTCTCATAAACCACATTCGAAATGTCATTCAAAACATATTGAAATTCTGAATTGATCTCTGTTGGCAATCTGTTATACCTTTCAAGGCACTACCCTTGAATGTTTGAGAAAAAACTCTATATAATACATTTTTTCTTCATCATTAAAACTCATCATGAAATTTTTAAATTTCTCGAGATGACTTTGAGGATCTTTGCTCCCATCATATTTTTTTATTTTTTTAACTGTAAAACCACCTGAGTAAATGTCCGGAGAGAATTCTTGAGGACAACGGTGATTGCCTCCAATTATATCATTGACTAAACATATGATCCTCGTTAAGAGTGGCAAAGATCCGAGGTATGAATTGCAAAACGAATTGATCACTTAAATAGTGATCTCTTATTCTATGTTGACCCTTTCATCTTTCCTTGATAATTTTCTTTTTTTCTTTACCATTTTTGGTCTCTTTTCTTTCCACGAAGAATCCTGCTTACTTGAGTTTTAATGCTTTTAAAAATGTTTTTTAGTTAGCTTTTCTTTCCTTTTTTTACGACCATGATCACTACTAAAAGAGAAAGAGAAAATTTCTGATTCCGATTATGTTGTTGAGCCCTGAGCGGGATCCTTTTAATCGTTAACTTAATTTTGTTTTGTTTTTAGATTGATGCATTAATTTATGTTTATTAATTTGTTGCATTAGTTCGCTTATGACGCTGTTATTTAGTTTTTTTGAACCTAACAGTTTTAGCATCTTCGTTTTGCTTTGTTGTACTTGTTTGGTCAAATTTAGATCACTTTTCTTCGATTTCCTTCATTCACAACTTTCATATCACTCATTTAACCATATCCGATATATTTGTGAAAAAAAATTATTTAATTATTTAATGCATTTGATATATTCTTATTTGGTGACGATAAAACATAGGCAAAATTATACGTAAAAATAAAAAGATAATATTTCTTTTTGTAATAAAAGATCACTCTGATTTGGTATAATCTACTCTTATTTTTATCCAATAATTATATATTCGGTAATTAATTGGGGAATTTTTTTTATTTCATATTAAAAATTATTTCTTTTTACAATATAAATTATATATATATATATATATATATATAATTTTTATTGTATTGTAAAATATATTAAATTTTTTTTTTTACAATTACATAGGACATATCTGAAAAGTGACTTAAAACCGAAATAAATAAATAAAAATTGGTCTAAACTTGACCGGATGAAAACAATAAAATAAAACGAAATTATTTATTCTACACGTCAAAATTATTATTATTATTATTAAATTTATTATTATTTAAATGACTTAATTTTACCTATCAAAATTGTTTTTCATAATTTTTTTAAATTTTTATTATTTTAAAAAATATTAATGTAAAAACCTTGAACGTCTCTTATTTTAAAATGGGAGAGCTGTACTTTTCAGGCCAACAGAAACCCAAAACCAGGGCACCAGCTTTCTTTTATTAAGATTTAAAAATTGTTTTATATGCTAAAGATAAACTCCCATTCAACAAAACTCTGTTTACACTTTACTACTCCATTGTAGTAAGTAATAATTATGAAGCTACGGTAGAGCATGCAGACAATTGTTGGGTTTCGATATACACTTCGAATTGGACAAAACACAAACAGACGTCGAAGGCCAGAATTCTGACAAACCTCTTCAATGCAAATCGGTTTCTTATCTTTCTATCCAATATGATAATCTCGGACATCTATTCTTCCTTATCGAGTACCAGTTTTTAGATAAAAACATTATCCTTAACTTTCATTCTTATAATTTGTACATTTGCAATAAATAAGTATATATATATATTCTCTTGAAGGTTGTTCTTTATTTTTGTTTCTTTAGTTGACTTGACAAAAGTAGAGTACAAATACAAAGACAGAAGATAGGGAGGCAAGATTTAATGGTTTTCATAAATGCAAACCGATCTACCCGTTAGAATCGGACTGAACTTTTGCCGATTTTATTTCAAAAATCAATATATATATATATATATATATAAAATGAATTGATAAAATTGGAAAACACTAGAATCGATACAAAACGAGCCGATAAATGTTATAATCGATACGAAATCGAATTAATCAAACTGTTAGAGTGTACTTGCATGCCCAAACATAATCATTTGATCTGATTCTGTAAAAAATCGGACGAAAAACTGTCCTAAACCAGACCATAAAAAAAATCTCTGTTTGACCCACAGTCATAGGTGATATATTAAATAAGTTTTGTAACAAAATTAGGTTTAATTTTTCATAGCTAATTTGTAAAGTAGAAGACACTCTTGAACTATAAGGTTTCTAAATCCCGGGTTGAATTATAAGTTTGACGATTGATCCTTAGCATAGCATTATTGGCTTTATATATATATAAGACAATAATGTTATGTTAGTCGTATGACATTAAGGGTTTCAAATGCATTGTGACAAGACTAACATAACATTATTGACATTGTCTTTTATATATATAAAGCAGCTTTACCAGAAAATATTTAATATACTCCATAGACTCGATACGGAATAAATACATGTAATGTTAAGTATTTAATATAAAGCAGCTTTACCAGAAAATATTTAATATACTCCATAGACTCGATACGGAATAAATACATGTAATGTTAAGTATTTATTAAAAGTAACTATTTTTTTAAAAGTAACTATTTTGGATATGATTATATCCAAAACTGATTTAAGTTTATCCAAGAATAGTAGTTGATTTTTGTTTGATTTTTGTATGCTAAAAATATATTTGGGCATTAATTTAATTATGGTACCGATATTAAGTAAAAAAAAATCACTAAATATATCCTAAATATACTTAAATCACAAAATTATATATTTTACTATCTTTACCCAAAAATAATTTAGTGGATCTACAATTTTGTGAAGTTCTTCAAAGTGTTCTTGAAGATTCAAAGTTGTCTCAAGAACATTCAAATTTTCTTAAAAAAATTAAATTTTTTCTAATAAAAACACAAAATCAAACATGAATCAACCATAACTAAAGTAAAAAAATATATTTTTTTAATTTTTTTTTTGTTCTGGTGTGCCTTCACACCATCGGTTCTGGGCTGTTCACGGTGGTTAGGGGGTCATATACCATCGGTTCAGAGCACCTGAACCGGTGGTTCATGGCGACAAAAAAATTATGTTTTATCCTCCAAACTCTTATATTAACGTGTTGATGTCAACAAAAGTCTTCTTATTTAGTTTGATTTTATTAAAAAAAATTAGCATGTCCCGATGATACGGATGGATATACTCAAGATTTCACGCTCGAATATGGAAATATAACAAAATTTTATTAATTAATCTCAATATTTAT
Organism: Limnanthes douglasii subsp. nivea; assembly: GCA_036936605.1. Classification (NCBI taxonomy): domain Eukaryota; kingdom Viridiplantae; phylum Streptophyta; class Magnoliopsida; order Brassicales; family Limnanthaceae; genus Limnanthes; species Limnanthes douglasii. The sequence continues at coordinate 161,772,470 of JAUPFV010000003.1, forward strand.
TATTTGTATTCATTGATTTTTTATTCGATTTAAAAAAATTAAAACTAAATTTTTTTAAATATATTTAAATAGTGATATATATACCAATATATGAAATTTAAATATATTTAAATTTTAGATATTATATATATATATATACGTTACTATATATATTTATTGAATTTTAATCAGATTTTATTAATTAAAATTTAAATATAATTATATTTTAAATATTATATATAAACAAAATTCTCCTAAGTTAATATATATTAAACTTATATTGAGATTTTATTTATTAAAGTTTAAATATAATTATATTTTAGATATTATATATATACAAAGTTTATATCTTACTATATATATATTTATTAAATTTATATAAGATTTCATTTATTAAAGTTTAATTATAGTTATATTTTATATACTTTTTTATATATATAAATAAAAGTTATGAGACTTTATTAATTAGTGTTTAATTTTTTTTTAAAGTCTTTCCATTATTTATTAAGTGTATTTATTCATTTTAATGTATAAGGATATCAGCCACAAGGCAAACTTATCTCGAACACTTTCGCGCCTACATCCATTTCGATAGTACCTGTAGAGTGTACACACAAATAAATATTTTAATAATTTAGTATTAATATTTAAAAATATCATATTACTTTTTTTTAACAATGAATATTACTTTATAGACAATTAAATTCATGTTAAATGCATGTAGCGGATGGAAATTCAAGTGATCTAGGGGTAGATATATCATAGCAAAAGCATGAAGTTATCAACTGTACCTTGAGAGATTTCTTCAAGCTCTTCCCTTCATTCTGAATACCTTCTAGAATACTCAGCCCATAAGTAATACTGAAACGTAAGGTAGAGAAAGTTGCTAAGGAATTATGATATATATTACAAGTACTCAAACATACATAACTGAGTCTGGGGCAAAATTAACCTACAAACATACTAACCTTTCTGCAGACAGCACAATCTTAGAATCTTTCGCTGGAGCTTCTGAACAATGCATGAAGTGGTGGCTTAGAGCCCACGCTACTATCTTATCTACACCTATGATGATAGAAAAAGTATAGAATTGGTATGAATTAAAGCCTAACAACATAAGATATTCAAAGACTACAAGAAAGGACCAACTAACTTTCAGGCAAAAGAGTCTGATCTTTAATGCTCAGTGTTTCGAGGTTAGGACACTCCATATTATGTTTGCTGAGAGCCTGGTATGATATGACAAATGAATAGTGTCAACGTGTTGGACCACACAGCAGTAAATATGTTTAAATTAAAACAATATAACTAGCAAGAACATACGGAATGGATGCTCCAACTGCTGCTTTTGACACACAGCAGTAAATATGTTTAAATTAAAACAATATAACTAGCAAGAACATACGGAATGGATGCTCCAACTGCTGCTTCTAGTCCAGAAGCACAACTTCATCCTGCCACATTCTGGAATACTCAATACAGTTCCAATGAATGATATTTGGATATGATTATATCCAAAACTGATTTAAGTTTATCCAAGAATAGTAGTTGATTTAGGTTGATTTTTGTATGCTAAAAATATATTTGGGCATTAATTTAATTATGGTAGCGATATTAAGTAAAAAAAACACTAAATATATCCTAAATATACTCAAATCACAAAATCATATATTTTACTATCTTTACCCAAAAATAATTTAGTGGATCAAACCTCCTACTACTACAATTTTGTGAAGTTCTTCAAAGTGTTCTTGAACATTCAAAGTTGTCTCAAGAACATTCAAATTTTCTTAAAAAAATTAAACCTTTTCTAATAAAAACACAAAATCAAACATGAATCAACCATAACTAAAGTAAAAAAAAATATTTTTTTAATTTTTTTTTGTGCTGGTGTGCCTTCACACCATCGGTTCTGGGCTGTTCACGGTGGTACGGGGGTCATGTACCATCTGTTCAGAGCACTTGAACCGGTGGTTCATGGCGACAAAAAAATTCTGTTTTATCCTACAAACTCTTATATTAACGTGTTGATGTAAACAAAAATCTTCTTATTTAGTTTGATTTTGTTAAAAAAAATTAGTATGTCCCGATGATACGGATGGATATACTCAAGATTTCACGCTCGAATATGGAAATATAACAAAATTTTATTAATTAATCTCAATATTTATTATTTGTATTCATTGATTTTTTATTCGATTTAAAAAATTAAAACTAAATTTTTTAAAATATATTTAAATAGTGATATATATACCAATATATGAAATTTAAATATATTTAAATTTTAGATATATATATATTTAAATTTTAGATATTATATATATATATACAATATTTGGTACGTTACTATATATATTTATTGAATTTTAATCAGATTTTATTAATTAAAATTTAAATATAATTATATTTTAAATATTATATATAAACAAAATTCTCCTAAGTTAATATATATTAAACTTATATTGAGATTTTATTTATTAAAGTTTAAATATAATTATATTTTAGATATTATATATATACAAAGTTTATATCTTACTATATATATTTATTAAATTTATATAAGATTTCATTTATTAAAGTTTAATTATAGTTATATTTTATATACTTTTATATATATAAATAAAAGTTATGAGACTTTATTAATTAGTGTTTAATTTTTTTTAAAGTCTTTCCATTATTTATTAAGTGTATTTATTCATTTTAATGTATAAGGATATCAGCCACAAGGTAAGGTAAACTTATCTCGAACACTTTTAACACTTTCGCGCCTACCTGTACAGTGTACACACAAATAAATATTTTAATAATTTAGTATTAATATTTAAAAATATCATAATACTTTTTTTCTAACAATGAATATTACTTTTTTTCTAACAATGAATATTACTTTATAGACAATTAAATGCATGTTAAATGCATGTAGCGGATGGAAATTCAAGTGATCTAGGGGTAGATATATCATAGCAAAAGCATGAAGTTATCAACTGTACCTTGAGAGATTTCTTCAAGCTCTTCCCTTCATTCTGAATACCTTCTAGAATACTCAGCCCATAAGTAATACTGAAACGTAAGGTAGAGAAAGTTGCTAAGGAATTATGATATATATTACAAGTACTCAAACATACATAACTGAGTCTGGGGCAAAATTAACCTACAAACATACTAACCTTTCTGCAGACAGCACAATCTTAGAATCTTTCGCTGGAGCTTCTGAACAATGCATGAAGTGGTGGCTTAGAGCCCACGCTACTATCTTATCTACACCTATGATGATAGAAAAAGTATAGAATTGGTATGGATTAAAGCCTAACAACATAAGATATTCAAAGACTACAAGAAAGGACCAACTAACTTTCAGGCAAAAGAGTTTGATCTTTAATGCTCGGTGTTTCGAGGTTAGGACACTCCATATTATGTTTGCTGAGAGCCTGGTATGATATGACAAATGAATAGTGTCAACGTGTTGGACCACACAGCAGTAAATATGTTTAAATTAAAACAATATAACTAGCAAGAACATACGAAATGGATGCTCTAACTGCTGCTTTTGACACACAGCAGTAAATATGTTTAAATTAAAACAATATAACTAGCAAGAACATACGGAATGGATGCTCCAACTGCTGCTTCCAGTCCAGAAGCACAACTTCATCCTGCCACATTCCGGTATTGAGTACTCAATACAGTTCCAAGGAATGTTATTTGGATATGATTATATCCAAAACTGATTTAAGTTTATCCAAGAATAGTAGTTGATTTTAGTTTGATTTTTGTATGCTAAAAATATATTTGGGCATTAATTTAATTATGGTACCGATATTAAGTAAAAAAAAACACTAAATATATCCTAAATATACTCAAATCACAAAATCATATATTTTACTATCTTTACCCAAAAACAATTTAGTGGATCAAACCTCCTACTACTACAATTTTGTGAAGTTCTTCAAAGTGTTCTTGAACATTCAAAGTTGTCTCAAGAACATTCAATTTTTCTTAAAAAAAATTAAACTTTTTCTAATAAAAACACAAAATCAAACATGAATCAACCATAACTAAAGTAAAAAAATATATTTTTTTAATTTTTTTTGTTCTGGTGTGCCTTCACACCATCGGTTCTGGGCTGTTCACGGTGGTACGGGGGTCATGTACCATCGGTTCAGAGCACCTGAACTGGTGGTTCATGGCGACAAAAAAATTCTGTTTTATCCTCCAAACTCTTATATTAACGTGTTGATGTCAACAAAAATCTTCTTATTTAATTTGATTTTGTTAAAAAAAATTAGTATGTCCCGATGATACGGATGGATATACTCAAGATTTCACGCTCGAATATGGAAATATAACAAAATTTTATTAATTAATCTCAATATTTATTATTTGTATTCATTGATTTTTTATTCGATTTAAAAAATTAAAACTCAATTTTTTAAAAACATATACTCACATTGTTGTTTTTATTAATTAAATAATGACATATATACCTAAAATTTAAATATATTTAAATTTTAGATATTATATACATACACAATATTTGGTACGTTACTGTATATATTTATTGAATTTTAATCAGATTTTATTAATTAAAATTAAAATATAATTATATTTTAGATATTATATATAAACAAAATTATCCTGAGTTAATATATATATATATATATATATATATATTAAGATTTTATTTATTAAATTTGAAATATTATTATATTTTGAATATTATATATATACAAAGTTTATATCTTACTATATATATATTTATTAAATTTATATAAGATTTCATTTAAATTATAGTTATATTTTATATACTTATATATAAGAGTAAATGTGAATATGGAGTATTAGAGAGAAAATGAGGTGGAGATATTTAGTAAAAAAAGCTTATATACCCCAAAAAAGATATTTTCGTCTAAAATTGGGTAAACTTATACCAAATATGGGTAAACTCAAAACTGGGTAAACTTAAACCAACTATTTTTAGTCATGGATTAGTTATATGTTTGCCAAACCAGTAGAGGAAGATGCAGAATTAATGACAGCGACTCCTTTGTCATATCAGTGGTTCAAAGATCATTCAAAGATCGGCCTTGGCATTATAACAAATTTTTTATGATATTTCGACAAAATGTTAGTTAAAATATTATGAAATCGTTATATGTTCCATGATATATTTAGTCCTGGTTTATAGATGATTGGTTTATAGATGATGCAAGCAATAAATAATTTAATAAATAAATGAAAATTATAATTAGAATAATAAAAAAATTATTTGTAAAAATAAGCGAACCTAAAACGAAATCTTCTTCAAAGATTTTCATGTAGGAGAAGAAGATGCGATAACGATTCAACAAAGGATTTAATGGATCAGTGTAGACAACATATACACTAATTTATTAAGAGATTCAACAAAGCAGTATATACAATTGTTCATTAAAGGATTCACCATATCAGAAACAAAAGACAAGATCAATAACAAATCTTATCATTAACAATATATATATATATATATATATATATATATATATATATATATATATATATATATAAACAAATCTTATCATTAACATTATATATATTCGAATGAAACCAGCAGCTGCTACTCAACGAGTGCGCACATGGTATACCCTGAGTCTGACGCAGTAGCCTGCAAACCAACGTCATAAGGTAAACCACACAAAGTGACGCGCTCAAACCAAGAAAGTGTTTGTAGAGGGGGTCGAACACATGACATTTCGGTCACGAGCTCATCTACTCTACCAATTCGGCTACCTCTTTTGAGAAAAAAAAGATTTCAAATGTTAAAAATACAATTCGAATTTAAAAAGTATTATATGTTAATAATCAGATTACGGTTTATGCGATATAACCTCATTCATTAGTTGTCTCATTTCAGTTTTGTCGAAATGGCTTAGACCATAATTGCATACCAATTTTATTTCCAAGTACGGTTGATCTAATGTAGTTTTTATAATGGATCGCTTCGAAAGTGGATACCTCGGACAACAACCACGTAAGTTAACAATTAGCGGATCACTTCAACATGTAATAAACATGGTTTATAGTGGTACATGCTTAATCGTCGACTCTTTTATATATCATTTTTTACTAAACTTAATCGATATGTGACATCATCTATGCATGACATTTTGCTTTAAATTTTTTCGTAGGTGTGTGCACATCGAGACAACATAAAAAATATGCACGGTTAGTACGATTTTGAAATATATGTACGATTGATACGATTTAAAGCCAGGATAGAGAGTGAACCTTTTTGGTTTTTTATATCTGAAAATGACTCACAATATCCTTTACGTGAAGTCATAAATACTAATATTCTTTTTCACTATTTCATTGTCTTCCACACTCAAAGCTTTTCTAGAGAAATTCCCATCTTTACCTTCAAATTGTTCTTGAGAGGTTTTATGTTCACGGGCAGAAATGCACTAGTTAAAGGCAGCTGCTTAAATTTATCAGAGTTAGAAAGAGCTAAGAAGGTAGAAAGAGAGAATCGCATCGTTGCCGGCCTTCCAGTTTCTTGAAGTCAGAAAACCAATCAACCAACGCAGGACGCCGATCGAGGGTCTTCTTCTTCCAAAAAGCCTAGGCCCAAACCGCTCTCATTCCAGCCAAACCTTTCGCCCCTTACCTCAGACTCTTTTGTTCAAGAGTCTCAACCTTCTGTGCCTAAAGAAAAAGTTGTTTCAAGTATGAGAGAACCTTCCCCCTTCATTGCTATGGGTTCTGATGCTGAGAAGTCTCCGGAGAAGGTAACCCCTCGCCGGACGACCCGCCAAACTAAAACTCAATCCACACCTTCACTGCCAAAGCCCTCCGGATCGGAGGTATCTAAAATAGCCCCAAGGGCCAAGCCCTCCGGATCCCAACCTCAACCGGACACCAGGCCTTCAGAGGCAACAAGTGCTCAACCATCCGAACAACCCTCGGTGCAAAAAACTGACCGCCCCTTCTTTTAAGGCAACTGATAAACTTTCCACAGTGATGGAAGAAATAATGAAAGATAGTATTGAGGAGACTCCCTTCTAAACTGAAGTGTCAGGTCAAAAGGGGGATGTTGCTTCTGATAAGAAGGGCAAAAGCAAGGTTAAAGTATGTATAACTCATCCAGACTCGCTTCCGGAGTGCCTAGAGGGAAAGGTAGGCCCTTGCTTCAAACATGTTAGTGTCAAGTACCTGTTGGCCTTACAAATCATAAATTACATCTACACCCATACTGTTGAGTTGGGCCAAATCCGGAAAAAATAGGGAATTCCGGAGTCAGTGAAGGTAAGGATACCTATCACTCCGGAGACTCTCTTGGACTGCAAGCTTAACGAGGTGGTGATTTTCACCGAAGTGCTGAACTGGGGACTCCTGTTCCCATTGGACTCAGAAATTGTCAAGTACTTCCACTTAGTTAAACTTTTCCCTAGCCAGCTAAGCCCCAATGCCTGGTATTCTCTCATTGCTTGCATCATGGCATCAAGGTTGTCAAAAATCCCACTTCCAATGGAGAAGTTTGCTGCTGTGGCAAGCTTGTGCAAGAATCATCAAATTCCATTCTATCATCACAATATGGGGAACAACTTCAAAATGGTGGACGACTTACTGGAATCCGAAATGAACTGGAGGACACAATTTCTGTTTGTTAGTGGGACATGGGAGAACGACAGGAAGATTAAGGCCAACACCAATCCTAGCATGCTGACTAGCAGGTAGAAAAGTACTAGTAAGTTCTTTTCCTCTTTTTGTCTTTCATGTTTTTCTTTTTAAATTATAAGTGTTCCTATTCTAATTGACTTGTTTTGACTTTTTAGTGCTACCGAAGGAGTTCACCGGACACTTGGAGGAGAGGCAAAAACCTGTGCAAAACTCAATGCATGGGCTGCGGATCATTGGGGGAATGCATTCCACAAGTGCTTCACATCGGGCAATCTTGTGAGGTCCCATATGTGGAACACCACAGGCCGGAGAGACCTCTCATGGGAAGAACTAACTACCCTTCCTCCTCCTCCTGATCTGATTCTCAAAAGGACAGAGGCCAAGGATGGTAAATTGTTCTTACCTTCCAGAGCAAAAACTCCCAGCAAGATGAAGAACAAGAAGAAGAAGGCTGCAACAGAGTTGGTTCAAGCAGCCACAGAAGGGACTGGTTCATGGAATCAATGAGGAATTAATACTGCCCTGCTCAAAGTAGTAGAGGTTGAAACAGTGAGGGAGGCTAGAGAGTCCCAGAACCCACCAAAGCCTCATAAAAAGGACATAAAACGGAGGGCTAGCAGCGATGAGAAAGTTGTTAAGAAGAATAATGTCACCATGGGAGAAGAAATAATTCTTCGCCCTTCGGAAATCCAACCTCCACGAGCCCCTGTTGATCCCACCTTGCAAGAGAAAATCCCAACAGATTTACAGTCCGAAGAGATTACCGGGGGAGGGAATGAAGAAGTGGACATTAGTGCCTTTTAAGACATTGATTTGTACTTCAATGATTCTAAGAATGATGACTTCGCAGGTCCCTACTACCCCTCCAGATCTGCCAATATGGTGACCTTCAATGGTAAATCTTTCTATGTTTCCGGAGAGCATGACGTCTTGATCCACTCTCTCATTGGTCATATCCGGCCCATACTTGATCTGGAAAGGCAGGTAAAAATCCAGACCAATCTCATCAACTCCCTCACCTCTGCCAAATAATCTCTGTCAACCAACCTCTTAAACGCTAACCAATGCATAGAGGAACTGAGAAAGAGATGGAGGCATTGAAGAAGGACAAGGAGGACTCAACAACTAAGTTAGCCACATCGGAGGAAACCAGGACTGAGCTCCAGACTAAGTATTCTAGCTTAGAAAATTACTTCACAAAGCTGAAGGAGGAAGCATAGACCAACGATGGTGTCATTCAAACCTTATCAGATGAGAAGGCTAAACTGGAGAACTCTGTTTCACAGATGATCAGGGAGAGAAATATTTAAAGAGCCAACAGGAGCAAGCTATCCAAACAGGATTTGATAAATGTACCAATGAGGTGATAGATTCTTTGGAGAAAAGAGATGATGGAGTCAAGTCTGACATGGTGATACTTTTCCATGAGACTTTTCCGAAGAGGACCCTTGGTCCCTTATGGAAATATGTGGAATATGAAGACATCACATTTCACACTATGGCTGATGGCAACAAGCACAACTACGCCAGTGGAATAGATTCCATTACTGATGATGAAGAGGGAACTGGTGAGAGTTTGAGCGCCGAACTCAAAAGTCCCAAAAAAGGTGATGGTGGTGAGGGAACATACGAAGGGAACAAGCTCTAAGGTTTTATCATATTTTTTGTTTTTCTGAGCAATTAAATTCCTTGGATGGCCAAGAAATATTTTGTAATGTTTAAACACCTAAAGTCCTTGGATGGCCAAGGCATGTTCCTTTTCCTGTTCGGTTCAAGTCCGAATAAGTTTAATCTATTAAACCTTATTTTATTTAACATTTTTCCTTCCTTTAAACTTTTCATGGCTAATGTTTAAGTAGCCCGTAGCATTTCAGAAGTATTATAGTGAGAGTGTTTAATATCTCCAATGATATATATTTGATAGTCATCACTTAAACAAGTTTGTCCGATCTACTAAAGATCGAAGGTTTTGAACAAGTGATTTGTACTTGACTTAAATTATAGTAAAACTACTCCAAATGTTTTAAGAAGGCATCACATATTATTAAATAAAAAACCGGAAACCTCATTAAAACCTCTCCGCGCCACCAGGGTAGGAAGGAATATGCCCCATAATATTTACATTGATATCTAACAAGTAAATATTTACAGACAAATTTTATTCTAAATATAACATGAGATGTTTAATATTCCTTGGGTACTTCAAAACTCTTCCTTCTTTGTTCTAAATATTATATGTCCCAAGCTTAAGTTTTTCAGAGACCTCATAGGGGCCTTCCCAGTTCGGAGCCAGCTTACCGAACTGATTCTCATTGGTGTGTAAGAAACCTTTTCTTAACACCTTATCTCCTGGTTGAAAATCTATTTTCTTGACTTTGGAAGCAAATTTACTCCTCATCAAGCCTTGGTAGTGAGTTGTTCTTAAGTGAGCTTTAACCTTTCTTTCTTCTATTAAGTCCGACTAATTTCTAATTGCTATCTCATTAGCTTATTCTGAATAGTGGTGGACCCTGTATGATGGTAGGGTAGCTTCTATGGGGGTAATTGCATCCATCTCATACACCAAAGCAAAAAGAGACTCATGTGTAGCAGCCCGGGGAGTAGTTCGGTACGCCCACAATACTTCTTGCAAATAGCTTGGCCACTTCTCTGCAGCTCCTTCTAGATTCTTTTTTAATCCAGACAAAATAGACATGTTGGAAACTTGAACCTGGCCATTTGCTTGTTGATGGAAAGGAGAAGAAAAACAATGTTGAATTCCCCTAGAAGCACAAAAATTTCCATATCCTTGTTATCAAACTGTGGCCCATTGTTTGTGGTAATCTTTTGAGGAATCCCAAACTTGCAACATATATTGGATATGATAAATTTAATGACAGTCTTCGAAGTGGTTCCTGCCAAAGGAGCTACCTCTATCCATTTTGACAAGTAATCAATAGCAACTATAACAGTTCTACACCCCCGGACGCCATAGGCAGAGGTCTAACTAAATCCAATCGTCAACGAGCAAAATGTACTGGCTCAGAAATAGACTCCATAGATACTGTTGGCACATGCATTTCATTGCCATACCTTTGACATGGATCACACTTATTTACCATTTCTTTAGCATCTTCCATTATGGATGGCCAATAATACCCAACCAATAACACTCTCCGGGTTAGTGCCATGTACCCACAATGTGCTGATCCTTCTCCATCGTGTAATTTAGATAAAACAACTTGAGATTCTTCAACCCCCAAACAACGCAGGAGAGGTCTACTGAAATATTTCTTATAGAGAACTCCCTTTATGATAAAAAAAAAACCACGAGCCCTGTGTTTAACCTTTCTTGCCATAGCTTTATCCAGAGGCAAAACCCCATCAAAAATATATTGAAGAAGGGAAAACCTCCAATCTTTAGGTTAAATCACCTGTATTCTCAAGCTTTACTCCTCTTCTTTTTTTTGACTTGGTTGTATGGATGGGATATTTGTATGTGAATCCAAGGGTAAGACTCAGAATATGCTATGGTTGCCAAAGAATCTGCCAGTGCATTCTCTGACCTAAGAATATGCTCATAACAAACATTTTTGAAGTTGGCTTCCACCTCTTTCAGGATGAGTAAGTATTTGATCAGTTGCTCTTTTTTAGCCTCAGACTGACCTTGAGCGTGATGGATAAGAAGCTGCGAGTCACTCATCAACCAGACTTTCTTAGCCCTACATAGAAAAGCCAATTTAAGACGAGCTATAGCTGCTTCATATTCAGACTCATTATTAGAGGCCCTGAATCCAAAGCATATAGCCTGGTACATTTTATCACCATATGGAGAGGTTAGGAAAATTCTATCCCCACACCCCATGGTGCTTGAACCACCATCAGTTCGGATTACCCACTCTTTTTTTGTTTTCTCTTCTGAAGTTTGTTTTGATTTTCTTTCTGAATGGAATTCTACCAGTAAATCAGCCACTCATTGAGCTTTAAAAGCTGTCTATGGGGAAAAATCAATGTCATAATCACCCAAATCTACTGACCACTTGGTCATCCTGCTTGATATATCTGCTTTCTGAAGAACATTCTTCAATGGGAAAGATGTTCGGACAACGATTGAATGAGACGGAAAATACAGCCTCATCTTTCTTGCTGTAATCACCAAGGCTAGTGCCAATTTTTCAAATTTTAAGTACATATTCTCAGCATCTATCAAACTTTTGTTGATGTAGTACACTGGATGAGGGTAGTTGTCCACTTCTCTTACCAATACTGCACTTATAGCATATGCTGACAGAGTCAAGTATGCATAGAGCGTTTTCCCTTGAATGGGCTTAAACAGAGTCTTTGACGAGGATAAGTATTTCTTTATTTCAACAAAAGCTTGGCTGTACTGTGGAGACCAATTAAAATCTTTAACATTCTTCAAGGTTTGGAAAAACAAGCACACTTGTCCGAAGATCTTGAAATAAAACGATTCAAAGCAACCAACCTCCTAGTGAGCCTCTGTACTTTTTTAATACTTCGAGGAGGATCCATTTCCAATATGGTATTAAGCTGATCCGGATCAGGCTGTATTCTTTTTCTCACTTATCACATAACCCAAAAACTTTTTGGATCGAACCCCAAAGACACATTTTTCTGGATTCAGTTTCAAATTCACAGTTATCAGATTAGCAAATGTTTTTTGAAGGTAAATTATGTGCAAATCCTCCTCCAAGATTTTAACCATCATGTCATCTATGTATACCTCCATATTCCGGCCAATCTGACTAGCGATTGCTTTGTTCACCAACCTCTGATAAGTAGCCCCAACATTTTTTAACACCAAAGACATCACCTTGTAGCAATGAAGACCTCTATCTGTAATGAGGTAGTATGATCTTGGTCCTTTAGATCTACCTGTATCTGGTTGTACCCAGAGAAAGCATCCATGAAGGACAGCAACTTGTTTCCAGATGTTGAGTCCACCAAATGATCTATCCGGATGGATAAAGATCTTTTGGGCAAGCTCTGTTGAGGTCAGTAAAATCAATACGCATATGCCATTTCCCGTTATTTTTCTTGACCAACACCGGATTGGCAGTCTATAAAGGATACTGGGATTCCTTTATGTGTCCCATCTTGGTAAGCTGATCAACTTCTTGGACTATTACATCAGCTTTCTCCTTGGAGAAAGATCTCAATTTCTGTACAACAGGTGCAACATCACTCTGGATTAACAACTTTTGTGAGATAACGCTTGCAGGTACTCCGGTTACATCACTATTTCACCAAGCAAAGACATGGTGATTGTTTAATAAAAAGGACAACAATTTCTTTTTCAACTCTGGCGCCATCTTGAAACCAATCTTGATACTTCTACCCTCTGCAAGGGAGTGGGTTTTAATCTCTTCAACTGGTATTAAAACACTAGGAGCCCCTCTTGGGTAATCAATCTCACCCTCCCCCTCAGAAGGCTCTAGTAACTGTTAATCTTCATTGATCCGAACCGCTTCCAAAGTTCTAGGAGCAAGAGCAGTGGCATAGCACTCCCTGGCTATCTTTTGACTACTTTGGACATCACCTACTTGCCCTTGAACTACATACTTTAAACACTGATGGATTATTGAGGCCACATCATGCATTCTAGAAAGCCAGGACCTCCAAAAAATAGTATTGTAGCATATGGGGCAATCTACCACAACAACTAACACCCTTACCAACTTTTTAAAAGGCCCTTTGCCCAACAGCACCTCTTCCTCAAACTCCCAAATTACATCCGCAGAGCTCCCTGTGAAGCCCACAATGGTTCTGTTTGAACGTTGAATAACGGTCGGATTCTTCATCTGCTTGTAGGAGCTCAAGAAGAGAATGTTTGCCAAACTGCCCGTATCTATCAGAATTCAGCGGATATCATTGCCGCCAATAGATGCTCATATCACCACATCATCCTCATGAGGCCCAACAACATTTCTCAAATCATCCTCATCAAAAAATATAAATGGAAAAGGGGTTTGGCACTGATGAGAAGACATGCCCCCTTCCAACTGAGTAGTCAGACTATGTATATGCCTCTTTGGTGATGAAGGACTGGATGCTGTCACAGTATCCCTTCCAAAAATGGTGAGTGACTCATAGAAATTAATGAGTCAGGACACCATCCTAGTTTATTCTGTTATGAGTACTCAGAATCAATATCAAATATTTCAAGGATCACCATTGCCCCTTCTTGAACAGATGTTCCCGCATTGTTTGTAGGGCCCGTCCGAGGAGCATTGCCACGCCTGTTTCCACTCCTTTGTTTGACATAAGCTCCCAACTTTCCCTTCTCAATAATTTTCTGCACTTCATGCTTCAATGCAATGCAATCTTGAGTGTTACGGCCTATATCATTGTGATATTGGCAAAAACAATTATTTCGACTCTCTCAGGGATACTGTAATGCTGTTGGTTTCCGAAAATGGACTTCTTCCTTAGTTTTGTCATATATTGTGGTCACATTCTCTTTCAACTCTGCAAACCACTCCGATTGAACCCAAGGGCCTCTTTTATTTCTTGATTACTGGCTCTGAGACTGATTATGGTTGGACTGAGTTTGTTTAGCCCGGTTGGACCCTTGTCTGGTCTCCTTAGCCTTATATCCGGACGGAATCTGAGCTGTTGTGGTGGACCTCACTTGACGGTGTACCCTGGTTTTCTTGGTTTCATCCATATTAAAAAAAATTCCCACCTGATTCAATAATCCACCCCAAGTCATGCCTTTCTTCCTGGTCATCGAATCAGCCAGATTCCCAAGGTTCAACCCTTGTCTCAAAGAAGCAATTATCATCTGTTCGAAGCAATCTGCTAATCCGTTCTTTGTATTCACGAACTGACTTATGTAGTCCTTTAAGGACTCGTTTGGATCTTGGACACAATGGATAATAGTATCTACATTGCCCTTCGCCTCCTTACTTCCAACAAATTGCCTTCAGAAGGCAACCCAGAAAGTATCAAAGTTTCTGATACACCCCTTGGGTAAGCTATTGTACCACTTAAGAGCACTTCCCGTAAAATTTTGGGAGAATGATCTGCACAAAAGTTTGTCATCATAATCAAAATTCATCATAAATTTCTTGAACTGCTCCAGATGGTTGTCCATATCCTTACTTCCATCATACTTCTCCATTTTAGAGCTGTCAAACCTTTTGGGTAGGTTTCCGGATAGTATTTTGGCAGACAAAGGTGACTGTCTCCAATTCTTAGTACGACTGAAGACTATGTCTTCATTAGGTGTTGTGAAAATACTTGGTTCGGTCAGAAAACCAAAATGATCTATCAGCAACTGATAAGCATGCATGTGGCTGTGAGATGACCATTTGTCCAGATGTCGTTTAAGCCTCTCATGCCTATCTCTCTTTCTTGAATATTTTTTAATTACTTTCATTTTTTTCATAGACCTCCTTTCATCACTACTTGATGACAAAGACTCCTCAAGCTCAGCCTCGTTCGAAGAACTGTTGGAGGGCTCAGAGTCTGAACTTTCAACGGGTTTAGACCAATGTGTCTTCTTAGAGCTAACATGAGTCTTTATTAAACTCACATTAGTCTTTATTGATGGATCATTCCCCTAGGGTTTTCAGTGTGATGAATAGCTGACTATCTGACTTCTCCTTTATACCATTTTCTGCTTGTTTTATGGCCCTTAACACCTTTATTTCTGCTCTCAACTTGTCTCGCTCTTCAATGGTGTATTCTTTGTTTTCCCCAACTATTTCCACCACAGGTGGTGGAGTTCCCTGCTCGTTCGGATCCATCAGAACTGATTCTTTTTAATGGTTTTGAATATAATATTCAGGCACCCTCGTGCTCCCACTGTGGTCACCAATATGGTTTGGTTTATTTTGGGCTGGGGGTAGTTTGGTAAAGTGTTTTGTGAAGTTTAAAGTGTTTAGCGTTTAGTGTTTAGTGTGGAGAGTAATGAGATAATTAAGCAGTCTGCTTGTATTAAATTTTGATCACCCTTATTAATAAGAGTGGTTGGGGTATTTATACTCTTAATTCATGACCTATGGGCTTATGGGTCAAGTTATGAAACCGGGTCAAGTTTAAGGACCCATTAGTTGTTTAAGTAGATTAGCAAATAACTTAGTCAAAAGGTGTTTTACTTTTGTCCTGTCCGGATTTGTTAGTAGTGTGTCATTTTCCGAATTAACCTTGTCCGGATTATGTAGTCGGCTGTGGTTGAAGTTTCCGAACTCATCAAACCCCACGTATTTTAATATAATTAATTTATTTGGGTTTCAACATAATAAATTCTTAATATTTTATAAGTGAGACCGATCGGAACACCATATGTTGTGTTGTATATAACTCTTATAATAACTTAAAATGTAAAGATGGGTCAATGAGCCAATCAATCTCACGCAACCTGCAAAATGTTATTCTCGTATTGTTTCAACATATGCTCTAAAGGGACATTTGTTCATTTCCATAACTAGGATAATTATTCACAAAATTTTTATCATTTGACAATAAAAATATATAGGGGTCAAACACCCATAAATACTTAATTAGATAAAAAAATCTCTTTGAGTATACATCACAACACCGAGTGAAAATATATATTGTATGTTAAGGAGTTATACCAAGATAACATTTTTATTACCTAATGAGGAAACTTGAATCTTTCAAAATGATAGACGTTATATATTTGAAGAACCCCAACAGAAGTAAGCATGGCACAAGTAGCGTTATGACTCAAGTAAACCCAAAACATTCTCCATATTTGCTAATAACATAATAACCTGTAAAAAAATTAAATAAATTAGAATTTCTCACAGAGATAAGCCAAATAAGATATGAACCACGTGCCTATATAAAAATAAAATATATGATTATCATTTTTATCATGGAGATAAGGTAATAGCTTTTCAAAACTAACAAGTAAAGACTAACTCAAAAGAGACACTAGAAGAAGTATGTAAGGCCTATTAATTTCTCATAAAATCGATAAAACATAAAGGTTTGGATAAAACACTAATATCATAATAACATGATGATTATAGGAGTCGTGAGATACATAATCAAAGCTCTTTCAACGTATACAAATTGAGGTTATATATATTTATAGTTATTCTATTACCGTTAAATAGCAATGGTCTAAATAACTAAAATTTATCTTTTATTAGAGAATGAAATACAACGAACCACGTGGGAATAATAAAATGATGATGGTAACAAAATATGAGATGAACGATAAAAACACTTGGAGATATTTTTGGCTGAACAAAGATAAAACAAATGACTTTTGAATTTTTTTAGTGAGATATTTAAATGTAATAATGTCATTGTTCAAACCAATTCTCATTAGACATGTGGTATACGTGCACAAACTATCTCATAATTTGTTAAGTACATTTTTTTTTAGTTTAATAGAGAAAATTGAGTTCACAATGTACTTTAAAGGTTCAAAATAATTAAACAAATATGATGAAATTATTAATACAATACAAAATTATAGCTCGCACTAAAATATAAAAAATACACAACTTGACCAAGAAAATCATGCATCGTGATTGTGCTAATCGTTCTTCCTTAGTCAATTAGTTAATCTCAACATTCAAGGTAACATAGCATAGAATGGTATCACAATGGATGGTATTGGAATGACATCGACTTTGGTAATATGTCAAACTGGGACGACAACATCCTAGTGTAAACTTTATTTGCATCCACCACCCCGTAATATGTTGACTTTGATAATATACCAATGGTGACGTATGCAATATCTCACATGAATGTTTCCCCAAGTAAGTCTTGTGCAAGAAAACTAAATTATAATTGTAAACCAATCTACTGTAACCTAATGATGTATTCGCGACATATAATTTTGGCTATAGTGGATCACCATGCGTAACAACCAAAATTGGTAACAAATATCATGATATCTCTGCATATAATAAGCTCAGTTTTATACTGACTTGTTATTTGATCCTCCAATTGTATATTTATCAGTTTTTATTAGCGTTTGGTTGGCTCATAAATTCCTACATGAGGTCATGTTGGTTTAAATATGGCACTGGATATTTTCTTATCAAGACACGATGAAGGACATATATGACTCATAAATACGACTTGGGCTTACAAATCAGAGAGAGCAAGTATTTGTTTTGTTATACCTTAGTATGGATCGCGATATCTTCTACACAAGGTCGTGTTGATTTAAATTTGAGACAAAATATTACTAGTAACAATAAAAAATGAAATATACAAATAATTGGGTATAATTTTTAATCAATGAAAAAATGACTACTCATAGGATTAAACCATTCAGAATATTTCCAATCTACAAAATTTTGGGTCTCAAACCAATATATGAAGGATAGGCATAAAACCTCTAAGTTAGATGAAAGTTAGGTACGAAAATTCAATATATGTTAAAGAAAATAAAAAGAACAAATCAATTTTGTAACTTATCAAAGTATAATATTTATTTAATATATACTGTAGTGTTTCATAGTTAAATAATTTAGTTTATACAATTTATAAAGTTTGACCATAAAAAGTGGAAGTTTTATAGTTATGTTCTATGTTCAAACAATGGAAGCGAGGAGGACAGTATAAAAAAAGAAAAAGAAATATTAATATTAAAGATGATCATACTCATCTTTTATTACTAGAGTTTCTTTAAGGGGAAAATACACATTACATGTCACATGTTGGATAAATTATACAAGTGATACCTACTGATGTTTTCAAAATAATTTTGATTATTGTTTTGAACTTTTACCCCTTGTTATTATGTTTATGTATAATTATTAGTTTGTAGTCAATCGAGTGATTGACTAAGTGACCTCGAGCATTCCAATGTGACTTGAATATTGTGTTTTATCATCGTATGCCTTCCAAATAACTTGACTAATGCGTAAAAATGCTAAAACGTATGGACGCTCGAACGAGCTTTGAAACGTAATGCTGAGTTTTGTCAACGTCTGGTGTGTAGATTACTGATACACAAAACATAACTTATCAAATAATTTTCAGATCATTTTAGATATTTTTCCAAATATATCGTTCATTTTCACAAGTTGGTTTGTTTGACTACTTGGTTAAGTTGCAGGAAACTGATAATCTTATATACAATTATTTATCATTGTGTATCATTTATAAACGGATATTTCACATTGTCGATAAATATGTTTGTTTCATATTAAAACCCATCAAAATATTCAAATATTTAAGGTGAGGCGATATGCTACAAGCTATAAATGGATAACATATTCAAGCTCATCAAATAAATATGTCAATATTTTATAGAAAAAATATAAGCAATTATAGGTAAAGTTGACAGAGTTAGCTAAATAAGTCGAATCTAAAAATCATTTTACCCAATTTGGAATCACAAATCAAGTTTAGGAAACAAATAAAAATGACAAATGGTACATGTGTGTAGATTTTACAAATCTCAATTTATCATGCTCGAATCAACTATTCATATTCCTACATATCGACTAGCTGGGTGACACTTTGGACAACAACTTCTTTTATTTTATAGATATCTAATCCATATACAATCCTATAGAAATACATCTGGACAATAAATAACATATTATTTTCACGATCAAATGCAGCTACACTACTAAAAATTCATACCCATTGGTCTCAAGAACGCACAGACAACTTACCAAAGATTGGTAACCAAAACATTCATTCAACCAACTCTGAAAACTTTACAAGCATACAATGATACTATGTTGGTAACAAAAAGTCGAGACACCGACTATCTAGACGAACTCACAAAAACCTTAAAAAATTATGGATGATGAACTTAAAATTGAATCTTAAAAAGTGCATGTTAGGCATCCGGTCATGAAATTTTATGTGGTACTTGGTCAATGAAAAATAAATTGAATTAAATCCCATAAAATTGTTTAACATGACTGTAATATAACATTCACGTAATATCAAGGAGTTTCAGGTATTTATAATAAGGTTGGCCGCACTCAACGGTTCATCTCTCAATTTTTATATAAATGCTTCCGTTTTTCTAAATCCTTAAAAGATTCGAGTGATATTTATAAAAAAAATCAAAAAGAATATAGCATCACATAGATCTTACACAATTAGAACATAGGATACATTATCCTTATACATGGCGGTATTTGTCAACCGAATCTTGGCTAAAGAAGAATGAGCAAAGTCCATAGTTATATATTTTGTGAGAATATCACGCATGGTTCTGTTAAGAAATGTATGTAATAAATCCTAATATATATGGACTAGTAACACGATGTTCAATGAAGCTTGAGAAATTTGACATCAAGTTCAAGTCTTGAATTACTATCAAATTCCAAAATTTGGTAAACTTACTAAGAAAAATATTCCATACAAAAAGGTCAGCTCGTCTGAAGGACAATCCCAAATCCATATGGGAAGTATGAACCGTTGGAGGATCCAACTATAACAAATCCTAATACGAGGCTGATATGATAGGCATACAACTTACTCATATTTGTGATCCATATTACGTAAATATATTTGTTGACTTATAACTATTGTTTTTACCATGCACTAGGAAAACCCGAGGCTAAGTATGGAAGCCTTATACTCTACCAAAATAATACTTGTAGCAAAGATGATAAATTTAAACATGCAAGTACGAATAAGTACCTGGAGAAAATATGTAGTTGTTGATGTACGTGTTTCCTCATAATGTGTTGAATCTACTATTTAGGTATTCCTTTAATAAAACCAACCACTTATACTAAGACAATCCAAAAAATCGGAGTTAGCATCAGAACTCATGATCATTGAAGAACTTCCAAACTGTAGGTACTTTGATCCGAGAGAGAGAGAGAGAGTATAAAACTCTCACCTTAAATATCTTACTGACATGATATTTTTTGCCAATTACACAAGAATATGCAAAAATATTGTTCTGTCATTGTGACATTTGTTAATATTTTGTAAATACGGTCTAATCATACATTTTAAATCAAATTTTGGAACCATACATTTTTATAGGTGAAGTTTTAATTTGGCTGGACACTAATAAAAGTATCAAGGGGTCGACAATATTTTTATGATAGTAGATTAATTCTATAAATGGGTAAAATCAAGATTTTGGCAAACATTTGTGCAAATAAGGTCATCTACTTACTCAAAACAACACATATCACATACATGAGTTCCTCAGGTCGATAATCACTAACATCGAACTTAAATTATATAATGCATAATTATCATTATTTTGTCAAACTAGATAAATCAATTAACATATATTTGCATAGTTTCATCTCCAAGATAATTGTTAGGTTGAAGTAACAAATTTAACCATATTACAAAGAATATGAAGCCTTCTCGAATGAGAAGCATAAAAGTGGTTATACACGGTTTGAGAAGTTCTATGTTCATACCGAACCATCCAACACAATAAAACATGAAATATTTTTTGTATTAGTATATGGAATAAAGGTTGTCGTACTGGCTGGAATTTATCTACTCTCGTTTTGAATTTCTAACTATAACGAAAGAAAACGTAATGACAACAAAAATGTAGAAACCAAACCTAATCAATGAGAAACAAATTAAACCTATATATGTATGTATTATTATAAAAAAATTGTGAAATATGTATAATTCAAAAGTTTGTTTTCATGATTTACATGTTAGAGATTATGTGTTACGAATGGTCTTCATTCAACCAAGGATAAAACCCTTAGTAAGTTATGCATAAACTGGTATAAGTTTATTGGAGGTATAAGTTTATCCTATACCACACTCATGGAATGCAGAGAACTTGAAAATCTATTTTTAAAGAGTGCATTATCTTTGTTGTAACTATATTTTTATTATTATTTTACATTCTATATTTGTAAGACAAGTGATCACATTTCATTCTATAGTGGCACAAGTAGGTTTTAATAAGGTATGTTATATTAATAAAAACATATTTATATTTATTTCAAGTTTTCGTATATGTATTTATATTACGGAAATGCCAAACTATACATTAGGCACATGAACTGTAGTATTAAATTGTGATTTAAGCTTTCGAGTCATGGCACCAATATGTTTCTTAAGATTTTAATTAGTAACACCAAACATTTATTAGAATTTGGATATGTATGACTAAATTTTGCATTAAATATTTGGGTCATAACACCAAACTTTGCATTAATTGTCTTAGTCATAACACCAAAATTATACGATTCAGAACTTATCACTATGAAAAACAATCATCATTACTTGTAATTGTGTGAAAATATATAAAAGTAAACCAAGAAAACTATTTCTTTTCTCCCCAAAGATTATCAAACATAAGAAGAATAACTATATCCCTACAAAATAGTAGCAAAGTTAAAAAATTTAAAAAGAAACTAAAAAAATGTTTCATAAACATCAAATATAAAAATTTACTAAATTAAATCAAATATGTGAGCAAAACCAAAAAGTAAATTGAATAATTTCAGTCGTACAAATGCTTAAACTAAATAAAAAGCTTCGACCGTCCTAAAAAGTTTCATATTATTGGACTTGATTACTTAAAAATTAAATAAAAAACACAAAAATTTAAAAAAGAACTACTTGTCCTTTTTTTCTCTTTATCATTCTCCTCCACCGTTTTAGTCTCTTATACAGAAAACAATGACGACTAGTCTATACTAGTCAGCCATTTGTCACGAATGACTAACTCTAAAAACTTTCCACGATCAAGGTAAAAAAACCTTATGAAAATTCAAAACAAGGTTCATTATAGGTGTTTACCAGTCTATTTGGAAATATTAATATAAACCTCCTACATTTCAATTACCTCGACCTCATGTTGATATTAATTTTTCTCCCAAATATCATGATTAATCTATAAAATCTTTGCATTATGTTTTTTTTCCTAATAGCTAATACTACAACACAAATATTTAGTGACCATTTAAAATGAATTGTGAGCCTTTGGGTTAGAATAAATATCTAAATTTGATTATGCTCCCTCTAATTTTTAGACTTGTACCTCCACTTTATAATCTGTTTTTTATGAGCAAGAAGGTGGGTCTCTAAGTCCTCATGAGTATTCTGTTGAACAATATATTATTGCTTTACTAGGGTCTCATTTGTTTTAGTTTGTCGATGATTCTCAAGGGTTTTACCACAAATTTAAGTTAGATTGAAGTCCCAACATCTCAACCGTCTCACTATTTTTCATGTTTTTAGAATTTTAAATGCATTAAATATGTTATGCAGAGTATTCAGGGTCAACTAATAAAATATTTATACATAAGTGAAAACAAAAAAATGCTTGAAATTATTACATCAATACCAAGCTCTATTTGTCACACTGCGAGTTCCAGAAAAAATGACCAACCTTCACATACCAAGTTCAAACTCAGGCCACCATTTAGCCAATCACCTCTTCCATGTGTAAAGGCCCCAAAGTTTAGTAGTATCCTTGGTTTCTTATGGCTCGGTACTTCGGACTTATTAAGATATTTCTTCCCAAAACGACATAATATTTTATGAATCAACAACCTCTTCTTCTTCGAATACAACCCCAAAAGTTCGACCAAAAAGTCTGTTTATAATATGAAAAGAAAATGACACTCTTTCAAATGGTCAAGTACAGGTTTGGCTGACTTTGATCTCTTTTATTTTTCTTTTTTAACTACCATAATCTTGTTCATTCCTTCTCCTACGAATTGCATATGCCTTACGTGAATAATTTTCTATCATATATTTCCCCATAAAGGATGCATAAACAAATTTGTTGGCCTCGTTCTCTTGAATTTTTCTTCTTCTTTGGGATATGCTCCATTCATCTAGTTTATCATTTCCTTGCACAATAACCTTGTTTGACTATGACAACTTCCTCCCCACTTGGATTACTATATCTTTTAAAGGAAAACTAGATAGAATACATACATTTTTTAAGCTTGAAATCCTTTTGTAAGACCCATGATCCAATGTAGCACTGGATCTTGGGTGCTCCACCACAAGTTATGGGTTTACTTACACTAGTGTTGAGGCCTGTAAATTTTTTCCAAAAAACTAGCCAAAGTGCAATGAATATTGGATAATCATATATAATAGTTTGAAACACTTGCTCAACCTCAGTATTAGAATGATCATCTATTAAGGGACTAGGACATGGGTCATCAAAAAGAGTTAATCTTGTAAATTTTGGCTATCGTACCCCTCACTGTTAGATTCTAAAGCAATTTGCCTCACTTAGCAAATACAGTTTTAGTATAAGGCTAAAAAATCGAATAGGAAGAAGTTTGTAGGAGGGGATAAGATAATCACAAAATGCTTAAAATAAAATAAGCATGTGAAACGACTTACCTCAAAAGGCTATTGTATTTATATATCCAAAGATTTATCTTAATCGTCCATACCCAGAAGATCTAACGGTACATACAAACGGAAAATGATAACAAAGACATAAGCCTTAACAACAATACCATACGTGGGTTACGCGTGATACATCTTCCTATACAGTATTAAAGCCTACTAATCCTAACATTCCGTATTTAAATCAGGATACACATGATTTATCCAATTTGGAGATAATATTAATATCCAAAATTAAATCATTTTAACTACATGTCAAGGTCTTACGGTTTTTCCAAAAGACCAAAACTTACAAAAAACATCAGACAAAAAATACTACTCGTATACCTCTTTTTTTACTTTATAATGTATAGTAATTATTCCTTGTTTACTTGAAGTACTAGAATGCTACCCACCTTTGGTAAAAACACTGAACCTCAACCACAATATACTAAATTATTAGTTATTTTTATATTTTATTTTCCTTTGAAAAAATAAAGTTTTTTTCTTTAAGAGATATATTGGCTGATGAATGTTTTAACAAGGTATGAATTAAGGACGATATTGTACAAATTCAAAGTTATGTCGGTTTGGAGAGTAACTGAGTCTTAAAACATACAAAACTTAAGAAAATAACAAACACAAAGCTCGATAGTCCACTCATACCGAACCGTAATCCTTTTTTATGACATCAAACATTCAAAAGTTAAGGCTCGACAATCCGACTATGTCAAAGATTAGAAACTCGCCTACAATACCAACCAATCAAAATTCAATAATTTGATAGTCCGACTATGCTAAAAACTTCACACATTTGGCTTGAACCAAACAACGTTCGATGGTTTAACAACATAGTCATTTCAATACTTAACAATTCAGTACTACAAACCAAGCATCGAGGATCAAAGTTTTCTAATAAAACACAACATTTTGGCCTAAAAGTAATAAAACCAAATCACACTCTCTCCTCGCTATATTGCAAAAGGACTTAAGGACGATTAATACATATCAAATAAATAAACTAAGCCTATATAATATTATGTAAAATTAATTAGTAATTTATAAAGAAATAACAAAATATACACTTAACGGTAAAAATAAGATATAAGATTACTACTAAATCGTTAATTAAATATTCATAGTTTATAGCATAACAATAATATATATATATATATATATATATATATATATATATATATATATATATATATATATATATATTTCATATAATAAAAACATATTTATTGAACTAAGATACATAAATTTTAGTGTTGTGATATTTAACTTACTTACTAACTAGTTTATATTTATTAACAGAAGCAATTATTGAATAATATATGTTCTTAACACATTTGAGTAATATGTTTTACTATTTACATACATATGTAAATTTAATTAGTACTTTGGTTCCCTTGTTTTGATCATTTCTTCCTAAATCCTTTTTGGTGTTTTTAGATTCCTTATTCGCTTGATTTTTTTGCTTTATACTCTTCTTTGATTGTGTTTTGAACTTCTCCCAATATAGACCATTTACGGTGATTTAGTACTGAACCTGCAAAGCAACTTAACATTAAATTAGTTAGTGTAAGTTTTATAATTTCATGTTTTAAATGTGTGTAATATGTTCCTTTGCTAATCTTCATGCCTTAAATAACCTATTCTGAATATTTCTAATAAAGTTATAGCCCTAAGAAGGTTATGGATTTGATTATTTGAGTAATATTGTTTCAGTTTTCATTTGAGCGTCCAACGGGCTAACTAGACAACAACCTAATTTTTGAGTTCTAGCATATTCAATATCAACATGTTTAGATCTATTTTGATTGCATATAACGAGGTCATCTAAAATAGCTCTACATTATGCAACTATACGAGTTTTATTGTTATAAATCCTACCATAAGTAGCACAAACATCGTTATTGTTAATTCTTATAAGGCCTAACTCAGTGGACTCACTATGAACCATCAGAGTTTAACTTCAATATGGTTTCCATATGATGTATTCATTCAATATTAACTTTGTTAGTATTATTCATATGAAAAACAGACAAGTTTTCTAGCAATTTTCATGTCCTCATAGCAAAGTTTTCTCTTAAAGATATTAATATTGTTTACTCTAGATAAAATGATATCTATAATAACTTTAGGTTTTACAATTTGATTGTCAAAATTTTCTTTATTTATGTAGTGCCAGACAATCCAGTTATTGATGGTAATATGATATAATATCTATTGATTTGTTGGTAGACCAAAATCAACATTTAATGACATGTTGTATTTTCATGTATCTACCAATTTTTATTCCAAAAAACAGTTAAATAGGACCAGACTGTCCAAGATATTGAATAATTAACAAATGTATGATTAACAATTCCTATATTTTAACAATATTAACATTTTGATGTTAGACTGAAATTTCTTTTTTTTATAAGTTGTTATCTACGGGATTCCAACCTTTTATAATCTTCCAAATAAAAAAGAGAGTATTTGGTTGGAATGAGGCTATTCCAAATCTTATCAAAAAGGTTGGGAGCAATGCTTTTATGTATTTTTTATTCCAAGTTATTTTAGTTTTGAATTCTTATGAGTAATCTAGACACCATAATATTTTATATTCCTGATCATTGTGAGTGTAAGTGTGGTTATTAAGGTAATTTTTTTATGGACCATGCTATATTTGAGTTTGTCAAGTCACAATTATCATTCGTCCAATATTCACTCACCCTTTATTTTGTATACCAATTATGATTAGTGTCATTTGAAAGCACGATTGGTGTTATTTGAAAGCATAATTAATAGCTGGTTTCTAAACCACTTATCTAGCCAAAACTTTATATTACCATTCTCTAATATATAAATAATAAAAGGTTCAACAATAAATTTTATTGATTTTAATCTCTTCCAAGTCTTTGAGCCTTTTGAAAAAAGTGATGATTATTTTTACAGTACACAGATTGCATATATTTAGCCCATAGTGGTTTGTTTTCAGGACATTTAAACCATAATTTACACGAGAATGTATCTTGAAGGTCTGTAAATTTTCTAATGTTTATCCCACCTTCTTTATAAGGTTTGATAATAGAATTCCATTTGGTCTAAATTATGGTTTGAGAGGGACTCTTGGATCCTCAAAAAAACCTATTTAGAAGTCTTTCAATAATCATTAATTTATTTGATTTTTCATAAGTTGTTTTTTTAAGAATTGTTTAAATATTTTTATGTTTTTATTCACAATCAAACCAATATTTAACGTAATCGAATTAACATGATGTCCCATATGGTGTGATTTATTTTGGGTTGAGGGTAATTTGATAAAGTATTTTGAGTATTAAATGTTTTGGTGTTAAGTAGTGAGAGATTTGAGCAACCTGGTTGTATTAAATATTCATTACCCTCATTAATGAAAGTGGTTTGAGTATTTATACCCTTAATTAAGGACCCATGGGCTTTCGGGTCAAGTTATGAATCTAGGTCAAGTTTAAAGACCCATTTACTTATTAAGCTGATTAGCACATAGTTTATTCAAAAGGTGGTTAGGTTTTTCTTTATTTTTGTCCCATCCGGATAGTTCAGTGGCACGTTTATGTCCGAATTACCCTTGCCTCGATATCTCAGTAGGTTGTGACTGAATAATCCGAACTCATCAGTAACCCCTTTTTAGGTTTTGTCAAATATTTTTGGCATGACTAAAAAATTTACTTAGCCAAAGACGATTTTGTCCGACCTGCCTGTGCATCTTGCCCGAAGTCTGTCCGAACTGACTTTTTCCCAGAATTCTAAAAGTCTTCTTCTGGATCGTGGAACACGTGTTGCAATTTGGTTCGACCTACTAACCGTTTTTACTTAGATTCGCGCTCCTACTAAACCTAGAAAGTAACCTATTCATTTAATTTTCCCCGCGTCTGCGCCGTCTCTAATCATTGCAAAACCTCTTCAACTCCTCCTAGGTATCAGTTACCTTTTTTTACAAATATATAAATCATTTTTTCACTATTTTATTATCTTCATTACTAAAAAAACCTTCTAAAGAGCTTTCCACCCTCACTTTCAAACTTGTTCTTGGATAGTTTTATGTTCACGGCTAGAAACATTCTTGTAAAAGGCGGATGGTTGAACTTGTCCGAGTTAGAGAAAGAAAGAAGATTCGAAAGAGAGAATCGTATCGCTGCTAGTCTCATAGTCTCCCCAAGCGGAAAATCTGGTGAACCACACCAGGAAACTGACCAAAGGTCATTCTCCACCAGAAACCCAAAACCTAAACAGCTATTTAAACCAAGCCTCTCTCCAATTCCATCAGGTTCTTTTGTTCAGGAGTCCCAACCCTCAATTACCAAGGAAAAAGCAGTATCGAGCGTTAGAAAACCCTCCCCTTTTTTAGCCATAGGTTCATATATTGAAAAGTCTCCAGAAAAATCAACTCCACGCTGAATGACTCGTTTAGTGAAAGCCCAAGCAAGTGCCTCACTGTCAAAACCCTCCAGATCGGAGGATTCTAAGGCAACATTCAAAAACAAGCCCTCTAGATCGGAGGTGTCTAAAAGAGCCCCACACGATAAGCCCTCCGGATCAGAGGCATCCAAGGTAGCCCTACAAGCGAAGTCCTCTGAAGCTCAACCTCAACCGGACCCCAGGCTTTTGGAAATAACAGGCGCTCACTCATCCGGAGAGCCTTTGGTGTCAGAAGCTGATCCCCTCCCATCCACAACTACTGATAGACCTTCCACAGTGATGGAAGAAGTGGTGGAAGACAGTATTAAAGAGGCCCCCTTCAAAACTGAAGCCTCAGGACAAACTGGGGATGCTGCCTCTGATAGGAAGGGTAAAGGCAAAGTTAAAGTTGGTGTAGCCCATCCGGACCTCCCGGAGTACTTGGAGGGCAAAGTAAGGCCTTGCTTCAGGAAAGTTAATGTTAAATATTTGCTGGCCTTGCAGAATATAAACTATGTCTACACTCATACCGCTGAGTTGGGCTGGATCTGGACAAAGTGGGGGATCCCATAATCTGTGAAGGTGAGGATACCAGTCACACCAGAGACTTTTATGGGCTATAAACTCAACGAGGTGGTCATCTTTACTGAGGTGCTAAACTGGGGACTTCGGTTCCCACTAGACCCGAAAATTGCCAGGTACTTCCACATGGTGAACCTCTATCCAAGCCAGTTGAGCCCGAACATCTGGTACTCTCTCCTCTCTTGTATAATGGCATCAAGGTTATCTAAATCCCTCTTCCCATGGAGAAATTTGCAGCTGTGGCAAGTTTATGCAGAAATCACCACATCCCATTCTACCATCACAACATGGGGAATAACTTCAAAGTGGTGGATGATTTATTGGAGTCTGAGAAGAACTGAAGGATACAGTTCTTGTTCATTAGTGGGTCATGTGAGAATGAGAGGAAGATCAAGGCCAATACCAACCCAAGCATGTTGACTAGCAGATGGAAGAGTACGAGTAAGTCTTTTATCTTTGTATCTCGTGTTTTATTACAAGCATCTCTTTCCTGATTTAGCTGTTACTTCTTTTTCAGTGCTGCCGAAGGAATTTTCCGGAAACCTAGAGGAGGGGAAAGCAACTTGTGGTAAGTTTCAATGTATGGGCTGCAGAGCGTTTAGGGAATGCCTTCTACAACTACTTCACTTCTGGAAACCTGGTGAGGTCTGACTGTCGAATACCAGAGGCCTGAGGGATCTTTCATGGAAAGAACTAACCACACCCCCTCCTCCTGGTGTAATTCTAAAGTGGACAGAAGAAAGGGATGGCAAACTGGTCTTGCCCTCTAGAGCCAAGGCTCCCAGCAAGATGAAAGGGAAGAAAAAGAAGGCTGCAATAGAGGCAGTTCCAACTATCACAGAAGGGACCAGTTCGGAAAACTAAGGAGGAATTGACGCTACCTTGCTCAAGGTAGTAGAAGCTGAGACGGTCAGAGAGGCATGAGAATCACAAAACCCACCAAAGCTTCCCAAAAAATACTGAAAAATGAGAGCAAGCAGTGATGAAAAGGCTGCCAAAAAGAAAAAGGTAACCTTAGGGGAATAAGTAATTCTTCGCCCTTCGAAGCTTCTACCTCTACCAGCCCCTATTGACCCCATTTTGCTAGAGAAAGCTTCAACAGGCCCCCTGTCTGGAGAGGGTATCGGAGGAGGGATTGATGGAGTGGAAATCCGTGCCCTTCAAGACATCGATCTTTATTTCAACGACTCTAAGAATAACGACTTTGCTGGTCCCTTCTGTTGTTCAAGCTCTTCAAACATGGTAACTTATAATGGTAAGTCCTTCTCCGTCTCCGAAGAATAAGACATTGTGGCCCACTCTCTTCTTGGTCACATCCAACCAGTGTTTGACCTAGAGAGACAAGTAGAGAGTCAAACTGCACTCATCAATACTCTCATTACTGATAAAGAGTCTCTGTTATCCAATCATCTTAACGTTAATTAGAGCATAGAAGAACTAAAAAAAAGATCGAAGCACTAAGGAAGGATAAAGAAGATCTGTCAACCAAGCTTTCCACTTCGGAAACGGCCAGTACTAAGCTTCAAGCTAAGTGCTCCGGTTTGGAAAAAGATCTCACAACAATAAGGGAAGACTTGAAGGTTAAAGATGACACCATTCAAACCTTTTCCGGAGAGAAAAATTCCCTAGAAGGTATTGTGTCTAAGGTGATCAAGGAGAAAGAAGACTTAATGAATGAGCAGGAAAAAACTATCCAGGCAAGCATTGATAAATATACCAATAAAGTCATAGACTCATTGGAAGCAAGGTGTGCTGAGGTCAAGTCTGACATGGTGTTGCTTTTCCATGAAACATTTCCAAAGAGAACCCTTGGTCCCTTGTGGAAATTTGTAAACCATGAAGATATCCCATTTCACACCATGGAAGATGGTGACAAGCATAATTATAGCAGTGGAATAGATTCTACCCTCGATGAAGAGGAATGAACTGGTGAGAGTTCGAGTGCCGAACTCAAAAGACCCAAAAAAGGAGGTGATAAAGGTCAGTCCGAAGGGAACAAGCCCTGAGGTTTTAAATATATTTTGTTTTTTAAAAGTCCTTGGATGGCAATGTTGTCCGGCTTGAGTCCGGACAGGTTTATTTATCAAATATTTCTTTGTTTCATACTTTGTTTTAATTTTAACAACTAATGTTTAAACAATCCCAATTATTTCAAAAGTATTAAAGTGGGAGTGTTTAATATCTCTGATGATATGTATTTAATGGTCATCATTCAACCAGATTACTCTGATTTTTCAAAGATCCATAGCATTAAATCAAAGACTTGTACTTGAAAATAATTGTAGTTAAACCACATCGGACGTTTTAAGAAAGCATCATATTTTATTGAGAAAACTGGACACCTCATTAAAACCTCCCCATGCCACCAGGGTAGGAAAGAGTATGCCCGTAATATTTACATGAATTTTAGCAAGTAAATATTTACACAACTTTTATTCTAAATATAACCTAAGGTGTTCAACATTCTATGGGTGCTTCAAAATTCTTCCATCTTTGTCTTGAAGCCTATATGTCCCAGGCTTAAGCTTTCCGGAGACCTTACAAGGGCCTTCCCAGTTCGGAGCCAGCTTACCAAACTACTTCTAGTGTGCAAGAAAACTTTTCTCAAAACTCTATCCCCCGGTTGAAAATATCTTCTCTTGATCTTGGAAGCAAATCTGCTTCTCATCAAGCCTTGGTAGTGGATTGTTCTAAGATGAGCTTTAACCCTTCTTTCTTCTATTAAGTCCAACTGATTCCTAATTGTCATCTCATTGGCTTGTTCAGAATTGTAGGGTAGCTTCTATAGGGGTAATCGCATCCATCCCATACACCAAGGTAAAAGGATATTTATGTGTAGCAGCTCTAGGAGTAGTTCGGTACGCCCACAACACTTCTTGCAAATAACTTGGCCATTTTCCTGTAGTCCCTCCTATATTCTTTTTTAATTCGGACAAAGTAGTCCTATTTGCCACTTCAACCTGAACATTTTGCTTGTGGATGGAAAGGAGAAGAGAAGCAATGCTGAATGCCCCTGGAGGCATAGAAATTCTCCATATCCCTGTTTTCAAATTGTGGCCCATTATCAGTGGTAATCTACTGAGGAATCCCAAATCTGCAACATATATTAGACAAGATAGACTTTATGACAGCTTTCGAAATGGTTCATGCTAGAGTAGCTGTTTTATCCACTTGGAAAAGTAGTCAATAGCCACAATGATAGTCCTGCGCCCTCCGGACGCCATTGGTAAAGGCCCAACTAAATCCAATCCCCAACGAGCAAAAGGTACTGGCTCAGAAATAGAATGCATTGGTATTGCTGGGATATGAATTCTGTTACCATACCTTTAACATGGATCACATTTTTTCACCAATTCCTTAGCATCTGCCATTATTGATGTCCAATAGTATCCAGCCAACAAAACCCTTCGGGTTAGAGCCCTGTAACCACAGTGTACTGATCCTTCTCCGTCGTGTAGTTCGGATAAAATGGTTTGGGATTCTTCAACCCCCAAACATCACAGAAGTGGTCTGCTGAAGGATTTTTTATACAAAATTTCTCTTATGATAAAAAAACCACGAGCTTTGTGCTTAATTTTCCTTGCCATAGCTTTATCCGCAGGAAAAACCCCATCAGAGATGTATTGAAAGAAGGGAAATCTCCAATCTTTGTACTGACCTACTTGTAGACTTAAGCTCTCCTCCTCTTCCTTGTTCTGATTTGATTGTATGGATCAGAATTCTTGTACATTAATCCAAGGGTAGGACTCAGAGTATGCTATGGTTGCCAAGGAATCTGCCAGCGTATTTTCTGATATAGGAAGGTGCTCATAACAAATATTCTTGAAATTGGCTGCCACCTCTTTGAGGAGGAATAAGTATTTGATCAGTTGTTCCTTCTTGGCCTCAGACTGACTTTGAACATGGTGGATAAGAAGCTGAGAATCACTCATCAGCCTAAATCTTTTGGCCCCACATAGGTAAGCTAACTTAAGACCAGCTATAGCTGCTTTGTATTCAGACTCGTTGTTAGAGGTCCCGAACGCAAAACATATAGCCTGATATAGTTTATCATCGTATGGAGAGGTTAAACAAATTCCAGCCCCACAACCCATTGTGCTTGATCCACCATCAGTCCAGACTACCCATTCTTTTTTATTTTTCTCCTCACAAGCTTGTTTAGAACTTCTATCATAATGGAATTCCACTAAGAAATCAGCAACAGATTGAGCCTTGATAGCGGTTCGTGGGGAAAAGTTAATGTCATAATCACCCAACTCTACTGACCACTTGGTCATTTTGCTTGATATGTATGCTTTCTGAAGAACATTCTTTAATGAAAAAGATGTTCGGACAACAATAGAATGAGACTGAAAATATGGCCTCATTTTTCTTGCAGCAATCACTAAGGCTAGTGCCAGCTTTTCAAGTTTCATGTACCTCTTCTCAGCATCTATCAAGCTCATGATGATGTAGTACACCGGATGAGAATAATTGTCCACCTCTCTTACCAACACTGCACTTATAGCAAAGTCCGACATAGCGAAGTATACATAAAGAGTTTCTCCTTCCACAAGCTTAAAAAGGGTTTTTGGTGAAGACAAGTGCTTCTTTATTTCATCAAAAGCTTGGCTGCATTGTGGAGACCAATTAAATTCTTTAGCACCCTTCAAGATCTGAAAAAATAGAGCACACTTGTCCGAAGACCTTGAAATAAAATGATTTAAGGCAGCCAATCTTCTTGTTAGTCTCTGGACTTCTTGAATATTTCGAGGGGGGTCCATCTTCAACAGAGCATCAAGCTGATCTGGATCAGGCTTTATCCCCTTTATCACTTATTACATACCCCAAAAAATTTCCAGACTACACTCCAAAGACAAACTTTTCTGGATTCAGCTTTAAGTTTACCTTAGTTAAGTTGGCAAAAGTTTCTTGAAGATCAATTATGTGCAAATCTTCTTCCAAGATTTTAACCATCATGTCATCGATGTATACCTCCATATTTCGGCCAATCTGATCAGCAAATGTTTTGTTCACCAACCTCTGATAAGTAGCCCCAGCATTTTTCAAACTAAAAGGCATCATTCTTTAGCAATGGAGACCCTATCTGTAACAAAGGTAGTGTGGTCCTGGTCTTTCAGATCTACCTGAATCCGGTTATACCCGGAGAAGGCATCTATAAAGGACGATAACTTGTTTCCAGATGTCGAGTCCACCAACTGGTCTATCCGGGGGACTGGATAAAGATGTTTTGGGCAAGCTTTGTTGAGGTCAGTAAAATCGATGCACATATGCCATTTTCCATTCTTTTTCTTAACTGACACTGGATTGGCAATCCATAAAGGATACTAGGACTCTTTTATGTGCCCCATCTTGGTAAGTCGATCGACTTCTTGGACTATTACATAAGCTTTCTCCTTAGAAAAAGCTATACTTTTCTGTACAATAGGTGCAACATCACTCCGGATGGACAACTTGTTTGAAATAACACTTGCAGGTACTCTGGTCATAGCAGCATTACACCAAGCAAAAACATGCTGGTGATCTGCCAAAAAGGATAACAATTTCATTTTCAATTCCGACGTCATCTTAGATCTAATCTTAACATTTCTACCTTCTATCAAAAAGTGGGTTTCAACTTCTTCAACCGGTATTAAAACACCAAGGGCCTCTATGGGGTCATCAATTTTTCCCTCCCTTTCAAAAGGCCCTAATAACTGCTAATCTTCATTAACCCAGACTGCTCCCAAAGTTTTAGGAGTAAGTGCAGTCGCATAACACTCCCTTGTTATCTTTTGGCTACTCCGGACAACTCCCACTTGCCCTTGAACCGCATACTTTAAACATTGGTGGACTGTTGAGGCCACATCATGCATTCTAGAGAGCCATGAGCTCCCAAATATTACATTATTGCATGTGGGGCAGTCCACCACAACGAATAATACTCTGACCAGCTTTTTGAAAGGTCCCTTACCCGACAACACTTCTTCTTCGAATTCCCCGATTACATCCGCAGAGCTCCTTGTAAAGCACACAATGGTTCTGTTTGACCGTTGAATAACGACCGATTATTTCATTTGCTTATAAGAACTTAAAAAGAGAATGTTGGCTGAGCTGCAAGTGTCAATCAAAATTCATCTGATATCGTTGCCCTCAATAGATGCTCCTATCACCGCAACATCCTCGTAAGGCCCAACAATATCCCTTAAACCATCCCCATCAAAGACTATAAATGGATAGGAGTTTGGTACTGGTAAGAAGACATGCCTCCTTCCAACTGAGTAGCTAGATTATGAACATGCCTCTTTCTTGATGAAGGAGTGGGTGCCGTCATGGTGTCCCTTCCGAAAATGGTAAGTGACTCAAAGAAACTAATGAGTCCGGACACCGTTTTGACATGTTCTATTATGACCCCCACCTTATTCCAAGTTGGGTCAGGCTCCAAATACTCCGAATCAACATCAAATCTTTCATGGATCACCATTGCCCCCTCCAGAGCCAATGTTCCTGCATTGTTCGTAAGGCCAGCTCGAGGAGCATTGTCAGGCATGTTCCCACTTATTTTTTTGACATAGGCACCCAACTTGCCTCTCTCAATGAGATTCTACACTTCCTACTTCAAAGCGATATAGTCTTGGGTATTATGACCAATATCATGATGATACTGGCAAAAAGAAGTATTATGACTCTCTCTTGGAGATTGCAATGCTGCTGGTTTCCAGAAATGAAAAACATCTTTGGTCTTGTCATAAATGGTTGCCACACTCTCTTTTAATTCGGAAAACCAATCCGGTTGAACCCAATGACCTCTTTTATTCCTTGACTGCTGGCTCAGAGCTGGATTTGGGTTAGACTGCGTCTGCTTAGCCCTGTTGGGCCCTTGTCCGGTTTCTTTAGCTTTGTACCCTGACTGGTTTTGGTTTTGAGCTGCTGGGGCAGACCTCACCTGACGGTGCATCTTAGTCTTCTTAGTCTCATCCACGTTGATCTGCTTTCCCACCTGGTTTAACAAACTACCCCAGTTCATGGCCTTCTTTCTTGTCACTGAATCAGCTAGATTCCCATGGTTTAACCCTTGCCTTAATGAAGCTATTGCCACTTGCTCAAGACAATCCGCTAACCCGTTCTTGGTATTTACGAACCACCTTATATAATATTTAACAAATCATTTGGTTCTTAGGCACAATAAATGATAGTATCTGCATTGCTATTTACTTCCTTACTTCCCACAAACTGTCTTCGGAAGGCAACCCAAAATGTATCAAAGTTTCTGATACAACCTTGGGGCAAACTGTTGTACCACTTTAGAGCACTCCCCGCAAAAGATTGGGAGAAGGCCCTACACAAAATTTTGTCATCATCATCAAAATTCATCATGAAGTTCTTGAACTGCTCCAGATGATTGTCCGGATCCTTACTCCCATTATACTTCTCTATTTTAGTACTATCAAACCTCTTGGGTAGGTTTACGGACAAAATCTTGGCAGATAATGGTGATTATCTCATATTTCTACTGCGACTAAAGACTGTGTATTCATTAGGTGTTGCAAAAATACATGGTTCATCATGAAAAACAAAAGGATCAATCAGCAGCTGATCCACATGCCTGTGGCTATGGCTGTGAGATGACCCTTTTCCCAAATGCCTTTTAAGTCTCCCATGTCTATATCTCTTCCTTGAATATTTTTTAACTAGTTTATGTTTCTTTCTGGACCTCCCCTCATCACTGCTTGATGACAAAGACTCTTCAAGCTCATCCTCGCTCGAAGAGCTACTAGAGGACCCATAATATGAGCTTTCCACCAACTTAGTCCGGTAAGAATTCTTAGAGCTGACATGAGTCTTTTTTGTACTTAAATGAGTCTTTGCTGATGGATCATTCTCCTTTGGATTGTCAGTATGGTGGATGGTTGACGCCTTTGACTTCTCTTTTAAACCCAAATATGTTTTTAATGGCCCTCAACGCTTCTATTTCGGCTCTTAATTTATCTCGTTCATCGGTGGTGTATTCATTGTTTTCCCCAACCACCTCCACCATAGGTGGTGGAATTGCTTGCTCGTTCGGATCCATTCGAACAAGTCTTTTTGCTGGTTTTGAATGCTAGATTCAGGCACCTTCTCCTTCCACTGTGGTCGCCAATTTGGTGTAATTTATTTTGGGCTGAGGGTAATTTGATAAATTATTTTGAGTATTAAATGTTTTGGTGTTAAGTAGTAAGAGATTTGAGCAGCTTGGTTGTATTAAATGTTCATTACCCTCATTAATGAAAATGGTTGGGGTATTTATACCCTTAATTAAGGACTCATGGGCTTTCGGGTCAAGTTATGAATTTGGGTCTAGTTTAAGGACCCATTTACTTATTAAGCTGATTAGGACATAGCTTAGTCAAAAGGTGTTTAGGTGTTTCTCTACTTTTGTCCTGTCCGGATAGTTCAGTGACACGTTTATGTCCGAATTACCCTTGTTCAGATATCTCAGTAGGTTGTGACTGAATAATCTGAATTCATCACCATATATTATATATAATTTATTTTAAAAAATAGAATAAAAAAATATAAATTTACATTCAAAATTTAATGGTAAAATTTAAAATTAAATATTCAGTTTTAAAATATAATTTATATATGCATATATACCATAAATCGTTTGTCTCAAAAGTATCACATAGTCTAATCCAACTTTAACCTAATTTTATAAATTTTAAAATTTGGATCGTACATTGCTAGAGATCATTTATAACTAAAACATATCTGAG
The DNA here is from genome assembly GCA_036936605.1 of Limnanthes douglasii subsp. nivea. Lineage (NCBI taxonomy): Eukaryota > Viridiplantae > Streptophyta > Magnoliopsida > Brassicales > Limnanthaceae > Limnanthes > Limnanthes douglasii. The sequence goes on from JAUPFV010000003.1 coordinate 161,810,107, forward strand.
GCGGCTATCCTTAAGCATCCATGGTCTATTATTAGTAATAACAACCACTCTATCTGGTATGATTGGATAAAAATAGAAAAAATAAAATAATAATAATATATAAGATCTTTCTATTAGTTCCTCCCCTTCTTGGATTTTGAGAAAAAATCTCCGTCTTCGCTCGTTGGCTAGTAATTTGTACATGGTGACTATTGGCAATGGTTCGAGTACTGCCTTCTGGTATGACCCATGGCCCCTACCTACCTCACTAGCTTCGCAGTATGGTACCGATATCATCGAATATTCTTGGCTCGGGAACAACCTCAAGATATCGGATATCATTCTCGATGGTCATTGGAATTGGCCTCCAAACATCAGATCGGCTAGAGCTAGAGGTCGTTCTAATATTATGGAGATCAACAACCTCATCCTCATCATGCGCCCTCCTAACATCAACTCATATGATGTTCCTTTTTGGATTGCAAAGGATGGCTGCAATAACTTCACAATCAAGGATACTTATAATGTTATTCGTAGGTCTGCCCCTGTTGTGGGATGGACCGGGTTAGTATGGAATAAATTCAATATACCTCGTAACTCATTTATTTTATGGCTTATTATCCTGGATAAACTTTCTACCATAGATAAGCTTCTCAATTGGGATTTCAATCCCCCACATGATTGTGCCTTATGCAACTCTGCGTCTGAAACTACTTATGACTCGCTATCATGGGCAAAATTTCTATTAGAGATAAACTTCTCAGTTGAGGTTTCAATACCCCACCAAATTGTACCTTATGCAACTCTGCTCCTGAAACTATTTTCATCTCGTCTTTGACTGTAGTCTCACTCAAAGTATTTGGACCTTTGCTAGTTCAAAACTAGGTTCCCCTTTGTCCGCTTCGTGTTGGCAGTCTTGGGGTCTGTGAGGCGTCAAATTGGTCTCACTCTCGAAATCGTCACATTTGGTGCTCTTGCTTTGGCGTGGTTATTTATCACGTCTGGAAGGAGAGACACTCAAGAATTATTTGTTCCCTGCTGGTCAATGCCTCTCTGGTTTCTCACCGAATCATCTATGATCTTCGGTTCAGATTCCATGACACCAAGATTTGTTAGCCTATGTAACTGTTTTTAATCTTATTTATTTATTTATTTATGCAATTTTATTTGCAAGTCCCCTCCTCCTCGGTGTCGTCCGTTGCTTTCTATTGATGTAGATTTCTTTGTAGTTCCTCTATATCAGCTCGATTGATCATTGTTACATTGTTTTAATTACTCTAGTTTATCTTTGTTGTTCGGACATTCCCACTATATTGGTTTTAGTATAGTCCTTTATATCAACCTATTTATGCCGATTGTATCTCTTCGATATATGCCCTAGATATTTGTATGAACCAACTTTATTTTATTTAATATTTTTTTCGAAAAAAACCATATATTCTAATAAATATGCAAATTTGATTAAACCTAACAAAATATATATTTTATACAAAATGAATGATGATAAAGTATAGTGTGTAATTAATAAAATGTATGGCATTCATGAAGTCCGAGACTCTTTTTTGGGTTAGAAAATCGAATATAAAAAGTCATTTGAAGATCAGGATCGAATTTAAATTGGACCCACGCGTGACAAATGCATGTGCAGCAACGGTGCAATTGCCAGTGTATCAAGAAACAAAAGCGGGACCCAGAGGCATGTGGCACGTGTCTGATTGGGTGAGCTTAGGTGGATGTGGTGTATGTTTGTTTGGTCGCACTCGCATCGCATGCATTTACGAGCAAAACTGCAAAAGGAAATAACTTTCTGACGCAAACAAAAAGCCAAAAGAAAAAATAAAACAATAAGACAGACAGCCCCACATGGATAGGCAAGTCTTTTTCTACTTTATTTTCAATTATTTGAAAGGTACGATATTCCGTACAAAACCGTGACACCTCACCAAATCCACTCCCGAATATTCGAATTATAGTAGGAGTAGTAATTATCACTATCACCTTTTCTATATAAATCTTTTGATCGAATTATAATCATATTATCTTAAACATCAGCAAACGAAATTAATTAGAATGGTAAGTGTTAAATTATTTTGTTTTTGTGATTTTTATTTTTTTAAATCTTAAACAAAATTACAAAATTTTATGGAGGTATTTTTTTAAAATTGAAAAATACATAAAATTGAAAACAAATACGAATATAGTGTATAAATTACTGATATAACTATTACATAAATTAATTTAAAAGAATCTAAAAATTTGCTTCGAAAATCCGAAACCAAAATGTACAGTAAAAACAATTTTTAAGAATATCATTAATTTTTTTAATGAAAAAACCGTCGATCAAATATAGTGGTAGAGGAGAGAAAACGTGGTATAGCTAAAAGAGAAACTATATACTTAAAAATTTCAATCTAGAAAGACGAAGCGAGTCTTTTTCTACTACTAACTATCAACATAAAAAATAGATGAACATGAATCGGTTGACAAAAATTGATAACCTATCATTTTAACTAACCGTTTCGTAATAAGTTGGAAGATAATCACTGTTTCATACGACTACGCAGGAACAATAAAAAAATGATGAGAGACGAATATGGTTAAATTTTGAAATAGAGAAAAAAAGTCAGATGAAATCGAGTTTTGAAAATAATAAAATAAGTTTTAAAAAAATGTAGGATTTTCCATTCTATAATAGTCTAAAACTCAACCCTTATGGTGAAATAAAAAATAGCGTTATGTAGGGTTTCGAGAAAAATCGTATAGAGAAGTGAAATGAGGTTTTGATAAGAGCATCCCCAACAGAATAGGTAAAAGAGACTAGATAGTAAAGTTACCTATTATGTGTAATTTTTTCTTTTCCAACAGGTAATCTAAAAGTCTCTCTATATTTACTAGCTTAAATTACCCTAGGTAAATTTGTAGTTGCAATTACAAAATAGGTCTAATCTTTCCTCTTTTTTTCTCCTTCACTTGTGAAACAAAATAACTACCTTAAATATAAAGAGTCTGTTGTATTATTTCATAATCTAAAAATTTAGATTACCAAAGTTTCACATTAATTTAACATATTTATACATAACCTGTTGGGGATGCTCTAAAAATCTACAACACTGTAACGCTTTCGTTTTCGTTGACGATCAGTTACCTTATAACAGCTAAAGTTTCTCGAACAATGTGATATTTTAATCTCGGTTTATCAATTTCCTCCGTTACTAAATCTATACTAAGACTATAAGATGTTAAAAAAAAGTGATTTCAAATCTTACCGATCAATCGTACTTTAGAAACTTTACTTAAAATAAATAGTAAAGTTTAATTATTTAAGAATGATATTAAAAATTATTTAAGGGGAGAATTTTATTTTATTTTGTTGAGCTATTTCTTCTAGACTCTAAAGTAATTTTCAAATGAAATCTAAATAATAATAATAAAATTACAAATAATAATAAAAATAAACAATATAAAATAAATAATAAAAATAATAAAAATATAATACATTCCAAAAACACTTTATTTACGTGAAAATAATATATAATAAAATGCAAACTAACAAAATATATGTACTAAAAGTAAAAATGGTAATAATAAAAATACCAAAAATATTATATGATATGTGAAATATCAATATACGTTGGTAGTTTATACATTTATTTATTTTATAGATCTTCAGTTATTTTTATTAGAAATTGTTTATTTTAAGCCAAAAATTAAAAAATCAATATACTTTCAATAATCTTAATCCGCACCACCGTGGTTGAAGTTATAGTTAAGTAAATTAAATTTGCATGTTAATTTATTAAATATTGTTTATTTTAAGTAAAAAATAGATTACCCGTATCACTTTCAGCATTCTTGATAACTTATATTGTGGTTGAAGTTATGAAAAATAATCCATGTTAATATGGTGGTTTTGGATATTTTTTTATATAGTTAAGTAAAATATTTGTGCATATATGTAAAGAATATTATTATATAACCAACAGAATCAAAATCAATGAAAGATCTATACCATAAAATGTTTATCCCTAGTTGTATTATAGTTGGTCAAACTTATACGACACGATGAGTGTCTATAGTTGAACTTATGGATGCATATAGAAATAAGAATATATAGAGATTATGGATATGTCAACAAAAAGTTAATTATACACAAATGAACAATATAGAAAATAAAATTCAGATACAAGCTTGTATAATCGTCTAAAGTTGAATTTTAATTATTTTCTTACTTATGTTATTATATTTGATGATTTATAAAGAACAAAAGATCAATAACATGAACATAAATAAAAACAATAATATTACGCTAAATTAAATTTTATAGTAAAAAATTTGATAAAAATAAAATTCAAGAGTAGTATATTATTTAAGCCTTGTTTTTCTCAAATTTTTTCTACCTTATCTATTTTGCCAATAGATCATGAAAGTGACAGACTTATGTTTCATGAAAGCGTTAACTAGAAGTCTTCAAAATATTTCTTCCTTATATTTTTTTTTTCGGAAGGAACCCGCAGCCGCTACTCAGAGTGCAATGAGTGCGCATAGGATAAACCCTCAGTCTGACGAGATAGCCTGCAAACCAACGCCAAAATGTAAACCACACAAGGTGACAGGCTCAGCCGATAAAGTGTATGTAGAGGGACTCAAACTGATGACATTTTGGTCATAAGAATGTCATACTCAACCAACTCGGCTATCCCTTGTGGGCTATTTCTTGCTTATATGCATATAAAACTACCAACGTGATTTCTAAACTTTTTTTGTACCATCTTGAAGTTTGTGATTCAATCTGTTGGAAGACTATTGAACCATGCCAAGTGAGTTTTTTCTCACTGTCTGGATAAATTCTTTGCACTTCACGGTGTCATCTGCTCTCTGATACTTTTGATGAGGGAGAATAAAAGACATGGAGAAAATTGTAAAGAAGAAACCCGATTGGGGAAAATTGTAAAGAAGAAACCTGATTGGGGAAAATTGTAAAGAAGAAACCTGATTGGGGAAAATTGTAAAGAAGAAACCTGATTGGGGAAAATTGTAAAGAAGAAGTCTGATAGGGGAAAATCGCATAGGATAATGAAGTAGTACCTATTGTGAGGAGGTAAAAAGATATAAGGACCAATAATGTAATTAATAGGAATTAAAGCGTGTGGTGCCTGCGATTGTACTATATAAGGACCACACACGCTTCACAGATCCCAAGAATAATTTCACAATTTCTCTCTCTACTTAAACTAAATTGCACTTTCTCTCTCTAAAAAGATACCTAAATCTAATACCTGATCCAATCTAGCACTAAGAAATCTTCGTATCACAAAATCACCCATGAGCGTTTCTAAAACTCTTCAGTGGCGTCGTCTGTGGGAAGCGAAGATTGTTCTGACGACAATCGCTTACTGGAAATAATTTCTTTTCCGAGGGAAGTTATGGAGGAGAAAGGGGATGATTTTGTTAACAATTGCGAGGAGAATCTCGTGGGTGACGATTACCGGAACGACATGGAGTACGATGCACGTGGGGGCCAACGAGTCGGAGAAACTTTTGATGACTCGGATTTGTTGGCTCGAAGGAACGAGCTGTTGCTAGAGATCGAAAGGTTGAAGGCAGAAAAAGAAACTATACAGGCGAATCTCCGCTCTGAGATAAGACGGGAACCTGACAGTGGAAAAGAGAAGCGCGAAACCGATTTTCGCCCTAAAGCTAGGGATGACAGATACAGGGGGTACGAACGACGATCGTCGAGGAGAAGAGGAAAGCGACATTTCGATTCGCCTGACTCGAGCGATTATTCTCGATATAGCTCATCAGAGTCATCTCCTAGGAAAAATCACAGAAATAAAAAGCACGGTCGAGGACACACCGATTACCGAAGGGGAAGGAGCTCGGAGAGGAGGTCTCTGAGGGAGAAGAGTCACCATGCTCGGGTTGATGAGCGGGCTTACGGCCAAACAAAGTTTTCTGGTAGAAAAGAAGACGTGGGCCCGCGAAATTCGGAATGACAGCATCAATATACTCTGCCATCCGATGAAGGATTATATTTTCCAAGCAACGGAAATTTAAGGTCCAACGTTTATCGTACGGGTCATAATTGGAGAGCCTCTCCTTTGTCCCCAGATATTTTAGTGGGAAACCTCCCAAAGCATTTCGTTATCTCGAAGTTAGAAAAGTTCGATGGGACGCAAGACTCGGATAATCACATCGAACAGTTTAAAAACTTCATGATTAATTTCGACGATGATGATAAATTGTTGTTTAGAGCGTTTTCTCAGACCTTCAAAGGGGTAGCTTCCAAATGGTATAATAGGCTCCCGCAGGGCTCTATAAAAAATTTCAACATGTTCTGGAATATCTTCAGACAACACTTTGTGGGGAGAAAAAAGTTCAGAGCTAACGGAGACACGATAATCTATTGTAGACAAAAGGTTGGGGAGAGCTTGAAGAATTACACCAATCGCTTCGTCAAAACGAAAACGGACATGGAGTATTGTAAAGACTCGGTGGCACTTACAGCTTTCAGGATGGGCCTACTCCCCGGTTTATTGAAGAATACGGTGGCAGAGAGTCAATCCATGACCTTCGGAGCTTTGTTAGATCAGGTGGAGAAGAGAATTCTGGTGGAGGAAACTCAAGCATCAGAGAAATGATCCGGGGATCAATTGGATCAGAATCAGTTTCAGAGATCTGAGCCGAGTAATCAAGGGCCCCGTGCAAATGTTCAGACCAAGAACGTAGGACAGTATCCGCCGAGGCAGAAAACATACTCACAATATTATGGCAATCATCAAAATTATAATCAGGGGGCAAGACCGATTTCGAATAAGTGGACTCGACCGGACTACTTTGCAGAATTAACAGAGAATGTTGCTGCCATATTTGATAAGGCGAGGTCCACGGTGCCCTTCAGGAAACCTTTCCCTATTCAGACTCCGAGGGAAAGTCGAAGTGTTAACAAGTATTGCAAGTATCACGAAGATATTAGGCATGACACCAAAGACTGCATAGCTTTGAAAAAAGAAGTGCAAGCTTTGATCGAGAATGGAATGCTGTTGGAGTTTGTTAAAAAGCACACTCAGAACAATGCTGTGGTAAAAGCTGTTCCAAAGAACACTGATACAGCCATGGTAATCTCCGAGGAGGTCGATGACTTTGATATCGAAAAAGAATATTTGGATCCCAATGAAGGGAGGAACAATGTCAATATGGTGGAAGAAGTTATTCCGAGGGGAAAGGTGAACAACCGCTGTGCTTTCTTTGACTCACTGGCAATCTTTAGGGGAGACACTATTGCAGGAAATTCCAACAGCTCACGGAAGAGACACATGGTCAACTTGACTACCCAGATCGAAGCGGGAGTGTCAGCGCAAATGCACCGCTTACCCTCCCCCATCATTTGTTTTGACGATGATGATATGCAAAATGTCGCAGGCCCGCATGAGGATGTGGTGGTGATTGCTGCGGGTATCGTTGGTGATCAAGTTCAGAAGATACTTATCGATACAGGAAGTTCAATAAACATTTTGTTCATGAGCACTTACAGGAGAATTTCTGACCCACCGGTTATAAGACGTTCCGACAGAACCATAATGGGCTTTACCGGCGCCACAGCAGTGGTGGTCGGAGAATTTCAATGTGTGGTCGAGTTGGGCCGGGGGCCATTCAAGAAAGAGGTAGAAGTACTGTTTATTTTCGTCGACGCGCCAACTTCGTATAACGCTATTCTGGGTCGCTCTTGGTTGTCCCGGATGCATGGCGTAATTTCGACGGTGCATCAGTGTCTAAAGTATGTGGTAGGGAACAATGTTGGGATCATCAGAAGCAGCCAAAAATGGCCCGCGAATGTTACTAGATAGCCTTATCCTCGAAGGGAATTCGGGGAGAAGCGTCGGATAAAGCATAGCAATTAAAGGGGTCTTCCTCTGAAATCATCCCATGTGATGATCCGAGGGAGACCCCCGGATTTCTGGTTCCAGAAGAAGATTCCGAAGTACATGAATTTGAGAGTGGCAAATCTCTGAGGATCGGAGTAAAACTTCCTTTGGAATTCAGAGAAAGGTTAATTTCGTTTTTATCTCACAAACTCAATATGTTTGCTTGGTGTGCACAGGATGTCACAGGAGTACCATTAGAAGTCATATGTCATAAACTTGCGGTTCGACTTGATGTCAGACCTATTGTTCAGAAGAGGAGACCCGTTTCTCCGGAGAAGGCGAAAGCTATTCTTTTGGAAGTGGAAAGGTTGTTAAGCATAGGGCACATTCGTGAGTCGCATTATCGCGCATGGGCCTCGAATCCGGTCTTGGTTAGGAAGAAGAATGACAAGTGGAGAATGTGCGTTGATTTTATAGATTTAAACAGAGCTTGCCCTAAACACCCGTTTCCGGTGCCACGTATTGATCAGTTGGTAGATTCGACCTCAGGAAATTGATTGTTGTCCTTCATGGACGCGTATTCTGGGCATAATCAAATCCGATTGGATACTCATGATGAAGAAATCACATTGTTTATTACCGAGAGAGAGTTATACTGCTAGAAGGTTATGCCGTTCGGCTTGAAAAATACGGGGGCAACTTATCAACGTTTAGTCAACAAAACTTTTGAGGACCAGATTGGTCGAAATATTGAGGCATATATTGATGATATGTTAGTCAAGATTTTACGGGACGAAGATCATTTTGAGGACTTGGAGGATACTTTCAATAATCTGAGGAAGGTCAATTTGAAGCTGAACCCAGAAAAGTGTATTTTTGGGGTGCGATCGGGTAAGTTCCTAGGGTATATGATCAGTGAGCGAGGCATTGAGGCTGACCCGGATCAAACAAAGGCTTTAATCACCATGACTCCACCTCGAAATATTAAGGAAGTCCAAATCTTGACAGGGAGATTGGCAGCATTGAATAGGTTCATCTCTCGGTCCTCGGACAAATGTGCACCTTTATTTAAGGTACTGCGGAATGCCAAACAATTTAATTGGACCGATGAATGTTCAGCAGCTTTTCGTAAAATTCAGGAATATTTGATGTCCCCTGACATACTGTCTAAACCATTGTTGGGGGGAAGATTGATCGTCTATGTAGTAGTGTCGGATTGTGCGGTCAGTGCTGTTCTGCTTCGTGAAGAGGAATCTCTTCTGAAACCTATCAATTATGTCAGTAAGAGTTTGTTGGATGCGGAGAAGTGATATCTTAAGTTGGAGAAGGTAGCATTGGCATTGGTAACGGCTGCTCGAAAAATTAGACCTTACTTCCAAGCACATCCTATAGTTGTTCGGACAACTTTTCCCCTAAAAGGTTTGTTCCAGAGGCCCGATGTCTCTAGGAGAATGACTAAATGGTCAGTAGAACTAGGAGATTTTGACATTTTATTTGAGCCTCGAACGACAATAAAAGCTCAATTTTTGGCTGATTTTTTGGTCGAATTCCACCCGGACAGAGAGGATGAAAAGGTTGTCGGCCATTTTGATGAAACAGAATGGTTGGTGCGAACGGATGGAGGGTCGAATATTTCTGGAAGTGAGGCAGGTGTCCAGCTGATTTCTCCGGAGGGGATAGCTATGTTCCAAGCTATTCGGTTTGGTTTTAAGGCAACAAACAACGAAGCAGAGTATGAAGCGGCATTGGCGGGTTTGCGCCTAGCTCAGATATGCGGGGCCATAAAGGTTAAACTAATCAGCGATTCACAGTTGGTAATAAACCAAGCTTTGGGAGAGTCCGAGGCCAGAAACGATAAGCTGATACAGTATTTAAAAGCATTAAAAGATTTGGTGGCTGCATTTGAGGATGTTAAGTATGAACATGTTCGAAGGGAGGCAAATGTCGTCCCAGACTCTTTGGCCTCCGCCTCACGAACGGAGGGGCACCCATGGGTCTTGATTCAGGAACGTCCCTCGATCATGCTTGATGTGGAATACGCGATAAACGTTAACGAGGAGAACAATGTGATCAAAGAGGATTGGAGATCAGCCATCATTGACTTCTTAGAAAATGATACTTTGCCCGTCGGAAAGTATGAGGCTAGGAAAATTAGGTTCAAGTCTCATGGATATATCATGCTGGGAGGTGCGTTGTATAAGAAATCTCTGAGTCGACCACTATTAAGGTGTCTAAGCAAGGATGAGTCGCAGTTCGTCTTGTCCGAGTTGCACGATAGGGAAGGCTCCGCACATTGTGGGTATAAGGCATTGATTCGCCGGGTATTTCTGGCTGGCTATTATTGGCCGACTATCGCTTCGGATGCTAAAGATTTAGTAAAACGATGTGACACGTGTCAACGCTATGCCAATGTGATTCACAAGCCTGAGGTATTGTTGGAGAATATTTCGGAAGCTGTCTCATTCGACCGGTGGGGAATAGATTTAGTAGGGAATTTACCGATGGCATCTGGTGGCAGGCAAACTATAATTGTAGCCGTAGATTATTTCTCTAAGTGGGTAGAAGCAGAACCCTTAGCGGGGACAAAGGCCAAAGATGCGATCAAATTTGTGGTATCAAATATTTACTGTCGTTTTGGTGTGACATTGCAAATCACAACGGATAACGGGCCTCAGCTTGATAACAAGGAGTTTACAAGTTTTTGCACCTCTCGGGCATACGACAATGTTTTTCTGTCCCATTTCATCCTCAAGCCAATGGGCAAGTGGAAGTAACTAATTGCACAATCCTCGATGGTTTAAAAAAGAACTTAGAAGGAAAGGCAGGAAAATGGCCTGACTATTTACAAGAAGTATTGTGGGCTTACAGGACAACTCCACGGACAGCTACCGCTGCATCCCCATTTTCCTTAGTATATGGCATGGATGCCATTGTCCCTCCAGAGATTGTTTTCCCTTCATATCGGGTGGCAACGTATACAGCGGATGTGAATGACCGGAACAGAGCGTTGGCGTTAGATTTGGTTGAGGAAAAAAGATAACAAGCCCAGGTGACATCCCTCCATTATCAAACCCTTATGAGGATCTGGTATGCGTCTAAAGTAAAGCATAGAGAATTTAAGGTGAGAGACAAAGTACTACGTAAAGTCTTCTTGCATACTAAAAACAAGAGTCGGGGTAAATTGGGACCAAATTAGGAGGGCCCTTATGAGGTCACAGAGAAAGTAAAATCGGGCACGTATCGGTTAAAAGACAAGGAAGGGCGATATCTCCATCTCCCGTGGAACATTGAGCACTTAAAGTTGTATCTCGAATGAAAAATTAGCTAGAGCATAGAAATTGTCTTTATTTGTATGTGACAGTTCCAAACATAGTGAGGGCACACTCTTTCCTACCCTGAGAGGCACATGAAGGTTTTAACGAGGTGTCCAATGAGCTGCTTAATATGATGTACTTTTTGCCTTCAACTATTTTTCGGGTCGCAATAATTTGCGCCTCGAATTTGTCTCTACCTTAAACTATTTTTCGGGTCACAATGATTTGTGCCTCGAATTTCTCTTTGTCTTACATTATTTTTCCGGGTCACAATGATTTGTGCCTCGAATTTCTCTCTACCTTAAACTATTTTCGGGTTACAATGATTTGTGCCTCGAATTTCTCTTTGTCTTACACTATTTTTTCGGGTCACAATGATTTGTGCCTCGAATTTCTCTCTACCTTAAACTATTTTTCGGGTCACAATGATTTGTGCCTCAAATTTCTCTTTGTCTTACACTATTTTTTCGGGTCACAATGATTTGTGCCTCGAATTTCTCTTTGTCTTACACTATTTTTCGGGTCACAATGATTTGTGCCTCGAATTTCTCTCTGTCTTAAACTATGATTAGGGTCGCAATGATTTGTGCCTCGAATTTCTCTTTGCCTTAAACTATTTTTCGGGTCACAATATGTGTGCCTCGAATTTCTCTTAGTCTTAAATTATGATATGGGTTAAAATAATTTGGGCCTCAAATTGTTATTCAAATTATGAATTGGGTTCCTCTGAAGTATTCCTTGAGATACAAATATGTTGTGCCTCGAAATATTTACACTCTTATGATATCATGCCATGCCTTAGCCTATCTATTTTTCAGGACAGATTTTTTCACAAGCACCACAGTTCAAATTGACACAATGATATAAGTGGCCACACGCTAAATACTGCAGAGATAAATGTTACAGGTGAAGGCATATACAAAAATCCGAGGAGTACATCTCCTCGCTTACAATTCGAAGGAAAACAAAAAATTGCCTTTTAAGGCCTTATACATAATATACTTTACCCCTGATGATCTATTGTTGAGATTTTTCCGAGAAATCACTTTCTTCGGAATCCGACGACTCACTCTCACTAACAACAATACGAGGAGGACGAAGATCCGGGGTCACCAGTTTCCAAAAACTGCCAAGATCATATTCGGGGTGCTCTGCATGGAGTTGAGTTATCAAACCAGCTCGAACAGTTGCATCTCGATCAGCCAGGTTCTTGGTGCACTTGGCAATATAGGCATTCACAGCCTTTGTTTTCTCCTCCTCTACCTGCCGAGGGAAATCTTCAATGCGTTTTGCCAAGTGATCCCTGTTCTTGAAAAGTACTTCATAATCCTTGCAACAGTCACCAAAACCTTTGCGTGCTATTGCCTCGGCCTTCATATAATCAGTAATGAGTTTCTCTTGGCCCTCAGTCTTTTTCTGATAGAGGTCCTTCTCCTCCTGGCAGCACCTCTCCAGCATAATAACATAGTTTTCCAAGGCATATAGTTTTTCATATAAAGCATCTGCTTGGCTTTCCACAATCGCGTATTGATTTTTGGCTTCTTCAAGTTGTGCAGCCAGCAGAGAAGCTTTGGAATTGTAATGATTTTTTCTGCCCTCCAAGTGTGCCATCTTCTTCCCCTTCATAACAGAGGCATGCAGTAGGCTACGTATATTAAGTGAAAATTCATCGTCATGAGGAATTTCGAAGGAGCTGCTGGGAGAGCCAAGGCCAACATCGTCAAAATCTGACGCCTCCCCCTCGAGAATTTTAAGGTCAATGTGTTGCAGAGGTTTACTTCGAGGCATGGGCAATGGTGCAAGTATTGGGGGCTCCTTTGGAAGAGCTGGGTGTGATGTTTGGGTCCGAGGAGTACTCGGTGTTGAGTTTGAATTTTGTTTGGGAGAGTTATCTCCCATCTCATGCTCAGACTCACCAGGAGATTTTTGATCCTCGATCTCCTGGGCTGGTTCGGGGGCTTCGTTTTGAAGTCTGTCGTCCTCGGACAGCTCTTGGATAGGCTCTAAGACAACTTTTTCTTTCCCCTTTATCTTTCACACTTTCCTTTTTCCGAGGGCGGATGGCCTTTTGAGGGGAAGCATCAGGAATAGGATTTAATCCGTTATCCGAGGAGGCTGCGTCTGGAGCAGTGGACACTTCTAACTATATTTGTTGTTGTTGAGCAGGGAGTTCCTCCTCGGGCTCATCTCGGTGACTTTGTGCACGGTCACGCTTTGGAAGATATATCACTATATCTTTCTTGGATACTCTTTCTAACACCTCATCTTGGGAAGGAGGGGTCATCAACTCTTTCAAAGTCAGCCGATCGAGGGGATCTAACCTTCACAGTCTGCTCAGAGCCATATTATTATCCCTGAAACATAAGCGAAATCGGTTTTCCCATTTTTCCTTGGCCCATTCGCTGAGCTTCGTAAAAACAGCTGTGGCACTCTCTACATGATCAGCATATGGCTTGGAAATGCCAGTCATAGCTACAACAAAATCAAGTTAGACTCTAATTATTCGAAGGACTAATATAAGTAAAATAGTTTCGAGGGCTTACATTTATTGGTCCACAAAAGCGACAATTTGTGAGGGTTTGAGGGGGTTGCCTCGGAGCCTGTCTCCCAGTGTCCTGAGAAGAAGATAAATTGTTGTCTCCATTTCTTGTCAGCTTCTAATAAGTCTTTTAGCACTTTCTGCCTTCGATTAAAAGTTAAGGAATAAAATGGGAAGAATGGGTTCCTGGCCAACCCAGATAATCCGATAAGATGTTCCAAGGAAAACTCCAGGCCCGAAATTCTCGAAGCCATGATGCATGCCATTAATGTGAACCACATGTTGGGTCCGGCTTGAGAGGGGCAGAAGTCGATCTTCGCAAAATACTCGATGAAGAAGGGGTCTAAAGGAAATCTTAGTCCCCAATTCATGATGTCAGTATAAACCACAAGTTCATGATCCCTAATAGATAGTGGAGTCTCTCCTTCGGAGGGGAATCTAATGTCAATGTACGAGGGGATGCACCAACGAGTACGAAGTAGTGTTTCTTCTGAGGGAGAAAAATACTTGTACGATATATTGTAAAGGGCAACAGTATGTTTAATCTCAATCCTTCGAATGTTGTTGCCCATGATGGCATCCAGTTTTAAGGGAAGTGTTACATGACCTTTTGACTTGGGGGCAATACGCTCCGCTTGGTCATCGGATATTGTGGGAGGAGGCGCACGCGTCTGACTAGAAGACTCTGCTGGGATGTCGATGCGCTGGTCTGGACTTATGTTTTGAATGTCTTGAATATTTGGATCAGGATTATCCGGGGCAGTAGGATGCTCACCAGATGACTCAGCAGGAATTTCAATCACCTTGTTCTTATCTACAACTTGGGTAGCTTGAATAGATGTCTCAGGATTATCCGAGGCGATAACCTTTCTTTTAGCAGCTAAGGCTTTGTTGCGCAATTCTTGGGTTTCCGCCTCGGTAATCACGGTCTGCCCTAGAGAGAACCGGGGAGTCCCAGTCCCTTTTATGGACGGAGTAGCTACAAGGCTTGACACAGGATCCCCGGTCTTCAGAAGAGGAGGGTCAGCTGCTATAATTCGAGGAGCCTTAGGGGTAGTCTCTGTTACATCCTTCAAACGTTTGCGCTCCTGCGAATGTTTGTCCTTGTGGTTTCTCTTACTCTTTCCTAAAGAGTGTTTATGGTGTTTCTCTTTCCCCATTTCGTCGAGGGTAGTTTGTTCGTTGACTTGATGCTGATGATATATTTCGAGGGGGATTATGGTCGTAGAATTTGGGGGAGGAGGCCACGAACCATAGAAGGTAGTCCTAGCAGGTGGAGGCTGAGGTTCAGTGTATTCACCAGCAGCGACTCTTTCTTCGAATTTTTTACTAATCAGAAGCCACTCTAGAATCCGACGAGGTTTATAAGCCATCTTTCTCTCTCTAGAAATTCTTGGGTGAAAAGTCTGAGCCATTAATGAAAAAGGCGAGTATTTATAGAAGCCAAATGGGCTTCTAAGAAAAATCAGGCCTGGGGACATTTTTGGTTGTTTGCCTAGGGGTATTATGGGTACCCTAGGTAAAAAATTATGGACAGAGGCGTGGGAGAAGTTGCAGAGGCACAATCTCTCTAAAGATACGCTGATACAAAAGCACGGTTGTTGATGTCATGTTTTCCTTTTTCTTTCAGCCAATCATTGCAATCTCTTAGCATCAAATTCTAACGGTTGTGCTATGCTTACAGAGCAAATTCTGATGGGAAAAGTTCCCAGGTGATAGACTTGACCTCACTAATATATTGCAAGGATTGGGGGGCTACATTGGTCAATGTGAGATCTTCGAAGAGATTTTTTCGAAGAAGTATTTGTCTTTGTGGAAGAGTTTGTTTTCGAGGAGATGTTTTTTAAGAGGTATTCGTTTTCGAGGAGACGTTTTCGAAGAGGTATTTATTTTCGATGAGATGTTTTCGAAGAGGTATTTATTTTCGAGGAAGAGTTTTCGAAGAGGTATTTGTTTTCGAGGAAATGTTTTCGAGGAGACGCTTTTGAGGAGAAGTTCTTCGAAGAAGAGATAACTCGAGAGAGCAATGGAGACTTCTTTACAGTCCTAGTAAAACTATTTTTACTAGGACTGGGGGGCTACTAATGAGGGATAATAAAAGACATGGAGAAAATTGTAAAGAAGAAACCTGATTGGGGAAAATTGTAAAGAAGAAACCTGATTGGGGAAAATTGTAAAGAAGAAGTCTGATAGGGGAAAATTGCATAGGATAATGAAGTAGTACCTATTGTGAGGAGGTAAAAAGATATAGTGACCAATAATGTAATTAATATGAATTAAAGCGTATGGTGTCCGCGATTGTACTATATAAGGACCACACACGCTTCACAGATCCCAAGAATAATTTCACGACTTTCTCTCTCTACTTAAGCTAAATTGCACTTTCTCTCTCTAAAAAGATACCGAAATCTAATACCTAATCCAATCTAGCACTAAGAAATCTTCGTATCTTAAAATCACCCCTGAGCGTTTCTAAAACTCTTCAACTTTAACGTTTCACTCTTGAATGTTTTTACGTGATGACTTAGATGTTCTATGTCGTTGAACTTGTCTATTTTATATTTATTGAAATTTGTGTAAGTAAATATTCATAATGTAAATCAAAATCATCAATATCAAAAGAAGTATTAAATTTTCTAAGTCTGTCCATAAAAGAATATTTATGCCATTGGTCGACCGAAGGCCTGTGGTTTTGAAAAATTGATGGAAATTTGTTATGGTAGTGTCTCTGTGTTGTCGTAGCATATCAAAAATTCATATGAGTATGCGAGTATGTCTCCAAAGGTTTTGTTAATCCATAAACTCTAGAGACTCTATATACCGGTTACTGTTCATTATTGTTGAAATCTGTGCAAATCTTTCGGATACATATGTTTTTGCCGGTGGCATATATGCATTATTTTGTTGGAGAATATGGTGCGTTTTGAGTATTTGGTACCGTTAGTAGTTTAGATAAGATCTTTTCTTAACATTATAACATAACAATATATTGTTAATTATACTTGTTTTTTTATGTACGTTAGTAGTTTAGTTAAGATATTTTCTTAACATTATAACATAACAATATATTGTTAATTATACTTGTTTTTTATGTACAGCCGAATAAATGAATATATTATAGCATAATATGTCAAATGCATTTATGCTGATTTGATTGAATAAACTTCAATATGACCGAATAACATTTTATGGGTAAACTAATTGGATTTTAAATATATAACAAATTAATATATTATCCATAATAAACTTATAATAAAATGTTAATATAATATTAAAAAAACCTATACATGATAATTTTAGATTTTTTTCTTAACTGTTCGTATATATTTATAAGATTTTGTTGATCGGTGTTTATAAACATTAATTAAAAATATTTTATTTAATTTTATTTATGTTTTTCAAAAATATTAATTAAATTTAAACATTTTGATGGTATAGTTATTTATATGCATTAAATAAAACATTTTTTAACAAATCTACATACATTAGCAAAAATCCACTTATCTTGTTAAGTAAAATACAGTACATATATAAAATTTTATTTAATACAGTATGATCGATATAAATTATTATACAATCAATAGAAAAAATAGTGACCATTCTAACCAAAATAGTTAACACTAAACCGTACTATAGTTGATAAAATTTACACGTCGCGACGAGTCTTTACCGATAAACTAATGAATGTCCATACATATAAATAGAAATAGTTAAATTTGAAAAAATTATTATAGATAAATCAAGAAAAAAATAATTGATATACCGACAAAAAATATAAAAATTAAAAATTAAATTTAAATTTATACCATCAATTAAAGTTGAATTTTAATTGTTTGATTACTTATTTTATTATATTTTGTTGATTTATAAAAGATAAAAGATCAGTAACCAGATCATATATATAAAAAATTAAAAACAATTATATAAATATGATAAAAATAAAACATAAAAATATTCTTTTTATTGTTGCGAACAAATCTAATATTCATAAACAAATAAAATTAGATGATTTTTTTTACCTCTCGATTATATAATTTAATTTTTAACAAGCTTATACTTAATAAATTTTAATTGAACAAATTGGAAATAATTACTAAACGGGTTTTACCATTACTAATATTATACAATAACATATATTAAAATATAATGATTATTTATATTATATATTTATCATTTATTAATGGTCCCAGAATTTAATAATATTTACCATCTTTTTTATGTTATTAAAATCTATTTCAACCAATATTTTTATCATAAACATTTTTTTCATGTAGATACGTTTTCATCATAATAACACGTATTTTTTTATGATTAAATCTTTTAAAAGCTCTTATTTTTCAAATTGTACCTCATAAAAGATATATTCAATAGTATTGTTGGTTTTTTAACGAACAAGACTATTTTTTCAAAAATAAATTTACATTGATAAGATTTAAATACCAACAAAATACATTTTGAAACAAATTATTGACCAATATTACAGATATTACGTAAGGATTTAAAGCTATATAAACACTAATTTTGACATGGGAATGTTCAATATCTTAAATTTCTCCAATAAGCACCACATTCATCTTTCAGAGCCCATGAGGTTTTCCTAATATTTGATTATAGTTCATTTGCACATTAGCTTGTCTTAACATGCACTTGCTTAAAAAAATGGTCCAAAAATGTATTAATTTTAGTGCTATCTACTTCCTCCGTTCCTCAATAAACGTCGTTTTAGCCATTTGCACAGATATTAAGAATAGTCATAATGATGGTGGTTTCATGGAAAAGAGAAAACTTTTGTAATAATTATTTGTTTTTTGAAAATAGAAAGAAGACAACTTGTTGAATTAATAAAAACTGACACAATTAAAATAAATATTTAATTAATTGTATATTGATAATCTAAAATGACAATTAAATTGGAATACATTATTTTCTTTAAAACGTCTATTATTTTGGAACAGAGGGAGTAATAACTTAACGTGTTCGTCTCAAGTATCCAATATTGATACTTTCGAAGAAAATAATAGCATTAAGATGAGCAGGTGAACTGAAGGCACTATATTTACAATCAATCTTAGATACGAGTTACCATTTGGCCACCCAATCTGCAGCATGGTCATGGTCTCTATAAATATGTCTTATAGTTATTTTCGAAGATA
This sequence comes from Limnanthes douglasii subsp. nivea, assembly GCA_036936605.1. NCBI lineage: Eukaryota > Viridiplantae > Streptophyta > Magnoliopsida > Brassicales > Limnanthaceae > Limnanthes > Limnanthes douglasii. The sequence goes on from JAUPFV010000003.1 coordinate 161,828,957, forward strand.
TTAACTTTCTACACATGTTGATTAAAGAAAATAGATACCAAATGGCATTGCCATAACTTAAAAATTCAAACAATATTAAAGAATCTATTTCAGTGTCTAAATTAGTGATATCTTTAGTTTACAATAAATAAGGCTTTCAAGTAAGGCCCTAGTTTATGAAATCAGAGGATTGTTTTTACCAAATAACCTACCCATTGCATACAATAAGTCAACCTTTTCATTTATTGTAATAAAACCTCCACTGAATTGCCATTGGTTAAACAAGAGCCATCATAATTTATCTTTATTCTATATGTAACATGAGGATACAATTTGACATAAGAAGCCATTTTTACTATGGCAAGAGATTGAAACAACCAATTACAATAGTTGTTTTCAAGTCACCATACCATTGTTTGTGTTTTAAAATATTAACACAATCACGATTAGTTATAATCATTGTAACTTTGTTAATAATATTTGGTGAAAAATCTTTGGTATTTATTTTCTTTGCTTTGTTTCTAGCAGACCAAATGGTCTAACATATGATAATAGGGAAAATAGTTCTTATATGAGTTTTTTTATTGATTAATACAAATCAAAGATTGATTATATGATTAATAGTCATATATCTGGTTATTAGAATACAAAAAAGCCTGCAAAATATTGCATTCAACAAATACATGATTTATGGTTTCTGAATTGTCACAGTGCTGAAATTTGGAAGCAAGATTGAACTCTCTCTTTTGCATAATTGATTCAACATGCATTAATCCATTGAAAATCCTTAAAAAATGATGGAACATTTTTTTGCAGAGAAAATATTCCATAATTTTTTGTATAATAATGTTTTATTTTTCTTTGTCTAATACTTTGCCATGTATTTTTAGAGAGAAAGATCCATCAAAAGACATATTCATAATAATGGTGTCTTCTGATACAACATTAAATTTGGATTTGGTGATTCTGTTTATATCAGATAGGAAAACATTCCTTTTAAGTTTATTAACATCACAATCCTCATTTTGAAAAAACTCATAAAATTTGGTTTGATTGTACCAGGATTTGTCTTCATTATAAGATAATGATATTAAAGGTAAATATCTATTCCAGCTATCAAGCCAAAATTCAATTTGACCATTACCATCTTTCTAAAATATGAATTTTTCTACAACTTCTCTTATTTAATTTAATCTCTTCCAAACTTTATTATTAGTAGGTTTTAGTTTTACTTGGAGAGGATGGGAAAAAAATCTTGAATGTATTCTAGTTTTATGATATTTAAATCATTATCATCAAAAGGTTTAGAGAGATTAGACAGTGATGACCAAATTATAGTATTTGAGTTTTCCTTGTAACCCCATAATAATTTATTGATAAAATTATTTATCTTTTTATAACAATCTTTGGTAAGAGACTATTATTCATATAGTAAATTGGTATATAGATAAGAATAGATTGGGAGATAATCAATATGCCACCAAATGACAGATTTTTATTCTCTCAGTCTATAATTCTATTTCTTATCTTGGTAACAAAGTTATCAAAGTGACATGATTTATTATTTTAATGGATTGATATTCCAAGGTATTTAAAAGGTGGTGAACTTTTTCTAAATTCAGAAGTATTTTCAATAGCTTTAGATATATTGTTATACATATGAATAGAAAGAATGAAAGTTGTTTTATGTTTATTGATTTGCTAGCCAGAGATAACCTGATAATGATCAAGAAAGTCATATACTTTCTTGACATTATTAAGAGATCCGTTCGTAAAAATTATCACATTATTAACAAATGCAACACAAATAACATTTAAATGACCCATTAACTTGAATTGTAAAGAAGTATAAGTTGTAAGTAGATTTTTAATACCTCTTAAGAAAAAATCCTTAGGAATGATAAACAGACTGGGTGATAGAAGATCAGCCTTCCTGACACAATTACTGGAAGGAAAGTAACCATAAGAGATACCATTGATTATAACAGATAGTTGCTATGTTCAATTCCACTTTTAATCAGCTGAATAAATTGATTATTGAATCCAAAAGCCTACAATATATATATATATATATATATAAAGTTGAAGGAGATCTTATTGAAATCCTTAGCCATGTCTAAGTTGAGGATAATATTGTTTCCTCTTTTTTTATTAATATTATGGGCTAATTAATATGTTATTAAAATATTTTTATGAATACATCTGGTTTCAACGAAACCGACTTGCTCCTTTGATAATAATTTGGGTAAAAGTTTGGCAAGTCTGTTATTGATAAGCTTGGACAATATTCTATTTAATACTATACAAAGTCTTATAGGTCTATATTCTTCAGAGGTATTTGGTGAATAATTTTAATCAATAAAGGCAGATTATATTTACAAAATTGATGTTAGGAGCAGAAATACCATTAAAATAAGTACTTATAGAATCACTAAGATTTGTTTTAATAATTTGTCAACATGTTTGATAAAATTTAGACTTGACTTCATCAACTCCTGAGATATTGTTTGTATTTAATGATTTAATAGCATAACAAATTTCATCTAATATTAGGAGAGATGTTAAACTATTCAACGACAAAAGAACCAACCATAGTTGGATATATTATCCAGGAGATACAATTGATTCATGTTCTTTTTTGTTTATTTTTAACATACTTGTGATAACGTTTTGTATTGTTATCTACATTCTTGATCCAGATAGTTACACTTTTTTGGTGCCAGAATGCTTCCTCACTGGCTAGTATGTTTAAATGATTAACTATGGCCTTAGATAGATTATTCTATTTGAAATGTTATTAGATACTTCAAGATAAGATTTCAGCAAATTGCACATCATCTTTAGATTTGATAATACTATCAAATATATATCCAAACATTAAATGATTTCAGATTTTTAATCTATTCTTTTGTCTTTTTAAATTAAACCAAAAATTAGATATAGGATCACAATGTGAATTTTATTTCCAGCTTTGTTTAACGGTATTTAAATAGTCATTGTGGAGAATCCACATGTTTTGGAATTTAAAAAAAGGATTTAGGCTTGTTTGTGTAGGATATCAAAGATATACTAAAAGGTGAATGATCTGAGCCAGGTTTAACAAGATGCTTCACCTTAGTGATATTAAAAGAAGACCTCCAAACAACATTATGCAATGCTCTGCAAGGCGCTTCCACTTATGATTGTTAGACTAGATCAAATTAGATCCTGAATAACTAGGATCCTCAAATTTGCAGTCCATTATCATATTTTAAAGTCATCCATTCCTCTCGAGTTTAAAGAAGAACAAACAAGTTATTCATTTGCATTTGTAATTCCATTGAAATCTTGATAGAACCGATATATGAGATTGAACAGATGACGGCAAACACAAAGAGAAGAAGACGAAACAAGGATATATAAACTCTAACCTAGTTAGAGTATAGGAGACAAAGAGAAAACTATTAATTTTTATTCCTCAAAGTCTGAAAACAAAAGCAGTGTATTATTAAATTAATTTGTAAAATATAAAAGTTAAAATAAAACTAAAACTAAAATATTTAAATGTATTTTTGTAAAGGTCTCCCCCTACATCAAATCTCCTACAATCAACCAAAGTTGATTATTAGAAGATATTCCCTTAAACGATCCCAAAGAACCATTCTTTGTGATCTGATACATTTGGAATATATGATGATGATTAACACTTCAATATTTAATGAAGTGTGGCTTACAATTATGTGCAGATATTGGTCACTATTAATGAGAATTTGAATGTTGAAACAATCATTCCAAATTGTCAAGATTTTATTATTGATGTTAGCAAAGCAAAAATTAAAGACTAATTTCTTGGAGAGAAATGAAATAATGTGTTATTTTTTAATTATTTATTTTATTCTTCTAAGGGTGCCAGTGTTTCTAACACCCATAGCATTCCAATTAAGCATTGTTAAAGTCAATTTGGTAAAGATTTAGAGGATCTGGGTAAATGATTTGTTGGTTATATTTTTGTTTGTTTACTTGCTGGTAGTTAATTTTTCCACCTTAGGTGAATTTGGTTTCACAATTACTGATCTCTATCTTTTTTACCCATATTTCATTTGAATGAGAAGTATGTTTATTCATGGTATCTTTGGTCTCAAGAGGGAGATTGTTTTTAACTTCATGATTTTCTTTATTTTTTAAGTATTTTTTATAATTTTCTTTTAAATGATAACAAAATTTACAATATGGTGGGATATTACCATATATGATATCGTGTCAGAAGCCATCATTTTCCCAAAGCTAGTCAATTGTTTTTGGGGAAATAGTAGTTGAAACATTGAAGACCAACCAAGCTTTGCACCAATTAAAGCTGGTTTAATTTTTGAAAGGAGCCTAATTGCTAAAGGTAATCTAATTAACTTTGCAATTTGAGGAATGAAGCCTTGATAATAGAGATACTCAAGTATCCTAGAAAATGTTACCCATACAAGAGTGAGATGACACTCATGTTTGGGATTAAAGTTTGGGGTCTATTTCAAGATTCTGAAAGAGTATTGGCTAACACTCGTGACATTTATTTTCTATTTTTTATATCCTCTATGTTTTCAAATTATATAAATATATGTCAACAATAAAATATAAGTATATTTTATAGACCATTGAATTTGAATAGACCTACAAAGACTTTAAAATATTTTATTTTAGGCCTACCAAGAATTTAGTAATGAGCGTAATTTTAGAAGATGAAATTATAGTTTCCTTATCCATTTTTAGGAATGTGATTCCTTTAGACCATCATTTTCCTGGTAGATGATGCTTGCGTGAGATACGTTCTTCTTTGATTACCAATGACATCTGCATACAATCTGGTATTTCTATTTGATCAAACTGTATTCTGTTGTATTAGTGAGGAAATATCAAATAACGGGTTGCTCAGTATTTGATTGTCTTCTGAATTCCCTGAGGCCTTTTGGATGGTTGGAATATGTGGGAATTCATTAGTTTCATCTATCTTATTTTCTTTTAAAAATATGATGGTTCTTCGCGATTTGCTTGAATATTGAGTTCATGATTCTTAGTTGATTGTGTCTTTTACCATAGAATCTTCTAAAGCACTAATCGAATCAACTTTAAGGAGATGTTAACTTTGTATTTCCTTCATCAAATTCCTCTGACAAGCTTTTGAGAAATTTTAGAGTTTCCAATTTAAAGCTTTATAAAAGAACGTTTGACGAGATAGATTAGTGATGAATTCGATTGTTTATGAGCTTTTCAATGCATGGTGATTCTTCAATAAGGTCTTTTCGTTGCACAAAATGATGAATACTTGATACTGTCTTAGAGATAGCCACATGGTTATTGGATTTCTTGATATGGTGAGATTGAATGGAGTATGACTTGGTTGATAAGGTTATCAAACATGAAAAAATCTTTTTTTTATGAAATCTGAGGAGAAATATTTTGAAACATTTTATTGGATTTGTCGAATACTAAGATATGACCTTTCTTTGAGAAAGTTCATCCTTATTTTTTGTGTTTTTTTAACGAACGAACAAAATTAAATCCATGAATGAAATATTTTTTTAATTTTTTTGCTTGACCAATTAACTTTTGTTTTGCATTCTCACTTGGGAAAAATGGTATTTTTCAGATTTAACCATAGTGATTTTACATTTTCATTTAACCATAGTCTTGTATTTTACTTCGATTAAAAAAATAATAATTCAAATTTAACCATAGTTTTGCTTTCTCGTTTTTTCATATTTAACTACGGTTTCGCATTTTATATTCGCAGATCATTTTTTCGTCCTTTTGATATCTAAGGTTTTATATTTTGTCTGTATGACAACCAGAAGCCATGTTTCTCGTATTTATACGAGTACGGTTATCTAAAACTCCATAAACCACTACAAAACTTGTAAAAATCAGATTTAATATTTAACTAAAAGATAAACTAATAATAAAATTTTAAAAAACCAGGGTGATAAATGATGATGAATTGACATCAATTAAGATGATAAATGATGAAGAATTGATTTTTTTTTAAATTATTATTATCTTATAAAATTTAAAATAAAGTAAAAAATAATTTAGTACGATCTTTGGGCTGGCTTTAGAGATAACCAAAGATGCTGGATAAAGCTTCTTGACAAGGATTTGCCAAGTTATTGTATTGTTTGCAAGCATGTGGGTCATGATTTTGGGTCTTGCAAAAAAGTTCTAAAGAACAAATAAAATGGTATGGAGAACAGTCTGCATACTGGTGAAGGAGCTAAAGACAGCAATGAAGGGAATGAGTCAAATCAAAACAGCAACTCCAAGTCTTTTATTAATGTCCCAAGTTTTCATCAATCTACAATAGTGAATAGGCCTAAAAAAACAATAGTGATAAAACTGAAAACAAAGATGATATCGTTGCTGTGAAAGATGACATTAATGTTTATGAAACTCCATCAAATGAGAAGATAATGGAAGCTATATAGTCCATGAAAGACGACTCTACAATGGCTGCGGAAAACACTAGTTCTGACAATGATTCATCTCTTGAAAGAGAAAACATAGGAAGCAAACAATCAATACCTACTTACAAGTCCAACAAGAAAACTCTAAATTTCATAAAGTAAGCAACAAAAAACTAAAGGAATCAAGATGGAAGAGAAAAACTAACAACCTTGCAATCAAATCCTTAAGATTCACAAGATCCTCTTTGAAGACCAAATCCAACTCCAGATGATAAAAGTTCTCAACTAGAACCTGCATGGAAGCAACAATAACTCTACTATTAGAAGACTTAATTTCATTATAAATAAGGAAAAGATTGACATATTCACTTTCCAAGAGCCTCTAACTAATGCTGATAATCTGCCAAGGATCTCTTCAAAGCTTGGCTTTGAGAACTATACTTCTAATCTCAATAACAAAGTCTGGGTGATGTGGAAAAATGACTATATCATTCAGATTATTTCTAATCATGAACAACTTTTGCATTTAGACATCTCTACTAATAAGAGTGTTAGATTCTTTCTAACTAGTGTTTATACTAAATGTCAAAGCAGCAACAGAATAAGCCTTTGGAATGAACTTAAGCACATCTCTCATATTGCTAACAATTTCAAGTGGATCATAATGGGTGACTTTAATGTTGTGTGCTCTCCTGATGATCAAATTGGATGCCTTACTTATTCCCTTGAAAGTGCTGAGGAATTCAATGATATGATAAATACTTATAATCTGATAGATACTGGATATTGTGGATCAAAGTTCACTTGGAATAAAAACTGTAAATAGAAGAGACTTTATAGGGTTTTCACAAACCCTATCTGGTCCAATCACTTCAATATTACTAAGGTGATGCATTTGGCAATGACTTGTTCAGATCATAGTCATATATGCATCACCATAAGTAATAGTCAAAATCCTTCTAGGAAAAGTTTTAAATTTTAAGACATGTGGACCTTTGATCCCAACTTCCTTCCTTTTGTTAAAAACAGCTAGGAAACCAACTTGGATGGTTCTCCTATATTAAAGTTTTGGTTCAAGCTAACTAGACCTAAAAAAGAACTTACAAATTGGAACATAACTTACTTTGGCAATGTCTTTTGTAAAGTGCAGGAGGCTGAGGCCCAAGTTAATCACTGGGAGGAGCAGCTTCAGTTGCATAATAGTCATGAAGCTAAAGTTGACCTATCTAAAGCAACAACCACTCACCTGCTTGCCCTGAAATTGAAGGAGAATTTTTGGATCAGAAATGTTATGCCTCTTGGATAGCTGATGGAGACAGAAGTACAAAAATGTTTCACAACTATGTGAAAAAGAAAAGGAAAATAAATACTATCAACAACATTAATGACAATGGCCAGTAGATCACTAATGATGAGGAGATTGGCCAATCTGCTGCTAAGTTCTTTAAGTCTTTACTCACTGAACCCCCTTACTCTAATCAAAATGAAGAAGAAAACCTAATGAATAATAACATTTTTTATTGCATTCCTAAGCTAATTACTGAGACTGATAACATTACTTTGCTTGTTATTCCTACTAAGAAGGAGATTCATAATATTGTCTCTAACCTTAAGTCTTACAGTGCCTCAGGTATGGATGTATTTAATGGATGCTTTTTCAAAACTTGTTGGAGAATTATCAAAGCTGACCTTTGCTCTGCCATGCCCGAGTTCATCAAAGGCAAGAGGCTGCCTAAAGGTATTCTTTCTACATGTATTTGTCTGGTGCCCAAGTCATGTAACCCCACTCAATGGAAATACTTCCGACTTATAAGTCTGTGTAGTCTCCTTAACAGAATCATGTCAAAAATTGATAACAACAGACTAATTCTTATATTGCCTAAAATCATCTCCAATTTCCAAAGAGCATACATCACTAACTCATCTATTCATGACAATATTCTTATTGCCAAAGAGATCATATATGATTTAAGCAGAAAGGAAAAAAAGTAATAACATGATGCTGCAAGTAGACATGACAAAAGCTTATGATAAGTTGTCTCATAGTTTTATTATAAAGGTCTTAGAAAAGTTTGATTTTTATGAAAGCTTCATATTGTTAATCAGGAATCTTATGTATAATGTATTTACTTCTATCCTTGTTAATGGCCAGGTCTTTGACTTTTCAAAACCAGAAGAGGAATAAGGCAAGGGGACCCCTTTTCCCCTAGCCTTTTTATTCTGGTTGAAGAAGTCTTTGCTATAGGCTTACATAAGCTGTTTCTCAACAATAAAGAAATGAATTTTAAAACTATAAGTAATCTTCTAATTCCATCCCTCCTAATTGCTGATGATATCCTGATTTTCTCTAACAGCTCAGACAAAACCATTAACATGCTTAGTAAGTTCTTAGACATCTATCAAAGGGTGTCTGGACAACTAATCAATAAAGATAAAACCAAATTATTCCTTTCTTCAAGAATAAATTGTGCTAGAATTTCTGCTATCACTAACATTTCAGGGTTCAATTTGAATATGTTTCCTACAATGTATCTTGGCATTACTCTGAACTCTAATAATAAGTGCAACAATTATCTTCCAATGATAAACAAAATCTGTGAGAAAATCAGAGAGTGGGAAGATAAAAAGCTCTCATTTGGTGGAAGAATTACTCTCATCAACAATGTGTTAATGACTATTCCTACCTACTGGTGTCAAAGTTGCCTCATTCCTAAATCCATAATCAACAAAGTTAACACTATATTCAACAAATTCCTATGGAGAACTAATGTTTATGACAAAAATTTACATTGGTCTAATTGGGAGAAGCTTTGTAAAACTCACAAGGAAGGTGGTCTAAATTTTCGAAAGATATCTGATATTCAAACAACTTAAAACTATAAGCTTTGGTGGAACTTCACAAGTAATAAAAGTCTTTGGGCAAATCTAATGAATGACATTTATTGCAACCCTTTTCATCCTCTTTAAGTTTCATACAATAAAGCAGGATCAAGTGATTGGAAAAGGTTGTGTAGAATCAAAAACACTACAGAGCCAAACATCAGATGGATTCTTCATAGAGAATTGATATGGCTCTAATCCTATTATAACTCTTAATAATAGTAGAAGTAACTCAATATACAGAGCTCAATATGTTTTTGAATATTGGAAAAACAACAAGTGGTATGATTACAAGCTTGGCATGTTTTTAACACAAGACAAAATTGACCTCATTCATAAAACATCTATCAGTTTTCAAAAGGAGGACACTATAGTTTGGTCTCTCTTTAATGACTATAGTTTTAACACCAAGAAAACTTGGAATCATGTTAGGACAAAACATAACAAGTCTGATTTATTTGGCAAGCTTTGGACGGGCCGACAGGGTTTTGTCCGGCCCGAACTTAGAACGGGCCGGGTTCGGGTTCAGAAAATGTAACCCGCAACCGGGCCGGGTCGGGTTCGGGTTTCAAATTTGTTCGGCCCGTTCCGGCCCGAAAATCATAAAATATATATAAATAATATTTCTATATATAATAAAAATAATATATTTAAAACATAAATTAAATTTTTTTAAAATAAATTTAAAAAATAAATTAATATATTTAAAATAAATTTAAAAATATTTTAAAAATATTAAAATTAAAGTCCGCGGGTCGGGCCGGGTTGACCGGCGGACATTAGCGGACGGGCTTGAGTTTGAAAATATGAGCCCGAGAGCGGGTCGGGTCGGGTTCGGGCTCAAGTATAAAAAAAAGCGGGCTCAAGCGGGCCGGCCCGAACCCGGCCCGCGGACGGCCCATTGCCATCCCTAATTGTTGAATCACCTATTTGTCTCTTGTGACTTCGTGTGGAAGCTTTGGTTACATTATAGTCTGTTGTTCAAGATTAATGTTGATATATCCATGACCATTACACACATGCTACGTGTTTGGTTTTGGTCTACTAATAGTTACATTAATATTTGAACTATTATCCTTATTATTATCACGTGATTCATTTGGAAAGCCATGAACATCATGAAATTCAACAAGAAGGAGTTCAGCTTGGATGCTTATATAAGGTACATCAATCACATAATTATTAGCCTTGACCAAGCTAATTGCCTGAAAGCCAAACACTGGCTTAAAAACCTTCAAACAGCTAAAGAGTTGGGTTGTATTGGCCATATCCATAATATGAAGAATCCTAGCTAGATAAAATGGAAAAATCCCAAAGAAAATTACTTCAAGCTCAACTGTGATGCTTCCTGTCATTCAAATGGCAATGCATCTGGTGGCTTCTTGCTCCGAGATCATAATGGCTTCATTGTGATTGATGGCTCTAATCTCTACAACAAAATGTATCCTATCATGGTTGAATCCACGCACTCCTTGATGGCCTTCTTCTCTGCAACAAGCTAGGTTTTAGTAAAATTGAAATCGAAGTTGATTCCTTGCAGTTGGTCAATATGTTAGCTCAATGGTAAGTACCCTGCCTTTCTGTTTCAAACTCTCACCTGTTGTAGAAAACTTATGACGCCCTTCATGACTCTCTCTCACATTTCAAGGATCTAAAATTAAGCGGTTGATTGGCTTGCGAGATGAGCCTTGAAATGCAAAATGAGAGCTGATTTCAACATCTTAAATGCTCATTTCCCTATAAAGGCTATTACTAGACTTGAAAGGAGCAACTTAGGATACTTCATCTCTTATATACTTGTTTAAATTGATTTCATACATCTAATCTCTAGGCAGCAAGCTTATGCTTGACAGCCACTTTTGTTGTTGTTCTTTGTTTTTTAGGACCTCAAGAAAGGTAGACCGAAGGAGATTTAAGAACAGAAATGAAGGTTTAATGCTGACCAAATCAAATCCTCTTGTTTTGATAATTGTAGGAAGAATGAAGCTTGTTCTGCTGGTTCTAGCCGTAAATTTTACTGCTTAACTTGTATTATAGAACAGGAGTTTTAATTTTAAGCTCAAATTTAAAAAAACATCTAACTCAAACTTTTAATACTCTTCGATCAATAATATGGTCATTTAGTTGTAACTATGTCTATAATTGATTGTTTTATATTAATAAAAAATCAATTTATCTCAAAAAAAAAGTTTACTATTATTATTATTTTATTCGAACATTGAAATTGCAAGCAAAAGCACCGAATAAAACACAAATGCTTTTGTTACAACATATCAGGCCCCAAAGAGATATGTGAAAGTAGAGGCTTTGTATTAAGAGGACGACACTTCTGGTCATGGGCCAATTTGTATTAAGAGAGTTATGGCAGAAGGTCCAGTGGTTGATGTTCCACGAAACTCAGATTGACCAAAATGAAGAAGATAGGTTTCGGGTTAAACTCTCCGAATCAATTATAATTTCATCTTGATTTTAACTTTTATTACCACTATTTTTCGTCATTGACTGATCATGGTGTTTGAATTATTTAATAAATTTTAAAAATCGCTTTTTGTGCATCTTTTTAAATTATTAGAAAAGAAACCAAAACTATTTTGTGAGGTGAAATTTTAAAAACATTTAATATTTTATAAATGTATCATTTATTAAAAAGAGTATTTTTTATAACTTTATGCAGTTATATTTTAATTTTTACTTTATGAAGTTAGATCTAATAAAACTAAATGTATTACTTTATAAAACGTATTAAAATTACTAACCTCAAAACTTAATTTACTAAAACACTTATTTTTTTTAATTTTATAAAAATTAAAAGTCATAACCGAAATAGAAAAAGAATTTGTTCATTTACCGATTAGTATGAACATGAAAAATGCACACACTCTTCTATTCTTTTGTTTTTGTTTAAACCTTAGAAAAACCTAAATTTTAGGTGACGATGATGTCTAGTTGATGTTCGTCGCCATCATCCTAGCGGACATGATGATATTTTCCACCAAACCGACGGCGAACAAAATGACATGGGCGTCAACGTGTTGGCGGATGCAATGACCTGTGAGCCATCTAGATTGCAGACTTAATAACCTGGGTGTCATTTCGTTGGCTGCGGTAATAAACTGGGCGCCATCTTGATGACATACTCAATGACCTAGGCACCAAAGGCTTGGCAGAATGGTTTTATCTAATCCGGTTTCCATGTTAGATTGGTTCATTTGATTTATATGCTTTGCAGAAGGTTATCCAACGTACAATAACAGCTATTGTGGACTACGCTCACAATTTTGTAACTCACGATGAGTATAACTTAGAGTTGATGACCGAGTGAGTCAAAGAAAATGGCAAGACCCTTGGGTTTTCCATTAAAATGACATCTATGTAAAAGGGAAAAGGAGAAAGAATACCTAAAGTAGATTATAAATGTGAGATATTCAATATCTTTAAGTTAAGGGTAAAAAATATGATCATAAGCGGAAGGCGTGCGATAGTAAAAAAATAATTTTCATTTTTCATTTGGTTGGTAATCCGGTTAAAAGTCATGATAAGCGGGTCTTAAATGTGATTTCTGGCAAACACAACCAAAGAAAAAAGATATTGTTGATGTTTTGATGGTAAATAGAACAACTCTACTTCAAATATTCGGTGCCTTAAAGAAGGTCAATCCGAAGAATGCGTCCAATATTTGTCACATATACAATCATCATTTAAAAACAATGTTAGTTGAAAATTGTGTTCGGTTGCAAATATAATGTTTGTTAGCAAAATTATAAATGCACAAATACATATTTTGGCATCAGGCACTCAATGAAGGATCCAGTCTCATAACTGATTTGTTTTTTGCAAATTCGGTTAACATCAATTTACTACGGAACTTCTTTTAGTTGCAAAAATAATACTTACAAGGTTACTGGATAATGAATATCTTTGCTAGAAGTAGTCGGGGTTACATCGGCTAACAAAACATTTTATGTTGGATTCACATTTATGGAGAAAGAGAAACAAGACAACTACGAATGAGCTTTGGGATGTTAGAAAACGGTTATGAAATATACGAATTATGCGTTATTTTGTGTTATAATCACGGGTCGTGAACTTGCTTTGATGAATATAATAAATAAACTATTTCCGAGCGCGATTCACATGTTATGCAAATAATATATCAACAAGAATATAAGCAGGAAAAAATATATTTGAAGAAGAAAACAAGTTTAACAATTTTTTTATCGTTTGGAATGACGTTGTCGCATTGACCACCATTGACCGAATGAACGAAAAGTTGGATAAACTGCGGAGGACGTTTAAAAGCCAAGAGAAGGTGATCGAGTACGTCATAGACTCAAGGATTACATTATATAAAAAAAGGTTTGTTCATCCATACACTAACAAGATCATGCATTTTGACAATCACACGTCTAATAGGGCGAAAGTCTCACACACTAATTTGAATAAATATATTGGGTCAAGGCAATTGAATTTCGAAGGATTTTGAGAGAAGGTTTCTGGTTTACTTGCGATGCCATATTTGACCATAAAATAATCTATGGAATTGGCAAGTGACATCTTATTCATAAATTACAAGATTTTAAATCTTTCAAATTACTATAAGGGTATGTATCACTGATCTCCTTGACGATAATATACGATGGTAAAAAAGGTAGGCGGTGAAAAATTGACATGTGATTGCATCGATCGTATGACAAATGGGTTAGCATGTACCCACGAATTAGCATTTATCCGAAAGGCGGAGGGGTATATTCCTAATCGAATTATAGATGAATATTGAGGAAGATTATAAATGGTCCATCGAGGTAAGCTAGCCAAGAATAAATCAAAGTTAATTTTACAAATTTAAATATAATACTAGGAACGTTTGATGTTTATGAACTTAATCATTGGCATAAAACATTCACATGGATTTTAGATCCTTCTATTTTTGTTCTTTGCAAACCCTTACAAAAGATGAAAACCTGTTGTCGTACTCGAGGTCATGCCCCTGGTCGTGGTCACGGTCACGGTAAAAGCAATAAAACTATCTTGATTATTTTACCAAAATAGATATTTTTATGCACGAACACCCTGAAGATAATTGGTTAGAATCTCATACAAATAGTACAGAAACTCCCAATATGGGAACACCGATTGCTAGTTTCGGAATATTAGTTGGTAGTTTTGGTATCACTGTTAGAATGGTAGTTGAACAAGTCTATACAAATTATGGAGTAAACCCTCCGACAATAAAACAATCACGAGTTGAATTTACGGCAAAGTAACTTTCTTTGCAGTGAATAATTCTAAAGCTAAACCGTTAATTATCGTTAAACAGCCCCTATCGAGGTTGCATAATGTTTGTAATACAATACCTAACATACCAGACATGAAGTATGCATGACGCAGACCATAATTCTTACGTCATTTCATTAACAAAATTACGAACGTTAAATCTGATAGATATTATAGGTTTAAAGGTAACGCCCATGATGTACGCTGAAAGTGGATGTCGACTCGTTAGACAATTGATAGTACACGAACTACAAAATCATAGAGAGTTTTATTTAAGTGCCTCATATTCTGTAGAATATGTTGAGTTAAAAAACGAACTATGGCAGCTGAAATTTATAAAGAAAATGCACGATTAGAAAATTGGATGTCATTATCTAGTTGCAACAAACTAATTGCCAACACTTTTAGTTGTGTTTTCTAATTTCTTATCACCCGAACTTTGTACAAAATATTTACCGGTTAAAGATGTACCACCAAGGAATGATCCTCCGAAAGATCTCGTGGTTTTTTCGTGAATACAAATCATTTCTTTCATGTACATAAATAATTTTTCTAAAACTCTTTTAGTTATTAATATTATATAATTATTCTACATATTTATTTTTCTTTGTATAGGTTGATATGGTAAAGGTTCACCTTTACAAACTATAGATCCTTCATAGATCCATACTACTAAAGAATATGCTAGACCTTGGTATGTGTTATCGCATGAAACAGTCAACGATTGTTTCAACTATAACATCCAACACCGGCACCATACAGTGCACAATCCGAAAAATACAAGATATTAATAGTACACTTAACAAAATACCTCTATTGTTTTTAAATTTACAAGTTATGTTAGTTTATTTTTATTTTTATGGAAGTACTATTTGTTTTATTTGTCAACCATGAATGTTTTGCGCTTTTTACTAGAACTTAATATTTTGGAACGAACGTTTATGAACTGTTTAGAAGCATATAACATATGCCGCGCATCCCATTTATTATGTATAGATTTTGCAATTTTTTATAAATTGAATAAATTTATAAATACAACTTTGCTAATTGTCGTAAAAAACATTGGCGTTAATGATGGCCTAGGCACCAACGATTAACATATGAAATAGAATAGGTGCCAACAGTTGGCGCCCAAGCTAACACAGTTGCCAGAAGACAACTATGTGGTCTCTCTTCCACAATTTTGGTGGATACAAATGTATAAAAATAACATAAATAGGGTAAAATATTTTGTATGTTGGCTCCATCATTTGGTAAACTACACCATCATTCTGTCAACATATAACGACAACGTGCAAATTTGTTTTTGAACAAATTTTATAAATCACATCATATGTAAATCATATACTTTAAAACATCATAAACTTTAAAACAAGAGAAGCAAATGCATTAAACATGATACATTGTAAATTAAAAACACCAGAAACCGAAATATACATCATAAACTTTAAAACAACACAAGGAAATACATAAAACATGATAAAACTAAATTTGGTTAGGATGATACTTTAGTAATATAGTGAATGGGTAATAAATGTAAGATGAAAAGTATAGAGATAATTGAGCTACGTCAGTTATTATTTAGAGAGAGAAAATTCATCCCCTATTAAATGCAATCTCTAAAAGTATTTATAACTTGACTTTGGTTAAATGGGCCTAACTGGTCAAATCATTATCATGGGCCAAGCCCAAGGACCCAAAATCTCATTTAACCCATTAACTATTATGTAATAAATTCAATATATAGTAGTAAATATAATTTTGCTGATCTACCTAAGTTAAATGGTAAAAGTGATATATTTTCCTTTGCTCAAAATTGACCATCGAAGATTTATGACCATAACAAAGAGATCTTCATCGAATACTTCCGACCCTATCATATATCCCCCTTAGTCCTCTTAAAAGGTATTTTTGGAGGTTTAAATGACACATATTCAAATCAAAGTTGTTCTATTTCTTCAAATATGACTTTTATTTGCTTTTTAAATCCGATAAAAAACATATTTGAAGCCTATACGACGAAATTATTCGGGGATGGTTATTACTCAAATGTCATATCTTTTAACTAGATGTACTTCACAACACGTGTCATCATTTGATCAGAATAACGAACTCACTTTGTCATATGTGAGGCACGTCAATCAGCTGGAAACATTTCCACTCCTCCAGGAGCAATAGATATTGGTAGCATTTCCACTTCCTTAGATGAGTACTCAACAATCTTTTATAGTTCTTTTTATGAGTTCTTCTCTCATTTTGTTTTCATTTTAGAGATTTTTAAAGAGAGAAACTTTGTTTTCTCGAAAGA
This sequence comes from Limnanthes douglasii subsp. nivea, assembly GCA_036936605.1. Classification (NCBI taxonomy): domain Eukaryota; kingdom Viridiplantae; phylum Streptophyta; class Magnoliopsida; order Brassicales; family Limnanthaceae; genus Limnanthes; species Limnanthes douglasii. Next base: position 161,845,823 of record JAUPFV010000003.1, read on the forward strand.
GAAATTGTTCATCATCACTGTTAAGTTAGCTGCCGATCATATCTTCTTCTCCTCCACCACTTCAACCACCACAAATCTTATATCTGGTGATATTCTGATGTTTGCATGTTCACCACCAGAAACGCATTAACCGAATACGGTTGGTTAAATTTATACAAATGTAACGAATAGAAGAAAAAAGCTAGGGTTTTTGTTGGGTTACCTGTTTCCACAAGTACAATTACAGTAACTCAATTTTGATCGATTATGGATGAGTTTATCCATATAACATACATAATATCTTTTACGAACCTTCTTCGACCGCCCAATCACATACTTTTCAAAGTCATTCATTGAAGCCATCTCAATCTCATGGAGCCACTAATCGTCGTATTCCTTTAACTTTCAAATTTATGGGTTCCGATTCTGAAGAAAATATTCATTGTTGATTGACCAGACAATCCAAGAGACAAACTAATCCATCTAGAGAGATGTGGTTAGTGCAAAACTAATCCATCTGAAGGATATTAGTGAGGACTCTTATTTATAGACATATGGTCAGACCGAAGAGACTTCGAAGTATTCTAAAAATAAGATTTCAACAAAAAGTAGCAAATGAGGCAAAAGCAAAGGAAACGTTACCAAAACAGAATCTGAAGTGCTCCCTCAATCATTTGTCGGATGTGTGATACCAAATTTTGCAAATGTTAGTATTAAAAACATTTTAGCTTTAGACAAAATTTTCTATGTCTATTTTTATGAAAATAAACTAGAAGACATTCGTGCGAAGTGAGGGTTCTCTGATGAAGTTAAGGTTTTACTGCCTACATCCAGAGAGACTCTGATGAGCTGTGGTCCTAAGGAGCTTGTTATTTATCCGGATGTGTTCAATTGGGTCCTTCAATTTCCTTTAGACCCCGAGATCGTGAACTACTTTAGTTTAGTATTGTGTCCTATCCAGGATAGTCTGAATTCCTAGTTTACTCTAATGTCATGTATTATGGAATCTAGACTATAAAAATTCACATGCAAATGGAACAATTCGTTACTATCGCCAGGCTTTCTCGCAATTCCAAAATTCTATTTTACTACTTCAACATGTGGAATGAGTACAAGGTGGTATATGATATGATAGAGGCAGACAAACTTTGGAAGATGCAATTTCTTTTTGTAAGTGGCTAGTGGGAAACTAGAAAGAAGATTACCTCTCAAGGTAATCTGAGCCAGCTTACCAAATTGTGGAAGAATACAAGTAGCACTCTTCGAACTCTTATTCGTTCTTATAATTTATGATTTATCTTAAAATATTTCCTTTAATAGCTATATCGAAGCCTTACATGCATAACCTGGAAGATGCAAAGGTCACTTTCAAGAAGCTAAACCAACGGGCCAAGTAGAAATGATCCAATAGCTTCCATAAAAGATTCATTCATACTAATTTAGTTCAGAGTCATCTTTGAAGGACTACCCCAGAATGCAAGTTGACATGAGAGCAGTTAACTACTCTTTCATGACCATCAACTATTTTAAAGAGAGTTGAAGGTGCGGATGGCAAGGTATATCTTCCGACCACAAATAGAGCCCTTAGTCACTGGAACAAGAAGGATAAGAAAAAAAAGCAAGACACATCAAAAAGTGCTATTAAAGCTAGAACTGAAGAGCATCCGGATGAGATTAATGCCTCCTTGTTAGCTATTATTGCTGCCACTATTGAAGAAGGTGATACACCCATAAAGATGCATATGTCTAAGATGAAGAAGACATACAAGAGAATTAAATATGACAGTGACAAAAAAGATAAGAAGAGAAAGAAAATGTCGACTTATTTGGAGATTATCCTCTGTTCAAAAATCATTCCTCCTACAATTCCCATTGTTAACCCTCCGCCAATTTTAATATTCAACCTTTATTCCCCACACTTGAGAGGTAGACATTCAGAGATGAAACCCAATAGGGGAATGTAGGGGTTTGACTATGAAGCGTTTGAGAATGAATTTCTTGAAATCTACAAGCAATGCCACCATTATGGTATTTTATGGTGTACCCTTCAAATTGTCAAAGGAGAATGACATACTGTGATATTCAATACTGAGTTATTTGAGGCCCATTTTTAAACTAGATAGAAAAGTGAGGTCTTACAGATAGACGATTGCTTCTCTTTAGGAATAGAATAATAATCAGAATGCTTCTCTTGAAGAGGAAAAATCTAGGGCGGACTGTCTATCCAAAGAGTTCATTTCAATCAAAGAAGAACTCGCCAAGGAAAAAACATCTTACGAAAGACTGCAATCATCCAGATTTAGAGATATTACTTATCTAAAGAATCAACCAACTATTGATAAGTGTACTATAAACTTTTATTGAAGAAAAACAGTGATCAGGAGGCCCTTATTCAAAAATACGAAGGCAAGGTAGATTCTCATAAGGTTCGGGCAACCAAAGTGACAAATGATGTTTTAAGCACATATGCTGATGGGATCATAGGTTCCCTAAATAAAAGGGATACCTCAATCAAATCCGGCATGGTTTTGCAGTTTCATAAGGCATTCTCTACATTAGTTTTTGGGTCTTTGTGAGATCTAGTTCCAAAACAATTATGGCCCCATGATATGCCCATAGCTGATCGGATATGAATATATGTGGATTTGACCAATGATTCATCTGATGATAATAATGAAAGGGACTCTGGAAGTGGGAATTCAGAAGAAGAGGAATAAGACGATGCCCATAGGAATGACCCCAGAGGCCAATATGTTTATACCTTTGTTGCATTGTGCAAGTCATTGTTGTATACAAGGCATTATGTCATATTGTTATGATGTTTTTGTGTAAGTCATTTGTAGGGCCAATGCATTTTTGTAACTCGGATTTCAATAAGTCCTTGGGTCACCCGATGAATTTTGTACTTGTTTATTAATTCAACGGTTCTAAGTTATTTTCATACCTCAAACCAATTCATAAAAATAATACATTTTAACCATTCGAACAAAATTTAATCGATGGTGTATGAATTTAATACTTGAGTCTTTCAAAGGTAATCCATTCAAAGGCAAAAAATTTAATATACAATCCATTCGAAGGGAAAGCAAAATTAAGATACAAGTCATTCAAATGTAATTCATTCAAAGGAAAATAAAGTTAATATACATACCATTCAAAGGTAATCCATTTAAAGACACACAAATTTAATATACAAGTCATTCAAAGGCAATCTATTCGAAGGCAAACAACTTTAATATACAAACTATTCGAAGGTAATGCGTTCAAAGGCACATAAATTTAATATACAAGACATTCAAAGGTAATCCATTCGAAGGCACACAAATTTAATATACAAGCTATTTGAAGATAATCCATTTGAAGGCAAACAAATTAATATACACACCATTCGAAGGTAATCCATTTGAAATTACACAAAGTTAATATATAAGCCATTTAAAGGTAATGCATTAAAAGGCACACAACTTTAATATACGATTTTTTAAAGAGAAACATAGTAGATTAATAATGATCAGGTGGCCTCGTTAAAACCTCCTTAAGCCACCAGGGTAGGAAATAGTATGCCCCCAAATATATACATTAAAAAAATTAAAGTAAATATTTTACATATTGACTCAAGATAACACCTTAAATGCTCGATGTTCTATGGATGTGTTCTGCATTATTGATTAATCAGCCGATACGTTCCACGCTTGACCATTTCACTTACAATGTACAGTCCTTCCTAATTCGGTGCCAACTTTCCAAATTTCATGTTTTTGGTGTGTAAAAATACTTTTCTCAAAATTCTTTCCTCTACTTGGAATCTTAGATGCATACATGCTTATCATCAAACTTTGATAATACACCATTCTTAAGTGATTTTTGTATTCTTTTTTCTTCAACCAGGTCTAACTGAGCTCTTATTATTGTCTTATTATCATATTAGAAATGGTTTTGAATTCTAAAATAATAAATATTATATTTTATTGGTGTTACTGTATCCATCCCATAAACAAAAGTAACAAGAGATTCTTGAGTGGTAGTATGTGGACTAGTTTGGTAGGCCTACAATACTTCTTGTAAGTAATCTGGCCATTTTCCTGCTGCCAGTTCTGAATTATTTTTTACACCCATAAAAATAGTTACGTTCACAATCTCTATTTGTCGATTAGAATAGGGATGTAAAGGTGAAAAGAAAAAATGTCAAATCTAGAAGCATAGAAAATATTCATTTCACTATTGTCAAATTGAGGATCATTATATATCGTAATACTTCTAGATATTCCAAATCTGCAACATGTGTTATAAATGGTAAACTTGATTATTGTTTTAGAGGTAGTTCTGAAGGGAGGCGAAGCTTCTACCCATTTAATACAATACTACATTGTTAATATAATGGTTTGACATTCTCCAGATGTCATTGGCAGAGGTCGTACCAAATCAAGCCCTCATCTATCAAATACTACTATTTTGGATATTGATTCTATATGGACTTCTAGTACATGTATTGAATTTTCAAATCTTTCGCACAGATCACACCGTTTAACTAGCTCTTTAGCATCCGTCATGATGGATGACCAACAATATCCCACTAACAAGACCCTTATAGTCAAGGCTTTGTAGCCACAATTAGCAGAGCCTTCTCCATTGTGTAATTCAGATAAGATTATTTAAGACTCATTGGATCTAAGGCAACCCAATAGAGGCCCGCTAAAAGATTGTTTATAGAGGGCCTCCCATAAAACCAAAAATTCGTCTGCTTTAAATTTCAATTTCTTAGCTAGACTTTTACCTCATGAAGACTTCATTTAGTAATAAACTCTTGGATTTCATGCCTCAAATCTTGGCTTATTATTGTAGATAATTGAAAACTTTCCTCAGTCCCTAATCTTACTTCTGGGGCTGTTGTTATAGAAGGGTACTTTTATATCAAAATTTAAGGATATTATTATGTGTATGCAATAGTGGCTAAGGAGTTAGCCATCGAATTTTCAGCCCTTGACACATACTTATACTTTACACATTTAAAAAAGGCAGAAGTTTTTCTCAATACTTACAAATACTTCACCAACTATTATTTTCTTGTTTTAGATTGTCCCTGAGGTTGGTGTATGAGTAGCTGGGAGTCACTTATTAATCAAACTCTTTTGTCACCAGATATATAAGAAAGTCTTAACCCAACTATTGTTGCTTCATAATCTGCCTCTGTTTTTTTTTATATCTTGAAAACCAAAACATATTTCTTGGTACCTAGAGTCTCCAAACGGAGAAAGTAAACAAATTTTGACCCCGCAACCCACCATACTTGATCCTCTATATGTCTCGACTACCCATTCCTTCGCCAACTTATCTATAAAAGATTCCATATAAGATTGTTTGAATAAAACTCAACCAAGAAATCTACCACAACTTGTGCCTTACTTGTAAATCGAATAACGAAATCGATATCATAATCCTCCAAATATATAGACCACTTGGTCATTTGACCTGATACATCAGTTTTTTTGATGCATACTTTGGAGTGGAAAAGAAGTTCGAACAGTAATAGAATGTGCTTGAAAGTAAGGTCTCATTTTTCTTGCTGTTTTTACTAAGGCTAAAGCTATTTTTTCCACCTTTAAATATTTATTTTCTGAATCCAACAAACTCTTCCTAACATAATAAAAAGGGCGCATATAATTTTCAACTTTCAGAACTAATATTGCCTTTACTGCATAGTTGGATACTGCGAAATAAACATAACGTATTTATTCCATCACTAGTTAATATAGACTTTTGGGTGAAGATAGAGGCTTCTTGATTTTAAGGAAAACCTCATCACAATTTGGGGACCAATTGAATTCCCTAGGATTTATCAACACTTGGAAGAATTGTGCACACTTTTCTGATGAACTTGATATAAACCTATTTAATGTTTTCAGTCTTGCAATCAACATTTGAACCTCTTTTATGGATCTGGGAGGATCCATAGGTAGCAATGCATCTAACTATATCGAGCCAGCTTGTATCCATTTATCATTTATAACATACCATAAAATGTTTCTAGATAGTACGCTAAAAGTGCACTTCTCCAGATTCAACCTCAAATTGATGGCTTCCAGGTTGGAGAAAGTTTATTTGAGGTCAAGCGAGTGATCCTGATTTCTTAGAATTTTTCTCATCATATATTTAATATAAACCTCAATATTTATTCAAATCTGATTGACAAACTCTTTATTTACTAAAAGTATTAAGTAGCCCAGTATTTTTAAGACCAAAGGAAATTACCTTATAACAATGCAATCCTCTATCAGTGATGAACGTTGTATGATCTTGATCTTTCAGGTCTATCTGTATTTGATTATATACAGCAAATATATCCATGAAAGATAATAACTTGTTGCTCAGAAGTAGAATCTATCAACTGATATATTCAAAGGACATGGAAAAGATCCTTTGGACAAGCCTTGTTAAGGTCTGTGAAATCAATACACATTCATCATTTGCCCGTTTTTATTTTTTTAAAGTACTAGATTTACAATCTACATTAGGTACTGAGATTTCTAAATATCCTACACTTTTGTTAGCATGTCTACATCTTTAACAATAGCTTCATTTGTTTTTTTGCAGAAAACACTTTTTCGTATCTGTATACAAGGCCCCCATCAAATCGCACGTATAACTTATGGAAATAATGCTAGCTGGTATGCTTGTTAGATCTTCGTAACACCAGGTGAACACATGTAAATTATTGGAGAAAAAAGTAACATTTTCACTTTCATCTCTGGTGGTAGTTTAGTTCTAATTCTAACGCATTTCCCATCTATAAAATTGTACACTTCCACGTCCTCAATCGAAATGATGGCACTAGGAGTCTCTATTGGATAATCTATTTTGCTTGGATCCAAAGAAGACTCTAGTCATTGATATTCCTTTCTAGTTGTTGGTATGGATAATAATCGCCTGAGGGTAGGCTAGTAATTTTAAGTGGAGTTTCAAGGTGGTGTATGGGTGTTTAACAGTGGTGTGTGGGTGTTTTATGGTGGTGAGAGAATTAAGCAGCTTGGTAGCAGTTAAGTTTCATTACCCATAGTTAATGCTGGTGGTTGGGTATTTATAGTGTAATGTTTGGGCCCTTATGGGCTTTCGGGTCAAGTTTAATGGACCCGGGTCATGTTTAAAGACCCATGAGTTCTAAGCAGGAGGACAGGTAGCTTAGTCAGGAAGTGTTTAGGTTTTTTAGTACTTTAGTCATAGTTCGAACAGCCTTAAGTTCACAAGTGTTCGAAGTGATCTGTCCGGTCCAAATCATCTGTCCGGTTTATGTCCTTAGTGTCTGTCCGGTTTTCGGAGAGTTTTAGACTGATTTGCCCTTCCGGGGAGTATGCTGAATTCGGACTCATCATGAGCCCCTTTTTAGGTGTTTGAGCAAGTATCCTTGTCAAAGAACTGAAAAACAGTCCGATTTCACGAAGTGGTTCTTAATTCGGAGAGAGTTGTGGGTATACCCGGACAGATCAAACTTTACGAATTCCAAACGGTTTTTGTCAGAGTTAGTGGGACACGTGTCGTTCTCTGATTGGCTACTCCAGCCGTTTTTTCACCTTGAATTTCACACCACCTTCTTTAACAAGTAACCTCTTTTAATTGCCAATGGTGACATCAGCGTCGTCTTTTAATCATTGCCCAACTTTTCGGATTCTCCTAGGAATCAACTCCTTTTTTTACATTTACTATAAATTCTCATTCATTTTTCACTATTTCACTATCTCTCTCAAATTTCACTCTGCAATTTCACCCAGAGATTTATCTCTCTAGAACAAAAACGTCCTTGGCTGTTTTATGTTTACAGCAAGAACAACATTAATCAAAGGCGGTTGGCTCAACCTTTCGGAGTTGGATAAAGCACAAAGGGTCGAGAAAGAGAAACGACTAGTAGCAGGGCTACCATCGTCTCCTGTTGAGAAACCGGCCTCCTCTGTTGCAGAATCTGATAGAGGTTCATCCTCTTCCAAAGGTACCAAGCCTAAAAAGCTCTTTCAATCCACCCTTTCTCCCATAGTATCTGGCTCCTCAGTTCAGGAGTCAATTCCTGCTGTTGAACCGGGAGTCACTGCTACAAGCGTCAGGAAAAAATCATCTTTTATTGCCATGGGGTCTGACTCTGACCATTCCCCGGAGAAGCTAGTCATCAAAAGGCCAAGCCGGTTAGTCAAGGGGCTAACCTCTAAAAATACTCCCTCGAAATCGGGGGCAAAAAATAGCGAATCTGGGTCTGGGGCACCCATTAGAGCTCCCCGGGAGAGGCCGTCCGGTCCAGAGGCCAGCAGCCCAGTACCTCCCAAAGAATCTTCTGCCTTAGAAACTCAACTTGAGGTGAGAAGTCAAATGAATACGGGCAGTCAACAGTCCGGAGGGCCAGCTATGCCAAGCTTCAATCCTCCCCAGACTATTTCTACAGAAGCTCCTCCAACAATTATGGAGGAGAGAATGGAGGACTCCACTGAGGAGGTTCGATTTGAGTCAGAGTCCTCCGGACAGGTTGATACCACTATTGTTGTTGCCAAAAAGGGCAAAGAAAATTTATATCTGAGGCATCCGGACCTGCCGGAGAGCCTTGAAGGGAGAGTGGGGCCATGCGCACAAAGTGGGGGATCCCTGAGAACGTAAAAATAAGGATTCCCATCGATCCGGAGACCCGATGGACTGCAAAAGGAATGAAATAGTCTTCTTTACGGAGCTATTCAACTGGGGACTCAGGTTCCCTCTAGACCCGGAGATTGTGCGCTACTTCCACCTGGTCAAGCTCTGCCCAACACAGCTAAGCCCCAATGGTTGGTTCACCTTAATGTCATGTATCATGGCATCTAGGTTATCTGGGATCCCTCTTCCCATGGAAGAGTTCGCAGCAGTGGCCAACCTGTGCAAGCATCATCAGTTCCCTTTATACCATTTCAACATGGGGAACGACCTTAAAGCTGTTGATGATCTCCTCGAATCGGAGAGTAAGTGGAGGAGCCAATTCTTGTTTGTCAGTGGCTCATGGGAAAACGGCAAGAGAATCAAGGCCGGAGAGAATCCAAGCCTTCTCAGGAGTAGGTGGAGGAGTGACCGTAAGTTTTTTACTTTAAGTTTCTGTTCGAATCTCTCTTTTCTCTTTTTTTTAGTTAAGTTTGTACTAACCAATTTCTCTTTTGTTTTAACAGAGCTGCCAAAGGAGTTCGGGGACTACCTGAAGGCCGGACAGACTACCTGTGGCAAAATCAATGCATGGGCTGTAGAGAACTGGGAGAATCGGTTCCACAAGGCCTTCACTCCTGGAAACCTAGCAAGGTCCCACCTGTAGAACACCACAGGTCGGAGAGACTTATCATGGGAGGAGCTCACCACCCAGCCTGATGAAGACATTGTGCTGAGAAGGTCCCACGAGCTGGACGGGACACTCTACCTGCCTGCCCGGGCCAAAGCCCCAAGCAAAATGAAGGGCAGAAGAAAAGGCAAGAAGGTGGTAGGTGATACTGAGAAGGAGGCCCCAACAGATCCAGAGGGGCCAACACAAGTTCAAATTGACGCAGCCCTTTTACAAGTGGTGGAGCAAGAAAGCGAAAAGCAGGAAGTGAACCTCCCAAAACCTACAAGGGCATCCAAGAGATCTCGCAAGCAAGCAAGTGAAGGCGCTGATAGGGAAGCCAAGAAGAAAAAGACTTCCCAAGGAGATGAGATTGCTCTCCGGGATCCGGAGCCCTCTTTCCCTACTGACCCGACATTGGCCGAAGAGATCCCAAGGGACTTTCAAAAAGAGATTCCAAGGGAATTCCATACCGATGAAGTTGAGGGGGGAGAGCCTAACTTGGATGAAGTGGACATCACTGGTCTGGGTGGACTTGGTGAATATTTCCTTGGCCTGCCCAGAGACGAGTTCGCAGGGCCCTACATCCCTCCGAGCAGCTCCAACACGGTCAATTTTAACGGTAAGACTTTCATGGTTTCTAGCGAGAAGGATATTATAGCCCATTCTCTACTTAGCAATGTGCAGCCAGTGCTCACTTTGGAAAGGCAAGTCCGAAGTCAGGCAGACACCATCAAAGACCTCAAGTCTGAGAAGGAGAAGCTGTCTGATGACCTTCGGACTGCTGCTACTAAGGTTGATTTGCTTAAGGAGGCAAATGAACAGCTAAAGAGGAACCAAGATGAAAGCAACACAAAAGTTGCTTCTTTGGAAGAGACCATAAAAGATCTCCGGGCTAAACTATCCGGTATGGAGAAAGACCTTACTGCTTCGAGGGGAGAGACTACTGCAAAGGAAAAGCTCATCACCAACCTGACCACTGACAAGATTGCTTTGGAAAACGCAGTGACTCAGGTTACTGAAGAGAAAGCTGCTTTGGTAAGAGACCAAGAGGCCACAATCAAAGCCAAGATTAATGCCTATGCCAGGGAGATGATACAAAGCGAAGAGCTAATGATTCAAAGGGTGAAGTCCGACATGGTTCTCCTGTTTCACGAAAAATTCCCGAAGAGGAGACTGGGGGACTTATGGCGCTATGTGGATGATGATGACCTTCCATTTTATACTATGGTAGACGAGGGATATTCTAGTGAGTCCTCATCTGATAATGAAGAGGAAACCGGAGAGAGCCCAGGTGAAGAAGAGGGTGATCCCAAGGGCAAGAAGATAGTCGAAGAGAGGAGCGACATCAAGGGCAAGAAAGCAGATAAGGGCGAGCCATCTTCAAAGGCTCAGCCTTAATTTATAATTTATTTTGTTTATCTTTTATTCAAACTAAAGTCCTTGGAAGGCCAAGGCACTCTTTTTGTGATGGTGTCCGTACTATTCGGACATATGTTTTTTGTACTGTGCCCAAACTTGTTCAAAAAGTCCTTGGAAGGCCAAGGCAATTTTAAGTTGTTGAATGAATGTTTTTATTTTGCTCAACCATCCTCTTCTTTCATTATTTGTTTGAGTTTAGATAGCTGGAATTTAAGTAGCTTTGAGTTATTGCATTGTGAGAGTGTTTAAGATTCTCCGGCTAGAGTTTAAATAGCCCTTAGACCTTTCAGTCCGGATAGTATGACAAGAGATAGAATTTTTAACAATACTTAGAATTTTGTCGAAGAAGGCATCAAATTTCATTAAAAGCTCTCCGTGCCACCGAAGAGGGGAAGGTATGCCCCCAAATATTTACATGGATGTTTAAACAAGTAAATATTTACACAAGTGTTATTCCAAGTACATTCGAAGGTGTTCAATATTCCAAGGGTGAGTTAAAACCCTGCCATCTTTGTCTTCCAACCAGTAAGTCCCAGGCTTGATTCTTTCAACCACAGTATACGGACCCTCCTAAGTTGGGGCCAGCTTTCCGAAGAGCTTTTCCTTAGTATGCAAGAAGACCTTCCTTAACACTTTATCCCCTGGTTGGAAATCTCTCCTTTTAACTTTAGAAGCAAACCTGCTTCTCATCAAGCCCTGATAGTGTGCAATTCTAAGATGAGCTTTAACCCGTCTCTCTTCGATTAAATCAAGTTGATTTATAATCGCCATCTCATTAGCGTGTCCGGAGAAGTTGTGAATACGAAAGGAAGGGAGTGTTTTCTCTATGGGAGCTACTGCATCCATTCCATAGACTAAGGCAAAGGGGGATTCTTGTGTTGCAGCCCCAGGTGTTGTCCGGTAGGCCCACAAGACTTCTTATAGATAACTGGACACTTCCCAGCAGCCCCTTCTAGATTCTTCCTTAACCCGGACAGTATAGTTCTGTTAGCTACTTCAACCTGCCCATTGGCTTGTGGGTGGAAAGGTGAAGAAAAGCAGTGCTGAATACCCCTTGAGGCACAGAAGCTTTCCATTTCTCTGTTGTCAAACTGTGGCCCATTGTCTGTTGTTATCTTCTGTGGGACACCAAATCTGCAACATATGTTGGACAGAATGAATTTTATGACAGCTTTCGAGGTTGTCCCTGCCAGGGGAGCTGCTTCTATCCACTTCGAGAAGTAGTCAATAGCCACAATTATAGTCTTACGTCCTCCGGACGCCACAGGGAGAGGCCCAACTAAGTCCAATCCCCATCGAGCAAAAGGGATGGGCTCAGAAATAGACTCCAAGGGAATGGCTGGTACATGAATTTCATTGCTGTACCTCTGGCATGGGTCACACCTTCTTACCAGCTCCTTAGCATCTTTCATGATTGATGGCCAATAGTATCCGGAGAGTAACACTCTTCTTGTTAAAGCTCTGAATCCACAATGGGCTGATCCCTCACCATCATGCAATTCGGAGAGGACCATTTGTGACTCATTATCCCCTAAGCAGCGTAGGAGAGGTTTACTATAGGATTTTTTATACAACACTTCTCTTAACATAATGAAACCACGAGCCCTGTGCTTCAATGTTCTGGCTTGTGATTTATCTAAGGGCACGATACCATCGGACATATATTGTATAAGAGGAGACCTCCAGTCTTGAGGCCGATTTACTTGTATTTCAAAGACTTCCTCTTCTTCACCCTTATTGAGCTGAATAGAAGGGTTTTCAAGTACATGGATCCATGGATAGGACTCCGTATATGCTATCGTTGCCAATGAGTCTGCTAGCTCATTTTTTGCCCGGGGAATGTGCTCAAAGACAACAGTTTTAAACTTTAACGCTTCATTTTTGAGGAGGAGTAAATACTTGACCAATTGCTCCTTTCTAGCCTCTGATAGGCCGAAGGAATGGTGGACAAGCAACTAGGAGTCACTTAGTAGCTTGACCCTTTTAGCTCCACAGATGTAGGCCAACTTCAACCCAGCTATAGCTGCTTCGTACTCGGACTCATTATTAAACGCCCTGAAAGCAAAACAAATCGCTTGGTACATGTTGTCCCCGTAGGGGGAAGTGAGACATATTCCTGCCCCAGATCCCATGGTACTAGATCCTCCGTCTGTTCGGACAATCCACATTTTCTTGTCTTTTGAATCAGTAGGTTGCTCTGAATCCCTATCAGAGTGGAATTCAACCAGAAAATCAGCCACAGCTTGGGCTTTTACTGCTGTCCGGGGAGCAAAGTCTATGTCGAAGTCCCCCAACTCTACTGACCACTTTGTCATTCTGCTCGAAATGTCTGCTTTTTGAAGGACATTCTTTAAAGGGAAAGATGTCCGGACGATGATAGGATGAGCCTGGAAATAGGGCCTCATTTTTCTTGCAGCTATCACCAAAGCCAATGCCAGTTTTTCAAGTTTCAAGTAACGCCTCTCAGCATCAATCAAGCTTTTGCTGATGTAGTACACTGGGTGAGGATGCCCATCAACCTCTCTTACTAGCACTGCACTGATGGCACAACTTGAAACAGCCAGATACACAAAGAGAGTTTCCCCATCAACTGGTTTGAACAAAGTTTTGGGAGAGGAAAAATGTTTCTTGATTTCATTGAATGCCTCATCACACTGTGGGGTCCATTCAAACCCCTTTGCACCCTTCAAGGTTTGAAAAAATGGAGCACACCTGTCCGAAGACCTGGAGATGAATCTGTTCAAGGCAGCCAATCTCCCTGTTAATCGCTGTACTTCTTTAATGTTCCGAGGAGGCTCCATCTGGAATAAGGCATTGAGTTGGTCCGGGTCAGGTTGTATTCCATGCTCACTTATGATATACCCTAAGAACTTCCCGGACTGCACTCTGAACACACACTTTTCAGGGTTTAGTTTTAAATTCACCTTTGCCAAGTTGGCAAAAGTTTCTTGGAGATCGGACAAGTGCAACTGCTCATCCACGCTTTTCACCATCATATCGTCAATGTAAACCTCCATATTTCTCCCAATTTGATCAGCAAATGCCTTGTTGACCAGCCTTTGATAAGTAGCCCCAGCATTTTTTAAACCAAACGACATCACCTTATAACAATGTAGACCTCTATCAGTGAAAAACGTGGTGTGCTCTTGATCTTTTGGATCTACTTGGATCTGATTGTACCCGGAGAAGGCATCCATGAAGGAGAGCAGCTTGTTCCCAGAAGTAGACTCTACTAATTGATCTATCCGGGGGACCGGATACAAATCTTTTGGGCAAGCTCTATTGAGGTCTGTGAAGTCAATGCACATACGCCATTTGCCATTCTTCTTTTTCACCAAGACAGGATTGGCAGTCCACAAAGGGTATTGAGATTCTTTAATGTGACCCATCTTTGTGAGTCTGTCAACCTCTTGCACTATGACATCAGCCTTTTCTTTTGAGAAAGCTCTCCTCTTTTGTACCACTGGCGCCACATCCCTCTGGACAGATAGGTGATGGGAAATCACCTCTGATGGAACTCTAGTAACATCAGCATTGCACCAAGCAAAAACGTGCTGATGGTCTTTCAAGAATTTCAACATCTCTTCTTTCAACATTGGTGGCATTTTGGACCCTATCTTGACACTTTTTCCTTCTTCCAAGCAGTGCGTTTCAACCTCTTCAATTGGAATCAACACTCCATGGGTCTCTCTGGGGTCATCAATTTCACCCTCACCCCCAGAAAGGCCCTTAAACTGCTATTGATCATTTATACGGACTGCCCCCAACGTTCGTGGAGCCAAGGCAGTGGCATAGCATTCTCTTGCAATCTTTTGGCTGCTCCGGACAACCCCAACCTGTCCCTGAACAGCATACTTTAAACACTGATGGACTGTCGAAGCCACTGCATGCATCCTAGAGAGCCAAGATCTCCCTAGAATAGCATTATAGCAAGTGGGACAATCCACCACAATGAAGAGTATTCTAACCATTTTCTTGAAAGGGCCCCTGCCCAATAACACTTCTTCTTCAAACTCCCCGATCACATCGGCTGAGCTGCCCGTGAAGCCCACGATTGATCTGTCCGACTTCTGAATCACAGCTGGATTTTTCATTTTCTTGTAAGTGTTTAGGAAAAGGATATTGGCAGAGCTTCCAGTATCCACCAGAATTCGCCTTATCGCATTGCCCCCTATAGATGCTCCTATGACAACAGCATCCTCATGAGGGCCAGCAATATCTCTCAAATCATCCTCATCGAAGACTATGAATGGGAATGAGTTTGGTGATTGATTGGATGTCATGCCTCTTTCTAGCTGGGAGGCTAAATTATGAACATGCCTCTTTCTTGAAGGAGCAGTAGGAGCAGTCATTGTGTCCCCTCTGAAAATCGTCAGTGACTCGAAGAATTTAATGAGCCCGGAGACTGTCTTAGAACACTCCTTTATGGCACCCACCTTATTTCGTGTTGGATCAGGATCCAAGTATTCAGATTCCACATCAAACCTTTCAACTATTACCATGGCCCCCTCCGGGGCAGCATTACTTGGACCAACCCGGTGAGTGTTGTCAGGCCTGTTGCCTCCTCTTCTTTTAACGTATGCACCCAACTTTCCCCTTTCAATCAAGTTTTGAACCTCTTGTTTCAATGCTATGTAATCATCAGTGGTATGGCCAATATCATTGTGGTATTGGCAAAAGGAGTTGTTACGATGCTCTCGGGGAGACTGCAAGGTTGCTGGTCTCCGGTAGTGTACCTCATCTTTTGTTTTATCGAAAATGGTTGCCACACTTTCTTTGAGTTCTGCAAACCACTCCGGTTGGACCCATGGCCCTCTTTTGTTTCTTGATTGTTGACTTTGAGCAGGAGCTGCTGGCTGAGACTGAGCTTTTTCCCTACCATGCCCCTGTCCGGTTTCTCTAGCTTTATTCCCGGACTGGTTTTGATTTGGAGTTGGTGCCACTGGGGTGGACCTCACCTGCCTGTGCACCCTGGTCTTTTTTATTTCATCAACGTTTATTTGCTTGCCAACTTGATTTAGCAATCCTCCCCAGGTCATGGCTTTCTTTCTGGTCACCGAATCAGCCAGGTTGCCTGGGTTCAAACCTTATCTTAGGGATGCTATTGCCACATGTTCGAAGCAATCAGCCAACCCATTCTTTGTGTTCACAAAACGACTTATGTACTCCTTTAATGACTCATTTGGCTCCTGGGAACAATGGATTATGGTGTCTCCATTACCTTTCAGCTCCTTACTCCCCACAAACTGCCTTCGAAAGGCCACCCAAAAAGTATCAAAGTCTTTAATACAACCCTGAGGCAGGCTGTTGTACCATTTCAGAGCACTCCCCGTAAAGTATTGGGAGAATGCTCTACAGAGTAGTTTATCATCATCATCAAAGTTCATCATGAAGTTCTTGAATTGCTCCAGATGATTGTCCGGATCAGTACTGCCATCGTACTTCTCCATCTTAGTACTGTCAAACCTTTTGGGGAGGTTTCCGGACAGAATTTTAGAAGACAGTGGAGACTGCCTCCAATTCCTTCCATGACTGAACACATTATCCTCATTGGGAGTTGCAAAGATAACTGGCTCATCGTGGAAAGCAAAGGGATCCATCAGCATCTTGTCCACATGCCTCCGGTTGTGAGATGACCCCTTGCCAATATGTCTTTTCATTCTTCCATAGTGATCTCTTTTTCTTGAATATTTCTTAACTTGCTTTTGCTTTTTCCTGGTTCGACCCTCATCGCTGCTAGAGGACAAGGATTTTTCATTTCCCTCACTGTCCGAAGAGCTGCCCGAAGATTCTGAACTTGAGTCAGAGCTCTCCACAGGCTTGGACCGGTGAGACTTTTTAGAACTAGCATGTGTCTTTTTGGTACTCACATGAGTTTTCGAAGCCTCAGGCTCCTTAGGGTTGTCGGTGTGATGAACAACCGATGCCTTGGTTTTTTCTTTCATGCCCATTTTGGCCTTTTCAGCCCTCAGAGCTTCTATTTCAAGCTTTAACCTGTCGCGCTCTTGGACAGTATACTCATCGTTTTCTTCCACCACTTCGAGCAAAGCTGGTGGAAGCTCTGGATTGTCCGGATTCATACGGACAGAATTTCTTGGCAGGTTTTGAATGCTTGATTCAGGCACCTCTCTGCTCCCACTGTGGTCGCCAATTTGGTATGGATAATAATCGCCTGAGGGTAGGCTAGTAATTTTAAGTGGAGTTTCAAGGTGGTGTATGGGTGTTTAACAGTGGTGTGTGGGTGTTTTATGGTGGTGAGAGAATTAAGAAGCTTGGTAGCACTTAAGTTTTATTACCCATAGTTAATGCTGGTGGTTGGGTATTTATAGTGTAATGTTTGGGCCCTTATGGGCTTTCGGGTCAAGTTTAATGGACCCGGGTCATGTTTAAAGACCCATGAGTTCTAAGCAGGAGGACAGGTAGCTTAGTCAGGAAGTGTTTAGGTTTTTTAGTACTTTAGTCATAGTTCGAACAGCCTTAAGTTCACAAGTGTTCGAAGTGATCTGTCCGGTCCAAATCATCTGTCCGGTTTATGTCCTTAGTGTCTGTCCGGTTTTCGGAGAGTTTTAGACTGATTTGCCCTTCCGGGGAGTATGCTGAATTCGGACTCATCAGTTGTCATACTTTCAAAAGACTTCAGATCAAGAGCAGTGACGTAGCATTCCTTAGCCCCATTTTGATTGCTCTGAAAAACTCTTACATGGCCTCCGACGACGTATTTAAAGTACTGGTAAATCGTTGATGCAACAACATGCATCCTTGATAGCCAAGATCCAGCACCACAAACAGAATTATCACGATATTTTTTACTGACCCTTTACCAATGATGGTTACTCCTTCTAAATATCCAATAACATCAGCAGAATTTCTTGTAAATTATACTTTGGTTCTATTCGATTCGAGGATAACAGATAGGTTCTTCATTAATCTGTATGTGGATAAAAATAAAATATTAGCTAAACTTCTAGTATTAATCAAAATCCTTCAGATTTATGTTCCCTCAATGGCAGTCCCAATCACCACAACATCCTCATGGGGTCCAACAAAATTTCTTAAATCATCCTCATTTAAAACTATGAATAGAGATGGATTTTGATATAAATGAGTAGATATATTTCCTTCTAACTGTCTGGTCAAGCTAACCACATTCCTTTTTTAGATGTGTTTGAGGGATCTGTAATTGTATCCCCTCCAAAAATAATCAATGATTCAAATAACTAACACAATTGTAATTTTCTTTTTAGCTTCCATGGCTTGCTTTCAGACATCGGGTAAAGTTACTTGCACTCCACTTGTACTTGGCAGCAAAGTATTACCCACTTGTGATTTTATAAAACTAGTTAGATTTCAATTTGTATTATTAATGATTGTATTTCATACTTTAAAACGATACAATCCTTGGTATTATACCACACATAGTTATGATACTTGTAGAACTGTGTATTTTGGTTATCCCTTAAAGTTTGGATGGGTAAGGGCTTTCAGAATTACACATAGTTCTTTGATGTCATAAATCATCGCAATATGTTCCCTTAGTTCTGCGATGTGACCAGAATGTATCCATTTATTTCCTTTAGGTCTGAATTGTGGTCCCTACATAGATTTGCTTTATCTGGGATGATAAGAACTCTGTCTGGAATCCTTCAGACGATTTCTAATGGTAGCTTGTGATTGACCACTAGTCTGAAGAGAGTTAGAAGGAGCAATTCTAGGTTATCGTGGCTATCTTAATCTCTTAGTATCCTCTACTATGATTACTTTCCCACTTGGTTTAATAAACCACCCCAAGTTAGGGGTGAGCAAAAACAAAAAAAATAATCAAACCGACCGACCAAACCAAACCAAAATTTGTCGGTTTGGTCGGTTTAAAAATAATAATATTCGGTTTCGGTTTTTAAATTTCAAACCGAATTAAATTCGGTTGGTTTTCGGTATTTTTTAGTATGAGACCGAATAAAACTGAAACCGACCGAGTATTATATATAGTTGGATACCACTTCCACCCATTATTACTCATTTGTCCTAGTGGTAGTGGATAACTTTGTAAATTTTATCATTTATCTTAAACGTTTTATATATCATAATTTTCTAAAAAGTGTTTAAAATATATTATAATTTTTTTATAAAAAACGTTATTTTAAACTGTTTTATATAGTATAGTAAATAATATATTAATTTTTTGTTTGGCTATATATATATATTTCTTTATAGCTTAGTAAAAATATATTTCTTTATTTTTTCACTTAAATGGCAATATTATTATAGTGTTTTATTATATTAAAATTAGAACTATAAATCTATTATTATAAATATAAAAGATTAATAATTAGTTTATATTATTATTTAAAAAAAAAATCTTCAACTAAAAAATAATTCGAAAAAGAACTGAACCGAACCACACCAAAATGAACCGAACCGCACGCACCGATCCAAATCGATGTTCATACCGAAAAACCGACCGAAACCGAAAAAACCAATATTATTTTAATAAATCGGTTTAATAATTTATAAACCGAATTACTTAAGTTTGGTTTGAATATATGTAAAAAAACTGACTGAACCGACCGAATCTCACCCCTACCCCAAGTCATCATTTTTACGGGTAATTACATTAACTAAATCATAAGTTAACAACCCTTATCTAAATGCAGCTTTAACCACTTGTTCGAAATAGTCTATCAAACCATCTTTGATCTTTACAAGATGTTGGGTATAATCTTTTAAAGTTTCAGTGGGGTGCTACCAACAATAGATTATAATGTCTCAACTTCTTCAAATCTCTGTACTCCCCCACAAACTTTCTTCGAAAAGTCATCCAAAACATGTCAAAGTTTTTTTATCGATCCTTGTGGTAATATGTTACACCACTTCAAAGAACTATCCGTGAAGGTTTGAGACAAATATCTACATAGTAACTTGTCATCATCATCAAAAATCTTCATAGAATTCTTGAACTGCTCGAGATGGTTATCCGAATATCTCTCAAAGCCTCAATTTTACCTCACAACTGATCTCATTCCTCTTGCATGAGAAGTCTTTCTTCAGTATCGTTATTTACATGTGAGGTGTGCATATGTTCCACTTTGATCCTAACTTATTTATTCTCTTGGGAGGGTCTATCTACATTTCATGATCCATTCTCCGAAGTTCTTTAAAGGCAAATCTTGTATGTTAGGTTTTGGATTTTGCTATCCGTGTACCTTCCTCAATAGCTCCCACTGTGGTCGCCAATTTGATAATAATAAATTTGGTTTGGAGGGTACTCTAGTAATATAGTGAAGGTGTAATAAATGTAAGATAAAAAGTAGAGAAATAATTGAGCTAATTCAGTTATTATTTAGAGAGAGAAAGTTCATTCCCTATTAAATGCAATCTCCAAAAGTATTTATAGGTTGACTTTGGCCTAATGGGCATAATAGATCAAATCATTGTCATGGGCCAATCCCAAAGACAAAAAACCCCATTTAAACCATTAACTATCACGTGATAAATTCAATATAAAGTAGTAAATACATTTTTGCTCAAATAACTTAGTCAAATCGTAAAAGTGAGTTAAATACCTTTGGTCAAAATTGACCCTCGAAGATTTCTGACCCTAACAAAAAGATATCCCTCAAAGATTTTTGACCATATCAGAATATAAACTGAAAGATACATCATAAACCGAAATGTAGGAACCAAGAGACTCTAGATGTTTTTCGAGAATTTGGTCATTCCCAATTTAATTGTTCATGAAGTTGTTCAAGTAGGTGATCGTTTAAACACACATATAATAAGTCTTATCTGATTGTTATCCGCCAATATTAAGTCCTGCCTAAATATTACCGCCAATAGTAATTCCCGCCTAAATATTACCGGCCAATTCTATTTATTTATATAAAGGTATCGAATAACATAACTTTGAATATATAACTCCATATGCTTAAATGTAATACATAATAAGACTCATACTTTTGTTCGAATGTAATGGATTACCAGTGAAGACTCCCATCTCCTGAAAACTGTCAAGTATGTGAGGAGAACAAGTTAGGATGAATACAAATGGATTTATTAATGAATTTGTATGTGTTATGTACTACATGTACATGCATCAAGGAATAAATCTCATACCGTCTCCACGCAGTCATGAAGAAGTACATACCCGATACAGTTATCTGAAAAGTGAACCAATACTTCGGATATTCGAGAACAAGGCAATTAACTCGTTTAATTTGATAGCAACGAGTGTTTTGGAAAAAGATGTGTTGCATTATGTGGAAGAACAAATCATTAAAAAAAATGAAGCACTGAAGAGTTACATTTTAATGAAATGTATAACTCTCATTAAATATTATGTCATTTTATATTCATGTTTAATGTTGTTTTATGTTTGATCATTTTAAGTTATTGTATTTGTTATATGTTTCTTTGAGTACTTTAAGTTATTGTATTTGTTTTATGTTTATGTTTAATATCTAATCTAATCTCCTCCCAATGACAAAACATCATGATACATCTCAGCGAGCCTCTCGAAATCCATCTGAAACTCTAATACTTGGGAATATAATGCAATTTTACGTGACCATGTCCGTAGATGCGTATAACAGATTACTCATGCTCATCGTGCACATATTCCTGTAGTGAGTACATAGATTGATTAAAAATGTCACACTAACTAACCTACCAATGAGCTAAAATATAATTTGGAGAACAGAACGACTCATGATCGTATCTAATCATATGGCCTCTTAATAAAATAACTAGCACATAACATGACCAGCGCTCCCAATCATCACGATCGAACTCATAGGAGAGATATATGAGTTTTCTTTTTACCTTGTTTTGTATCATGTACAACTGATATAGTGAAATACCCTGGACGTGTATGAACTGCTGCAAAAATTGATCAAAATAGTAGGTTTTGTTGTGCTCTACATCAGCAATAATACCATGGTACCTAGCTACATCTTCTAATAAGAAATGACTATGTATAGGACAGTAAGGCTAACAAAAAGACCTCCAAACGAATTACTACAAATAATAACACAAATGAGGTTTTCAATTTTGTTTCCATCAACATTTTATAGCCTAGTTTCAAACCATAAAATATAAAACCAAGTATTTTTACTCTTTTCTTATAAACCTAAAAGTCAATAAGTCTATCGACACCACACAACACAATAAGTCCCATCCTGGTCGCGAGTTCGTGCGACCAAAATAAATCTAGTAGCACGATCGCATGCGACAAACACCTGTAAGCAGCCAAACCCTAGATATATCTAAACACCACTATTTCCAACAAAATCGAAGCCAAAACGACGAATCTGTGTGTAACAAACAGCTCTACAACATTAATCTATGAAAACAAAGCCTAAAATCATGCCAAAATCATACTTTTAAAAACATAATCGATTTTGTGGATTTGAGTTGTGGAATGTTTGTTTTAGGGTAGTAAATATTTAAGGTTTAGGATAATTTTTGGAGGTTTTCAGATTCCAAGCAATTTTAGGGAGTAAATGACATGGTTGTAATAGTTAGAGTGAAAAGGATAAATTAGAAAATTCAGGTTTGAGTTTCAGAAAAAGAAAGAGTAGGGTGAGAGATCTATCAAAATATGGCTTTTATCTAGCCTCGCCCTTAAGGAAATCACATGTGGTGCTCAAAATTAGAGTAACTAGTAGTTAAAGTGCGGTATGAAATGACTAGTGTAATGACACTCATGGACAAAGTGAAGAGAGAAGGTCCTGATTATGGGGAAGTAATCTGTGGAAAAAAGGTAACAAGTTGGTATCGGCCAAGATATCTTGTGAGGATTATCGTGAGAGAGATAATGTTTGTGAGGATTTTTTTTAATTTCCATATGTGGTACATGATGTAGGTGGAAGGCCTCTGTAAAAAAACTATTTAAATGTTTTAGTTTTATTTTATTTTTTAGAGTTTAAGGATTTATTTAAGATAATAAATTAAATCTGATTACATTCATATTTAATAGGATATTATTTTATTATGTTTATTTTTGTTTCCATATTTTGTACTAAGGATTTGGGCGATTCTAATTTAATGCGTCTCAAACCTTACTTTTGAGGTTATACTCTGATGAATAAAAATTGAGATTTTTCTCTGAGTCTCTGATACTCTAACCTGGGGTTAGGGTTTCTTCTTGATTTCTATAGTCAACAAATCTGTTTCGACACTAGTCACCATCATATTGGTATCAGAGCGACAGAGCTCCTACGACGTGGGTTAAGAAGATATGCCACCTAAGAGAACCGCTCGCGGAAAGTCCATTACTCCAATTGTAAAACCAGTTTATCTAGAGGAGATAGAATACCGATTTGGCCAGATAGGCAAACATATGAATTCGCTGCGACATCAAATGAAGAAAGCTCTATAAGATATTGAGAGGTTGACCACCACCAAATTTCAAACTCCAACCGTAAATTCAAAGACAAAAGGTTTTTTTTACAGGATCCACCACATCCATAGCTACAATTTGGAAAAACCAAAGGGAAATAAGATCCATCAAGTAGTTGCTGGTCACATTGAGGGTCCGCTGATACTCGACCACCCACTCTTTGATGAGTATGAAGCTGACTACCAGGATTAAAGTTCTGATAAAAGTTGGTTGGAATTGGGAGATCCGATTTATGATATCTACAACAATGAGGGTGAAATCAATGTTAAAGACAAAGACGATTGGATAACACCAACAAATACCTAACCTTATTTAAATAAGGTAAAAATGATAATCATCTGTATGTTTCAATTTCTAATGTAGATATTTGTAAAATTATGGTCGATTTTGAAATAAAATCTAAAGGAATTTGGACGAGGGTTATATCACTATGATTTCTGCTAAAATTCTGGTGGATAAAAGAAAACTTTAAAAAAAAGAAAAAAAAAATTGATGATAATTTGATTCTGGATTTGGATAAAAGTGGTGTCAGATCATTGTCAAAATTAAACCCAAAAACCATATTCTGGTACAACCAAAATTGCTTCAAGAGAAATAAAGGAATCTGGCGTCTTCTCAGATCCATTAGCATCATTGGAAACCCTATTTCAAGGGGATTGAAGAGGCAGAGCTCTGGAAACTGACACAATTGATCAGAGAAGCGATTATGTTGCTATCTCCCAACGGACGTTTCATAATTTCCCTAAAATTAAAGGTAAGGCACTGTGGAGCAAGTATTTCAAGGTCGAAGGTTACGATTGTCGTATCATAGCTTACCCTAAGAGATAATGTCAAGCTTTGCTTGGATACATCACCAGCCACCTCCGAATCACGGACCCTTGCGGCTCCTCATCATCCAAATGAGATTGTTTCGCTAGCTGTCATCTTTCCACCATCAATATTTTCGGTGATTCAAAGACTATACATCAGGATCGTGGCACTAGTTCTTGAAGAAGAAGAAATCACATGGTTGTCCTGTGAATCCAATTACAAATGTAGCTTCCTTAACTATGGTGCTCCTTGTTTCACTGATTAAAGAAGCATTTGAGGTATGTAAACACTTTCAAAATGATGTGTCTATAAATAATAGT
Source organism: Limnanthes douglasii subsp. nivea (assembly GCA_036936605.1). Classification (NCBI taxonomy): domain Eukaryota; kingdom Viridiplantae; phylum Streptophyta; class Magnoliopsida; order Brassicales; family Limnanthaceae; genus Limnanthes; species Limnanthes douglasii. Next base: position 161,870,058 of record JAUPFV010000003.1, read on the forward strand.
ATCGTAGAGGTAATGCTTGATAAAATGTGGGTAGGTATTCCTTGGAGAAGAGTACAGGTAGTGTCAACATCAGTATACCACATCACACAAACAGTGTACCAAATCCATTTTTGATCAGTGACGTGAGCGAGTTAGGAGTTAGTCGTAACAATCTAGGAAGGCCAATATGAATATGGAATAGAAAGTATGAGTTTCATGTTAAGTGCATACAAACGTTCAAATTCACGGCCGAATAAAAAATGGTTTATAGTTTCATTGTGGTCATTACATAAAACAAAGTCAAGCGGGGTGGAAATATCATGTTAATAATCTGTCTCATGTTGAGAGTTTCTCCTGAATAGCGAGCCATACAATAAAAGTGTGTCTAGGGATGTTATGTTTGTTTCATATTAGATTGACTTATCTGATATGGATATCTGACTCGCAGATTGTATTATAAATACTTTGAATGGTAAATGTGTTACTCTTCGTGTTGGATGACCAACGAAGTTCGTCGTCGATATCATTAAATAGTAGAAGTATGCATATGAGATTTTCGATCTCCTAAAGCGGTATGAGATATATTTGACTGTCATAGCTTATTCTAGTGGACCAGTTTATTTAGTTTGAGCTCAACCTATTTTTTTTTATTAATAATTTCATGGTTACCTCGACTATACTCATACCAATACTTTTTGATAAATTTAACATTTTAAAATAACAAACTAAACCACCTCAAATCAAATGTTTAAAATAATTTTTATTTTTTACACTTTAAAAATAAAAATTATATCTAATATCAATCAAATTCTATAAAAATAAAAATATAAAATTTATTACCTAATTTTAAATTTTAAATTATATCTTAAATATTTTTGAAGTCTTTAATGAGTTTCTCGTTACTAATAAAACAGAATTATAAACCATAATATTAATAATATTCTTTTACTTGTAAATAAATCACTATTGTAATTATTTATGATAACACAAAAATTTTATGAGAAAACTGATCTTGAGTTTAGAGTGAATTGTGAAGAATCAGAATAAAAATAACGATTGCTAATAATTTATAAAAACAATAATAATAATAAACAAATAGTTGATAATCATTAGGTTTATATTTATATAGTTTACATGATAAAGATAATATCTTTGAAATACTGAGATATTATACTTGATATTATCTTAAACTAAAAATATTTATTTGAATTAGATATCTTAGATTCAATATATTTTATTAAGTCTTTTGGACAATATTAAGCTTATGGTTGATGGCAATAAGTTTATGGGTCAGACTATAAATGTTATCGGTAGCCCCTATAGTCCTCGTTCAAGTAAAAAAGAATGATTAATTCTTTTACTATCCAGAACATCATTTGAGACTTGATGAAGTTTAGTCTTAAATTTACCATTTTCAAAGCTTTGTCTTCATAACAGAAACTATTATGTTTTTCATGCCTAAGTAATTATGTCAGCCATATTATTAATGTTAATATACTGAAGATAATTTAATGCTTGATAATGAAATTTCATACTTCTAGCTTATATAGTTGCACAACATGGTACTCATGTAGTTTTATATTATATGGCTTCCAACCTTCTTCTGTTTTAAAGCATGTTGTTGAAATAATTGTCTCAAAGTCTTCACCTCATGCAACTTCTCTTTCGAGACGCCTTGCTGCTAAATTTATCACTTTATGTGAAGATGTGGCTAGTCCACTTGTTAGTTATGGGTGTCCTTGCTCATTATCCTACAATTTTTTTGTTATATTTAAAGTTTTTTTACAAATTAAATCCGGATTTTGTTGCGAAAAGTAAAATGGCTATGTTTGAGGTTAAACTTGAGTCTGGTCTTTTACATTAAGTGTGATGAGGTCGGATATTTTAGACATTGTATATTGTTCTTATCCGGAGGGTTGTTCGGACATAACCACTACTATAAAAAACTGAACATGACAAACTTAATGGAGTGTGACTAAGCTAGGTGATGGCCACGTCACATCTTGGGATAATGGGTCCTTAAATTTGACCAAACTCCATAACCCGACCCGATAGGCCCATGGGTCATTAATTAAGTATAAATACCCCAACCACTTTCATTAATGAGGTAATCAGAATTTACTGCTAGCACACAACTTAATAATCTCACTACTCTCTACCCTAAACATTAAATTCCCAAAATATTTTACAAAATTACCCTCAAATAGAAATTAACCACACCAAATTGGCGACCACAGTAGGAGAACGACGGTGCCTGAATTTCACAATTCAAAACAAGCAAACAAAGTAGTTCGGATGAATCCGAATGAGCATAGTATTTTATCTCTTGAGGTAGAAGTTGTAAAGGAAAACAATGAATATACTATCAAGGAGCGCGATCAGTTGAAAACTGAGATAGAGGTGTTGAGAGAAATAAAACAAACAGAAAATGGGTTAAAGAGAAATGTGGTGCGTCAGTACTTCACCACACCGACAATCCTAGAGATAAGGAGCAGTCTCTAAAGACTCATCTTAGTTCTAAAAAGACATACCGATCTAAACATGTGGAGAGCTCTACATCTGAGTCCTCCAACAGCTCATCTAATAAGGCAGAGCTTGAAGAATCATTGTCTTCAAGCAGTGATGAAGGAAGGTAAAAAAAGAAAATGAGAATGACTAAAAAACATTCAAGGAAAATAGATAGGCATGGCAAACTTAAAGCCAACCAGCATATTGACCAGTTGTTGATTGATCCCTTTGCTTTTCAGTCCAAAGTATGTATTTTTTCTACTTCTAATGAAGATATTGTTTCTAGCCGTAGCAAGAATTGGTGGCAATCGCCTTTGTATCTGAAAATACTCTCCGGACATCTTCCTAAGAGGTTCAATAGCTCCAAGCTAGAAAAATATGATGAGAGCCGAGATTCGGACAACCATCTGGAGCAATTTAAGAACTTCATGATAAATTTTGACGACGACGACAAGCTACTGTGTGCCCGAAGATGATGTATTCGTCACTACTAACGTTTCTAATAGCTCATCAGTAGTTGCTGAGCTTGGTGTTAATGTTATTGGTAATGTTATAGAGTTTGTACAAGTTATTTTGTAGATTTATGATATTGCAAATACAAATGATAATGAATTCATGAATAAAGATCTATTTTATGGTATTTCCAACTTGGATGCTTCTCTAGCCAAGACTCTTTCTTCCATAACATCATACGTGTTTTGTTTGGAATATAATTCTAAGATAATGGCTCCGATTTTAGATTTAGCCAACCAAATGAGGCTTCTAATCAATTTATATTCCTTAGATATAGCAAAAAACACTTGAATTTAGGATTTAAGGTAAGATAAACATTTCTTCCCTCTTTTTTAATTTTATTTTATTTTAAAAAAGTTCTTTTATTTTCTGTACAAAAGCTAATTATACTTCGAATAATTATTACATGATGTATGCATGGTATTCTAAATGGTCTGAACATGCTTCATCAATAAGTTATATTTCTGATTTTTGGACACTTCTAAAGGTATTGTTGAACCTTTTAAAGAAAGCCCGACAACAAGAACTGTGTTTGAAGTTAAGATTGATAATGAGAAACAACTCAAGACCAAGTTGAGACTTTTGAAATCCGAATTATTGGCCAATATGAAAATCGAGGCTTGATTGAAATAAAAACTTGGGAGTAAGCACTTTATTAATTCTCAAGTGGGTAGTTTACTGATTCATGCACATGAGATAATATATGCTAGTTGTAAGTTCGGTCGTTTTGTGAAGACTATTATTTTTACTAAAAAGAAATTCTAATGATAAGTTAATTTTTTCTATGACCCAGTTGAACATTATGGAAGATTTTTGGTATTTTGACAAAAATATTATTGATACCAAAGCTGAAGAAAGATTCCAAAGTTTGAATTGCAGAAGTAGTTTCATGCATTGAAGGTGAAAGAGAACTCGATTCAAGAGCTTTTTCTTGGTGAATATCATGTTATGATCAAAGATGTTACTACCTATCAAGAAATTGAATCATCTCATGTTGCAGTTATAAAGGCTCAATTAAGGTTATGCCTCAATTTTCACCCAGAATACCTTGAGTTAAACTTTAATATCTTCTGATATTATGTTCCTCATAACAAGTGGATGAAAGACTTAGATTTGAGTGATCAAGCTCATAACTCTTGTTATTTTGTCGGGCTATAGAAAATGAGCTGATTATATATGTGACCTAATTCAGGAGCTTACAAGTAAATACCACAATAACCAATTATAAGTTATGTGTTTAGATGTTCCGAAAGGTAGTATAATTTAAAAGGGTAATATTGGAACTAGTAATGTTCAACCTGTTGGTGTATAGTTGATAATGTTGAGGATGTTCATGCACAAGTGACTAATTTTGAATGAAGCTGGTATTATTCCAGCAGAAGATGTAATCTCATATGATAACAATGTTCAGTCACAGGCTCTTAAATGTTCATCTTTGTTTGTAACACCAAAAACATTTTTGTATATTATTTGAAGATAAGTTTTGTACAAAATCTCTTATTTTTTAGTACTCTTACAGTTTTATTCATAAGTCTGATTGTTTTTTTACTAAACACTTTGTTTATGATATTAATGTGATCAATTTCTAATACACTAATACTTTTTAGGTTCTTTTATGTTCCCTACTTGGAGAATTGTCCACGTATGCTTAAGGTACATAACTCTCACTATGAGTTTTTTTTCCTGAAACAGTTCAAGTTTTTTTTTAATTTGAGGACTACTTTTTTTAATTATATAAGACGTTTTTTAGTATACTTTATAAAATCTTATCTGTTCTGATTGGAACCTGTTTTTATTTCCCTATTGGCCTTTTCACGCTTAGACGTGTATATCGAATTTTAAGAGAAAAATAAAACTTGATGTTTTGAGAATAAACATATTTTATTAATGTCAAATCCCTCTATAAAACATTTTCAAACCCCCGAAGTACGAAAAAGTAAATACCCATAATTTAATAAATATGTTGTGCACATAAAAATAATTTACAAGATAAAGTCTTACGGATTATGATAGAGCTTATATGTGCTCTATAATCAAAGAATTTTGAAATTGGTTTTCTTTTTCATCCAGTAGTCTGTCGGTTCATAGATTTACTTTGGCTTCGACCGTAAAAAGACCCTTCAAGTTTGAAGCCACTTTCCGAGCCTTTTTTGTATGAAAGAAAAAGCGTCGCAACACCTTATCTTGTGGTTTGAAACTTTTGAATCACACTTTAGAATTATATATATTCCTAATTAATGCTTTGTAAAATTCTGACCTAAGATATTATTTGATTTTTTTTTTCAATTACGTTTTGCTCATTGTTTCGGGCTTATGTATTACTTGCTTTGTTTTACTTTTGATTTTATTAGATGTCATACATATTTCAGTTGCTACTACTGTCTTCATTCCATATACAATAGAAAATGGTTCTGCCACTATTGCGGATCTTAGTGTAGTTTCACATGACCATAAGACTTCTTATAAATCCCTAAAGCAGGTTCCTACAACACCTTCTAACATCTTATTGATTTCATCCATAATCTTTTTATCGGTTAATTCTACTTGACCATTGGCTTGAGGATGAAATGAGGATTTTTTTTGTTTTATTTGTTTTTAGCGCAAAACCAAGTGAGATTGTCATTCCAGAATTGAGTTCCATTATCTATTGTAGTGACCTTTGGAATTTCGAACTTGTAATATATATATATATATATCTTTAGGAAGGTAATAAATTCATCCGGTCTATACTTCCACCCATTTATCTTTAGGAAGATAACAACTTCATTTATCAAACTTTTTGCAATGTTTTTAGTTTTTTCTAGTGGATTAGAACCTTATACACATTTTAAACTCGTTTTTATTTTCCAATGTAGTAATATAAACTTCTAAAACTTTTAAAACCTTTTTTTCTTTTCGTTTTTCGTTTTCCTTTTGTTGCTCGTTCTCTTTTTATTTGAATTTATCGTTGTTGATGAGGGCGGAATTCACCGATCTAAGTTATAGGGGCAAAAACACAATAAATAATATTTGGCGTAGCTAATAGAGTATTCAGGGTCCTTCGAGGACCAATATGCAAAGATAAAATAGTAGAGGGGCCTCGTTGTTATGTAATGAACGGCCCACTAAGAGCTTAAATGGGTCATCCTTATTTTAGTATAAAAGGGTGACCCACTTGCCTAAAAAAGGTATTGAATATTATTTCTACGAATCTTCCTTTATCTCTCTACACTTTCTCTCTCTAGTCACATCTGGCACAAAGATCCTAAATATATTCCCTAAACAACTATTGACTCATCATTGGCGCCGTCTGTGGGAAACAGTGATACCAAAAAGGAATCTTTTGTTCTTTGAAAATCACATTTTTCGGGATGAACAGCGAAGCGACAATAGAGAGGGACGAAAGAGAAGTCGTCCGAGCCGTCTCAGGTTCGAGAGGCACGGTAGTCCCCGGCCGAGAATGGCACGACGGACGGGACAAACTGTCAACTTTGATAATGACCCGAAAGCAACTCCTCGAGGACATCGCTCGGTTAGAAGAAGAAAGGGAGCGGGCATTGGGCGAGAAAAGAGCCCGGGAAGGAAAGGGCAAAGAGCCCCTCCTGGAGGATCGGGGGGCAGCTGGCCATGGCAACGATCCGCGAATAGAGGCCTGACCTGTTAGGTACTACAGGGATTCTCTCCCCGATGACGAAGAAGCTGCTAGGACTCGTCGGAACCTTGAGAACCATCGGGCCATGACATCAGACTACCCCTCCGATGATTCGTCGGGCAAAGAATACCTACGGCGGGAAAGAGTTCAGCGAGCGCAAAAGAATCGATCCCGACGCCTTCGAGGGTCCAGGGCAGACCCTCTGCAGTATAAGAAGGGCGACACCGATAAGCCGACCCCGGTATCCTTTGAGAAAGAAGAAATGCATACCGCCAGCCGCGGAGAGCGGGAAATATTGCCACCGGTTCCGTGGCAACCATCGAATAGCCAGAACCATGGTTACAGAACCAGTAGCCAATTCGTCAGCCCGGGAGTCGAGGGGCTCTATGGAGTTAGGACCGAGGGTCTTGGGGGAGGAGCATGTGAGCTCGGAGTCAACTAGAGGGCCTCTCCATTGTCCGATGAGATATTAGCGGGACAGCTCCTGAGGAGATTTGACATTTCTAAGCTAGAAAAATACGACGGGAAAAAGGACCCGGATAACCATTTGGAGGCTTTCAAAAACTTCATGTTAAGCTTCGACAACGATGACAAGCTCCTGTGTAGAGCATTTTCTATGACTTTCAAAGACAGAGCTTCTAAGTGGTATAACCGCTTGCCGCAGGGTTGCATTCGGAACTTCGGAACTTTCTGGACGATATTCAGGCAACACTTCGTCGGAAGTAAGAGTTTCCGTGCAAATGGAGATACCATCATGAATTGTAGACAGAAGCTGGAGGAGAGCCTCAGAGAATATACAAGGCGGTTCATCGACGCGAAAACTAACCTGGACTATTGCGAAGAGAATGTGGCTCTAACGGCGTTTCGTTTGGGCCTACTCCAGGGGCCGATGAAGCAAGCCGTGACAAAAAAGCAAGCATTCACTTTTTCCGCGCTTCTGGCGCAAATAGAGAAGCAGATATTAATTGAAGAGACAGAAGCGTCTGAGTTGGCGGCCCAGATCCAGCAGAGTGCCCAAGCGTCGGTCGTAATAAGGCAGGGCTCCCGGTCAGATTACGCCAGGGCGGCCCAACCAGTTAGCACGATACACCCGAGCCCACCTACGTCGACCAAACCTCCGACCCCGACCGGTCTGAGACCAAGACAAACTGGACAGGCGATTTCTCGACCCATGTCCAACAAGTGGACGCGACTTGCCTACTTCGCGGACCTCACGGAGTGCGTGTCATCGATCTACGAAAAAACCAAGAGGAGCGGAATGTACCGAAGACCTTTCCCCATCCCGACGCCCCGGGAACAAAGGAATAACCGCTATTACCGCTACCACGAAGACGTCGGGCATGACACGAAGGATTGCATAGCCTTGAAGAAGGAGATACAGATGCTCATAGAACATGGGAACCTGTTGGAGTATGTAAAGAAGGCACAGCAGGGCACGACCTCGAAAGAAGTGGTGATCGTACCAAAACCAGAAACGACCATGGCCATTTCAGAGGTGACCGACCACTTCGACGTGACAGTTGAGTACCTTGATCCCGAAGCCAACCGCAATATCATCGGGATCATTGAGGAGGAGGCAGAAGAAAGCGTCGGTAGCGTCCGTGGTTTCTGTGAATTTTTTGAGTCATTAACCGTCTCCGGAGGAGGACCAATGACGGGAGACCCGCACTCATCTAGGAAAAGGCACTTGGTCGACCAAACCATTCAGCTGAAAACCCAAACTTGCTTCAAAACCAGAAGTGCCCTTTCCCCGACCTCGCGCTTCGGTGACCCAAAAGCTAACCACAATATTATCGGGATCATTGAGGAAGAAGTTGAGGAGAGTATCGGTAAAGTGCGAGGGCTTTGTAATCTTTTTGAATCCCTGACAATTTTCGGGGGGGGATTCGATGGCGGGAGTCACGCATTCTTCCAGGAAAAGGCACATCGTCAACTTAACCACCCAGCTGGAAGCCAGAACTTGCTTCCAAACCAGAAGCGCCCCCTCGCCGATTTTGCATTTCGACGACGACGACATGAGGGACATAGCCGGACCGCATGAGGATGCCATTGTGATCGGGGCAGCAATCGCGGGAGAGGAGGTTCGCCGCATCTTGGTAGACACCGGGAGTTCGGCCAATATCATCTTCGCGTCTACTTTTGCCAAGTTCAAGACGCGGCCGGTGATTGCGCGATCCGACCGCACCATTGTCGGGTTTACGGGGTCAGCAGCCGACGTAATAGGAGAGTTCGAGGGCGTGGTCCAGTTAGGCCGCGGTCCATTTAAAAAGGAGGTCACGGTTTTGTTTGTAGTAGTGGACGCGCCGGCCTCACACAATGCCATTCTTGGCCGGTCTTGGATATCGCGCATGCATGCTGTGACTTCTACAATTCATCAATGTGTGAAGTACGTGGTCGGGAACAACGTAGGAGTGGTCCGAAGCAGCCAGAAAGTAGCGCGAGAATGTTACCGAGCTGCGTTGGCGCCGAAAAAAGACCAAGAGATGTTTCCAGCTCAAGAATAGCAATTAAGGGGGGTCCCCCCGGGATCACAACCGGTGGATGACCCCCGGGAGGCCCCAAGCCTTTTGACAACAGACGAGGAATGTGAACTACATCATTTTGCAGCAGGGCAATATCTGCGGGTCGGGGTAAACCTTTTGCCGACCCTAGGGAACAGCTATTGATCCTCCTACGAGAGAACCTAGACTTGTTTGCATGGTGCTCGGGGGATGTCACGGGGGTACCAGAATCCTTCGCGATTCACAAGTTGACTATCAACAGAAATGTCAGACCGATCGTTCAAAAGCGTCGGGCTTTTTCCCCCGAAAAGGCGGATGTAATTCTGCGGGAAATTGAGAGAATGACCAGCGTCGGGCATATCAAGGAAGCAAAATACCCTTTATGGATCTCTAACCCCGTGCTAGTTAAAAAGAAAAGCGGGAAATGGAGGATGTGCGTGGACTTTACTGATCTTAATCGGGCATGCCCGAAGGACCCTTTCCCAATGCCGAGGATCGACCAGCTGGTGGACTCGACGTCGGGTAACAAGCTACTCTCATTTATGGACGCCTATGCCGGTTACAATCAAATTAAGTTACACTCCGCGAATCAGGAGAATACTACGTTCATTACGGGTCGGGGACTATATTGCTACAAAGTGATGCCCTTCGGGCTGAAGAACGCTGGCGCGACATACCAAAGGCTAGTAAACAGGACATTCGAAGGCCAGATCGGGAGAAACATGGAGGTTTACATCGATGACATGTTGGTCAAAAGCGGGACAGATGAAGCCCATCTCGCCGATCTCAGGGAAACCTCTAGTAACCTACGAGGGATCAACCTTAAGCTAAACCCGGAGAAATGTTCCTTCGGGGTCCGATCAGGGAAATTCTTGGGATTCTTCATCAGTGAGAAAGGAATTGAAGCAGACCCTGTCCAACTGCGAGTCCTGGCCGACATGACTCCTCCCCGAAGTGTCAAAGAAGTCCAGATCCTGACCGGGCGATTGGCCGCCCTAAATCGTTTCATTTCTCGATCATCTGATAAATGCGCTCTGTTTTTTCAGGTCCTACGACAGGTGAAATTTTTTGTTTGGACTCCTGAGTGTAACGAGGCGTTTTTAGGGATCAAAGAGTACCTATCGTCCCCGAACCGCCTCACCAAGCCTACTATGGGCGAGACGCTGTTCCTCTACATTGCGGTCACGGACTATGCGGTCAGCGCAACTCTAATCAGCGAATCAGGGCCGGCTCCGACAGCGGTATACTATGTGAGCAAAAGCTTACTGGACGCCAAAACTCGGTACCTAAAACTGGAGAAAATGGCGCTGGCCCTGGTAACGGCAGCGCGGAAAATGCGCCCATACTTCCAAGCCCACCCTATTGTCGTCCGCACATCATTTCCGCTCAAGTACGTTTTTCAACGACCAGACATGTCCGGGAGAATATCCAAGTGGTCGGTAGAATTAGGGGATTTCGACATCGAATTTGAACCCCGAACATCTATCAAAGGCCAGGTCTTGGCCGATTTTTTAGTCGAGTTCCACTCAGAACGACCCGAACAGGAAGCGCCTTCACAAGAGGCAGCGAAGGGCGAATGGACCGTCCGCACCGATGGGGGAGCGAACGTTAATGGTTGTAGGGCGGGGATTCAAATTGTAACTCCGTCGGGTGTGAGCATGCTCCAAGCCATCCGTTTTGGTTTTCATACGTCGAACAATGAAGCAGAATATAAGGCTGCTTTGGCAGGGTTACGGTTGGCACAGGTGTGCGGGGCAAGACAAGTACGACTCATAAGCGACTCCCAACTTTTAACAAACCAAGCCTCGGGAAGTGCGGAGGCTCGGAAGGAACATCTGGTACAGTACCTAGCGGCATTAAGAATTCTGGCCGCTTCTTTTGACAAAGTCACATATGAGCATGTCCCAAGAAATGAAAACACAACAGCGGACTCTTTGGCAACGATTTTCTGCTCTACCAGTTATCCTTGGGTAATAGAGCAAGAGAGCCCGTCCATCGTTAAACGACATGAGTTGGACAACCGACCTGAAATCGCATGCCAGATCTCTTCGGTTGCAACTTCAGACTGGCGGCGGGGTATTATCTCTTTCTTGGCTGAAGGTCGGCTTCCCGACGACACCGCCTCGGCACGAAAACTGCGCAACAAAGCACGGGGCTACGTCCTTTTAGGGGATGTGCTGTACAAAAAATCTTTTAGCCGACCTCTGCTTCGATGTTTAGGTTTCAACGAATCTCAAGTAATTTTGTCCGAACTACATGATGGGGAGGGCGCGGCGCATTGTGGGTACAAGGCTCTGATTAGGAGAGTTTTTCTCGCGGGATTCTATTGGCCGACAATAACGGCAGACGCAAGACTCATAGTAAAAACCTGTGATACGTGTCAAAGGTTCGCGAACGCAATCAACATACCCGCATCTCCCCTAGAATCCATATCCGAAGGGCTGCCCTTTGACCGATGGGGAATCGACCTCGTCGGACCATTACCAATGGCATCGGGAGGAAGGCAAACGATTGTCGTAGCGGTAGATTACTTCTCCAAGTGGGTCGAAGCCGAACCTCTATCCGCCACGAAGACCAAAGATATTGTCAAATTCATCTGGGTGAACATTTGTTGCCGGTTCGGAGTGCCCCAGCGGCTAACTATGGACAACGGGCCACAGTTTGATAGTACGGAGATGAAGGCGTTCTGCACCACTCATAATATCCGACAATGTTTCTCTGCTCCTTTTCATCCACAAGCCAATGGCCAGGTCGAAGTAACAAACCGAACCATTCTAGATGGCCTCAGAAAGAACCTCGAGGGAAAGGCCGGAAAATGGCCCGACTACTTGCAAGAAGTGTTATGGGCTTACCGAACCACACCCCGCACGGCTACCCAAGAGTCACCTTACGCTTTAGTGTATGGTATGGACGCGATCACCCCCGCGGAATCTATTTTTCCTTCTTTCAGGGTCGGAACTTAACAGGAGGAGACGAATGACGACAGTCGGCGACTCGAGCTCGACCTCATAGAAGAGAAGCGCCATCGCGCCCATTTAAACTCTTTACACGACCAGACTTTAATGAGAAGTCGATACGCAGCCAAAGTCCGCCGTCGGGAGTTTAAGGTCGGAGATAAGGTTCTGCGACGCGTTTTCCTTCACACAAAGGACAAGAGCCTCGGAAAGCTTGCCCCAAATTGGGAGGGACCCTACGAAATTGTCGAGAAAATCAAGAGCGGGACGTACCGCCTGCAGAATCGGCTCGGACACCTCTTAAGGCTACCATGGAATATTGAGCACTTGAAATTGTATCTAGAATAGTTTGTAATTCACGATGTATTTTGCATTATGTTCCACTTGGTTCAGGTTTGTAAACGGTCAGGGATGCACTCTTTCCTACCTCGGTGGCGCGAGGAGGTTTTAACGAGGCATCAGCCAAAACCCGACCCACATTTTTGTTAATCAAAAAGTCTTTTGCCTTCCAAATATTAAATCGTTGCGACTTTGGACAGCTGACGAGCTGGACGTCGTCCGTTTCTATTAATATTACTCGATCTACAGAACCTTAAATGGGTTTTTCGGTTTTACCGATCTACATATTAGTTTTCCTGACCCTCTGGAAACACTTTCGAGGACAACTCGATCTACAGAACCTTAAATGGGTTTTTCGGTTTTACCGATCTACATATTAGTTTTCCCGACCCTCTGGAAACACTTTCGAGGACAACTCGATCTACAGAACCTTAAATGGGTTTTTCGGTTTTACCGATCTACATATTAGTTTTCCCGACCCTCTGGAAAAACTTTCGAGGACAACTCGATCTACAGAACCTTAAATGGGTTTTTCGGTTTTACCGATCTACATATTAGTTTTCCCGACCCTCTGGAAAATCTTTCGATGACATCGATCTAAAGAGCCTTATAGGTTCTTCGGTTTTACCGATCTACATGAATGCCTTACTAGCCCTTAAGAAAAACTTTCGATATTACTTTAGCCCGCAGAGTCACGATGTACGAAAAGACATAGCAGAAAATTCAATATATAGTCACAGGGGGCCCCATGACCCCCAAAAAAGAAAGTTAGAAAGGTTCATCAAAACAACAACAGAGGGGCCTACGGCCCCAAAGAGTTACACAATTTAAAAAAAAACGGGGAGAACGGTGTCACTGGTCCCCATCTTCGTCCCCATCCACGTCTTCATCTTCTTCGTCCTCATCAGCATCGTCGGATTCCCCGCAGTCGACTCCCTCGGGTCGGTCTTTCTCTGGAACGTCTAGCCACATCGATCCAAGGCGGAGGTCTGGGTAGCGGTTGTGGAGTGACAACACGTACGCGGCCTTGGCATCCGCAGTCTCCTTATCCGCCCATTGCCTACATCGGTTGAGGTAAGCAACGTTTGAGGATTTCAATTTTTGGACCTCCAGTGCCAAAGCTGCGGCGCGGTCTTCCGCGGTTTTCTTCGCCGTCTCTGACACCTTCACCGCGTCCTCCGCGTTTTTCTTTGCCGACTCCATTGCCCTCGTCGCCTTCTCCGCGGCAGTTGTCGCTTCAGTAGCCCGACTTTCCGCCAGCACCTGGGCCTCCTTGGCAATTTTCACCTCTGCAGTAAGACTGGTGATCTTTGTCTTCGCTAAGGCTAACTGCTGACTAAGCTCCTTTGCCCGACGCTCTTTCATGGCTGCCGGCACCAGCAAGTTATATAGCGATAAAGCTAGGCCATCAGTGCTCCGAAGAGGAAAGGGGTGCGGGCTACCAAGCATCGTCAGCACCGGAAATTTTGGGCCACTTGACGAGGATGCGTCGGGATTTGAAGCCTCGGGGGGCTCAGTGTCGTCTGGAATTGATACAACGTCAGTCCTTGGAAGGTCCCCGACGTCATCAACTTGATCCAGATGCTCAAGACCTGAAGTACCCGCCCCCGCAATAACAACTTCCGCACCCTCGATCAAAGCTTTGGTCTTCTTCACCTTAGGCCCCCCCTTTTCTACACGGTTTTTTCTTTTTTGCACCAAGGTCGGCATCTGACTTGCGCCTAGTTGTCCTGCCACGGGCATCTCCGTCCTGGTCGGTTTGCCAACGACCTCGGTCCCAGCCTCCTGTTCCCCCTCTTCCTCCTCGTTCTTTGGACGCTTGCTGGGCGCCTTGTTGCGTTTGGGCAGGTACAGTATGAAACCGGGAAGACCAGTGCGGGCGACCATGTCATCCAAATTCGGGGGCTCCCACAGCTGTTCGAGGGTAAGAACCTCGGATGAGCAACGCCAGAGGTTGCTCATGAACAAGTTCTTATCTATGAAGGTGCGGTGCATGCCCCGACCCCAGTGCTTTCGGGAGTAGCTTTTCAGTACCTCGAAGGTAGCCTCGACAGCTTTCGAGTAATCCTTCTTCACCCCCTGCAACCAGTCATTCGACACTGCGCGAAGGGACGGTAAGTTAATGCAAAAAAAAAAAAAATTGCGCGAAGGGTAGTACCATCATGGACCCAGGTCCGCAGCAGCTGCCTCGGGTTCTCCGGAGTATACGGAAGACCGTTCTCCCAGCACCCGCTCAGGAATACGAACCGGTGTTTCCACCCCTTGTCCCCTTCCAAGAAATCGTTGACAATTTTCCACCTGTTGCCAAGAGAAGAGTAGAAGAATGGGGATTTCGGGGATTTGGACAGACCCGACATGGCAATGTACTCCTCCATCGGCATAACTCGACCGGAAAGGCGGGAGGCCATGATGCAGGACATTAGGGTATACCAAGCATTTGGCGTCAGCTGCGACGGGCAGATTTGGAGGGTGCGGAAATAGAGCGCAATCTCAGGGTCTAAGGGGAAGCGCAAACCCCAGTTGAACAGTTCGGTGAACACCACAATCTCCCTGGGTCTGACGTGAACAGGGGTCTCCCCGGGGGTCGGGAATCGGACATTGACGCATTCAGGGATTCCCCAGCGGATCAACAGTTCTCTATGATCGGATTCGGGGAAGTAGAGGTACTTCCCTTCAAAAAGGGAAACCACGTCCCGGGTTAGAAGCCAGCTGAAATACTTGGTGGTGATGACAGCCGCAACCTCTTCGGGCAAGGGGTCATCTTGGGGGTTAGCCGCGTGGCCAGCGGTAGCAATACAGACTCCTGTGGGAGCAACGTCGACTTCCGACTCTCATGCTTCTTGGGTCGGAACTTGACCGGAGCTTCGGGCGTTGGCAGCGTCTGTTTCTGATGGTCGGACCCGAGAGGTAGAACCATCTGCAATATCGCGCGCCATGGCCCTCTGAGCCTCCTCCACTTGCTCGGGTGTTAGCCGAAGTTTGGGCAAACCTAAAAAAGTGACCGCAGTGTTAAGACCGGTCCGATACCCTCTAATCGAGGGCGTAAGTTGAACCATTTCAGGACTATTACCTCCTGCGGTGGACTTAATGAGATCGTCTTCTCCCATTATCAAGAATGTGGATTTGCGGGCACGTCGGGGAGCGGGCGAGTTGACGGGCAATAAGGTCGGATTTCTCGACCCGACTACTGGGGAATGAGAAAAACTATCACTGGAAGAAAGGATAACAGGTTCTGGGGATAGACTAGCCTCGGGATTTGGAGAAACCGGAGGGTCGGATACAAGGAAAGATTCTGCGGGAATCGGGGTGGCGAGAACAGGATCGTGAGGAAGTGGAGCGGGAACGAAAGGTTTGGAGTTAGACCCCCAGATCAGACCAGCACATCGGTATTCTTCTGCTCGATCTCCGATGCTAGATCACTCTTCAAAACTCCACTCGGATTTCCTCTTCTTGGTTGGTTTTTTCTATGAACGCCCGGGTTTCATACAACAAGCAAACCAAAGTAAATAAGGGTCGGATGATCTCTCTCTCTCTCTAGAAATGGTCGGACAGCGTTTTCTCTCTCTAAAATGCCTCTGAGAGACACTAAGGACTGTGGGGTATTTATAGGCAGGATTGAAAGATCGGGGAATGCCAATCGACGAAAACACAGCGGGAAGATGAAGAGTCTCTCTAGGAACCTAGTCTGACAGAGAAGTGACCCATTAGCTAATGACACGTGCCGACCACCGACTGACAAGGGCTGACATAAGCGATTCGTCATGAACCCATCGTCGATGTGGGCAGTCTCTACCACGATCGGTAAGGAGAGTAGGCCCATCACAAAAGGCCCGGGATGAAAAGACCAGCAGAACAGAAAGAGGAGGCGCGGGAATGTGACCGAGCATCGGGAAACCGGAATTAACAGAGCCTGAAGCTTGAATGAAGATCGGACGATTGGCGATGGCTCTTTCACAAGTCTCCGCTCGTGAAACTCCCGAAGACTGGGGGGCTACTGATGAGGGCGGAATTCGCCGATCTAAGTTATAGGGGCAAAAACACAATAAATAATATTTGGCGTAGTTAATAGAGTATTCAGGGTCCTTCGAGGACCAATATGCAAAGATAAAATAGTAGAGGGGCCTCGTTGTTATGTAATGAACGGCCCACTAAGAGCTTAAATGGGTCCTCCTTATTTTAGTATAAAAGGGTGACCCACTTGCCTAAAAAAGGTATTGAATATTATTTCTACGAATCTTCCTTTATCTCTCTACACTTTCTCTCTCTAGTCACAATCTGGCACAAAGATCCTAAATATATTCCCTAAACAGATGAGTCAATAGTTGTTTAGGGAATATATTTAGGATCTTTGTGCCAGATGTGACTAGAGAGAGAAAGTGTAAAGAGATAAAGGAAGATTCGTAGAAATAATATTCAATACATTTTTTAGGCAAGTGGGTCACCCTTTTATACTAAAATAAGGAGGACCCATTTAAGCTCTTAGTGGGCCGTTCATTACATAACAACGAGGCTCCTCTACTATTTTATCTTTGCATATTGGTCCTCGAAGGACCCTGAATACTCTATTAACTACACCAAATATTATTTATTGTGTTTTTGCCCCTATAACTTAGATCGGCGAATTCCGCCCTCATCAGTTGTATCAACCGAATTAAGATTTTGTTCAACTACCCAAAAAGGTTGTAACACAAATAGTGTTAATACTATTGATAGATTAACTATATTAATTTATACTTCTTCGATTTTCATAGCATCATATTTACATTTGTTTAGACGATCTTGCCCAATTATTCTTTTATTTAGGAATGTATTGGCAACATTAACCATTTTGATTTGATCATTCAAAGCAAGAACATAATTGGTCGCATATTTTTTTTCTTTCAAACTTTTGAACTTGATATATATGAGTATCACTTGATTTTTTCAATTCTTGAGTCAATTTAATGAGTTCATTAGTTTCCCTTCTAGTTCTTTAATCAGTTGGTGAGCTCATTATTTTTTCACTTATTGAATATGATTGACATTTGTTGGCCTCATATATTTTGACTGAGAAATTAAAAGAAATTAAGCTTTTGTCAGATCCAGGTTGCATAATTACGTGTAATTTGGTTGTGGAAATATAAATTTTAGATGTGATTAAACATGGTTGTGTAATTATGTGTTAGCTGGTTACAGGAATTATGAGTAAGAGGGTTGCATGAATAGATTTTTGGTTGTGTAAATAGGCTGAAGTTACCTCTTCAGTTTGATTATAAAAGATCTTGACTTCTTACTGAGGTTTCCTTATCTGTTCATACAGACTCACGTTCTCCGACATTTCATTTAAAAGTGATGTTATCTTCGTTACGTGGGTTTTCCAAACATTTTAGAATTTGCGAGTTAGAGTTTTTTTGCATCCGTATTTAAAATATTTTTTTGTTCCTTTTGTTTTTCTTCTTTTTTTGAAAAACTTATTGGTAAACTATCATGCTCTTGAGGACCAATAAACATATCTCCTTTATCATTTTCAGAGTCCCATTCGTTCATTTTTTCATCAACATCAACATCTTCATCGTTTTTTGTTTCATTTAGTTTATTTATGAAATCTGACCTCTCTTTGTGTGTTAGTTTTAGTTCCCATAATAATATAATATTATAGTATGAAAGTTTCTTACTTTAAGTTATAGTTTAAAATGATTTTTGCTTCACAAAAATAAATTATAAACTTACCTTTTTGTGTTATACTTTGGAATATTTTAAACAGTTTTACATTACCTTAGTCTCCAAATATTATCCATATGAAACATCACATTATAGCTTCTTTACATCTTGAGTAGTATTCAATGTTTGCGTGTTCTAAAAAATTGACCACGCAATGATTAAGAATAAGTACATGAATTACTCTTTTTTTTATTGTACTTTATTAAATACATATATTTGAATTAGTACTTACCACAAGTATTGTTATACAACTTTTTGTATTTACTTTTAATATTTTTGCCATATGATACTCATTGACTTTTTAAAAAATATTCCACATATTTTAATGCTAAAGTAACTAATATTTATCTCGCTATTATCAAAATTAATTATGCAAACATATAATATTATGAGTACATCTGCATTTTTTATATCCGGTTCTCATGGTAAGACTACAACTAGCTTGATGTAAAACATTTTTTATTTGTTATTTCTGGCTATGGAATTACGTGCAATAATATTTCGTAAATAGATTGTTTAACAATGAAAAAACAAATATATTTTGGTTTGTAATTACCAGTAAATTGGTTGCAGAAATAGGTTTTTAATTACTAAAATAAACAAAAAAATAAAATTTGTTCTCATTATATTTTGTTGGTTAGCAAAAAATATGGAAAATATTTTGTGACAATTCTTGACTGTTTTTTTATTTGAAGAAGCTTAAATTCCTATTTTGTTCATATTAATCTTGCTTTCTTGTGACTTGGCTCATAAAATGAGCATTATCTTTTTTTCCTTTAGTTTAACAATTTAACCGATTTTTATTATTTTTGTTATGGCTTCACAATTTTCTTTGAAGCATTCAAAGTATTTTTATGTTCATATACACCCTTAATGAGGTGGTAGGAGGGTGTGTTTTCCAAATCGTTTAGGTGAGTTTCTCCTGTTTGTGTTGTATCCAACATCTGAATTACATGTACAAATCGTGATCTGTAATATATTGTTTCTTTTGTCATTATTTATCTATATTACAAAGTAAAAAATACATGTAAAGTAATAATTAAACTATTGTAAGTTGGGTGCATAAATATGTCCAATTTGGTTGCGTAAAATGTCTTTAAGGTTTGAAAAATAGAAAATGAGTCTTGTAATTAACTGTATTGTAGATGCGTATGTAGGTGCAATTTGGTTGCGTAAAAGATTTTTTAGTTTTGAAAAACAAAAAATAAAGTTGATATGGAAACTAATTACATTTGGGTGCATTAATACATTAAAATTGGTTGAAAAAAATATTTTTAGGTTTGGAATACTAAAAGATAAATTTGGTCTGAAAACTAATTATATTTGGGTGTTTAAATATGTGAAATTTGGTTGCGTAAAAGCTTTTTTTAGGTTTGAAATACAAAAAATATAAGTTGGTTTTGAAACTAACTTTAATTGGATGCGTAAATGCGTTGAAATTAGTTACATACAAACCTTTTTAGGTTTTAAAAGCAAAAAATAAAGTTGGTTTGCAAACAAATGTATTTAGGTGTAAATACGTTGAAATTGGTTGCGTAAAAGATTTTTAGGTTCGAAACACAAAAAAGGTTTTGCTGAAAACTAACTATATTTGGGTGTGTAAATAGGTCCAGTTTGGTCGTAGAAAAGGTCTTTCAGGTTTGAAAAACATAAAAGAAAATAGGTATGATAAGTAAGTGTATTTTGGGTGTGTAAATAGGTATAATTTGGTTGCGAAAAAGCTTTTTTAGGTTTGAAATACAAAAAAATAGTATGTAAATTAATTGTTAGTTGGGTGCTTGCAAATATGTTGGAATTAGTTGCATAAAAAGAATTTTCGGTTTGAAAAATAGAAAATAAAGTTGGTCTAAATACTAGCTGTTAGTTGGGTGCGTAAATATATTGGAATTGGTTGTAAGAGAAGTTTTTTAGGTTTGGAAACAAAAACGAAAAGGCTGTCTTGAAACTAATTGTATTTGGATGTATAAAGAATTTGAAATTGGTTGCTAAAAAGAAAAACAAATCTTCAAGAACCTTTATAAATATACACAAGTTGTTCATGTGTTACTAATTATACTTTTGGCTGGGTAAGAAGACATACAAGTTATCAAAACCAAACACAAACAGTTCTTAGGTCGTGGACACAATAATTAAAAAAATTAAAGACGAATGAGAGTAATTTGATATTGAAATCTGATTTAGTAGTTGCTTTGTACTGAAATGCTTCAAAATTCTCTAAGTTTTGTTGCACAAATGTGTAATTTGGGAGATTTAACTTTTGAGAGAGAGAGGGTTTAAGTCATGGATAAAAAACCTAAAAGACATTAATTTTGTGTTTTTATAACCCATAAATATTATCGGAAGAATTTATGTTGCAAGTGATTTTTGATAAACATGAGAACCCTTGGTGGTTATTGGTACTTTTATTTTTATCCAGACGATTATTGATAACTCTTTTTTTATACTAGTCGTAAAAAAAAATACTAACAAAACATGATTGTGTGTTCAACAATGAGATTAAAAAAAATATAAAACATGATTTTAAATAAAAATACATAATTTATTTTAGTTTAAATATCAAAATTAAAATTAAAATGGATACCCCATAGATAAAAAAAATGATACGTGAGAGTCTGATTACAAATATTAATTATTTATAGCATAATTATCTAATTAATAAAACAAATCATATTAATCTATAATTACCTAATTAGATCCGGACGAAGATAAACAACATAATTAAATATGTATTTTGATGGACGAAATTCAATTTTCATCTCGATATATAATGAAAATAATATTATATATATAAATTAAATAACACTACAATTAAAATGAGATAGTTGTAGTTAAGTTTTTCAAAATTAGTTATAATTTAATTTCCTCAATAATCTTATCTCTAGAGCGCACTATTTGGGGAATCTCACATTTTTCGATAAACACGTTATTTTTAATTTTTGAGATATAATTATTTTCTTTAGATTTTTCTTCCATAACGTTCATATCATTTTGATCAACAGTCGTGAGAATTACTAACTTATTATTTGTGAGGGTTGTGTGCCAACCACATGTTCTTCTTTGGTGGGAACACCGACATTTTAAGATATTACACGAATTGAAGGTTTGGATTTTAAGAAAAATCCGTTGGTCGCACTCTTTTTTATTGTCTTGAGTGTTATTGAGCCATAGTTAGGATTGTGATTTTCTTAATATATCCATAAGAAACCATGATGTTATTTATACTCATTGAATCCGTGTTACTATCTACCACCGTTACTAATGTTATTGAGTTTAACATGTTAGACGCAACTTTCATGGCAGCTGCACCAATTTATCTGACTTTAATAATTCGTCAAACACTTAATATACATTTACAAAATCTAATTATTTAGATTGAATTTTGTTTATTTGTTTTCATAAAATAAAAAATTGAGATTTAAAGTGCCTTTTAAATGGGTGAAGAATCATCAATAACCTTCAATAAACCAACATCAAACTTATTTACCAATAACCACTCAAGGTTTAATAAAATACAGATAACCATCTAGTTTTAAAGTAAAAATACTAATAACCATCTATCACTCCAAAATATTCGATAATCATTTTTACCTCTCATATTTTTTGTTATTTAAATTTTATATATTTTAAACCATCGCTCCAAAAAATATCCGAAAATGGTTTTGTTTTTTTAAGACGAACAAAACTAGATAAATGAATTGTATTTTTTATATTTTTTGTAGTTGAATAAGTATGTGTAATCCGATTGCGAAATAAGTCTGGAAAAACAATTGTGTTCTAGCTGCAAAATAAGGTATAATTGACTTGAAAAAAAACAAATGTGTTACAGTTGCATAATTATGAGAAAATGAGTTGCGTAAATACGAAGAAAATAGTTGCATAAATAGGACGTTGGTTGCGAAAAAACGGTTAGTGCAGTTGTGAAATTACGTGAAAAAAATAATTTTTTTATACATATTTTACAACCAAAATAGATTCAGTTTTGTTTTTGAAAGTAAAATATACGTATTTTTAGATTTTTTTTGAATTATGACTTTAAAAGGTCGAAGTTTTGTATATAAAAACTAACTAATTGCTGAAATTATATATTATTTGTGGGTTAGGGGAAACATTTAGATGATTATATGTTTTTTTTTGTAATATTCCGTTTTTTCGTGAACCCAATTTATTTTTGATAATTATAGATAATCACCATAGGTAAACGAACTTGTATAATAATATGGCCAAAGCTATTTCCTCCATGTTATTTTTTATTTCCTCCATCTTTTAAACTTTCAAAAACACTAGTGATTTGCTTTTACCAAATTACCCTTATTTTTATTTCAAATTTATTACTAGATGTCATTTATCTAATTAAAAGTCTTATATGAAAAAATACAGCATTAACCTAACTTTAATCCAAGATATATGATTCTACCTCTAAAATTAACCCTAAAACAAAGAACTTCAATTTTATTGAAGATTAATCATGGAAAATGAAGAAACCCAAACAAAACCGGAGAACAACACTCAATCGACAAACAATGTAATTTAAACTTGTTTTTACGTTTTACAACTTCGTAGCTTGAAAATACCTATTTCGAAACTTATTTTTTTCAGCTAAACCTGTTTTTACAGTTCTGAAAAAAACAACTATTTCCGAGCCAGGAATTAGGAATCAGGTGTAATTTTTTAAAAACAAATATGCATCTGATTCCGAGAGGACCACTCGGAATCAGTTGCAATTTTAAAAAAAAATTGTGCAACTGATTCCGAGAGGGCCACTCGGAATCAGTTGCAAACCCTCTGTCTCGTTAGATTATGTGATAATTTGTTTACTGGGACATTGCACTTGATTCCGAGTGGCCCTCTCGGAATCAAGTGTAAAACACCAGTGTAAGAAAAGCATGGTGCTCGCTATTAAATATAATCAACCTATTGCCGTTTTCAATTTTGTGATAAATAAACCTGTTTGCTACCAAGTGTTAACAATCTTTTAGCATTTACCGTATTCAATAGTTCAACCAAAGGTGCACTTACGGAGACGTAGTACAGACTTCTAATCCCTGTTTTATAACCACCTAAAAGGTTCTTCTTTTTTCTACCATCAATCTACAATATCAATCACACACACTATTCTGAATTGTTTTTTGCCCACTGAGCATGTGATTCCGAGTGCCCTATTCAGAATGACATGTTTTTTTTTTAAACCGAGCAGCAACTGATTCCGAGAGGGCCACTCGGAATCAGCTGCTGCTCGGTTTAAAAAAAAGCATGTGAATCCGAGTAGGGCACTCGGAATCACATGCTCAGTGGGTAAAAAAAAAAAATCAGAACAGTAGGATATCCCAAGGCGAACCCAAGATCAAACCCTAATCGATTCTAACAATAAAATCAAACCCCAAATGAAACCTTAATCGAATCTAACATAGAAATCTAACTTCAAACCCTAATCGAAATCGAACAACAAATTCTAACTACAAACCCTAAATTTGATAATGGGGAAGAACCTAGAATTTCTTTCTCCAAGCTTTCTCTATCTTCGAATCAGCTGTTGTAAGGTAGTGATAAGTGAAAAATGGGTTTTCTTCTTTGTAAGGTAGTTCTCTAGGGTGAAGAATGGGTTTTGTTGTACTAAATTGAATGGGTATGTTAGGGTAATAGTTTTGTGAAGAAAAAAAAGGGTAAAATGACAATTTTGTAACTTCCTTTATGGAGGAAATAACATCATGGAGGATTTTTTAAATGATGGAGGAAATAAAAAATAACATGGAGGAAGTAGCTTTGGCCTAATAATATTATTTGTTTTTGTATATACTGATAACAAACGTGACAAAAATTAAATTTATAATTAACAAAAATTCGTAAAATAATATAATTAATGTATTTGTAGACAAATCATAAATAAGAAACAAACAAACTAAAAATGCGACAATCGATTGAAATTTATATTTGAATAAATTATTTTTAATAGATGTGTTATTCCAATTTTATGCTTTAGTGTTTTAGTCGTATTTAATTTTGAAATGTCGGAAGCGTTCGGAGCTGCGAAGTATACTCGTAAGTAAATAATAGTATGGGAAATCAAAATCGAAGAAAAGGAAGCCGAAAAACAGGGCGAATCATACCAAATCAAGCCAACGGGGGTCTCGCCGAATAATAAACAATAATCTTCCGACGCTGCTATGTTCATCTGCCGATTTACGCGTCTGTGTCACACTCGACTGCTCCACTTTTGTCTTATATAGCGCCGCCGATTCTCCTGTCTCCGTCTCCGGCAATCGCTTTCGGAATTATGCAGTAAGTCTTTTCTCTCCGCTTTCTCTCTCGAACGTGTACACATAGAGTTACATTCAGATAGATTGATAGATAGGTGAGTTTCGGAGTATAACTTCCACACATGCATGCCAATCGATTTTTTTGTAATCTCGATTATTGATGGGACATAAGAAGAAAACATCTGCAACTCGGTGCAAGCAGTTACCACTGGTGACGGCGCCGGCAGTTCGCTCTGATGTTACCCTCACCATCAGTACTTGCCCTAGCCCTAGTAATTGCTGTGATGTTACCGGCACCGGCAAATTGGACTGTTCGATTCTCTCTGCTATCAAGCTCGAATGCGAGCGAGCTCTGGTTGCCTTGAGGAGAGGGAACCATACCAAGGCGCTGCGGCTCATGAAGGACTTGGTTTCTCGGCACGAGAATTCAGCACACTCGGCTTTACTCCACCGAGTCCAAGGCACTGTGTGTGCGAAAATCGCCTCCATAATCGCTGACTCTAGTGCTAAGCGTCGGCATCTCGATCATGCCATAGAAAGTGCTAGGAGAGCCACTGAGTTGTCTCCAAATTCTATAGAGTTCTCGTATTTCTACGCGAGTTTGCTCTACGAAGCTGCTGATGATGGTAGAGAGTACCAGGAAGTGAGGCGAGAGTGTGAGAGGGGTTTAAGTGTAGAGAATCCCCTTGATCCTGCGAGAGAGAGCTTGCAAGATGAAAGCCAGCAAAAGATACTGACAGCAGAGGCACGGATTGCTCACGTTCAGAGTGAGCTCAGGGAGTTGATAAAGCAATCAAATTGTTCTTCGATATCTTCTTGGATGAAGAACTTGGGAAATGGTGAAGATAAGTTTAGCTTTATAAGACTACCTCGACCATACCAGGACCCAATGGAGGTTAGTTCGCCTCAAGTTAGCGAGCTAAATGACATCAAGAAGTCAACTAAGACACCGGAGGAGAGAAGAAAAGAGATTGAGGTAAGAGTGGCTGCAGCCAGGCTGTTGCAGCAGCAATCCGAGTTGCCTCGTCCGTGCAGTGAGGGCGAGATGAGTGATAAGGGAGTGGATTTGACTTCTGGAGCTGGGAAGAGATTAGGAGAGAGAAACAAGAACGGGCATGCGAGTAAAAAACAACCTACATCTGATATAACAGAGAGAGTAAAATCATACTGGGACTCTTTGAGTTTTGATGCAAAGAAGGATTTGCTCGTAATAAATGTCACTGGCCTAAAAATGCATTTTGATTCATTGAAGGCAGAGTCGGCAAATGAAATTATAACGGAAGCTTTGTCATTTGCCGAGTTTTATAAGACATGGAAATTCTGGGATTGCTGCCGATGCGATGGTAAATTTGAAGATTCGGACTCTGGTATGCAGCATGTTGTCCGCGAGCATATGGGTAACCTTTCACCTAAAACGCAAGATCTTTTGCCACAATGTGTTGACGATGAATGGGTGGAGATGCTCCATAATTGCAAATGGAAACCTTTAGATTTTAAAGCAGCGGTTGAAATGCTTAGGACTCGATCAAAATCTCGAGGTTCTGTGCTCAATGATTTCAGTTCAGGGAATAGTGGGGATGTATCTGAAAATACTCTTAAGGGAGAATATGGCTCGCCTGAGGAGGATAACATGAGGGATGGTCCTATGTTTGGAAGTACAGAGAGTAAAGGAAGTCAGGGGACGATTTCACATTTTTCTGACTATTGGCCAGTCTCTGATGATTCTGAGCGGGCACACCTTCTTGAAAGAATTTCTGCTGCAATTGAGTTGCTCAACTCCCTCAAGTTGATGGCTACTACCCATCTAAAGAGGGTGATACACTACGCAATGGCGGAGCTACATAATCTGACATATAGTTTTGAGCTCTGTGACCATGGTCTAGACCAGACACCAGCATGCATATGCTTTTTGGGATCTTCGCAACTCGAAAAAATTCTCGAATATTTTCAGGTAATATCTCATGCTTGTGGTTTAGGAAGAGATTTTGAGAAAAGCAAATCCTTGGAGGATACTGATGCTAGCACTCAAGCTTCCGAGGTCATGGAACATATTATTCTTAACGAAGACTCCTCGAGTGTCCTGCTGGATGAGAATTTGCTTTCGGTGGAAAGCACTCATAACTCATCCTCGGAGCCTGGTGAAGACAATGCAGCTACAATCTCTGCTGATCTAGATGGTCTACTGTCATGGATATTTGCAGGCCCCTCAAGCAGAAAACATTTAACATTTTGGACGGACCGAAAGGAAAAGAATAGGCATCAAGGGGTGGAAATATTGGAGAAGCTTGAAAAAGAGATATGTCATTTACAAAGCCTGTGCCAGAGAAAGTGTGAGCATTTGAGCTACGAAGAAGCTTTGCAGGCAGTGGAAGATCTCTGTTTGGAAGAAGCTAAGAAGAGAGAGGCTACAGAAGAGTTTGTCTGTAGAAGCTATGATTCTTTGCTCCGAAAGAGAAGAGAAGATCTCGGAAGTGAAGATAACTCAATGAGCCGTGATAGTGGGTTTGAGATAGAGGCCATAAAAAATGTTTTAAAAGAGGCAGAAATGGGATATGATAAAAGTTATGCCGACGTGGCTTCTCAGTTACTTGACTTGGAATCTGGTGAAGATTATGGGTGGAAGACCAATGAATACTTCCAGCAAGTTGATACTTGTGTACGAGTCGCAATCCAGAGGCAGAAAGAAAAGTTATATGTGGAGGTCAGTTTGCTGGATTTTCACTTAATTCTGATATTACGTGTGCTGTTATAACTCATTTGTTTGCTCATGCAGCTTAGCAAACTTGATGCTCGGATACTGCAAGATATGTCTGAGATGAAGAAATTGGAACTTAAACTGGAATGTATTTCTGCTTATGATTATCGATCAATATTAGTACCTCTGATAAAATCTTACATGAGGGTGCGTTCTTTGTATGTCTTTTATCTAAGTTAACTTCCTTCTACACCCTTCTCTTCCATTGACAGTTTCACACTTGCTTCCTCATTTTAGGCACATTTGGAGGATCTGGCTGAGAAAGATGCCATAGAGAAGTCTGATGCTGCAAGGGAAGCACTTTTAGCAGAACTTGCACTTGATTCTAAGAAGGGTCTTCATGTTGGAGTTAATAATACAAGATGTGCACATCACAAGTTAAAGGATAAGAAAAAGAATAAAGATACGAGAAAAACTAAGGGCCCAAAGGTTAAAGTTCTTACCCAGTTTGTTTCTAAGTGATGGTAGTTACTTAATACATAACTCGTATTACAAATCTGACAATTCCTTTTTCAGGCAACTGGTGATACTGAGCAGCATTTGCTTGATAATGAGATGGCTGAGCGGAAGTATGTATCTTCTTTCCTCCTGGTTCTCTCACCTGTGGCTTTGAATTAACATGGTAGCTTATTCTTTTGAACACTTTATTGATAGAGCCGATTAGTTAATGCACCTTTGTCTATTTTCGTGCAGTACCTTTCTAGTTTCATCTGGTGGTAACTATATGATGTCTAAAAGTGCTGGTTTTGTAAAGAATGATGACTTAGATCCAGAGGAAGATGAATTTAGGCGTAGAATTGAGCTCGAAGCAGAGGAAAGAAAGCTTGAAGAAGCTTTAGAATATCAAAGACGAATTGAGAACGAAGTTAAACTAAAGCATCTTGCAAAACAACAGAAAATAAATAGTCCATCAAATCTACTTAAAGGAACAGAGGGGTTAAATGATGTTTACGTAAATTACAAAGCTGATAATCAAGACATGAATGAGGCAATTAAGCCTGGTAATCAGGTACAATTTTTCTTGTTTGACACATGTTCTCTCTTGATGTAAAATTCTTATGGTTGTATTAAGTTGTATAACATGCTTACCTATAACTTTGACTTTTGGTGGTGAATGGAATGTTACTCTGTGAAATAAACAATGTTGTAAAATTCCGGTTTTATGCGCATCTCAGGAGCTTGTGCAGAATGGGTTTCCGAGAAAGTTAGGAGTGGAACTTATTAATGTTGACAGTACTGTAAGAACTGGAGCTTTTAACTTTTCTGGTGCTGAAAAAATCAGCCCCACACAGCATCGAAAAGGTCAACAAGGTTAGTGTTTTTAACGTGGTGCGTTTTGGATGTAGGGGCAGGATTGATAACAGCATTTTAATTATATATTCTATATTTTAGTTTTTTCGAACGGCCAAACTTTTGAGATGGCCTTTCTGCCTCCAGATCATTGGGCACAAAAGGATGATATATGGGCGAAAAATTCTAATCGAAGTATTGAGAGAGGTTATTTAGTGACAATGCCGTCTCAGAAGGAAAATTTTGAAGCTCAAAGTCCGAATATTGAGGTTGTGAAAGAGAAAATTGACAGTTGTCGTAATGATGGTTAGTTTTCCTGTTCTATTGGATAGTCTGCTTTAACTATTGTTTTACTATTTAAGTAATTTTTTTTTACTTTTGGTTGGTTGTGACTAGGCTCGTTGACTGCTTTCACGTAATCTATTAGGTTGTTCCTATGTATTCCAACCTAAAATCATAGGTAGATCACTTATACCAATTGAGGCTCTTGAACTTGTGTTTCTGCATTGTAGCGTTATTGGTCTTTAAGTCTTCTCTGTTGTCTGAACCTGCCTGGCTGTATAAATTAATCACTCTCATCTTCTTTGCTAGATACATTCATTTCCTATCTTATTCTGTTTTTGAATAAATAAAAGAATGGGACCCAGTATATGGTTCTACACAATTTAGGTTTTGTAATCTTTATTCTATTATATTTGGCTTTTACTTTTACTTTTACTTTTTTTCCTCTTCTGGTATCCTTTATGCAAGCATCTATTGTTGGTAAAGGAACTCTTTAGCATGTGTAACTGATATTAGCCTATTTTTTTTAATGTTTGAAGTAGTTATCTCTGATTGGGGGGAGGAAGATAAGAAGACATTGACACAGTTACAAGTGAAGGATAATGAAGCGGAAAGATTCCATGTTGACATTAAGAAGACAGTTCGCCAGAGCCCTGGTAAAACCATACATATTCTATTTTGTGTACTCATTTCAGAAGTATCAACTTGCATTATTTTTTCTTGTAATTATTGGTTCCCGACGAACCAACCCTTTAACACCAACCAACGAGCTGACTGTTTGCCCCCAATTATGTCCCGGGTAATTTCCAGGATTTAGAGGTAGACAAGATCACTGCTTGGATTTTGACAAATGGCCATCTCTAGAAAATTCACTACCACTGACCATGCTTGGTTGTATTTGTTTATTAGACACCTACTTTGTTTTTGTTGCTAGACTAGTCACATCGGATGGGCTTATCTCTCAACTCTGTTGTTAGATTATGGTTAGAGATTTTCTTGTATCTTGGATACTATATCTTTGGAAATCACCCGACTATCTCAAATTAAATTTAGCCACATTTGAGTTTGTACTTACTTTTTCAGGATTTTCATGTCTTGTTTTGTGATCTAGAAGCTCTAACTTTTTGCTATAACCCAGTTACATACCAAGCAGGTCAGGAAAGTACTTTGATCTCAAGCTTGAAAGTACCCAGAAGGACTACCGCCGAACTAATTAATAACGGTGCTCAACTAAATCAAGTCACAACTGAAGGTGCAAACGGCTTGGATATTATATCTACAGGTCTGCAGAATGAAGCGGGTGAATATAATTGCTTTTTAAACGTTATTATACAGGTATTTTCTCATACTGTAAAAAGTTTAGTTCATCCTACTGGTTCCAGTCTGTTCAGCTTACGCATCTCTCTTAACTTTCTCTTTAAACCTGATTCTCTTTCGTACTACTCCAGTCATTATGGCACTTAAGGCGGTTCCGTGATGAATTCCTGCAAAGATCAATGTCAGAGCATGTCCACGTGGGAGACCCGTGCGTTGTCTGTGCATTAATTGATATATTTGCTGCCCTCAGTGTTTCGTTTTCAGAAATAGGAAGAAATGTAGTTGCACCTACATCTTTGAGGGTAGCGATAAGCAATTTGTATCCTGATAGTAATTTCTTTCAAGAGGTATACTAGCACATCTACGCTGATACCCTTTAACATCGGGTTTTTTATATCTTGAAATCACTTGAATTAAAAATTATGCTCTGGACAGGCTCAAATGAATGATGCTTCTGAGGTATTGGCTGTAATATTTGACATCCTTCATCGGTCATTTGCTCCAAAAGCTGATGTCTTTGAGAGTGAATCAGTGGAAAGCAATTGCACGGGTTCTTGGGATTGTGTAAACACTCTTTGCTTAGTGCATTCGCTTTTCGGTATGGACATATATAAGCGAATGAACTGTTATGGCTGTGGTCTGGAATCTAGACATCTGAAGTATACTGATTTCTTTCATCATATAAATGCCAGCATGCTCCGTACAATGAAGGTAGCTTTCTTGGTTAAAACATATTGTGTGATTGGTCTATTGAACAACAGTTTAAAATTATGCTGTTTCTTTCATTATCTTTATCTACACAACTTTCATTGTCACTCAGGGATTGTGTCCAGAAAGCTCATTTGATGAACTGTTAGATACCGTGGAGACGAATCACCAGTTAGCTTGTGATCCAGAAGTCGGTGGATGTGGGAAGCTCAACCACATTCACCACATTCTCTCAACTTCACCACATGTTTTCACAACAGGTTCAGTATGAATATGTAAAAGAAATATTGTGATTTCTCAATTGCTGTAGTGTATGGAGTCATGGTAGTTTTGGTATTTGCAGTGATTGGCTGGCAGAATTCCTGTGAGAGTGCTGATGACATAGCAGCAACTTTGGCAGCACTTAGCACTGAGGTAGACGTCAGCATACCTTATCGTGGGTTAGATCCAGGGAACAAACATTACTTGGTTTCAATGGTATGTATTTTTTTATCTGTTCACAAAATAATGGATAATTTGTACGAAAGTTGCTATTAAAAAGTGTCACCTACATTAGAAAAGATTTGCTTAATAGTGTCATACAGCAATATTTCTACCAAAAGTGATATGAAAAACAAGAGAGATGTTTGTTTGATAACTTCTTAGTAAACTCATTTGCTAAAAGTTTAAAACCATCAAGCTCTTATAATGTACACGCTCTCCCTGTTGTCCTCTGGAACTTGCAGGTTTGCTACTATGGCCAACATTATCACTGTTTTGCTTACAGTCATGACCTAAAACAGTGGATCAAGTACGATGATGAAACTGTCAAGGTAATTTCTGTTTTTGTATAGGGCATTATTTTATTAATATTCCCTCTTTCTTATACTCTAACACATTTGGTATCTAGGTAATCGGCAACTGGGCCAATGTTCTTTCCATGTGCGAGAGAGGGCACTTGCAACCGCAGGTTCTGTTCTATGAAGCTGTAAACTAAGTTTGTATAGCATCATTTGCTGCAACAGGCTCAGTTTTCATTTCATATTTGGTGAGCCATTGTATCTATAAGCTTGCAGCTTCTTCGTGTGCAGTTCGGACGGGGTTAAGAAAGTATACTAGTTTTGACGGAGGTTTAAAATCTGGATATAGAAATTACAGTTTAGTCATACAGCAGCCGAGTTTCTACAGTACATTATTCATCACAGGAACTATTTATGTACCTATATCAAACTAGAAAAGTCGTTTAGTTAGAGAAATTGCAGAAGAATCAAGAGTATGTGATATGAGTACAGCTGAAACCTCTTTTAGTGAGGTTTATACCTTTTATCACCAGAAAATTTCAAACGGCAAGGTATTTGTTCGGTTTGAACTTTGGTACCATCATCACTACACAAGATGAGCAGTTTTAGTGGGCAGAGCAGCCTTCGAGTGAGATACCTGGAACACCAAAGAATTTCATTTGCTTTGACTTTCAAGAGTATTTCCCAATTTTGAGATATTGTGTACAACTCTTAAGGGGTTCTAGACTCTTACCTGTTAAATATTTTAAAGTTACTCCTTAATCTTAATGTTCTGAACTAGTCTTTATGTTTGTTGACTAAAAAACATGGCAAGTCCATGTGTTTGCGATTTGTCACGTTAGTCCCAAATGTTATAAAAATAATACAATAAACCAGTTTTTTTTAATCCATTTTTTTTTTTGTCTATTTTGATACGTTTCACGACAAAATATGAAGAAGCTGATGTGGAAAAAATGAATAGCTGACATGGTAAAATTGAAAGAAAAAGGTTAAGTAGATTTACCATGTTTTTTTAGTCTTTTGTTGTTTATTTACTTTAATCAAACGTACAAAAATCATTTTGCCACTGCCAGTTAATGATTCCGTGTTTTGATTGCTTTCTATGTAAATCTTTTTGGAAATTATCGTGACCATGAGTATCTATCTTGCATTTTTTCAAAGTTAAAAGTAAATTTAATCATATTAAATAAAAATTTTTATGGACGTACTTGTGGAAGAAGGCTGTTAATTTTGTTTTGATATTCTCGTGAGTTGTGATTGATGTTGATCCTAAAATTGAACATTATTCATTTTGACTTTTAGTTTTATAACAAAATTGAATATGATTACAAGAAAAGGACCGGCTTTCTTGAAAAGGTTTGAATATTGAAAGTAGTTGGGAAGAGTTTTTGTACGAAGTTGTGTATTAAAAAAGACGTTCCACAAGTAGAAGACATGAAAGTTAAAAGAAACAAACCTGATCTGAAGAAGAACTTTAATGACTCAATATTGATTCGTCGTCTGATTAAATGGTGTACATACCCAAACGATGATTCAATAATTCTCGAATTGAATCTTGATAGGATGTGTAATCTATTTTCTACATAGTAATTTATCTATTTCCTTACTATTCATGCTACTTCTTTCAGTTTCACTTGTGTTCGTGAATTTTGCTTTGCTTCATAGGTTCCGCTAGCCTCCCGGGATTGTGGTTTTTTCTTGTGTGTCAATGGCTCTGAGAGCAACTGGTGTTGATAGCTTCAGTTTAGAGGAGTTAGCTTGAGTTATGTCGCACAACTAGGTAATTTTCTCTTTTTTGTTATGTACTCTTTTGGGTTCTTACTCGAATATACTGGTTCTCTTTGATAGAAAGTCTCTGGCACGGATGGGATTACATGAAAGTGAGGGAAACCATCCTGTACTCAGGGATTATAAAGCAGGCACTACGGACACTAGTCCAGCAAAGGCTAGAATCCTCTGGAAAGATATATTGTTTCTTAAAAATGCTTTTCATAGCAAGGATTGGCTTACGAACAAACAACAACTTAATTTGGCTCGGCATCATTGGTCTACCTTAGTTAAAAATCTTTTGTTGACTGTTGCTGCTATTGCGGCAAGTGCGGCACTGCCTTTTGGAACTACAGTGGTAATCGTTCTAGTATGGACATTAGTAACATTGCCATTGCTGGCAAAAATAGCAAAGTTGAATTTCAGGCTCCTTGCCGCACCGCAAAGTACTCACGAGTGATTGTGCTGCATGCAAGAACCCAAACCACGGCGCTGCTCCAATGACTGTATTGTCAACGAAAAAGATTACGTTAAGTATATGCTACTTCCCTCTGTTTCATAACGAAGGCGTTTAATATTGTTTCATCAATTTAAAAAAAAGATATTTATTGCTTTGAGGAAATAAACCGAATTTAATCGGTTGAATTTGCAACTTGTGCAGCTAGCTAGGTTTTATATTGGTAGTCAAATAAATAAATACGATTACGCTATACGGAAAAGAGAGAACGAAATTTAATATGGTGAATAATTTCTTTTCTAAAACGTATAATGTTATGAAACACAAAGAGTATAGCATACAAAAAGAAAAAAAATATATGGTGTTAAGAAAAAAATATATATTAGAGAAAATAGTAGATTTTTTTTTTAAATAAAAAATAACATTTGATATAAAGGACTCAATTGAGAGTTTTACAAAAGAAATGGATTTATAGTAATAAAATTAAAATTGAAATTAGGGAAAATGAAAAGATTAGCAAAGTACCAAATCTTTCCTAAATTCTAACCGTAGAATCAAATTTCTGCAACTTTAAAGATCTATGGCGCGAAAGCAATGAACCAGATTTCAATTTCTACTGATTTATCCGATTTTCTTTCATCTTCAAGTCTCCTTCCCCTTCAATCCTTCTACCGATTTGTCGTCCTTTTCGATCTTCCCCGGTACCTACAAAACAAAGAAAACCGTAGATATCCTAAACCTAAGTATTCTAAGACTAGAATTGCATTTAGATCCGGAGGAATGATAAAAAGGTTAAAAGAGGGTTTCTCCTTGCATCTCAGAGTCCATCTGGCTAGCCAATCGACAGCTTGATTCTGGACTCTTGAGATGTGTTTTATCACTATCAGAGAAACAATTGCTTGACGACAGATCTTGATAACCGGGCTGAGATACCATGGGGTAATGCCGGCGGCAAGAAGACTGATCAGAGTCTGACAATCAGACTCAATGTCTACATGAAGCCATTGATTTTGCTTGCAGATTAGCAAGCCATCAAGAAGAGCCATAGTCTCTGCTAAGAGAGGGGACATTTTCCCATAGGTGTTGCCAAAGCACTGCAAGACTTCACCCGGGTGATTCCTGAAGACTCCAGCACCACTGGCTTCAACATTTCTCATAACTGAGGCGTCAATGTTTAGCTTAATCCGGCCATCAATCGGGGGTTTCCATGTAATATAGTTTGACTTAGGATTAGTAACTGGGCAACCCAGAATCAGACTAGCATTTTTTTGTGTTAGTCCAATGCTTTTTCGTTAAAACAGAAGCATTTAAGGATATAATGATACGATCAATTTAGTTAATCGTAGAGTTGAAATTGTATGAAACTCCCTCAAATTTTGCGTTGTTTCGATTATACCATATTGTCCAGCATATAATCGCAGGCATGATGTGAGTGATATAAGCTTTTCTACTGCTAAAATCATGCCACATTTTAATTATGTGTGTAAGAATCATGCATCTCTTGACTTTAATCTTGAAGATTATGCTGTAATGATTCCACTTCTGCCATGCTTAATGCAATGGACAAAAACATGTGTAATGTCTTCACCATTTTTGTAAAACTGACATTTTGAAACCAGTTGTAAGTGTCTTTTTTGTAGAACAGAGTCTATAGAAATGTAATTCATTATGATTTTCCAGAGAAGGAAAGAAAACTTCCTGGGAATAATGTAGCTCCAAATGTTTTTGAAGAGTCTAGAATAGTTTGAATCCTGTCTGATTGCATTCCAAGTCTTCTTGTTGTTGAAAATTGTATTGTTTGAGCATTTCCAGAGCATGATATCTTGTTTAGTTGTATCAACTTTGAGATTCTGAATTTTACTCAGTCTTTCAGGAGAAAGAGAATGAGCCATTGAAACAAAGTCCCAACTTCCATTCTTCCAGAATGAGCTTACTTTGGCTTCCAGGTAATTTGCTCCTGTTTGAGTATCTGAAATAGGCTTGTAGTCATGCCAATTCTCTCTCCAAAAGTCCATTTCACCATTTCCCAATACCCATCTGATATGTTTTTTTGCCTCATTCTTAATGTTGACCAATCTCCTCCAAGTATGTGAGCCAGTCCTGTTAAAATTAGTGTACAGAGGATGGATATTTTTTGAATAAGTACAATGCATCATATTAGCCCAAATTGTTTTGTTTTTCCTGAAAATGAACCATAGTTTTAAAGAGTAGGGATGCTGAATATTAGTTAGACTTCTGATATTAAGACGACCCTCTTCAAAGGGTTTACAGATGGACTTCCAGCTAGCCCAATGAATGGTAGACTCATTTAATTTAGATCTCCAGAGAAATTTATTTAGCATTTTCTCTATCTTGTTGTTTTGAGGCTACCTTAGGTCTGGTTTAGATACATTTTCCCTAATTTACTTGGATGTTGGGAAAACCCCTTGTTATTAGAACTAGTCGAGACAATTTATCCTAGATATTTGCTTACTTTGATAAGTCTTATTGAACCACTGCAATCATTCTTGTAACCCTGATGGCACAGGAAAAAGATGGGAAGAAGAAGGAGAAGGCGGGTGTTGTTGCGGGCGACAGTACAAATTTAGAATATGAGAGACCCTCATTTTTGGTAGAGTAATTCTCACGATTAACCCCTTATACGGGTTCTAAAGAAGGATGGCCTCTGGGAATTTAGGGTTAAATACGGTATTCCGAGCGATGTAATAGTGAGGGTGTCGATGCCTGGAGAACAACCATATCAAGCGAAATAAAATGAGATGTTCCTTTATACCACCGTTTTTATTAGGGTTTACGATTGTCGTTGCCCTTTTTTATCCAGGATTTCTTTAGTTTTCAAAGCATATGCCCTATGCAACTAACTGCCAATGGGTGGAGGGTGTTTCTTAATATGATATTAAGTTCCCTCTTATTAGAGATTCTCGTATGTTTGGTGGAATTTTTCTTATAGTTGATGTGACCAAATTAGTCAAGTCCCTTTTTTTCAACACGCAATTGACTGGAGAGGGAGAATAGTTGAATTACCCACGTCGGAAAATAAAAACACACATTTTTGTTCGTATCAGGGAGTTAAGAGCACAAAAGTTCCGTAATGAACCTTCAATTTGAAAGACGGTGGAAGGAGAAGTGTATGAACAAAAAAGTATATAGTTATGGCTCATGTGACCCGTGGTTGATGCTAATTAAAAGACTTTTATATTTACAACTAACGGGAAGCACCATGAGTGGTGCAAGGAAGGTTCACTAGAAGTATTTATAAATATTTTGATCAGGTTATCAACATTTTCCAATACTACATGGGGCCAGGAGAAGTCATACTTACTTACACACGTGAATTATTTGAGATCTAGGCTGTGACGCATACTAGAGTTAAATATTATCAAGGACGAGAAGGTGAAGATGACTGGAAGTAGGGAAACGGCTATAACCGAACAATTGCGGGCTCTGATTGGGGAAAGTTATTGTGATCGCAATAGTACAAGGATCGCGTTAGCAGTATCATAGAGTAGTGGGAGATGCATCAACCCCACAAGAAGATAATGAAAAAGAGGATGAGATATTAACCATTCAAGATGTTGGGGATGGTAGCTAACAAGAAGATAGTGCTGCGTATACTAGGGAGTAAGTAGTGAAGGAGCACGTTCGCCGCTCCCGTGAAGATGATGAGGTAACCTTTGAGGAGCAAATTTCTCCTTTAAAAAGAAACTTACTTTGGTAGATGAAGATGAAGAAACTGAAGTCAATGTGCTAGAGAACAAAGGTGCTAAGACGTCGGTCCTTGATGTGGAGCAAAAAAACAGAAAGGCGACTGACGTGATAGAGTTGGACGAGGCCAGGATGGGAGGCCAACCGCAGCATGTCGTTGAGAGTAGCGGTATAACAGAGAAGAGGAAAGAAATTCTTGAGGAGATAATGCGTAGGATGGAGAATGTAGTAAGAGACCCAAGTGTAAGTGTTATAGGAATATGACAAATAGAATTTCCAAGTAGAAAACTATTTTACTATTAAGGAAAAGAAATTACATCGTTTAGGATTAACCGCTTATTTATAAGACATTACTACGATATTTGACTACACTAATTACACGTATAATTATATATACATCGTGGGACCTAAATTAATGGCCATTACATTAGTGATTTGACTGGTTCAGTTAATGTGGCTTTGAACCGCTATTTTGACTATCCATTGACGTAAAAGATGTTCAATCGGTCTCATTCCCGTAATAGACCGAGCACTTTTCCAATCTTTTCTCCTTTGCTCGATATGTTTCTTGTTCAACTTTCTCATTGCCTCAGTAAGGTCTGGTTATCCTCGTGTTCCCTTGCTCTCTTATTCCTTGCTCGAATTATTTTAGCCCATCACTTGCTGGTCAACCTTACTATTCGTTCGATAATTCTTCACTTTGTTGTTCGGCCTATGTCCCTTCGTTCAGCCTCGGTTCCCCTTCGGCCTGATCTCACCTCTACTCATATTTTCTCATGTACTGTAACTGACTCACCTCGTCATCCTTTATGTTGTGCTGCCTGTTTGGCTACTTATATATCTATTCTATTTGTGTGGTGATTACTCTCTCATCAGATAGGTCATCTTATATTAACTTTATGCAATGGGTGGGTGTACGGTCCTCGTTTATGAACATCGTTAGGACAGACTTTGCACCAACAAATGATCAAATGTTCAAGGCTACCCGAAGTGCTGGAGTGACTGAGGATATTCTTATAATGAACATAGTTATTCCACATCCGTCTATGCTGATGCTAGAACAACTCAAACGATGTCCAGCGTTATCGTTTTATGATAATATTCATATGAGCGAGATTTTATAAAGACAACTAGAGCTCTCTATCGAGGTAAACTGTGCTTGCTTGTGTTTAAAAATTGAAAATGCCGAGACAATGAAGTGAGTATAGAATGCCTAACCATGATATGTATGCATATGCATCATAATTCTGATGTGTTATCTTACGAACGCATGTCAAGCGCATACTATCATGCGATGGAGAATTAGAAGCCTGATGCTATGTTTTTTGTGGTCTGTAAAAGGTTTTGATCACTGAGCTTTCTCAATTCAAAAATGCGTACGGATCAGCCAAGGCGCAGCAAGAAAAAACGTCTCAGGAAAATGACGGGCTTTGACGTGAACTAGCCTCAATCATAAGAGCTCGTGATGCATGCGAGAAAAAATATAAGGAACTTACCACGAATGGTGCGATGTTGTTAGCGTAGAACAATAGTCTAATAAAAAGAAATGATGAGCTAATATCGTAGAACGCTGGTATGCTTACTCAGAATATGGCCCAGACTCAGAGGGTTAAGGAAAAGTCCAAGCATATTGTAGAGTTAACTGTGGAGAATAGGAGGTTAACAATAACTGTTGGCGATCTGAAGGCTAAGATAGAGCACCAAAAGAGGGAGTTGCCAAAAAATGGAAATTTGGCTTGGAGTAGCGTAAAAGATAAGTTATGGAAGTATCCATGAGGATGATAGAAATAAATCAGAAGCAGACATATGCAGAGCTACTAAAGTTGAACTCGAGCATGGAGTTTGGGTCATTGGAAAAATTAGTACCTATGGAAGAGAGAATACCCGTGGGGGTGGGGGTGGGGGGGGGGGGGGGTTGTTACTGCTATGCATGTGTTAGAGCCTCAGACAAAAGAGTTGGTTGAAGGGTCTATTGGTGTAGCCGTGGGGGGCTCAGAACAAGGATTGATTGATGCTCCTACTCGTGCTGCAGAAACGGTGGAGACAAAGGCCTTGTATGTTTTACCTAATGTGATCTGGATGACTTGGGATAATAAATTTTGTTGGTACAATGGATTTGATACCATAAACGAGCGTGAAAGGGGTTTCACTCGTTGTTGTTTGCGGGATACTACGATAGGCTCACAAGACTTCGCTTAGTTTGTCTAGCCATTTCCTCTTGCCACCCTCCAGCTTCTTTTTGATTTCATCTACCATCTCCCTATTAGTGACTTCTACTTGTCCATTTGCATGCTTATAGTAGGGGTGGAGAAGTGTTGGTCGATGTCATAACGCTTCGGAATATCGTGACCACCGAATTTTGAAAATGTGGGCCATTATCTATCATTAATATTCGTGGAATGCCAAACCCAGACAAGATCTAATGATGAATAAAGTCAAAAATTTCTTAGGCTCAGTGCGGTGGAGAGCTTTTGTTTTGGCCCCCTTAGTAAAATATTGATAGCTACAATCAGAAACTGACGCTCCCGGTTTCCATCGATAATGAGCCAATTAAATCAATGCCTGATTTATCAAAAGGGCAAGGTATGGTAGTATAGTACATCATCTTGCTTGGTAGATAACCGGTGTTAGGAAAATTGTTGACAGGGGTGGCACTGTTGTACAGTTTGTTCGATATTGTTTGCAAATTGTGGCTACTAATATCATGCTAAGAGAAAACGACTAATGAGGTTACGGTAGCCACGATATGCCCCAACGTCTCCAGAATGCTAGTCATGCAGAACATGACACATTTTTCTTGACTAAGGCATCAGAGCAAGGGTCGTGTCACAAGTTTTTAATAAAATATATTGTCTAAAATACAATACTTGGTTGTACGTAAGTGCAGTGCCCGAGCCGTAGCATTTTCGGTTGGGAGCATACCATATTGAAGGCAAAGTAGATAAGGTTGTCTCCATTTGGTTCTCTCGATTGTGCAGATGGTGTTTGGCAGAGTAAGGGTCTCAATGGTTAGAAGTTTTTGTAGGATAATAAGCGGATATCTTCCAAAGTGGATGTTTTAGCCAACGCATCGACTGCGGAGTTGTCGAGGCGAGACACTTGCTCATAGAAACTTTCGTAAAGTTGGATTCATACTCTTTTAAAATCGTCAGATAACTGCAGATCCCCACTTTTTTGGCATCATAGGTACCATTGGCTTGGTTGACAACCAGCTGGGAATGAGAGCATATTCTAAGTACTTGGACCCTACATATGAAAGCTAGCTTCATGCCTCCAATAACCGCCTCATATTCAGCCGTATTATTAGTTATTAGGAAGTTGAAACGAATGGCTAAGCGGTTTTCTTTAACTGATTGTAGCCTTAGAATGATACCAACACCTCCTGATGTACTCAAGGCCCCATCGGTTTCAATGAACCATTACATATGCTTGTAATCAGTTGCGGGTTTGACTGGAAAAGAATTGTCAAGAGGCGAGAAATATTATGTATGGAAATATGAAATGGCTTGCCCCGTGATCGTAGTGAGTGGTTCGAACTTGATGTCGTACTCCCCCAATTTAATGTTCCACTTGTTTAAATGACTAGACGCATTGAGTTTCTACAACACATTGTTTAGGGGAAAAGATGTGTGGACGGTGATAGTGTGCCCATGGAAGTAAGGGTGCATATTCCGAGCGACGATTATCAAACCCACTGCCAGCTTTTCCAGGTTAACATAACGAGTCTCTGTGTCATCCATGGTTTTACTAGTATAGTATATTAGGTATTGGATGCCCTCTAGTTTGGTTACCAAAACCGCACTAACTGAAAAAGGAGAGAATATATCAATACAAAAACAGATGCTCACCTGCCACATGGACTGACAATATTTCTGGTGATGTGATATAGTTCTTTAGTGCTTCAAAATCTTTATTATATTCCTCGCTCCATGAAATATTTTTAGCACCTTCAAGGACTTCGAAGAAAGGGTGACTCTTGTTGGAGGCCCTTGATATGAAATGAGATAATGCAGCGAGACGCCACGTCAAGCATTTAATCTCCTTGATATTCTTTGGGATGCCATTTGGATGATTGCTTGTACTTGGGTAGGGTAGGCTTCTATACACTTCTTTCTAACTATGTACCTTAAGAACTTTCCACTACAAACTCAGAATGAACATTTAACTGGGTTGAACTTTATGTTAAACTGCCGCAAGAGGCCGAACGCAATTTATATGACCTCTAGTTGTTTGACGATCGTGTTAGTTTTAACGATCATATCATCAATATATGTGTCCATGTGGTATCCTAAGTGGTCTTTGCAGATATGATTCACGAGACCTTGGTAAGTGGAACCTGCATTCTTTAAGCCGAATGGCATTAGGTTGTGGTAGTAAAGCCCTTGCTCGGTTTGGAACGTCATTTATTCCTCATCAAATGGGTGTAAACGAATCTGATTATATCCTGAGTATGCATCCATAAATGAATGGAATTCGCAACCAGATTCCAAGTCTACCAATTAGTCACTACGAGGCATCGGGATATCGTCTATGGGGCATACATGGTTCAGATCTGTGAAGTCGTCACACATTTGTTACTGCCCTCCTTTATTCTTGACCAACACAGGGTTTGCAACCCAGACCGAGTACCGAGCTTGACGTATATGCCAGTGTCGAGATATCTTATTTACATCTTCACTGATGGCCTCCTATTTCTCAATGGAAAATGAACGGTCCTTCTAGCGTACAAGTTTATCATATGTATCTATCGCTAATTTATGGAAAATTATAGATGGGTATACCCCCGACATATCATTGGCATTCCAAGAAACAATTTCCAAATTTATTTCTAATACGTCTATTAATGAAAGTTTAGGAGTGGGATCCAGATTGTTACCTAAACGTAAAGTACGGCCCTTGGTTACAAGTTCCTCCACTGAATCAGTAGGCGTAGCATCGGGTTACTCAATCTCCATTGAGTCATCCATATGATTGGGCAAGGGGATGATTATGCTGGTATCTCTGTGTGCCCCCTCTTCGGCTAATTTCTGTCGAAGAGACCTAGTTGGGTCAACAATCACCGCATAGCACGTTCTAGCAGTCCACTAGCTCCTCTTGATGATATTTACTAGTATTCCCTATCGGGTACTTGATGCATTCTGAAAGTGCAAGGGGTGACCTTCATATGGTGTAGCCATGGTCGACTGATGATATCATGTTTGGAGTTAGGGTCATAAGAGATCATTGATAACATCTTGAGTTTCTTTTTGGTAGGCCCATGACCTACCTTGACCATAAGCTCAAACTTCTCAACGCACTGAGATGATTTTTCTTCATATCCTACCAAAGTACGCTGGTTGGGTTTATATTGTGGTACCTCTATCATGCGATTACAACTAGCTTTGAAGATTGTATTGGTTGAGCTTCCCGTGTCTACTAAAACCTTGGTGACCATTACTCCAACGATTTCCAAGTTAATCGTTAATGCATACTTGTGTGGTGTGGAGAACCCGCGTAAATCATAATCGTTAAAGGTAAGGTCGGTGAACGGGTCATGGTAGTTATAACAGGATGAACCCTCAATGGCTTATACTTCATGGTAGGTTTTTTCACTTTTGGTAGACTTTGGAGAGCTGTGTGTTAGAGTTTCTCCTTCGGAGATAGTGAACAACCACTGCTTCTTGCATTTTCCACCATTTTGTCTTCCCATGGCACATTTTCGCTGACCGGTCAGGGTTCTTTGATTTGTTAGGGTTGGCGATGGTGATCTTGTTGCTTAACAAACTGGATGAGCTCACCATTTCATATCAACCTTTCAATCCTAGATCGTATTACTACCATGGTTCAAAAAAATTCACTACTTCGTGTGTTTTATTAGAGTTCCCACACACGACGCCAAATATTTTAAGGGAAAATATAAAAAATAAGATGTCGAGTAGTAATTTTATTAATTGGGAAAAAAGGATAGCTTTTTACATAATCGCGAACCAGTTTATATTGTTTACAAAGCAGTTACACTTTTTCACTAATTACATAATTCACTTAATCTCGATCGTCGACCAATATTTATGGTAATGGGCATGTAATCATGACCATTACTCTAGTCATGGTTCGTTATGTGAGTCGTCTTAGTCAATAACCCTTTAACAATTGTTGAACTCTTTTATAATATCTTTAATATTCGTAGTTGATGACGAGGATTTTCAAGCATCGGTAGATACACATTATTCTTTGACGGGTCTCGCTCTTCCCGTTGTTCCTTGTATACGGCCTCTGTTTGGTGAAACATCTGATCAGTTTATTTTTGTAAGATAGTATCGATATCCTTCGGTTATACCTTGGCGCTGCTGATAATGATGACCTTGCCTGATGGATTGCAAGTTGTTTTATCAGGACGTCGATACCGCTCGGTTTGGCCTTGGCCATTTGAAGTTAAGTGTTGTGTTGATGTATTGCTTATGGGTCGCCTCAGTTTTGCATAAGGAACCCCTCGATTTTTTCCTGCTTATATCTTTATAATATTTACATCTGGTTGGATTTTGCTTGATCCATTACTAGACAAAGGCATCCTCATCACCACATCTGTAATACTCCAAGAAAAAATTCTTAGTTTATTTCACATATAATATATCAATCTTTTTTCATCAACAAATTTAACAAATTTCCTATTTTCATACTTCTTATGTCACGAAATTTGTATGTTTCTATAATTTCATCAGTTATTAGCGATCCTGGGGTATCCTTTGGGTCATCCATTATCTCCAAATTCGAGACAGACCCCTCTAATTGTTATTATTTCATCCATTCCACACTTTTGGTCTCTTTAGCATGTAAAGTTGGAGCATAACATTTCATAGCCACTCGTTGGCTACTCCGAACTGTTCCTACACGATATCCAACAACATATTTTAAACATTAATGGACTGTAAATATATATCATGCATTCTCGACAACCATGATCTTTCAAAAAATGGCATTGTAAGTCGTCGTACTATCCACCACCACAAATAATACCCTCACTTTCTTCTTAAATAGTCCTCGTCCTAATAAGACTTTCCTTTTGAATTCCCCAATACAATTTGTTGTCACACTAATAACACCAACTATCGTTCATTTGGACCAAATGATTACTGGGGTACCTCTTTTCATAGGTTGACATAAACAATACATTGGCCGAACTACGAGTATCAATGAGTATTCTTCAGATTTTGCTTCATGTTATTTTCTCTCCAATTACTAGCGCATCTTCATAAGATTCAGCATGATCCCTTAACTCATTATCAACAAACAAAATAAAAGGTAAAGGATTCTTACCACATAGAAGAGACTTACAATATACCTTTTCATAGATATATTAGTGTTCCTAGCCATCACATCACCTCCAAAAACAGATAATAACTCAAATGCAACCCTATAATCCGGATCAGG
Source organism: Limnanthes douglasii subsp. nivea (assembly GCA_036936605.1). Taxonomy (NCBI): domain Eukaryota; kingdom Viridiplantae; phylum Streptophyta; class Magnoliopsida; order Brassicales; family Limnanthaceae; genus Limnanthes; species Limnanthes douglasii. Next base: position 161,914,904 of record JAUPFV010000003.1, read on the forward strand.
ATCAAGATACTGTGTGGAAACATCAAGCCCATCTATAAGACCAGTTATTATCATTTTTTTCTTGCTTAGAGGAAACATTCATTGCCTGGCATGCTTGATGGTTTACACTTGAACATGTTGAGACCCAACCTACTTCTTAATAAAGGTTGTTAGCTTCTCATTCTCAATCATACCCAATATCATTGTGTTACTTGAAAAATTCATTACTCATTTCCTCTTTAGTTTTTGTTATAGAGGAAGTATTTCGAAATTGAACATGATTTCAACCTCTCTCAAAAATCTTCGCAATGCTATCTTTCAACTCAACATAATGCTCTAGTTGAATCCATTGGTTTGTAATTGATTACTTTGTTGTGTATAGCTTATATCGTATGACTTTTTATAAACCAAAACTGTCAGTTGAGATGGTCATGATCAGGATGCAAATTATTTGGAGCTCTAGGTTGGAGAAAAGCTTGTGATTGATAACCCTGATTATTCGAAGCATTCCTCATTGGAACTTTCCTTTGTGCGGAATCTAGCCTGAACCTTACCCTCTTTGACTTATCAAACTCAATCTATTCTTCTACCCGAGCCATTATTGCTCCAAAAGTAAGTGTCTTTCCCTTGTTGTTTCATTAGCAAAATCTCCAGGGAGCAATCCTTATGGATAAGTAGTGCACGCGACTTATTCGTCACAATCATTCAAACTATTTTTAGGAAGCAGAAAACGCTTAATGTAATCCTTCAAACTTTCATTTATTATTTTCCTACACTGAAGTATAGTGTCTCTATTTGCACATACTTATTTACTTCCTACAATTTTCTTTTAGAAAGTAGTATAAAACATTCTAAAGTTGGTTATAGTTCCCTACAAAATTTTGTTATACCATTTTAAAGGAGTCATTTTAAAAGTTTGAAAGAAAGCCCAACACAAAAAAATTCATCATCATCACAGTTCAGCATGCAGTTATTAAACTTTTCAATATGATCATCAAGATCTTGAGTTCCATCAAAATTCTCTATTTTTGCAATGTCAAAACATTTTAGAAGTACAATAGATCAAACCTCGATAGACAAAGGGGATGTCCTCCAATCCATTCCTTGTCGATATTGACTCTCGTATATACCATCATTCGTAATCACATAATATTCTTGCTCCGAGGGGTTCGTAAATAGGTTAGTAACCTTATGCTCAAAGCTTCGGTTTTCGAACATAATTGAGGCTCACTATGCTTTTTATACTTATGTTCCCTTTGGTATCTTTGGCGTTGACTAGCCCGCAAATAATGTTTACTGCTAAAATCCTTCATTATCTTATAACCATCGAAAACCAAAATAGGTAAATCACTAGATACTTATGTTTTTAATTCTTTTATCTTCTCGAAGAACAATAGCCCTGATACATCTGAAATTAAACTTCACGATGGTTCTTTTTTCCTTTAAGAATTTCACCCTGGGCCTCATTGGAGTGTTCAACTGATTTTTTTACCTTCATTTACCCTTTGAACTTCGGATAAGACCTATCATGTTTAAACTAAAACATATTGATCTTTCTAAACCAGTTGATCGTTTAACTCAACTATTTGTTCAATAACTTATTAATTCGATTTTCTAAGGCTAGATGGCTTTGTTGCACTTCGAAATGTGTTTTCGTTTTCTTTTCCATTTTTCTAAGACCTTCTTATACTACTTCTCCCTCTACAAACACTGTTGGATCTACTTGCACTTCGGATTCCATATTACGTTCTAATTCAAAGGTATATTTTCAACAACTTTTTCTGCTTTCGTACCTGATATCTAGGTACCAAACATACCTTATACCGTGGTCGTCACTGATCACACCTAATATTATTGAGAGTGTAATGTTGGTAATTGGTCTAGAGAGACAGAAAGTGTTAAAATATTATAGAGATAGAAAGTGTAAAGATTCAAAGTCAAAACTAATGATTGATCACTTTACCAAGTAAATGTACACCTATTTATAGGTATGGTAAGTTGTATGGAACATACATGCGTATTTATTACATATTGCTTTTCAAGTCCTTCAAGTTTTTATTTTGCTAAATAATTTCATATGCATTAAGTATTTATCATTTTACCTATTTAAACTAATATTTAGGATCGACTTAATTCCACCCTTATCAGTTTTAAGCATTAATTATAAGTTAAGAATCTCATTGTGCAATGTCAACTACTAAAGATAAAGAAAATTTAAGTTCTAACCCAAATAACAAAACATAGGATTCTGCCTATAAAAGATCCATAATCTTAAAACACGATGTAAAAGCAACCACACAATTTTCGTTCTTATCACAAATCATCCTGTGAATAGAGCATTCGTCGTTCATACATTAACCATAAAAATTATATTTTAGTTTCTCTTACGGGGTTTTATCCATCTCATCCATTTTCCCACCTTATTTCTTCTTTAAATTACAGGAAATCAATGGATTGAAATGTAAATCTAGCATACTAGGTTAGATCTTAATTTTAGTTTTATCCCATATGTCAATCAAAAGTATTTAGGTCAATTTTATAATATATTGATTCGACCAAGTGTAACTCGTATTGTTTCTAGATTCATTTTTTTTTCTAGATATACCAAACTATAAGACCAAGAATGACACGATTAATAGTACCTGACTACAGGCGCTCACCCCATTGCAATAAAACCTAAAAAATATGAGTTAAAAGAGAATGAAAGACAACGACAGACACAAACCTAGCCCCAGAAGAATTTGAACAAAGTCAATGCAAATGAAAAGATGATCAAGATTCTTCCAATGATATTGGTTGTAACATATGCATTTCTGAACCAAAACAATGCAGTTTCCAATAAAATAAATCAATGTTTAAAGAAAGATTATTTTTCCATATCCTATTATAATTCAAGATTTTTCTAGAAATATAAAGCCCGATTTTGATCGAGATTATTAAGAAAACTTTGAAAGATCCCAAAAATCTGAATTAAAATGTTATCTTTATTAGACATCATTTGAAATTTCCAATCATAGACCTTATGATGCAGATGCAACAAAATATAAACCAAAAATTCCCAAAATTTTGAAAGATCGTATGTTTATCTCTTACCAAAGACTTCGGCATTCTATTAAACTTGTTCTGAAGGCTATCAGGACTGTAAAAGAAATAAACCTCTTATATACTAACACTCCAAGCCAAAAAATTAGGTACAACATCAATATTCTTAAAATAATTTTTTTGGTATTTAAAAACTTTTGAATAAAGTATTTAAAAACTCTTGAATAAAGTGATCGCTTTCACCTATCCGTAGAGGTGGCAAATGGTTCTGGAACCGCGGTTAAAAGCTGGATATGTTTGTAAACCGGTGGGTAAACTGTTTAACTGGCCCACTAGAACTGCAAACCGCAAGGACCACAAACCGTTAGAACTGCAAACCGTTATGACCACAAACCGCCAGAACCGCATAAGTAAACCGCAAGGACCGCAAACCTTTAAGACCGCAGTTTATTTGTAAATATTATAAGTGTTTTAATTATTTTTATAACCAAAATCATATCTTAAGTTATATTTAAAAAATATTGTATATGATTATAAAATTATTATTACATTTTATTTAGTATTAATTTGTTTTGGTTATTAATATTTTAAGTGTTGTAATTATTATATAATCCAAAATTTTAAATATTACTTATGTTATTATTACATTTTGAATTTTATTATTATCTTTTGGGATCCAATATTAGTACTGTTGATATTATGTTACAAACCAAAACTATATCTTATCATGTTAAAATATTACAAATTTTATGGTTATAATTTTAATATTACATTTTGATTACTATTGTGATTTGGTTTTAAATATTACAAATGTTTATTATTATTTTTTAAACCAAAATCAGATCTTATAAGTCATAATACAATTGTTGTTATTATAATAAAAGGTAAATAGTTTTTTTTTTTAATTTAGCCGTTCACAGTTTATACTCTTGCGGGCCAGGAGTTGTACAAAGGTTTTCAAATTAAAATACAAAATAGTAAAAAATTAGAAACGCCAACGTATCCACTTGGTATTTAAATTATATATAATCTTTATTTTCGATATATTTTTTCCTTATCGATATTACTCCTTCCCATGCAACCAAAATCATATCATTGTCTCGCAAATTATTTAACATTGAATTGTGTGACTTAATAATATTAGCATAAACATCGACAGTAGTACGATTGAGGAGTGAAGTTGGACAAATTAAATACGGTAATTGTGTTATAACCACTTATTTTGGCTATTATAAATGTAACTAAAATATAGTGTTAAACAATAAAATTATGAACACGACGTTGTATTTTATTTTTAACACTTATCGATATTACTCCTTAGTTTTTTACATTTGATTGTCTTAAGCATTGTCGTTGCATTGTTTTTATTTTTTATTTGATTGAACAACTATGTTACTTGTTTAGTTTTTATTTTTAATGAATTGTTTGTTTTGCTTCTATTTTTTATTAAATATTATTTAAATCACTTTTAGTCTCAATTCTTATTTTGTTATTTACAAGTAATTTAACTTTATGCATATAATTATACAATTCTAAAAAATTTAAATTTAAACTTCAAAATTTGAATAGTTCGAAAATACAATAAACTATATAAATCATCTAACCATAAACACTTCAAGCTTGAAAGATCTAAAGAATCACCTAATAATTTAAAATCAGAATACAATTATATGTCTACTGGGTATATATTATTTAATATGTACTTAATATTAAATAAAACATCTTAAATATCTAATTATGTTCAAACAATATACAAATCATTTTACAATTATATTGTTTACGATATCTTGTTTAAGACAATCAAATTATTATTTTTATAATCCAAAATTTTTTTTCAAAAATATTGAAAGTTGTAATCAAAATATAATTAGATGTATATATTTTATTTAATATCTACCTAATATTAAATAAAATATCTTAAATATATAAATATATAAATATAATCAAACATATCAAAATCATATTACAATTATTATTTTTAGAACGTAATTGCTTGATTATAGAATTTCGATTAAAATAATATAGTATTTAAATTAAAATACATTAAATAACATAATTAACTCGTTTATATTGTATATATCTCAATTTGAAATTGGATTCAATTAACACATACAAATTAATTTTAAATAATATTATAAAATATTTTGATAAACGGTGCCTAAATGGTTTTTAGGGTGATTAAACTGCTGGTTTAACTGCGAAACTGACCCATTAGAACTGCAAACCGCAAGGGCCGCAAACCGCCAGAACTGCATAAACAGTGAACCGCCAGGACCGCAAACCGTTAAGACCGCAAACCGCCAAAACCGCAAACCGTGGTTCTCTGTTAAACGGTTCGACGGTTCGCGGTTTGAAGACACCTCTGCCTATCCAATTTGCTTCTCATAACATTAATATAAAGATCACAGGTTTTCATAGATTTCTAGGTTATCTAGTAATATAGAGCTTCCATGTTAGAAATAAAATCAAGACCCTCCTTTTTTTTAGGTGTCATAATGGTGTATCGCAAGACCTAGTTATGTCTACAATTACCGGCCTTTTGAAAAAAGGGCTCCACATAATTTTCTCTAAGTGTTGGCGCAATCTATTTGTAAGTGTTAGCCCAATCTGTTTGGGCACCGGAAACACCAAAACAACGTGAATAGATATAGATCATAATATTGAATTGATGATAATAACTTTACCTGCTGGGAAAATGAGAGTTACAACCCAACACACCAATGTACTTTTTACCTTTCTAGACAAAAGGTTCTAAATATGAAATCATAACTCTCCTGTTAAACAAAAGAACCCCTAAAATATTTCGTTGCAAACTATTTTTTTCTTCTTACCGATATGTCTAAAAATATTTTATTTATTTTGATAGCTAATCACTTGGCAAAAGACATGTAACATTTTAATTATTTTTTACCGTCTGGCCAACTAACAACTGGTACTTTCGAACAAAAAGTTGATTGTTTAGCGCTTAATTTTTTTTAATCGAAAATTTAAAAAAATTATTTAGCGGGCAAAATAGTGAATTTTACAATTTTAAGAGCTAAAATTAAAGAAGATGTAAAACTAAATGACTATCTGAAAGTTTCAAATATTAACTTCGCGCCTTGATTTCTATGCCTGCCTAAAATCAAATTTTCTTCGACTCTTGATTTTGAATGTTCTTCTTCTTCTCCATTCGAGCAGATATCGAGCTTCAATGACTTAATAACTCCAGCTAGGCGATCAGTTGCAAGACTCTGCTTCTTGGATGTTGATTATCTTTCTTCAGATTATTTTCTTGGGTAATGGTATGCTTTCTTCAAAGTCTTCATCCTGGCCTGCTCATGGCTCCATTTTGTCCGATTGAACATCTCCTTGCTATTGACATCTCCATCGAGAACTTTCAAAACTACAAAACAGAGACAAATGATTACAATCCTATTATGATGTAGCATATTCCTAAACTTTCAAGTTTTGAAATGGCCACAAGTTGATTATGAGGTTTGAAGTTCACGTAGTCCAATTTCATTTTACATTTCAGGGTCCATCGAGCAAGCCAGTCTGCTGCTCGATTCTGTTCCCTGAAGATAAAGTGGACCGACATGTTATTTGTAATAAGAACTTTGATTATGTTAATTGTTGACTCTAAATGATTTGGTGGTTTGTTAGTAGAGATAAGAGGGGTGAGGTTTTTATAGTCAGATTCTATGTCAACTTCCCTTAATCCCTTGATTTTGCAGATTAGTAGACCATCGAGCATTGCGCGGGCTTCAACTTTTAATGGATTCATTTTTTCATAAGTATTGTCGTAACCAAATATAATTGTTCAATTGCTGTCTCTTACAAGAATTCCACCACTTACTTCACCAGATGCTAGGCAACACGCGTCTGTATTAAGCTTGAATATCCCTGGTCGAGGACGTTCCCATTTAAGGTATGTGGCCTTCTGTTTTGATGTAATGTGTTGAACACTGCCCTGAATAATTGTTGCGTCTTCATTTGCTTTATAGTGTCTCTTTTTTAGCATTTAAGCTTGGCCTAAGTGAGTGATCATGTGTATGATATAGACTATTGATGATCTTGGATAAAATATGGGGATAAGCTATTTCCTCCATCAAATTTATTATTTCCTCCATCTAAAAGTTTTTAACAAAAAATCAAAACAATCATTTACTTTGTTACCCTTTATATAACTTCAAATTTATATTTTAATTCCATTATATTCTATTTACTCTATTTTCAATTAACATATAATTTTTTCAGCTTAAACCTAACGTATATTATAAGATCTCTATAATTAAACAAAAAATCCCAAAAACTCAAAATATATAAGTCAATATTCACGTCTTATCGTGTCATATTCCAATTTGAATATCCAAAATAAATACCACTGAAGTTCATTGGTCATCCATATGGGACCAAACCCACACCAATTTCTGTTCCGATCGGCAGTAATTCAAGAATCAATTAATCCTTTTATTCTTTGATTTACATTCTTAGTACAAGTGAAACCAAAATCTTAATCATAACCTTCCGCTCAATTCATACATACTTTAATACAAATGAAACCCAAAAGTTTAGTTTGGATTTCATACAGACTCAGGAAGAACTTTAAACTTCTGGATTATAGTAAGGAACTTTAAATGACTGTAAATTGAGAGAGAAAATAAGATTGTGACGGGGGAGAAAAAAGGCTTGTTCACGGGGATTTTAAACCCATTTCTTGCTGGTAGAAAACATAGCCTTGTGATTGAAAGGATAACAGTGACGGACTTCAAGTTACAGAGGATAGATTAATAATACCTCCTCGTTACAAAAAGTATAAGTGTTTAATAAGTTTTCAGTTTCATCAAGAGAATATTACGAATAAAGGAAAGAAAAAACCGATGAAGATTAAAAAAACAAAAGAATAATAAGGTTCATATTTGTGCAAGGGTAAAAGTGACTTTTTTATTATAAAAAATAACAACATGGTGAACTTCTAAAAATATCGAGAAAATAAAAAAACTATGGGGGAAATATTGCATGCTGCCAAATGACCCATCTTATGATAGGTGAGAGGATTGTTTTATTATGAATACTAGCAGGAGCACACCAGAACCAAGTTCTGAGTAGATGATTTAGAGTCATTTGTCTTATTATATCCACTTTAAGAATACCTGCAAAATATAACCATATACTCCAAGAAAAATGACATGATACAAATAAGTGGTCAATTAATTCTTCATTTGAACATAATTGACATTTAGAAGCTAAATGTAATTGTATAGCTTTGATAATTGAATCAATATGCAGCTTTTTCAGTAAGAGTTTATATGTAAAGAAAGAATACTTTCTTGGGGTTACATTATTCCACAAGTTCTTGAATAATGAAGAGTTAAATGAAGTTGGTCTAATGTACTTTAAGGTGTCTTTAATATTAAATAAGCCATTACTAGAGAGACTCCAGACTATTCTGTCTTTAAAGTTTTTCTTAATATTAGTTGTAAGAACAAGATTGACATTTGAGTCAGTTAGGTACCTTTTAAGCATGCTAACATTCCAGCTGTTAGCTTCCCAAAAGGACCTAACCTTAACACATTTAAACCAACTGTCATATGTGTTTTGGCCCAGTTTCATTAAAAGGTTCCTTACCAAACCAATTATCAAACCATAAGTCCACCTAACCTTCCCCAAGTTTCTATTTAATGTTACCTTTTGCAAATTCTTTAATGTCAGCTAACATTTTCCAAGTTAAAGAGCCTTTTTTGAAGTAGCTGATTTGAAGAGGGTGATGTCTTTTGCAATATATACTTTGCATCAGTCTTGCCCACAATGATGTGTTCTCTCAAAAGTTTATCCGGAGCTTGCAAGAGAATTCTCTCTGGATATTTTCCAGTCTTTGTATATTAAGACCACCATTTTCAAAAGACTTGCAAACTTTCTTCCAAGAGGACCAAAATATATAGTTGAAGCTTCATTTGATGGACCCCATAGAAATTTGTTTAACATTCTTTCTATGTTTGTGATAATAGTATTTGTGAGACACCAACTTTGGATCCAATACTGAGGAATAGGCATCAATGCAGTGGTGATCAAGGTTATTCTTCCTCTAAATGACAGAGCTTTGGCATTCCAGCTCTCAATTTTTGTTCTGATTTTTTCTAAGAGAGAAATGAAGTTTGAAGCTTTGATGTAGGGGCTGAGGGTGACACCCAGATATGTTGTAGGTAGGTTGCTTATGTTAAAACGTGTATGTGTGCTCAGGGAATTCCTTCTGTCATAAGAAAGACTTGCAGCAGTGATTATAGTGGTTTTCTTCTAACTAAGAGATTGACCGAAAATATTTTGGTAAGTCTGCAAAAAGTTGCCAATATGTTCTAAAGAAGAAGGTAAGCCATTATAGAAAATCAGAAGATCATCACCAATGAAAGTACAAGGATTGTAAGGTCACTCATATTTTTGAATACTTAAGAGATTTATCTTTTATAAACATCTCGTGTAGGCCTCTTAATAGGACTTCTTCAGAGAGTATAAACAGGCTGGGGGACGGAGGGTCCCCTTGCCTTATACCTCTGTACATTTTGAAGAAGCCAACGGATTAACCATTTATAAATGTAGAAACATGTATTGACTTGATAATGTTAGAAATCAAAGATATAACCTTGTTGCTGAATCCATAGCACTGAAGAACCTTTAGTATAAAACAATGAGATAGGTTGTCAAATGCTTTTGATATGTTGACCTTTATAATGATATTTCCAGCTTTTGTTTTTCTGTTAATGTCATAAGCCAACTCATTTTCAATGAGTATATTCTCGTGGATAAATCTGCCTTTCACATATGCACCCTGAAATTCAAAAATCAGCTTAGGCAAGAGAAGAGATAACCTATTGTTAAGTAGTTTACATATAATCTTGTTTAGCATCGTGTAGAGGCTAATTATCCTGAACAGATTCCAGAAATAAGGAGTATCTACTTTAGGTATTAAGAAAACTCTAGTTGCAAGAATTATTTTAGGTATACTATGTCATTTGAGGGAGGATGTTATTACATTAGTGAGGTCTTTCTTAATGATTTGCCAGCATTTGGTGAAGAAAAGTCTGTTGAAACCATCAACACCTGCAACTCCTTCAGAGTTTAGACCTTGTATAGAGCTCCATATCTCTTGTTCAGTGGGATCAGCTAGCATGAAAACATTATCAGAGTTGTTAATAAGTTTAGGTATGACATTAAATATCTCACTATTCATATAAACATGTTTCTGTTCTTTATTAGTATAAGAAGGAGAGGAGAGAATGCTTTTAAAGTATTCTTCTACAAATGCTTTGTTGTTGAGTTTGATGCCAGCTACACTAGATTTTATTCTTTTCCTCTTAACAAAGTTATGATATAATTTTGTGTTTCCATCAGCATCATGGAGCCAATTGGAATAACATTTCTACTTCCAATAATCTTCTTCCATAGATACTGTAAGAAGATGTTCTGCATTAGCTTTAGCAAAGGTTGTTTCAGATTCTTGCTTGTTAGAATTAAATAACTCTAGCTCTTTAATCTTCAGGTCCTATTCTGTTTGAGACATTTTATCAAATATGTTCTTAAAATGAGACTTGTTCCACCTTTTCAAGGCTTTCTTTAGCCTTTTCGGTTTGTTCCAGAAGATGAATAAAGGGTTTTCATTCATATGTTCATTCCAACTAGCTTCAACTGTGTTTAGAAACTCTTCATCCAATGTCCAAGCATTGAAGAATTTAAATCTTTTTATGACATTGTTTCTTTCTTTAGTTAGTGATATACACAGTGGTGTATGGTCTGAACACGTTCGAGCAAGGTGGGTGACTCTGGTCTCAGCAAAATAATCAACCCAAGATTGATTGATCAACACCCTATCAAGCCGCTTCCACCTTGTTTTATTTGTCTAAGTGAATTTTGTTACCGAAAACCCTGTATCTTCAATAAAACAATCTTTAATGACACACTAAAATCAGAAAAACTTTGATAAAAAAAGTTTACACAGACTACTTGTTCACTAGGTGATAACACAGTGTTAAAATCCCCCATCAATAGTTATTCTTTCACTGAAGTGGCTATGTTTCTAAGTGACTCTCAAAGATATTTTCTATTAGATGTTTGAAATTTAGCATATATGTAAGTAATCGAGAAAGGTTTATCTAGAATATAATGAGTAACATTAGAATGTATGCATTATACACTATCAAGGATAATATCAATTTGCAGTTCAGCAGACCAAAAAAGTCATAGTTTATTTGATACATTTGCAAAGAAATTCGGGTAACTTAGCTTTGAAGAAAGTGACTCAAATTTGTTGCTTGCTATCATTGGCTCTTGAATACATAATAATGAGATTTTTTCTTTCTTTATGATTGATCTTAGCATTCTGATAGTGCTTACGTTACCAGCACCTCTTAGATTCCAACAGAGAGCTTTGATCATCTATGGTTAATTCTAGCAGACCTTATTG